>CP139503.1:117467809-118183341 GCA_021014915.2 Artemisia tridentata subsp. tridentata
TATATATATATATATATATATATATATATATATATATATATATATATATATATATATATATACTAGACTTCATGGCCCGCCCGATGGGCGGGCATGACTTATAAGCCCTCCCGGGCGAGGTTTTAGACTTCAAAGCCCGCCCAAAGGGCGGGCATGACTTATAATTATCGTTTACATTTTTTTTTGTTTAGCTAAATATTGGTGTTAAAAATTTGTTTATTATACAAATATTTTTAAAAGAATTTGACTGAAATATCAAACTATCGCCCAAAGAAACTACATGCCCTTGTGCGTCATCCTTAAAATTTAAAATAACTAACCTGATCCATTTTCTTGATAAAACCATAAATTATTTTCCAGAGTGCAATTACATAAATGTGGATGCCACTAAGAGTACCATGTTTTCATTATAATAGGAAACATACAATTTTAATGTTCTAAATGGACAAGGAAGCCTGCAAAAGAATGCACAAATAGTAACAAACACACGCGCCACTACAGAAAGTTCATTAAGCACTTAAAGGGGTGTTTGGGAAACTGTAACAACAGTGTCTGCTTATATTTGGCACTATGACAACAACAATTTTTGACCCATTAACTTCAAAATAAAAAAATATCCAGTTTAAATTACAAAGAAATATTGTGTATATGGTTGGACTTGGGTATAAATATAATGCCACATAAAACATCAGATACCATAAGATGAGGGTCTTCTTTTCTGAATGTTAATATTCTTTATTACCAATTATTTTTAGGGGAAGGGAAGTGGGCGCCTAACGAATGCAAAAGTAAGTGCATCATATAAACCTTTGACATCATCATTATAAACACTGGAGCAGCAAGCTTGAATATGAATAGCAGTTCAGTAGCTGTAGGAACAACAATGGCATAACCATTAAACCCTTTATCTTTCAGAGCTTCAATCATCATAAATCCTGCAACCACCTACAATATGTGTTTAAAGTGTGATACAAATTGATAGGACAACTCAAGGATGAACTTTGAAAATAATTGGGTTAATATACAAAGATGTTACTAAAGTTTACCCAAATGTTCACCTAAGTTACTAAAGTTTCAAACGTTACAAAGAGGTTACCCATGTATACGGGTTTGTCAAATATGTTACTGAAGTTTGTTAACGTTGACGTTTGTTAGATTTTAAATACAAAACAGTCCTTGTCGTTAGTCGGGCGTCACAGAATTAGTCCCTAGACCACTATTTCGGTTAGTTTGACCGTTATTCGTCACGGAATTAGTCCCTAGACCACTATTTCGGTTAGTTTGACCGTTTTTCTTACGTTTTCGTTAGTTTTTTTTTCGAAATTTATTTTTTTAGAAAAAATATTTTTTTTTCGAAATTTATTTTTTTCGAAAAATTAATTTTTTTCGAAAAAATAATTTTTTTTCGAAATTTATTTTTTTTCAAAATTAATTTTTTTCAAAATTAATTTTTTTCGAAAAGAATAAATATTGAAATTTATTTTTTTTTTCGAAATTAATTTTTTTTCGAAATAAAATAATTTTTCGAAAAAAATAAATTTCGAAAAAAAATATTTTTTCGAAAAAAATATTTTTTCGAAAAAAAAATATTTTTTCTAAAAAAATAAATTTCGAAAAAAATATTTTTTCTAAAAAAATTAATTTCGAAAAAAAAAAATTCGAAAAAAAATTATTTTTTCTAAAAAAATTAATTTCGAAAAAAAAATTAATTTCGAAAAAAAAATATTTTTTTCTAAAAAAAATTAATTTCGAAAAAAAAACTAACGAAAACGTAAGAAAAACGGTCAAACTAACCGAAATAGTGGTCTAGGGACTAATTCCGTGACGAATAACGGTCAAACTAACCGAAATAGTGGTCTAGGGACTAATTCCGTGACGCCCGACTAACGACAAGGACTGTTTTGTATTTAAAATCTAACAAACGTCAACGTTAACAAACTTCAGTAACATATTTGACAAACCCGTATACATGGGTAACCTCTTTGTAACGTTTGAAACTTTAGTAACTTAGGTGAACATTTGAGTAAACTTTAATAACATCTTTGTATATTAACCCAACCAGAAAAACCATAAAAATTGAAAAAAATAGAAAATACCAAAAATAGTTTAACCTAGGCATGTCTTCTGTTTATCGATAACATTTACGGACTTAGAAATGTCATTCAATAATGGCACGGGTCTTTAAATGAAGCTCGAGCAGATGTTAAAATGGATGGTTAAAACATGTCTAAATGGCTTGCTATTACTTTAGATAGCAACCCGCGCTTCATAGTGGGGATAGCACGTCGCCAAAAAGACGGTTGTTCCTCCAACTGGGTGATGTTCTCCTGGGCATGGATTACTTTATATCCATGTTTCTTCGATCTGATGTACGTTTCAGTGCATCATTTCTAGTAAAGGAAGATAAATCTTCTTTGCATACAAATAGTTTTCATTCAATGATTCTTCTGAAAATTATTTGTGAGACACTTGGTGAATATGTGTTGTATGAAATTTGTTTAAACTTGGATTATGCATAAAATTTTTCACTCAATCAATGACTACAAATCTTTAACTAGAATACGAGTAATTGATTGAGGGGGAGAGTGAATTCAAATTTTATATCATCAAACGGATTTATTGGTTAAATCATACTTGTTAGAAATGGTTTTGTAGTTAATGGGGAATTAGTTGAAGAGGATCTTGCTAAAACTTTATATCAAATGGCCAAACGTGTTAGTTGCTAGAAAGTTTAGGACATTATGTGCAATTTGCTTATAGTTTCCTAGCCTTATGTATCTAGAAGGTTCATTTGTGTTACTTTGGTATCCTCGTTTAATCCCCTAAATACTTTAAGACTCAAAACCTAAAAGAAGTAAGAAAACCAGTTGTATTTGATGTTCTTGAATACTCCTATGACATTTGTATGATCTGAATGAATGAGTTTCAAATGTTGTTTGACTCTTGTTAGTCGATTGCTGCTTAAATGTTGTTGATATTGTGCATATGTTCTCAGGATTCGTTTAGGTATATAGCTATCATGATAGAATCATGTTCCTAAGATCCTGAATTGAATATTGAAATCTGTGTGAAATTGCCATGTTCATGATTGCTATTTGCTCTTCATGCTAGATAGTGGTTTGACGTACTTCCTGATTGTGGTTTGATTATAAGATGAACTTGGTATTATAATGTGGCAAGCTGCTGAAGGGTAGCTATTAAGGAATAGTGTATCTGTATGTATGTATATCTGTGTTGATATTCTTATGCAGATTCCATAGCCAAAATGAATGTACCAGTTCCCGCTCTAACCATTTGATCAGACGTTCAAACTCTATTGATTGGCTCAGAATTCACCACGACAACAACATCGGCAACAACAACAACAACAACACTGTCATCACCACCACCACCTTCACTTCAACAAAGCAGTTTTTATTCTGATCTCGCCAAGTGGAGATCTTCAATACATGGGCGTTTTGTTGGTGGATGGATAATCGATGTTGACCACTGACTCACTCAGAAAAGCGGATGATCACATCATCTGCGCAAAAAGGTCAATATCATCTGTGTCATAAAAAGTTATCTTGTGCAAAATGAGTAGTGAATCTCCCTCTTAGATTAAGGGGGAGCAAAGTATGTTTCATCATCAGAACATGTTAAACCTGACCACATTTTCTCCCATTTTTTCTAACTAATTTAAATCAATTGAGATCACAAATCTCAAATGGTTTGAAATTTTTGATCGGGGGAGAGAATGTGATTTAAATATGAAATCTGATAAAAAAAATGTGATGATTTGAACATAAAAGTAAGCTCTCCCGTATGTGTTAAACCATTTTGTATATCAATGCACATATTGAGGGGGAGCAAAATGTTTTGGATATGGATGTAATCTCTCCCATAAGTGCTCAGTTACATCAATGCACTTATTGAGGGGGAGCAAAGGATTTGGCATCTCATGTGATCGTGACTCAGACTTTACCAATGAATTGACGATAGCTAAAGTCAGTAGTCGAAAGGACATGTCCTGGACGGGTAATAATTTCAAGCCAGTTTATCTGGTGATGTAAGCGTGTCTCGCAAAGGACGTGTCTGAGTAGAATGTACCGATTTCGAGCGATTTTCCTTGAATGTGATCTGGACGGGTAATAATTTCAAGCTAGTTCACTAGTGATGTAAGCGTGTCTCGCGATGATCATGTTCTTGGAAAATCAATCATTTCAAAAGTGCGAGCTTCACCTGACATGTGCAAATTTATAAAACAATTATTCGAGCACATGTTGAGGGGGAGCATTTGAAAAATATAAAACTCTCAAGTGTTTGCAAAAATGTGTTTCAGAATCATGAACACTTTGAGAGATTTTTCAAAGATTTGGTTTGGCAATCGTGGAAGTACACCAAAGACCGACCATTTTGATCAATGTATGGAGTTATAAGGATGGTTAGGTTAGGCTCAAGTTCCCACGATCCCGCCAAAGCCGGAGGGATCTACCCAGGGACAATCCACTAGTTAGTGTAGAAGTCCTTAGGTATGATTAAAAAAGGAGAAAAGTGGACAAGGGAAAAGTGCCGACTGAGATGGAGCTAGTACTGGAACAAACCCAACAAGGTTCTAGTAATGAAGTCTCGGTAAGCACTGAAGAGGTTGAAGAATGAAAAAGAATTGTAAAGATAAAGGGTGAAAAGAAAGAAGCCCTCCTTACAACTTAGGCAGAAACCGGGTCAATACATATGCTGTCAGAATCACTTAGTTGATTGCTGGCATTGAAGACAAAGTATCATGGACCCAGTGATACGCTGCACAACCCTCCCTAGCCACTCAAGGTCCCTCAAAGGACTCTTGTTTCAATTGTCACGGAGTTCAATACATTTCTATCGTCTCTCTCACTCCGAGTTAGATGATATTGAAAAGGTGGCAGTCCTCTCCAGCCTCCGCTCACTAAATCAAAACGCACTATTGAGTCTAGAGCCACGAGATGCATAATAAGATCTCATAGGGACACGAATTATTTCTACACTGGTTGTTCAACAACAAGGACACCAGTTGTAAACTCATGAGTCCTACGCAGATCTTAGCAATCTGCCAGAACATTTATGAGAGAATTTACGAATGTAATTCTCAATGATTGAATGGAAATTCCTGCCAGGGTCAACATCAAACAGCCCTGAAAGCAGGTCACTTTGGTAATTCTTTATGGATTACGCTTAGTGGTCACGGTGGTTTCTAACGGTCTACAGTCGTGGAGTGATCTCCAGCGACTCACCTAATCGTTGATGTGCTACGGTTCGATCTTAAAAAGCCCTCTGTGGGTTTTCGATTAGGAACGGTCTTGGTAAGGATTAGAGAGAGTTTTCACACTATGCTGTTAACAATCTCGAAGTCCGAACCTGTAAGTACCGGCCGATTTGTTGCGAACTGTCGTATGCAGGAACTTCTGGCGATTGTAGCTGTGGAATGCTGTAGCTGGTTGCTGTTGTAGCTGGTTGCAGAAAAGATGCCAATCCTCTACCACATGTTCACACTACATCATCATCTTAAACAAAGAAGTCATGATCAATCTAAAAAGACCTTCAACACTGCTTTCGAAACTCTGAAGCTAAAGATCATGATCCAGAAAAGTGTGAGCATGTCGACACAACATACACAATCTATTACCACATGTTCACTCTACTCCATCATCATATTCAAAGAAGTCATGACAACCTAAAAGACCTTCAACACAGCTTATGCAAACTCTGATGCTGAAAGTCATGACCCTGACTAGAGTAAGCATGTCGGCACAAAGAATAACACATCACGTGGTGACATACTGCTGAAAGATGACTTGAAGACAAACGTTGGATGATGAACTCAAAGAATTCTCAAAGATCATCCAAGATAATCGATTAGTCATCAAAAGATTACTTCTGAATGCACAAAGTTTCAAGACCTGAAGAATCGAAGACTACGAGCTATGAAATCAAGATCAAAAGATCAAATGCTAGAATTCGAAATATTATTTCCGGGGTGACCTCCCTTAGGGGGAGATTGTTAGGAATATAAATATTCATATGAAGGTTCGGTCACCCCGAGTATCTATTTAGCATTTATGTAGCTCGTAGGCTTATTATTATTATTATTAGTATTATTAGTATTATTAGATTAGTCGTATCTATATTTGTGGAGTGGGTCGGGGCTTTCCCCACTGTCAGCTCACTCCACAGCCCACTAGGGGAACAAATATCAGTAAGTATATAAACCCCTTCCCACACATGGGAAGGGTGGAACTCTTGTCATATTTCACACATTGAATCTAATAGATCTCAAGTTTTCTCTCAAGGGTTTCCACCTCTCTTTCTAGTTCATCTCTCTAACAACCATGGATCTAATCTTCCACAACCCAAGACCACCCGAATCATCCACACAATCAAGATGGGTATATCCTACAGGTTTAAACAAATATGTTGTAACAATAATGCACTAAAGATGAGTGCATACAAGGTAGGCTAAGGCGATTTGGGTGTACATTTGGGGGTGGATTGTAAACAAATTCTTCCTTTAAGTAAAATTCTTAAAGTTAGAAACGAAAAAGATAGGCTCTGAGGGGTGTACTAGGGGTATCGTGTACTAAAAATGAGTACATCGCAAAGGTGTGGGAGAATTACTTGACCAATGAAGTCAACGTAATTAATGCCTCTTATCATATAGTAAATCCTAACTACATGAATGTAGTCTCACTAGCGGTCACAGGATGTATCACAAACGCAAGTTCTAGAATCTATATACTACCGGCACACTCATAAGCATCAAAGATGAATGCTTTTTCCTAACAATCTAAAGGCGAACCTCACATTTTTGGGGTGGAAATTTTTGAGTGGTACGGTTTTTGTGCTAGTCATATAATTCCTATCCATGAGACGCTTATTAAGACTAAAGTTTCACTCCTATATGTTGTAAAAAAATTTAAATTTGGTGCCAAAATTACCCTAACAAGTATTTATCTTAGTTTTATTACACATTTACTCTAAAACAAAACAAACATCAAGTGGAGTTATAGTTTCTAAGGTATCCCAATTTACCCTCCCTACACTCAAACCGAAAATTGTCCCCAATGTTCCTAAAAAGTATAAAGTAAAGATAAAAGAGAATGAAAGAAACTAATACTCCCCTGATTCGCTCGGCATGGACGATTGTGGAAACATGGTTAAATCTTCCTCCAAGAAAATGTACATGAAAAGCTTCACTCCTGAAATATAAATCATCTTCTGTCCAATATAACCTGGAAACAACTAAGAAAACAAACACAAAAACCTCGTATAAAATCGGCGGTAAAATCTACATAACTAATTAAATCTTAAAAAGCGAAGTAAGATATAATGCTTGCAAAATAAATGTCTACCGGTTCCTGGAATTTAAAAATTAAAGATCGTTCAAAATTATAAGATTTCCAACAAAAAAAAAAAAAAAAAAAAAAAAAAAAAAAAAAAAAAAAAAAAAAAAAAACCTGGAAAATTTTACAGATACAGTACCTGACGCCGTCAGGTTGTAACGTCTGACGCCGTCAGGAATGATCTGACAGAATTTTTATATTTTGTTTCTGGAAAATTTCTGGAACAATCTGAGTTTTAAGACCTGGAAATCCTGTAGAACATTTATTGTGACTCGATACAAGCATTTAACTCAAACAAACACACTAATATATATATGCTAAATCAATCTTTGTTATTATTCATGTCAAATCCGTTCTTAAAAACAATTGTGATCTTCCCTACACTTATCTTTTTGTAAAATACCTTTATATGTGATTAAGGCGAAATTAAAAATAAAATAAAGCATTTTCACAAACTATGTAAGAAATGAATAATAAACAATTAAAGATGGAGCATATATAAAATCAAATAAAAACAAACAAACAAGCAAACAATCAAATAAAAGCCTGGGTTGCCTCTCAAGAAGCGCTTTTCTTTATTAACGAGTCTTGTAGCTAGATTCAAAGTCATGCCCTATAACGTGACTCCCGATTTTAACCCCCATTCAATCATTTTAATCTTCCTTTCATTGCGCTTATATTCGGGGCCTAGACTTAACCAAGCAGTGTAATAAGCTTTGTTTTTTCGATCAATTTCAAAAGCGGGAATATTGTCAACATCTAAGTCCTCAATGCCCTTAAATCTTTCCACCTTATAAGGCATTCTATATTTCACACTCTCGATTCCATCGGAAAACTCAACTATTCCCTTATCACTGTCATAAACCATTTTAGATTCTTCAATAAACGGTTTTCCCAACACTATTTTGTTTAAGAATTGGTCTATAATACCCCTAACATCTTCTAGGATCATAAAGTCACATTGATAAACAAAATTTCCAACGAAGACATGCAATCCTTTCACTCTTCCAACAAAATTACTTAACCGATTAGGGTTGTATGGATCTCGTCTAGGTTCTAGTTCTTCATTCATGATCTAGTTATAATAGAGCCTAGACATAACGTTCATAGGGGCTTTTAGGTCAATGTAGGTGTGTACTCTAAACATATAACCTACCACGCAAGGAATTTTGATGTTCAAGTAATTACGTTTCCTAATCCATGATCTTTTCCAATACTTGGCGGGGCAAGGGTATTTTAAAAGGAACTTATGATAAGCCAATTCCTCACTTGTCGGGAAGGTGTTTCTAAAGACCATTTGGTCAATATAAGACCTATACTCCAAATCATAATCCGAGCGATTGCTTATGGAAGAAGCGTCATCAGATGCATTAATTACATTTTCAAGCTTATCGTCTATCAACTTACTAAACTCCTTAAGCTTAGTAATTACCCTCTTGATATGATCACGCAACAAAATCATTATGTTGAGCAAAGGTGGATTCGCGTTTTCCATAATGGCCAATGGAATAGTCAGTGAAAATTTTACGAACAAACACACAAACAAAAAGATAGACTAAGGAAAGCTAAGAAAAAAAAATCTCACTTGATAGGAATCTTGTGAGTAGACTTAAATGAAATAGAAATCAAACCTAAGCAATAACTATTCCCCGGCAGCGGCGCCAAAAATTTGATGCGAGGATTGTGGCCTCACAAAAGGTTTTACTTCTCAAGGGATCTTGAGAAGCTTGCAATCCTCCAGGCAGTGTACTTGGTCGTTGTAGTGTAGTATAGGTATGTCCGGGGGATTGATCGTTCTCTAGGGGAATTGTGTCATTAGGTTGAAGTGTATGTCAACTTAAGCCTAAAGGTGAGGGATGATTCTTTTTGTATTTTTTTTTGTTTTATAAAAGCAGGTAAAATCTCGGTTTTGAAGGAATGGACAGAATTAGTTGCTAGTCAACTAACCCAAAACTAATAATTAAACTCAAAACAAAAATTAAATAACAAGAAAAGTAAAGGTGGTGGACTTCTTATAGTGAGACAAACGTGTTTACTTAGATATAGTTACTCCCTAGTTATCTTTTATTGATTCGTTGAATGTCACAGTGCAATCGTTTTAGTTGAAGCGTTGTATTCCTTAATACCAATCGTGGGGTGTGCAAACTTCCCCAACTCTATGAACATCAATTTCTCCTATGACTGCACGTTAAGTACACTATTATAGAATCACTAACATCAATTCTTGCATTAAATACAACGAGAAAAACCGTAGCGCACATACGATTACGTTTTTTAAGACGTTCAAGCTTGTTACACAATGGAGGTCAGCCAATTTTCTTAACCTAACGCGAATCAATCAACTAAACAATAGACAACTTATCAATAATCAATAACTGGGTTTCATTAAATCTAAGCAAACACAAATAAACTTAAGCTAGCATGTTAAAAGGAAGAAAAGATAAACAAATAATCAAACAACACATAAACATATTGAATGATTAAAAGAAAACTTATCTTTAATTGAACATGGAAGAAAAGAGGGTATGAAAACCCTAAAAATTGTGTGAAAATCGTACTAGGGTTCATGTCTCCAAAGTTGTACACTTATGAATAAAGAATTGAAAAGTATATATAGATTTACAAGGCTGACGGCGTCAGGTTAAAATCTTGACGCCGTCAGATCGCCGCTTTTAGGGTTTCGTCTTGTGAAAGTCGACTTTCTGACGCCGTCCTTCAATGTCTTCTGACGCCGTTAGGTTGAGTCCTGACGCTGTCCTTCTTTAAGTCTTCTGAACCGTCTCGTATAAAGTTAACACTAGACGGCCTTCATCCAAATACACCTGACGCCGTCAGGTGTAAAACCTTCAAAATTTCTCTGAGGCGACGTGTGTTAATTTTCCAAGCTCCAGATTCTTCAAGTGACGGCGTCACCAGTTAAGGCGTGACGCCGTCAGGTGTGTTTCCTGACAGGTTTTCCACGACTTTGCTGTTTTCTTCACTTTTGAGCCCAAAAATATCCAAAATGCTCCATTTTCCAGAAATCACGTCCCAAGTACCTAAAATGAGAAAAGAAACGATTTGAGGCAATATTTGATCAAATAAACACAATTTAAGGCTTAAATAACCCTTTAAAATCGTATCAAATAAATCCTTATCAGAGAAAGAGGAAGACCAGGAGGATTGTAAAGAATGGGATATATATGATTTTTGGGATATCCCGGTAGAGGATGTTGAAAGGCTTAGGCGAATACTAACACCTACCGTGCATGACGAACCTAACCCAAAGCTGGTTGTGCAACCCTTAAACTCACATATCACACTTTCCGATGATTGTTATGTAGCACCAACTACCAACCCAGTTTTGGACGAGCTTTTAAATGAATTCGGAGATGAGCTTTTGGATATTACCATGATTGATGAAGAAGCCGAGTGTGACCCTACAAAGGATGTGAAGGAGCTCGAGCAATTGCGTTCTAAAGATCCTTTATCATTATCTATGGTCGTAAGGGTACACATGGTCGTTGTAGAAACGAATGTGGCATTGATGCCAGTTAGTCGACAACAACACGGGATGAACCAATCATCAAAACCATCGAAGAATATGGTATGGTAAGGAGGGAAATGACATCTCCTTTAAGGTATGATTATCATTCATCATTTCCCTACCTCATAGCAAATTCACCCCCTCATGGTGTTTATTTCTATTTTCACCCACACTTGATTATAAGTGAGGGGTTGAACACTCTTTTACTTAGTAAATAAGGGTGGAGTCAAGCTCGTGACTCAAACAAAAACAAGCGCTTCGTGGGAGGCACCCCATGCTTATCTTTCTATTTTTGTTTTGTTTTAATTTTTTAGGATTTCATGCTTGGTATGTTTATGCATCATTTTTACAGGTTTCCACAGTTAAGAAATACAGGAGAAGTACTATAAGGAACTCTTATGGCACTTAAGAGGTCGAGAAATTCTGGAGTTAACACCAGAAGGTATTACGGCGTAACTATAGTTTCTTGGTACGCCGTAATCTGTTCACAGTATGAGCTCATTATCAGGTTCCATTACTTATGGCGTAACTCAGTTTAGAAGTTACGCCGTAACTTCTTACTGTAGCAAACCATTTAAAAAAAAAAAAACATTTCCCAAGTTTGTATATTTTTAGTAGTAAATGAACTTTGTGGGTGTGTTCCCTGAAACCCTCACGAGACTTCACTCGTCCACTCGGGACATCGATTGGTTTAAAAGGTTTGTTGCATTCGTTAAATGCAACCATGATTCCTACAAAAGTGAGTTAGGATTTTCATTTTCTTTATTTATTTTCATTACTTGATGTCTTTCTATTATGATGCGTTGGGTTGTTTAAGTGAATTTAGGATATCAAAGTTTGCTCACGGATCTCAAGGCGAGACATGTTTACCCGTGTATCTTCGATCATTCCGAGCAAATCCAGGGGAGTTTTCCCTTTCATCTCTGTCCCTTCTTATTTTTGCTTTATATGCTTAGTATGACCCAAGTGGGGGGAAGGGATTAGAAATAGACACCCGCATGATTTTACTTGCCTTTATTTTTCTAGTTTTTAGTGAAAAATGTTTCATTTATAAAATTTTGACATGTTTTTCATTACTTAACTAGTTTAATCCAGACTGAGCACACCTACCCTATATTTCCGTTGTGTGAGGATAAGCCTTTCAGTTTTCCCCTTATGCATAAAATACCACTAAAATGAGTGTGCCGGTGGCTGTAGTAGACTTTAGAACTTGGCCTTGTATATCTTTTCGAGACCATTATAATGAGCATTACACTGAGGTAACTTGGTGTAATCGGTGCAGCTAGGATATAAGGCAATTTTTAGGATTAACCCCAAATAGCCCATCAATTTATGTTATATGTATATTGAGTTTTCACATCGATTAGTCAACCCCCCTGTTAAACCCTTTTTGTTTCACTCACCTTTAGTGCAAGATACCCCCAGATACACCCTTCAGAGACATTCTTTTCATTTTATCAACCCAATATATGTTTCGTTACACCTATAGCCTAGCCTACCCTGTAGTTTCTAAAGGTCCATGGTTTGGGCGCTGTTAATCAATTTTGGTTTCGCCGGTGGAAGTCGCGGGTTTTGAAAAAAGGGTTTTGGATGAAGATCGGGTTTAGATGATAGTTGATCTCAAGCGGGGGGATGCTTTATGTGTCTATATCATTTTTATTCATGTATACCTTGTCTTGCATAAAAAAAATAGAAAATAAAATAATAAAAAGAATGCAAGCAAGAGTTTGTTTATTTATTTATAGCTGATAGTAATAAATCAGCTTATGTGTCATATTGTGTTATGTATTCCCACCTTGCGCAGCTTATGCTTTATAGACCCGTGTCATTTCTATCTCTCCTTTCTATTTTAGCCAATATTTATACAATTAGGGCATTGTACATCTCAAGTGGGGGGAATGGATATAGAAATGAGAGATTATGGTCAAAGTATGTGCTAATTCTACCCAAATTTAAAAATTTTTAGAGCACATAAATTTTTTTCATTGAAGATGAAGGCCGAGTTGATGCATCTTTTTGCCTAATATATGGAGATTTTGAGGCACTACGCTACACTTTATGTGCATTAACTCGTGTATTGGACGATATTGAAGACCCCTTAACTCTTGACCCTCGGTTTTTGCTATGGGATTGAATGCGACTAGTGACGGGGCGATTATGGACTTTAGAAAACTATTTGTTTCGTGTCTTTTTGTTTACACCCATTAAATGTTTTCCCATGTCTTATCCTACCCTTTATTCATGAATCATGCTTAGGTGATTGTCGAGTAGTCATTGGTGTCTTGGCCAGTGTTCTGGTCATGTATCGATGGTCTTTGTCACTTCGCTGTGGCACATTAGTAATGACGAAATAACCCCGTAAGCATTTATGTTGTGTCAACCCTTTTGCCTTTTGGAATAGCTGCATCTATAGACTCTAGTGGTGGAGATTAGTATCTTTGCCAAGCCTATGATATAATACTCGCCATGACTGAGCAGTTGAATGATCACCCCAAATATAAACACATAGATTAGTGGAGAGAGTGTGATTTCAATTCCCTTTTCGTGAGGTGCTCGGTTTGGAAATTTCTAGCTTAGGTAATTTTAAAAATCAGATCTTCCAAAACATCTTGGGAGATATATTTTTAGAAATAATTTAAAAGGTCTACTTGAGGGCAAGTGGGGGTATATTTGATAACATCAAATTAGCCTGATATTTTATATATCAAATTCCCGTGTTTATTGCCTCATTTGTATTAATATGATACTTAATTCGTTCATATTTGTTTATATTTACATTTCAGGATAAATGAGGCGTTGGAGCGGAAAAGATGCTGAAAAGGCTAACAAGTGCAAAAATATGTTTTGAAGAAGAGTTACGGCGTAGCTTAGTTATTGAGGTTACGCTGTAATTATCCAAGGAGTTAGCTTTATTTCGTGGTCAAGTAGATTACGCCGTAACCAATGCATGGAGTTACGGCGTAAATACTACACAGAATGAGATTAATGATATTGAAGAGATTACGGCGTAAACCATTCAGAAGATTACGCCGTAATTAATAATTGTGAAGGTTATGGCGTAACTTAGTAATTTAGTTACGCCGTAATTAATTACTTGGGAGCGAAGGAGTTGAAGTCCAGGGGCTAAAAGCGGTCAAATGATATTATGTTTATTTATCACAAGGACCGAAAGTAAAAATAACAAGTACGATGGAGGACTAAAGCTGGGCGAATCATATGAAGAATTAATTATCACGAGGACTTGTTATAAAAATAACAGGATCGATCAGGGACTAAAGGTGACAATTCAAATAAATTTTATTATGTCACAAGGACCAAGTATAAAAATATCAAGAACGATGAGGGGCTGAAACCGTACATATTTTATAAGTATTATACTTATAAAATACATTCGGACTTGTAATGAAACAATGCGCTACTTCAGGGGTAAAAGGCAGACAAAGGCATGAAAAGTTTCAAACATGGAAGACAAATAAAAGTACGCAACTTGTTATTACGCTGTAATTGATATTCTAATTACGCCGGAATTATTAATTAGGCCGTAACCAAATAGAAAGTTACGGCGTAACTTTTCAAGATTGAATTTCTTTGCGCCGTCATAAGCTACGGCGTAATTACACTTATGGTTACGTCGTAACCATGTCGGGGCCTATAAATACAGCCCTAAATCTGCATTTTTAAGTATCTCTCTTCACCCCTCTCATAGGGGTCGATTAGGGTACCACTCCAAATTAATTTCCAGCAGTTTCAAGCCATCTTTCAAGGGAGAATTCACCTACAATTATCATCATTATTAGCTCTACATTAAGTAATTTGTATCAAACATTATGTCTAATTCAATTCATGTTTTATTCATCATTGTTGGTTTAATTTACTGTATGTTTGGCTAAGCACCCTTGGTGCTAGCCTAGTTATGATTTCTATATTGTTTTGATTATGTTTTCGTACTTTTCATAATGCTTCTAGTGTGTGCATGCTTAGTTTATCGTTAGATCCTCTAGTTGCGGTAGTTTTGAAGAACCGGTTGTACTTGGTACGCTAGGAGAATCGACGAAAGGACCCTAGTGTAGTTAGGTTGCGAGGGAAATGGGAATGTTGACCGTAAGAACTAGCCATTTGACTTGTGTGCAAATCGACCAAAGGACCACCTTCCGGGTTGGATAAACTTAAGTAATTAGATGTGTGGTCTAAGATCCGAGAGGCCGGGCCACACAAAGATAAATCTAGCATGTAGTGGCACTTAATGACTCAAACTAGTCTACCCTACGTCGGCTTACTTATAGAGGGTAGTATCTTTGGTTCCTGACAGGATTCTAGGGAGATAGGTAGACGAATTGACCAAAGGACCCTAGTGACTATTGTCCGCCCCACTTGAAGCATTCGAATAGTTTTATAGAGAACATAGTCATAGCAATAAAGGATGACCAACTAGGCTAGTACACCTTCTCCCACTCTCACAACTTTAATTTACTTTCAGTTTTTATTTCATTTCTGCTTTATTAGTTTAATTAATCATTCCAACTCAAACCAGTTTAAAACATGACATTAGACTTAAATAGGATCCATCACACATAGCTCTTGGGACGACCTCGGTTTTATCAGTTACTAATCTACACACAACCGGATACACTGTCCGTTAGTGCATTTAGGTAGACCTTAGGTAAACGAGACTTTATAAATTTAAGACCTGGTCAGTAAAACCGGCATCAGTGTTTAAATAAATGTTGTAACCATAATGCACTAAAAATGAGTGCATGCAAGGTAGGCTAAGGCGATTTGGGTGTACATTTGGGTGTGAATTGTAAACAAATTCTTCCTTTAAGTAACCTGAATGCGTTATTCAGAATTTATTCCTTTCGGTCTTTATAATATAATTAAAGTTAAAAAACGAAAAGGATAGGCTCTGAGGGGTGTAATAGGGGTATCGTGTACTAAAAATGAGTAAATCGTAAAGGTGTGGTAAATTACTTGACTAATGTAGCCAACGTAATTATAAACAGGTTTAAAACAAGGGTTATCCTAATGCCTCTTATCATTTAGTTAATCCTAACTACACGAATGTAGTCTCACTAGCGATCTCGGGATGCATCACATACGCAAGTTCTAGAATCTATATACTACCGGTATACTCATAAGGATTAAAGGTGAATGCTATTTCCTATAGATCTAAAGGCGAACCTCACATTTTTTGGGTGAAAATTTTTGAGTGGAAAGGTTTTTGTGCTAGCTACATAATTCCTATCCATGAGACACTTATTAAAACTAAAGTTTCACTCCTATATGTTGTAAAAAAATTTAAATTTGGTGCTAAAATTGCCCTAACAAGTATCTCTTTTAGTTTATTACACATTTACTCTAAAACAAAACAAATATCAAGCAAAGTTATAGTTTCTAAGGTATCCCATTTTACCATCCCTACACTTAAATTGAACATTGTCCCCAATGTTCTTGAAAATTATCAAAGTTATGATAATGGGAAAATAAAACAGATGAAAGAAACTAATACACCCCTGATTTGCTCGGCATGGACGATGTGAAAACATGGTTAAATCTTCAAGAAAACAAACTTGATAAGCTCCACTTCCAATGTATACTTTCATCTTCTTGTCCAATATAACCTGTAATTGACTAAGAAAACGAAACACAAAACCTCACATAAAATCGGCGGTAAACACTATATATAATAAAAACTAATTGTAGAAAGCAAAGTAAGATATGATGCTTGCAAAATAAATGTTTACAGATTCCTGAAAATTTGAGATTCTGAAAATTTTTCAAAATTTTGAAGTTCCAGCAGAAAAACAAAATCCTGGAAAACTGTGCTGCTACAATGCCTGACGCCGTCGGGTATAAACCCTGACTCCGTCAGGTATGACCTGATAGTATTTTTACGTTTTGTTTCTGGAAAATTTCTGTAAAAATCTGAGTATTAAAACCAGAAAAAACTGCAGAACATTCATTGTGACTCGATACAAGTATTTGACTCTAAAAAAACACATAAATATATATGCTAATCAATATTTGTTAACTTTCATGTTCGAATTCGTTCTTATAATAATGTATGATCTTCCCTACACTTATCTTTTTGTAAAATACCTTTATATGCAATTAAGACGAGGTTAAAAACAAAATAATGCGTTTTCACAAATTATTCGAACCATGAAAGATAAACAAATAAAGATGGAGCATATGTATGAAATCAAAAAAAATAAAACAAACAAACAAACAATTAAAAAGCTTGGGTTGCCTCCTAAAATGCGATTTTCTTTATTAACGAGTCTTGTAGCTAGACTAAAAGTCATGACCTATTACGTGACTCCATCCTCCGTCACGTTCTCAATGTCATCTTCTAACTTGGTTTTATACTCCGGACCTAGCTGTAAGCATTCTTTGTAAAAACCAAGTGTCTTTTTCATCACATAGTCTACTCCTCTTCTCTTATCCTCTTCATTCCTATAGTAGACTGATTGCCTAAGTTCCTTTTCTAGTTTTGGCATTAGACGGAATTGTTCAATCTTATATGGTATTTGGTAGGCAATCTCGTCGGGTTCATCCGCAAACCTAACTATCCCTAACGATGGGTCATAAGTCATTCTTGAAACCTCCAAAAATGGCTTTCGTAATACTACATGGGATAAACAACTATCAATCACCGGACAA
Organism: Artemisia tridentata subsp. tridentata; assembly: GCA_021014915.2. NCBI lineage: Eukaryota > Viridiplantae > Streptophyta > Magnoliopsida > Asterales > Asteraceae > Artemisia > Artemisia tridentata. The sequence goes on from CP139503.1 coordinate 117,485,348, forward strand.
ATATCTTCTACAATCAAGAAATCCGTAATATATGTGAAGTTTCCTACATATACGTGCATCCCTTTAACTCTCCCCACAAAATTATTCACCCTACCCGTGTTAGGATCTTTCCTAGGCCCAAGTTGCTTTTTTCATTACCCAATTGTGGTGGATCCTAGTCATAATGTTTATGGAGGATCTAAGGTCAATGTAAGCCTTCCACACATGCATGTGCCCGATGTTACATGGTATGTTTATGTTAGATGGGTCACCCATTTTTATGATTGGTGAACTTATGCAATACGGTGTCTTAGGATCATCTAATAAATACTTATGGTACGCACATTCATCCTTTGTGGGAAACTTGTTGAAGTAATCATCATCTACTTCTTCCACTTCCTCCTCATCATCATTCTTAATTTCCTCTTTAGGATCACTTTTGTTCTCAATTACATCCTTATCTTCTTCCTCACTACTCCTATTTGGCGGTACTAGAGTAATGGCGTAACAAAGTGAACATGTTTAGATGATGAAGGATCCTTAACCTCGCTACCCCCACTTGTGTTTCTAGCAACTCTACTTGACGGGGTCATCACTTGGTTGTTGAGAGCCTTCAACAAATTGTCAATCTTATTGGTCATCTCGCTTTGTTGTTGTTTGAAATCGGCTTCAAACTTAGACAAACGAGCTTCTTGAGATGCCATAAAATTAGACATTAATCCTTCAAGATTATTGGAATTGTTGGATTGATTATTGTTGAAGGTACGGTTCGAGGGCGAACTATTTGATTGAAAATGATTAGGTGGATTTGAAAAATTATTTTGAGAAGAATTTTGATTTTTCCAAGATGGGTTGTATGAATCACCATAAGTGTTTTGCTCGGGTTTGAAAGTGAACCACTTGTCTCCCGCTCCGTCGGTACGCGAGGATGCATAATCCGCAAAAGCTTGTTCGGGGAGTTCCATGCAATCACGAGTGTCATGGGGACCACTACATAACTCACATGAAGAAGTGATTTTGTTCACTTGACTTGAAGGTTTAGGAGCTTCGTAGGATTTCATGAGAAACTTGACTTGGTCTTCAAGTTCCATGATCCTACGGTTTTGGGAATGCTTGAGTTATTCGAAGGCAAGGATATTGCCTTGACCATTTTGCTCAACTTGCGGGGGTCATTCCAACATTCGTTGTCATAGATAGCAAGATCTTCTATGATTCCTCACAATTTTTTCGCATTTTTATCATGTAGCTTACCACCGGCCGCTTGATCAATGGTTTGCCTTGTGGATTGATTGACATGATCATAGAAAATTTGGACTTGAAGCCAAAGATCAATGCCATGATGAGGGACTTTTTGGAGTAAGCCTTGAAACGAGTCCACACTTCATAAAGAGTTTCACCTTGGCATTGTTGGAACATCAAGATGTCATTCCGTAGCTTGGTAGTTCTCCCCGGTGGGAAAAATTGAGCGAGGAAACGAGAAGTGAGATCATCCTAAGATGTGATGGATCCTGCAGGTAAACACTAAAGCCATTGACTAGCTTTGTCATGTAGAGAGAATTGGAAGAGACGTAAGCATGTCGTCTCTTGAGTTTCAACATCAAGGTTGATGGAATCTACGATTTTAAGGAAATCCTTGAGATGTTGGTTTTGATCTTCGGAACGAAGTCCATGGAATGTACATCCGCTTTGCACCAACCGGATGGTGTCAGATCGCAAAGGAGACACATTGGCTCTTTGGGGAAGCTCAATGGTGTTTCGATAGCCTTGGTGGCTTGGTTTGGAGTACTCACCTAGAGTACGGGCTCGAGGTGGGTCTTGGTGTGGTTGTTCTTGGTGGTTTGGTGGAGCTTGGTGTTGGTGTTGTTGGTTGATAGGTTCAAAGACGGCTTCACCGACCATGATGGCGAATGAAGAGATTACGAACAAAGGGAACCAAGAAAAGATAGACTAAAGAAAGCTACGAAAAAGAAAAAAAAATCTCACTTGATAAGAATCTAGTGAGTAGACCTAAACGAAATAATTGAACCTAAACTATTAACTATTCCCCGGCAGTGGCGCCAAAAACTTGATGCGAGGGTTGCGACCTTGCAAAAGGTTTTACAATCCTCTAGGCAGTGTACCTAACCAGTGTAGTGTAGTATAGGTAAGTCCGGGGGATTGATCGTTCTCTAGGGGAATAGTCTCACAATAGTTATGGAAAGGTCAAGATATATGATGAAATAGGTCTAAAGGTGAGGGATGATTCTTTTTGTATTTTTTTTTTATTTTTTTTAGAAAGCAAGTAAAAATCTCGGGTTTTAGAAAAGTGGGCGGAATTAGTTGCTATTCAACTAACCCAAAAACTAATAATTCAATTAAAATAAACTAACTAAAAAGAAAGAAAATATAAATGGTGACTTCTTATGATAGGGAAAGGCGTGTTCACTTAGATTTAATTACTCCCTAGTTATCTCCTATTGATCTGTTGAATTGTCACGTCCTTGTTTTAGTTGAAGTGCTGTATTCCTTAATATTGGTCGTGGGGAGGTGTCGAAGTCCCCAACTCTATGAATCTTAGTCTCCCTTAAATCACTTAAAGTCTATTAAGTTTTCTAGGATCTACAAGATGCAATTCACACAATAAATACAACGAGAAAAAGCAATAGTGCACTCTATGGTTACGTTTTCTAAGACGTTCAAGCTAGTTACATATAAGAGGTCAGCCAGTTTTCTTAGCCTAACGTGAGGCAATCAACTAAACAAGAGACAACAAATCAATATTCAACAACTAGGTTTCACTAGATCTAAGCAAACACAAATAAACTTAAGCTAGCATGTAGAAAAACAGCTATTCTTGACGCGCAATGCGCGTCATAAAGGGGTCAGATGACGCGCAAAAGCGCGTAAAGGATGGATCAGTCATAAATTTTCATGACCCGCATTTGGGCGTCATCCTTCTATGACAATCGGTTTATGACCCTCTTTTCTGACGTTGGTTTTTGCGTGTCATAACCTAATTTTTTTAAAAAAAAAATTAATTTTTTTCAGTTCCTAATTTTCTATTAAATGAGAATTAAAAACCTGATAATACAAAATTAAAAACACAAATATCAAAATAACGCATTTCATATATATATATATATATATATATATATATATATATATATATATATATATATATATATATATATATATATATATATATATATATATATATATATATATATATATATATATATATCAAAACAATGAGGTTAATTCAAGTACTAATTCACGATAAGTCACAAGTTAATTAATGACAAAAAATTACATATCGATAATAATTCACAAGTTAGTTTGACAGCTTCCACATCGACCACTCAGTATACAACAAGACTACCCGAGTCATCCGTGCAGCTCTCCTGAAGCAGTAGTTCGACATTTTGGGATGAGTTGCTAGCCACCTGTTCCCAAAATAACAAAAAAAGTATTATAATACATTTGCTTTTAATTAACTTATTATAATTAACTTATATACATCGGCTGCCAACAGCAGCCCCGCAACTGACAGGTTTCTTTCGACCTCTAGACCACCCGACAAACTCAAATTATTACCCAATTTCCAGGAACACAAAGGACTAAACTAAAGGAACAACAATATGGACTCGTTTGAAATGTCGAAATCAGATTACAAGCTGGAAAATGAGGCTGATCAGCTGCAGTGGTGCAGCTGTCCAACTCGCACAAAACAGCCCCCTCGAGCTTAAGACCAGAATTATACCTCAACATTTTTATACATTCAAAGAGGACACAATGGACTACTTCTTACTAGAATAACATCAACAATTACACAAGAACGAACCTGGAAGTCTAGAGCTCAAAACAGTCCTGCGAGTTCAGCTAGAGAAGAGTAAAACGAAAGGCACATAACATCAACAATTACAAAAGAACGCCAAACACTTTTACATATCTAATATGAACTCAAATGGCTAGACAATGCAAGGACCAATTTGACCAGGACACATTAACGAGCTCAAGATTAAATGCTTAGAAACAAGCTCAACCTAAGAAGGTATAGAGCGACCTGCACAAACAGGTTCTGTACAGAACTAATTCAGATATTTTTAAGGTGCAAAACTACAGGAAAACGACTTGCAATTCAGTCATTATACCATAACTCCAACCCGTTTCCTACATTAACTCGGTTTCATCAGCTTTTACCAACGATAAAGTTTGAACTAACCTCGTTGTCAAGAAAACTGTTACCATGGCGATGTTGTGGTGGTAGTGGCGTTGGGGCAGCTGCTGAGACGACGGCGGCGGCTTTAGACACTCTCCTACAAGAAACATATATATTAAAACTCGTGACTGCAAAAGTTTACCAGGTGATAGTGGAGATGCCATGACCAAATCGTCCGGAGAAATACCCTTTAATAGTTACCTCAAACACCATCAATAAGGCTTCAACCATAACTGGTCTTGCCTCCTTCTCGTATTCCTTCTCTTCGTTGATAATATTTAAAGCAAAACACTTTCAATATTCAACCACCCACAATCAGACAAAGTATGAAAAGGCTGATAATAGGATATTTTTATGCAAGATAACAACACTATTATGCCGTAACTATCTACATCCTGCAAATTCCTTTTATTTATTTTTTATTTTCAAAGCAAAACGTTCTTCATGATAAATCTACATATATCTAAATATACTCAAAAACCTTTGATATATATGAATAATCAGATCAATTTAAAAAGAAAAAGAAAGAAAAAAAAACCTGAGTGACTCTATAATTGAAATAAGGATCAAATTCATGAATAACACTTTCATACTTAATAACCTGCAAACACAAAAATAAAATATAAAAAATATATTAGAAAATACACATCAGTTAAATAAATTCAAGCTTAAATATAAATATTTAGATCCGAATGATTAATAATAATATACCAAAAATAAAAAGATCGAGAATGCAAGTACTCCGATCAGCAACAGAATGAAGAAGGCGAGAACATTTCCGAAGGCGAGCCGGAGATTCGACGGCGACGGAGAAGACGACGGTGGTTTGGTGATGATATCGACGGGAACCGCCATTAACGGCCGTCGGAAAGTGTGTGTGTGTTGGAGATGGATGGCGATGGTGATGAGAGCGGCAGAGATGGATGGCGTGGATGGCGATCGGGTTTGATAGGTAGGGGTGGGTGTGTGTGTGTGTGTGTGTGTGTGTGTTTTGAGATAGATGTGTGTGTGTTTTTGAATTTTGAGTGTGAATTGTCTGTGGGTGTTTTGACACATAGGAGTTGGAAATTATTTTAGGGGTATATCATGTAGCTGGCTAAATTTTAACTGATTATGACCATATGTTATGACGCTTCTGAAAATGAGTCATCTTGTAGCTCGAAATGACTCTTATTTTATGACTTTGCTCTTTGCGCGTCATCTTGTAGCGTGGGTCATAAAAAGCGGGTCAAGGATAGCCCTTTTTCTAGTAGTGAAACAATTAATCAAACAACACTTAGACATATTGAATGATTAAACGAGTAACTTATCTTCAATAAACATAGGTTTTGGGGGCTGTAAAACCCTTACAAAAGCTGCCAAGTTCATCCCTAAAACCCTACTCCAAGATTGTACACAAGAGGTCTCTCTTAACAATGAAAACATACGAAACTATATATAGGATTACAACTCTGACGGTGTCAGATTATGGGTTCTGACGTCGTCAGCTCGCCGTGGTTTAGGGTTTCGTCTTGTGTAAGTCGCCGTTCTGATGGTGTCAGGACAGAGTTGAAGCCGTCACTTGATAATCCTTCTGGGCCGTCTCTTGTTAGCTTAAAACGTGACTCCCATCTTCCATTTACACCTGACGGCGTCAGGTTATAAAATCTTCAAATTCTTTTGAGGCGCCACTTGGTAACTTTCCATTAGAAATCCAGCTTGAATAACAAAGGACGGCGTCACATTGTAGCTTGTGATGCCGTCAGACTCCTATATCTGACAGAATTTTCACGACTTCATCGTTTTCTTCACTTCTTCGTCCAAACACGTCCAAAAAGTGCCAAATTCCAGAATTCTCATCCCAAGGACCTAAAATACAAAAAGAAGTGATTTGAGGCAATATTTGATCATATTTTATACGGTTTTGTGCTTAAATGACCCCTTAAAAAGGTACCAAATAAATCCTTATCATTGAGATAAGGAATTTAGGTTTTGATGTTTTGAAAAGGTATATCATCATTTTTTTTCTTACTTTACTGGGGTAACCCTTTACCCAAAAAAAAAAAGGTATATCATCAGTTTGTTTATAACAAATGTTTGTTAATCATATGTTTATGTATAAAACATTGTTGTTAATGAATCACATGTGTTGTATATATAGGTTTTCTTGTTTCTAAACTCCAAATGCAAGAGATAATATGTTGAAGCCAAAGAAGCTTACATCGACTACCATGCATGTACCGAAAGCAACACAAGAAGGTATGCTGATTTCATTATTTGGCATGTTGTTTGTTACGGTTTATGTTTATTACATGATTGAGATTTAAACATGACATTTGATGACATCAAATAAGTACATATTATTGTCATCATTTATCCTATGTATTTGACTTGTTTTATATTATTATATATGTGTAGAATACTTGATATAATGACACACTCAAAATCTTGGGTTAGGTCAAATTCTTTTAGAGAGAGAGAGAGAGAGAGAGAGAGTGGGAGTTCTAGTGAGAGAAAGTGGTGAACTATGATTTTATGATTAAGAACCTCCAACCCTTTCCATGGGTGGGAAAGGGTATATATAATGGTACATAAACGCCCCTAAAATGGGCTATGGAATGGGCATACAGTGGGTAAAGACCCAACCCAACTCCATGGATCATACGATAACTAAACGTTTACTATTAAGGCTACGAGCTAACCTATTCTAGACGTTACTCGGGGTACCCGAGTCTTTCACATGAATTTTCATATTCCTAACAATCTCCCCCTAAGGGAGGTCACCCCGGAAATTACAATCTGAATTCTAGCATTCTATTACATGTATTTAATTTCCTAGCTCGTAGTCTTTGATTCTTCAAAGTCCGCAATCTTTTTACTTCCAGTAGTGATCTTTTGATAAATGTCCCTTTGGATTGTGTGATCTTTGAGCTTTCATCGAGATCATCAGCCACCATAAATCTCCAAATCATCCTTTGTAGTATTGCCTCCATGTGATGTAGTGACCACCGGACAGGCATGCTCACACTCTTCGGGATCATGATATTTAGCATCAGAGTTGCGGAAGCAATGTTGTAGGTCATTCTACTATCATGATTTCTTTGATTGTGAGTGTGAAGTATGAGCATGAGGTTATGAATTGACATCTCATTGGCCATCAGCTGCAATCGTCAGGGATTCCTGCAAACAACAGTTAGTGATGCAGGTTTTACTGACCAGGTTTTAAATTTATAATTGTCTTGTCTACCTAAGGTCTACCTAATGCACTTACGAGCAGTGTACCCGGTCGTGTATAGTGTAGTTGTCAGTAAAGCTGAGGTCGTCCCAAGAGCTATGCGTGGAGATTAAATCTAAGTTCTATGTCACTGGTTTTAAAGGGGGTTTTTGTAATTGATTAATTATACTAAAGAAATGAATTGAAATAACGAAAAGCAATTAAATGTAAAAGAGATATCAGTAGGGAGAGAAGTGTTAACCAAATTACTACTCTTGTTATGTCATGACTACGTTTTCTATTAAATGCATCCTATCGTTTCATCTGGGGTTTAAAGTCGACTAGACTTAGTTGGTCAATTCGTCTAGTCCTATCTTCCACCTTGCCCTATTCCGTAACCTAAAGATTACAAGAGTTCGCTGGTCTAAAAAATGGAAGAGTGTTAGGAATATGAAAATTCATGTGAAAGACTCGGTCACCCCGAGTAACGTCTAGCATAAGTTAGCTCGTAGGCTTAATAGTAAAAGTTTAGTTATCGTATTATCCATGGAGTTGGGTCGGGTCTTTACTTACTGTATGCCCTCTCCATAGCCCGTTTAGGGACGTTTATGTAAGAACTATAAATACCCTTTCCCTCAAAAGGAAAGGGTTGGAGTTTCACTTGGTTTAACCTAATATCACACATTTTCTCTCACTAGAAACTCCCTTTCTCTCTCTCTATATCTTTCTAATATTCGGCCAAACATAGATCATTAGTGTGTGTTATGATATCTTGTATGTTACAATTGGTATCCAGAGCCATGGTTTGATTAGCTAGATTGTGTGTTCTTGGATTCGTGGGTGTTGTTTTTTTGTTTGGTTCGAATAGAAAAGAAAGAAAACATCATTGTTTGTGCCTTGTTTATGGTTTGATGTATTAAAAGCTTGTACTTTCAGGTTTAGGATTGTTGTAATAGCTTTCTTTGGTGATTGGTTAGCTTATTTCATAAGCTTAGTGGATAGTTTAGGGCTTATTCGAGAGTTGGAAGCTTATTTCTAGGTTGCGGTTTGAGTTTTTCTTGGTTACGGTTTGAGTAAAAAGTTAGATTCTTGACTGAGTTTTGGTTATAAAAGGGTAGGTACTTGTTGAGATTTGCCTAAAACTATTTCTGCGTTTTGGGTGTTAGCCAAATAGGGAATAGAGACAAAGATGGGTGAAAGGAACACTTGTACTTTCTTGAAAGTGACCTACAGTTTGGTCACTGCAGTTTGGTCTTGCGTTTTGTCTTCTCTTGCAGGTTGCGGTTTGGGTGTTGCGATTTGCTACCTGCGATTTGCCATTTGCGATTTGCTATCTGCGTTTTGCCAATTGCGTTTTGCTAACTGTGGTTTGAATATTACGACTTGCCTACTGAAGATCAATTCAAATGTCAAACTAAAAGTCATGCTGCCCAAATTTCTTCAAAATTGCGGTTTGTCTCTTGCGGTTTGACTAAAGATCCTGCATTTTGATCATTGTGACTTGTCTCCTGTGTTTTGTCTAGGATTCTTGACTGAGTCTTATCCACTTCATTACATAAACTTATTTCAACCTTACCAAATCACAATTAAACTACATATCACTTAATCCAAAAGACAATCATCACCTTTACATACAATCACTAATCATTGAACCGATCCAACGAGTATTCATAACACATTCAATTAATCATTGTCTCATGATTTCTTCTTGATTTTGTAAAATCTCGCGAAAGATTCTATTTCTAGGTTTAAATCATAGATTTTTAAAATTCCGTGCACGTTAACATCATGACAAGCACTTCTGATGACATTCAAGCTGCCGGGTCTGATACCCACCCTCCTATGCTTGATAGGACGGATTATGAATCATGGGTACAACAAATTTGACTCTATTGCTTGGGTAAGGAAAATGGTATCAACATTATTTGATATATTGATGAAGGACCTTTTCAGATGGGCACTACCAGAGATGTTATTTCTACCATTGAGGATGGAACTGTCACTCTTGGAATGGACAGACCACGTACTTACAATGATCTCGATGATAATGAGAAGAAGCGTTTTGATGCGGACATCAGAGATTCTAACATTGTGCTTCAAGGGCTCCCCAAGGACATCTACAAACTTATCAACCAAAACATTGAAGCCAAAGCAGTTTGGGAAAATGTTAAAATGCTTCTTGCTGGCTTTGAATTGACTAAAGAAGATCGAGAATCTCAGTTGTATGATGAGTTTGAACACTTCAAGATGAAACCGGGTGAAAACATCACTGACTACTATGTCAGATTTCACAAGCTTGTGAATGACGTGAGGATCATCAAGATGACAATACCAAACATTCAACTCAACTCCAAGTTTGTGAACAGCATGGCAATCGAGTGGGATAGGTTTGTTACAGCAGTGAAGCTTAACAATGGATTAAGAGAGACAAACCATGAACAGCTATATGCATACCTACAACAACATGAAAAGCATGCTGCCTAGAGAAAGATTCACTCCAACAATGACAAATGATCCATTTGCATTTGTTTCGAATGTTCAGCCGTTCACCCAAACATCACAAAATCAAGCTCATCAGTACCCCTCCTCATCAAGTAATCAGACACCTCATGTCCAATCATTCCAGTACCCACCAGTTGATGTGAACACCCAACCAGATTCGTGCTACGCTCAAACAGATAAGATGATTGACAATCTCTCCAACCAAGTCGCATTACTTGTTCAACAATTCAGAGCAACACTCCCTCAAACCAACAACCAACTTCGAACTTCATTAAACCCATGTAATCAAGCAACTGTGGATGATGGAAGGGTTGTGGTTCAGAATGTTCAGGGGCGACAGAATCTGAATCAAAGAAACTTTGCTTGGGGTAACGGTGCAACTGGTAATGGTGGTGTGTAGAACAGAGTTGGGAATGCTAATCAGGGGCAAGTAAGGCAAACCAAGTGCTACAACTGTGGTGGCTTAGGACACATTGCAAGGAACTGCACTCAGCCAAAGAGTCCACAAAACTCAGATTACTTCAAAAAGAAGATGCTTTTGATGCAAGCTCAAGAGAATGTAGCAGTGTTGGATGAAGAGGAGTTATTGTTCCTTGCTGGAGAAGAGGCAAACACATTTGATGCAGATGTTGATGACCAACCAGTTTATGACATGGCATAGAATGATCCCAACATCTTTCAGGCTGATGACTGTGATGCTTTTGACTCGGACGTTGATGATGAACCCACTGCTCAAACTATCCTCATGGCAAATCTGTCCTCAGCAGTCTCCTCACCTCAACAAGCTGGTCCCTCCAATGCATCAGTCATATCTCAGGTACTCAAATTGTATGACATGGTCGATGAACATAAGATTCCCAACAAAGTACAACAGATATACGTTGTTGAGTCAGATACTGCTGATATGGGAAATAGCAATGTTATCCCATATAAACAATATGTGAAACACAACGAAGTGTCTGTTGTACCTAGTAGTGCATCTTCTGTTATTAATGATGATAATGTTTTGCATGAGAACACTGCATTTATCCCTGATGACTCATTGACCACTAGACTTAATATCTATAAAGATCAAGTGGCCATATATGAACAACGTACAAAATTTGAACCAACTGAACGTGAACAGAAAATAGATAGTCAAATACGTACACTTATTTCAGAACGTAATTTAACGGAGGCAACATTGAAAAAGGAGATATATTCTTTAAAGGTGCAACTTAATCAAACTGTACAGCATAAACAAGTATTACAAGAAAGTGTAAATACGCTAAAACGGAATTTCAAGGAAAAAGAAACAAAACTCTTAAATGATTTTTCCATACTTAAAACGTTAATGAATAAACTCGAAAACATGTTGTACGCACAAGACCAATCAAGACAAATTGCTCACATGATGTTAAAGCATAAAAGGTTGAGTGATGAACATAGTGAGAATGTCATAGGTGACCCATCACCATCTTATCATAGAAAAGCAAAAGTGGCCCAATCTGCTTTATATGATGGTAATGAAATCCTTAAACCTAACCATGACCCTCCCAGTGTACCATCATCAGAAGAGGGTAGTGAGATAGAAGAAATAACGAGAGAAAAATGGCTGAGAAAATGAGTGATCCTGTATGTGTGGCAAAACGGGTCTTAATCAAAGCTCACGACTATTCAAAGCAAAATTCTTTAGCCATTTTCACTCCTCAAACTCAATTGACTCCGGAACAAGTTTTTTGGAACTTAGGCGTAGAAAAAAAGAAAGGCTGATGAACTCAAAGCCAAAACTCCACCCCTAAGGAAATTACCGGCTGCAACGGTATACCCACCCAATACACCCATGCATTTAGTCCCTAGAACTCTTCCCACAAATTGTAAAACTCTAATTAGCATTTATGTACTTAGTCAACTATTTGCTGATTTTGATAAAACATGTAAGAAGAGAATTACACCAACGGGAATTACTGAAGAGGAAAGGGGATTTGAACAAACAAAATGGTGCTATTTAACTGAGGTCATTCCATTCTTTAAGCTACTCAAAGAATATTTTGAGGGTATTCAAAAAACCCTAGAAACTAAAGTAAATGAAATGAAAGAAGTGTTTAAAGATATGGAAAACTTGGGGAAACAAAATGCAATTGAACTTAAAAGTTGTGAGATTGAAAGAAAGAATATTCTCATCACCAATGAGAATTTGATTGCTAGATGTATTGCTCAGGATGTGTATTATACTGCCACTGATTCTGCATTAACTGCTTTTCAATTTCATGATCTGTCGATTGCTTTGAATGTTGCCCAGAATCGTGTCATTGAGCTTGAGGGGGAGAATTTAAAATTGCATGAGAAAATCCAAAACGATGATCATGATAACATGGTCAGGCATTTGTCTAAATTAGAGATTGATAATCTTAATTTGCAATTAAAATATCACCATCTAGAAGAAAGAAATAAAACTTCAAATGCCAAGACATCATTGGATGCTCCTGAATTTGATGCATATTTTGAAATAAGCAAACGAGATGAACGGATTCAAGCTCACATTAACACGATTCAAAAATTGAAAGCATAAATTGCTCAATTGAAGTTAAATCAGGGTGATGTAACTGGCACCCATAAACCACCGTCTCTAGATTCTCAGAATTTTCAATTTCAAGATATCATCAATAAATTGCAACAGGAAAATGATTGCAATCAAGCTGAAAATTCAAAAGTTAAACTGCATTACAAAGAGTTATACAATTCAATTAAGATTACGCGTGATAAAAATAATGAAAAGATAACTTCTTTGCTTAATGAGATCGAGAATCTAAAGACTCAGGTGAAAGGGAAAATGCCAATTATCACTAGTGATAATGTTGCTCCAAAGGTTTATGCTTGTAAGAAGTATGCAATTGATGCTGGGCCTATTCCCCTTCCCCTTAGGAACAATAGGTTAGCTCATCAGGAATATCTCACTCACCTTAAGGATAGCCTAGACACTATTAGTGAGAAACCTCTTGATAGTACTATTACTAATGCCTGCATCTACACTAAACGGTCTCAGGAATTCCTAGAATACGTCATTGGCACATGTCCTAACACCGGTACCAAGCGAGATATATTTATTGCATCTTCCTCGATGACTAAGAACAAGCATGTAACCTTTGATGTACCCTTGAAAACATCTGATCCCAGCACATCAAAACAAGAAAAACAAATGGCAGTGAAACAAACTAATGTTCCCATCATTACTTCTACAAGAGTAAACAGTGACACTAAAGCTAGCGGGTCAAAGCCTAGTCACAATACAAAGAAAGATAGGACTACGCCAGCTAAGAGTGCTCACAAGAAGAAAGTAGAAGACCACCTTAGGAACAATAAATTTGCTTTGAACAAAAAGAATCATGTTGATTCTAGTATTAGCCTTAAGGATACTGTAATTAATTTGAATTCTAATGTTGTTTGCAAAACATGTAATGAATTTTTAATTTATGGTAATCATGATCAATGTGTTGAGTCATTCTTGATGTCTTCAAAACAATCCCCTGTTAAGAAAGTTTGGAAAGGGAAACAAATTAAGCAATCTTGGATACCTACAGGGAAATTTTTTTACCAATGTGGGATTTCATTGGAAGCCCACGGATTGAATATTCACTCTAGGCGAACTTTGTCCTTCAACTAGGATTACCATACCTAGAACAGTGCCTGCTAAGGAATGGAAGCCAACTGGTAGAATTTTCCTTTTGGAGACTCAATGCCCTTTAACTAGGTCCATTGCATCTACTAGTGAAGTCCCCACTGTTAAAACCAAGGCGCCTAGGGTTTATGTAGTTCCAGAACTTGTTTGTACTAACCAAAAGGACCCCATTAGCACATGGGGATACAATGTTTCCAATTATCCATCTTCGTCTATTTTCCAATGCAGGTCGTACAAATTGTCCTTTGGTATTTGGATTTAGGCTGCTCAAAACATATGACCGGGGATCGCTCACGGCTCAAGAATTTCGTGAATAAGTTTATCGGGACAGTTAGATTCGGGAACGACCATTTTGGGGCAATTATGGGTTATGGAGATTATGTTTTTGGTGACAGTGTAATTTCCAGGGTTTACTACGTAGAAGGACTTGGTCACAATTTGTTCTTTGTTGGTCAATTTTGTGATTTTGATCTCGAGGTTGCTTTCAGAAAACACACATGCTTAGTCAGAGAATTGGATGATGTTGATCTTCTTAAAGGGATTCGTGGCACTAACTTATACACCATCTCTATTGAAGACATGATGCGGTCCTGTCCTATTTGCTTGTTGTCTAATGCCTCAAAGAACAAATCTTGGTTATGGCATCGTCGTTTAAATCACTTGAACTTTGGTACCATTAATGATATTACTCGCAAGGACCTTGTACGAGGTCTACCCAGATTAAAATTAAAAAAAGATCATCTTTGTTCGGCTTGTCAACTAGGCAAAAGCAAGAAGTATACTCACAAACCCAAAATTGTCAACACCATCATGGAAGTTCTTCACACCCTTCACATGGATCTATGTGGACCTATGAGAGTGCAGAGTATAAATGGGAAGAAATATGTTCTTGTTGTTGTTGACGACTATTCTTGGTTTACATGGGTGAAGTTTTTGAGAACCAAGGATGAGACTCCAGAGGTTATTATCAAACTGATCAAACAATTGCAAGTTAAACTCAATAAAACCGTCAGAATCATCCGCACAGATAATGGAACTGAGCTTGTTAACGAACAGCTCATTCAATATTATGAAAGTATTGGCATCAGTCACCAGAAATGTGTTCCACGCACTCCTCAACAGAACAACATTGTTGAAATACGAAATCGTACTCTTGTGGAAGCTGCACGAACCATGCTGATATTCTCTAAGGCTCCGATGTTTCTTTGGGCGGAAGCTATTGCTACTGCTTGTTACACCCAAAACCGATCCTTGATACATACTGTCCACAACAAAACTCCATATGAGCTGTGATAACCCTCATTTTGTCTATGATAGAGTCGCGTTATTTGTATATTTTTGTATATTATTTAGTAGAGTTTATGAGCATTTTACGCTTATATGGTATTAAGATGTGTTCAAGTCTAGGTACAAGGAAATATCGAAGAATGATGAAGAAAAGCTAAAAGATTAAGAGAATATTCAAGAAAAGATTGTCGTCAACGATATTGATTCATGATATGATTATTTCCAATGTACAAGAGAAGGTTATGAAGATTTTAAATGAAAGATGGAGTCATGATTTGGTGCTTAAAAGAATGTTAAAGGATGGAGTTTTATGCCAACCCAAGGCTGAGATTCATGTGCAAAATAGTTCCCAACCCAAGGTTGAAGCTGAGGTTCAAAACCAAGGTTCAAAAGGCCATTTTGAGGTTGAGCAGTCATCCCAGCCGCAGGTTCAAACTTGAACCGCGGGTTGAGACGTTTCTGAGATGAAGAGTTGCGTTAACTCAAGGTTTTAACTACCATAATGACTCAAGTCCGATCATTTCTTCTCTTTTATGATTATTGAAGGCTTATGGCAGTTTTTGTGAGTGATTTCAAGCATAAATTAGACCTTAACCACCCCATTATCCTACACAATTGAACACAATACAATCAATAACAAAAGAAAGAGAGGAGATACTTGATTCTTAATCAAGCCTTACAACCTAAGGACTTGATCATATTTTATACAACCCGAAAGAGCTCAATAATTCCTGTCATTCCCAAGAAGACACCAAAGCGTGTTGCTGATACTTGTGAGAAGAGGCGGAGAATTCCCTTGTTCGATTGGAGGCTTAAGGAGTGCTCTAACTCTTTACTTTGTTTACTCATTGTAGTCTTGCTTTGGGTAATTTTCTCTTACTTCTTATGTTGAACGATTTGATGTTGAATGAAATGTTACGTTTGTTGATGAAACTTGTTATGGAGTAATTTGTGATACTTGTTTGGGAATTATGTAGACTTTCGTGTGAATGTTGAATGGTTAGTTGGATAGAAAAATTGATTGTTCTCATAAGTTTGTTTAAATATAATTCGTGTTCTAAAACTTGTTGATTTGACATTATTAGTTTTAAAGGTCGAAAGGATTTCTAATATTGTTTAATTCCAAGAAGTTGGTGCACAAATGGATTGGTACTTGATAATTGACAAATATCAAGTAGTCAAGTTTTTAAATGAATTCGGGAATATTTAATCACTAGATTGGGCCGAAAGGACTCGTAGGAACTAATGTCACTAATCATCTTTTTCATACATTTGATAATACAAAGTAGCTAGGGTAATAGGATGATGTAATGGCCGAAAGGACTCACCCGTGAAACTAGTAAAAACATGGATTTTCTTGATATTGACCATTGACTAGAAAACCTTGTGAAAATTAGTATGTGCCTTCTACATATATGTTTCACCCAAACATGTTCAACATTCTATCATGATTGTTTATTATTCCGTAACAAGTACTTGTTCGTTTGATTGATTGAATTCGAGAGTCATTGTTTGTTTGTTTATTTACGGTGCTTTAGAGTGTGACAATCTTTAGTACTATTCTTGTGCTACATAATTGCTAAATTAAACTACATAGTCTCGTGGGATGATCCCTATTTACCACAAACCATATTACATACGAACGAGTATACTTGCTCGTATGCGTTTTCTAAATAATTGGTAAAAAGGTGTTTATAAATTTAAAATTTGAGTAAAACTTAGGATATATATATAATATACAACCAGGTTACACGCATCAAGTTTTTGGCGCCGCTACCGGGGACATAGATTAGTTTAGTTTAGGTTAGATTAGTTCAGTTGTAAATAGTAGCATGTAATTTGTTCTTGTTTTTGCATGAATTTTAGAGTTAATTTCATTTTTGTTCTTGTGATTGTTTGATTTTATTTGATTGATGATTTATTAAATGTTTGGATTGATAATTTCTTGTTTAGATTGCTCGTTTCATTTTATTTAAGTTCACGATTATTAGTTAAGTATTAAGTTTTTCTAAAAAAAAATAAATAAATAAAAAAAAAATTAATTTTTGGAAAAATTTTGCTGCGAACCGCCGGTTCAGTTTTGAACCGCGGCGGCTCGCTGCGTTCTGTGGAAACACCAAAAACCAAACCGGCCGGTTCTGTGAAACGAAACTGAACCAAACCGCCAGTTTGATTCTGAACCGCCATTTCCTTTTTATTTGTTAAGTAATTTGTTTATTTAGTTTCTTTAAATTGTTTTAGATGTTTATTTGTGATTTCTTATTAGAATAACTTAGGATTTTATAAAACTAACCCCTAACGTTTGTTTTGGATTTGTTGTTTATGAATGTTTTAGTTTATTTTTAGTTATGGATTCGCCTAGTGAAGTTTCGGCTTATTTGGATAACTTGGAAACGGAATTGATGGACATTGGAGATGTTATAGCTAGGATGGAGAAAATGGTTGATGTAGAGAAAGTTGAGTTGAAAGGAAGGGGAAAGATGTTGAATTAATGAATTGTGAACCGAAAAAGCCATGGGTGATCACTTTCACTCGAGCTAAGTTGAGAGAGTATGATGAGCCTAGTATGAGGTATTCCACACCTTGTGGAATAGAAGGTTTTGGAGCTTGGGATGCGGAGTGTAACATTGCACAAACTAATAGTTATGTGACCTATGCGTTCTATGAAAAGTTTGGAAATGGGAAGTATGATGTTGAAAAGTACAATAGGAGGATTGCTTGTGATGTTAAGATTGACATCCATGGTTACACTTTTACCATGGATTTGATTGTTGATGAGTATGAAGACACTATGGACCCTTTCGTTGTGTTTGGAAGGAATTTCTTGGTAGCAACTAAGTGTACTATTGATTTTGGCTTAGGAGAGATGCAAGTGAAAGTTGGGGAATTGCAAGATGACAAGGATGTTGATCGGTTAATTGAGCAAATGGAGGAAGCATGTGATAGTGAAGATGATATTCATGGGAGCACGGAAATGGTTAAGATGGGAAAAGCCTCTCGTCTAAAACAAAAATACCCACCATTCAAAGGTCTTATACCTTTACCATCATCACCACCACATCCTACCACACTACTCAAGGGAGAAAGTCCT
The DNA here is from genome assembly GCA_021014915.2 of Artemisia tridentata subsp. tridentata. Taxonomy (NCBI): domain Eukaryota; kingdom Viridiplantae; phylum Streptophyta; class Magnoliopsida; order Asterales; family Asteraceae; genus Artemisia; species Artemisia tridentata. The sequence continues at coordinate 117,503,256 of CP139503.1, forward strand.
TCCAAACCAACACCCTCACCAAAAGAAACACCACTCAAAGAAATCATTGATGTAGTCAAATGTGTGGAGGAAATCACCACAAAATTCAAGGAACTACTTAATGAGAAGCCTATACTCCATGTGTTGGAGCACTATGCTCATTATAGGAAGCTACTTGATGAAGTTTCAGTTGAAAAGATGAAGTTAGATAAGAAAAGTGTGATTGAGGAAGAGGAAGAAGAGAAGGTTATGGAGAAAGGTGTACCTAAGAAGAAGAAAGATCCGGGGAACTACCTTATCCCACTCAAAGTGAATGGAAATACCGCAATTAACGCCTTGGCGGATACCGGGGCAAGTGTGAGTATCATTCCTTACAAACTTTATAAGCTTTTAGAGTTGGGAAGAGCTTGTCCCTCGAATGATGTTTTGTTGATGGCGGATAATACCATGGCTAAGGATTATGGTAAAGTTAAGAATGTGAGACTTCAAATAGGTTTCCAAACCTACTTGTGTGACTTCTTGATCTTACATGTGCCCATTGATAAGGAGATGCCTATGTTGGTTGGTCGTCCATTTTTGAGCACATGTGGTGCTATTATTGACAATGGTAAAGGGACGATGGAGATTGATGATGGAATTGCTAGAAAATTTATCATGCTAAGAAAAGGAACAAGATTCTAGCGAATGAGGAATCGGATGAGGAAGATTGGTTGGACATGTTTGATATTGGCCATGATAGTGAAGGAAACCCGAAATATGGAATAACCGCACCATCGTTTGAACATATTAAGGATGATATGGAACGTGCATTGGCTATGAAAAACAATTTCAATCCGTTTAAAAACATAATTGTGTACAAGAAGATGGTTGAATTTCTTGGTTCTTTACCTATCCAACTCAAGCATATTGAGTGGACATCCAATGGCAATAGCAAGTACCAAAAAATTAAAGGAGATAAGGTTTGGCATACCAAGATCGAGATAACGAACCCAAGTGGATGTCATTTTACTCGTGCTTTTAAGACAAAGGAAACCGATAGGATACTTTCGGGGAAGTTCAATTCAGAAGATATTCTACGTTTTGGGAACTACTTTGATTGAAGGAGAAGTTGGATGAATAAAGAAGCTTATTGCTAAGCTTCCGCTCATTTTGTCTTTGATGAGCCTCTTTATAATTGTTTGCATTATGTCATTTTGATTATCTTGTTATGATTATTTCTATGTTTTGTTTAAGTGTGTTTTAGATTTTTAAGCTTTTATATGAAATATTTGAATAATGAATAAATTGTGTTCTTAGTATTCTAGTGTTTTAGTTTGTTTAGTTAAGTTGTTGGAAATGTTTGAAGTGTTTATGAGTTGTGGTAATCATTCAAAATTATCAAGTAATTGAGGAATGATTTGGTTTAAGTCGGGTTTTGCTAAAAAATTTTACCAACCCACGGTTGACACCCAACCTACAGTTGAAATACCAACCCACAGTTTGAGTCCTCATTTTTACCAAAAGAGAAAGAAAGAAAAAACACCACAAAACACTAACACTCTCAACATCAATCCAATTGATTGGGAGATTGAAGTTTAATTCTTGCACTAAGTTTCTAAGGATTCCATGGCATCAAAAAGAGTAAGTAACACCACCCAATTACTTTAATTTGTTCTTTAATTCGAATTTGATTTCTTGGGTTTTGAATTGGGCGAATTTTGTTTAGTTCGAATTGATTGAATTTCTTTGGTGGGATTACTAGATCATTGATAGTATGAGTAATTGCAAGAGAAATTAGATGAATTAGTTGAGTATTGAATAAGAATTTGAGGTTTTGAAATTTAGGGTTCATGATTGTCAAATTTTTGGAATTAGAATCAAGATTGATTGGATTTCTTGTGGTATATGGTTATGAATTAGTGTTTGTATGCTATTTGATTAATTATATGGACCACTTCTTTGTTTGATTTTGATTTGATTCTAGGATTTTTGAGGTTTAGAAGTTAAGAGGATATGGAGAATTGAGCTATTAGAATAAGCACTAATAAGCTAAATGGAGGAAGGTAGTAACTTGTTAGGAAGTGGGGAAGAGCTAAAAAACCGGTTTTTGAAGTTTGACGTGCAGGAAAACAAAGTTGGGAGCCCAACCGCCGGCAGAGAACCCCCTGAGGCACCTGAACCGCCAGCTGAGATTTGAGCCGCGGTGGCTCAGAATTTCTGTCCCCAAAAATTTTCTGAACCGCTGGTTCAAAATTGAACCGCGACGGTTTGGAATTTCTGTAAAAAAAAAAAAAAAAAAAAAAAAGTTATTTTGCTTTGCTATTTGATTTACAAGTTAACCTTTAGCTCTAATATTTTGTGTGTGCTTGTTTTGTTTTATTTTTGTAGAAATGTGTAAGAGAAGCTACTCAAGAGGAAGAGAATCCGTTAATTGCTTTATACGCAAGACAAGGTCGAGCTATGAAAGAAGGTAGTCTCATGCCGATTACTAGTGAACATTTGAAGTGGGGAAGGCTAAGCAAGGATGCTAAAGCTTGTTTCAATAGCCGTTTAGCTAAGTTACAAAGGAAAGATCTTGCGATACCAAGGTTGGTTAATTGGAATTTGCTTAAGAAGTATAATATCTAAGAGGATCTAGAGAAGTTGATGGCTGTTAGCACGGAGTATGAAGATGAAAGTGTTTTTAAGGATATTAGTTTCGAGCTGGCTTTGAGGATCAATGAGAAGAAAATCTACAAAGAATGGTGCTTGGAGTTCTTTTCCACCATTTATTTCAAGCAAGAGGTGAATTTGAATAATATTTTGAAGGAGAAATGTATTTGGTTTCGCTTGTGTGGGGATGATCATGTGTTAACTTTGCCGGAATTTGAGAAATTGCTTGGTTTGTATGATGATAATGACCTTGTTGAAGAGGAGTTTGTTGTTCATTTTGGTAAGTTGGAAAGGGAACCACCAAAGTATGATGGTACCAAGATTTGGAATGAGACTGGAGATCCGAGTAGTTCAAGACCAAGGGTGACGGTAATTCATTCACCAATGGCGAGGATTTTGCACAAGATACTTGTGAACTCATTTGTACATCATGGTAATAGTCAAGATAAGGTTCATCAACCGGATTTGTGGTTGATTGAAATGATGATGAGTTCTCGTGATGGAAAGAAGTTGAAGATGAATGTAGTGTGGACTTTGGCGACTTATTTGTCAAAGAGAGCAACCCTTATGTCGGAACATGGTTATATCAATGAAGGACATTATGTGTCAAAGATTGGAAGAAGTTTGGGGTATGCTACACAAGGTGAGTTGAATAGGATTACGGTAGTGAAAGATTGTGAGAAGCTTGATAAGAAGAGTTTGCAAGGTTTACTTGATCATGATAGGATGTGTTTGGTTGAAACTATTGCAAATGTGGCTCGTAACCCACCACCACCACCAAGGCAAATGGAAGAACCTAGAAGACTTGATTCGGGATGGGGTGAATGGCATGCGAACTTGCCACAAGTTGATAAGAGAGAAGTTTGGAGGGATATGTCAATGATGAGGATTGGACATCAAATGGATTATTGTGCACCGATTCTCACACACCTTGGTCACCAAAGTAAAAAGGTAAAGTAAAGTAACTCCCAATACGTCTTCCACGGGTTATGGGTCCCAATACCGTCTTTCGTGGTGTATGGGGGAGGTTGAGATGGAGACAGCCTTACCCCTACCTAAGGTAGAGAGGCTGCTTCTGGTTCTACTTAAGGTAGAAAAGGACCTCCAGCCTTTTTGTAGGGAGTGAGGATCGAACCCTTGACCTCTAGGTTGAGGGGCAAGGAGTTTTCCAACTGATCCAACCCTACTAGTCCCTTGGTCACCAAAGTGTTCCACCATATTCTTTGCCAATGGCTTATGACCCGCCCAGTGTTCCACCTTACCCATACCCATATACACCGTATCCATTACAGCATGTGCCTTACCCAACATCATCTAGTGTGTTTCAAGGAAGTGAAGGGTACAATGTTAACCATAAGGGGTTCATGGGTTATTATTCAAGTGTTAATGCGGGAACCAAGTGGTTATGAGGCAGGAACGTCGTCTGGAGGTGTTGGCATTGGAGCATTGGTTGATTACCAAGGAGATGACTATGAAGACATGGATGACGAATGATTTTGACTATCATTCAAGGTTTTATTATGATGTGTAACGGATAATTATTCTATCTTCTCCCATACTTTATTTCTCTAACTATTATTATTATGTTATGTAGGATTATTATTATGTTTTTTAGGAACTACTTTTATTATTAATATTTGATTAGGATTATCTAGTATTATGGTTATTATTATTTTTGTGTGTTTGTTTTTGTATGTTTGGTGTATTTGTTTATTTTTAAGGATTTAGGACCCATGGAATTTGTGATGGATCATATGGTTGGTACATTTTGGAGTTGGGAGTGATCGACTCATGCGTTAAATACCAAATATGAATCATGCGTAATTCCTCGGTGATATCATTTACTATTTTATTTTTCATATTTCCTTTGCTTTGAACTTAATTTTTCACATTGAGGACAATGCAAAACTTAAGTGTGGGGGGGGGGGGGAGTAAATAGTGAAAATAGGTTTTATTTTTAATTTTTGTGATTATTTTGGATTTTTGTTTGTTTGCCCTTGAGAAAATTTGTTGTTTTTACACCTAAAAGCTTATATCTAATTAAAAACAACTTGATATTTTCCAATAGCATAAGGAGGCAATTTGAAAATTTTAATGTATCTTGATCAAGTGAAGCAATTCGTTCTTGGATTGGCAACATTACTTGTGCATTTATAGCCTATTCTACAAATATGTGAGGATTTGAGTCTATCATTTGAAGCATGTATCTTTATGCTTAAATTCTATTTTCTTGCTATGAGTGTGCCGGTGATTGAATTGATTCTAGAACTTGTGCTTGTCATACATTACGAATTCCAAAGTAAGGTCACATTCGTGTGATATAGATAAATTTAAATGATAAGAGGCAACTTAGGATTTCAACCAAATGGCCTTCCATTTACATATATTGATATATTAGCTAGCCACATCGGTTAGTTAACCACTTTTTATGGACCCATTTGTTAGCGCTAGATACCCTTAGTTCACCCTTTGATCCATTCTTTTCGTTTTGTTACATCCAGAAAAATACAAAAAGATTTTACACCTTAAACATTTAACTAACCTTTTTTGTCAAGTCAAATCGATGAATTGCTTGTTGTTGGCATGAAGAAGTTTTTTGATGATTATGAGCTTACACTTTGTATTTCGGATATACCTTTCCGACGAAGACGAAGGTAGCTACTTCTTATTTGTATTTTTGAGGTATATGCTCATCCAAAGTGTGGGGGATGTGAAAAAAAAAAGATAGAAAAATATGATGAAAAAGAAATATATAGCCAATGTGCTATAATGATGAAGATGGAGGAAAAAGAAGTATTGTGAGTTATCGAATAGCCAATATGCTAAGACGTGATGTTTATTTATATGGTGATCGATGAAAGAAATCAAAGAGAAAGAGAAAAGTTGATTCGGAGGCTATAATCATTTTGGGATACATGGTTCGATTAATTTTTGCAACAAGTGATTTTGGTATTTGACTTGATTATTGTTACATTACTAAATCGACTAAATAATCCCATGCATTATCCTAACCCTTTTTGCTTTGTGAAGATATCAACTGTATGAATATTCTAGTGACCATCCGGTTCTTGAGTGATTGAATAACGCGCCAGGGATCTAAGGTATTTTACTTTAGTGACCATCCGTTGTTTGAGTAAATCAAGAATTCACGCCAGCGATCTATTATGTTTGTACATAAGTTATTTGAGCATAAATTATATTAACCCTCGGCCTAACGTTTCAACCCGAATAAAAGTCCTCTTTGATAAGTTTATTTATTTCTTACATGATATGGATTAGTTTTGATACTTGTACAAGCTTATGGTATGAAATGAAATCATGACTGAGCAATTGAGTGAAATACACCTCCAACAAAAGAAATGAGTGTAAGTGAATTATATTATTACTTTCTTTTCGTGAGGAGCTTAGTTTTGTTATCTAGCTTGATCAAGTACTTCGTGTAAATTTCAAGTATAAATTGTAAAAATCACTTTTCGATCTTTTGCCTTGGCAATAAGCACGATTAGTGAAACTTTTTGAGAATCACAATGTGTTGGCTATTGGAAAACAATTTTTTCAAAAGATTACTTTGCTTGAGTGCAAGCAAAACCTTAAGTGAGGGGGATTTGATAACGCTCATTTTGTCTTTGATAGAGTCGCGTTATTTGTATATTTTTGTATATTATTTAGTTGTGTTTATGAGCATTTTACGCTTATTTGGTATTAAGATGTGTTCAAGTCTAGGTACAAGGAAATATCGAAGAATGACGAAGAAAAGCTAAAAGATTAAGAGAATATTCAAGAAAAGATTGTCGTCAAAGATATTGATTCATGATATGATTATTTCCAATGTACAAGAGAAGGTTATGAATATTTTAAATGAAAGATGGAGTCATGATTTGGTGCTTAAAAGAATGTTAAAGGATAGAATTTTATGCCAACCCATGGCTGAGATTCATGTGCAAAATAGTTCCCAACCCAAGGTTGAAGCTGAGGTTCAAACCCAAGGTTCAAAAGGCCATTTGGAGGCTGAGCAGTCATCCCAGCCGCCGGTTCAAACTTGAACCGCGGGTTGAGACGTTTCTGAGATGAAGAGTTGCATTAACTCAAGGTTTTAACTACCATAATGACTCAAGTCCGATCATTTCCTCTCTTTTATGATTATTGAAGGCTTGTGGCAGTTTTTGTGAGTGATTTCAAGCATAAATAAGACCCTAATCACCCCATTATCATACACAATACAATCTACAACATAAGAAAGAGAGGAGATACTAGATTCTTAATCAAGCCTCAAAACCTAAGGACTTGATCATATCTTATACAACCCTAAAGAGCTCAATAATTCCTGTCATTCCCAAGAAGACACCAAAGCGTGTTGGTGATACTTGTGAGAAGAGGCGGAGAATTCCCTTGTTCGATTGGATGCTTAAGGAGTGCTCTAACTCTTCTCTTTGTTTACTCATTGTAGTCTTGCTTTGGGTAATTTTATCTTAGTTATTATGTTAAATGATTTGATGTTGAAAGAAATGTTACGTTTGTTGATGAAACTTGTTATGGAGTAATTTGTGATACTTGTTTGGGAATTATGTAGAATTTCGTGTGAATGTTGAATGGTTAGTTGGATAGAAAAAGTGATTGTTCTCATAAGTTTTTTTTAAATATAATTCGTGTTCTAAAACTTGTTGATTTGACATTATTAGTTTTAAAGGTCGAAAGGATTTCTAATATTGTTTAATTCCAAGAAGTTGGTGCACAAATGGATTGGTACTTGATAATTGACAACTATCAAGTAGTCAAGTTTTTAACTGAATTCGGGAATATTTAATCACGAGATTGGGCCGAAAGGACTCGTAGGAACTAATGTCACTAATCATCTTTTTCATACATTTGATAATACAAAGTAGCTAGCGTAATGGGATGATGTTTTGGCTGAAAGGACTCACCCGTGAAACTAGTAAAAACATGGATTTTCTTGATATTGACCATTGACTAGAAAACCTTGTGAAAATTGGTATGTGCCTTCTACATATATGTTTCACCCAAACATGTTCAACATTCTATCACGATTGTTTATTATTCCTAAACAAGTACTTGTTCGTTTGATTGATTGAATTCGAGAATGATTGTTTGTTTGTTTATTTACGGTGCTTTAGAGTGTGACAATCTTTAGTACTATTCTTGTGCTACATAATTGCTAAATTAAACTACGTAGTCTCGTGGGACGATCCCTATTTACCACAAACCATATTACATACGAACGAGTATACTTGCTCATATGCGTTTTCTAAACAATTGGTAAAAAGGTGTTTATAAATTTAAAATTTGTGTAAAACTTAGGATATATATAATATACAACCGGTTTACACGCATCAAGCTGATACATGGCAAGAATCCAGATATCTCTTTTCTACGTGTGTTCAGTGCTTTATGCTATCCGACAAATGACAGTCAAGATCTGGGAAAACTTAAGGCTAAAGCAGACATTGGATTCTTCGTTGGGTATGCACCAGATCGTAAGGGATACTGACTCTACAACAAACGAACCCGGAAAATTATGGAAACCTTTCACGTGACATACAAGTTCTGGACCCGCACCTAATTTATTGTCTCCTGGATCAATCAGTTCAAGTCTTGTACAATATCCCACTCCTGCAGTTCCTTATGTGCCTCCTACCGGTAAAGATTTGGATATCTTGTTTGACCCGATGTTTGATGAATATTTTGAGCCACCAAATGGTGATACTCCAGTACCACCAGCAGCCGCAGCTCATGGTCCTAATGACCCAAATGGTCCATCTGTTTCTATTTCAATTGCTCAAGATGCTCCATCAGCAAGTCATTCAGCAAATGGTCCATCTGTTTCTATTTCAAATGGTCTTAACGACCCAAATGATTAAGTCTACGAGCTATCCTATGCTAGACAATACTTGGGGTGACCAAGTCTTTAACTTGGATTTTTGTAATCCTAACAATCTCCCCCTAAGGGAGGTCACCCCGAAATTACAATTTGAATCCTAGCATACTATTACATGACATGAGTTTCGTAGCTCGTAGACTTTGATTCTTCATAATCAGCAAACTTTGCACTTCTAGTAGTGATATTAACGTTCCATTTGTTGGTGTGATCTTTGAGCGTTCTTTGAGATCATCAGCCAAAGTAAATCTCCAAGCCATCCTTAGTAGTATCGCCTTCATGTGGTGTAGTGATCATTTGACTATCATGCTCACACTTTTCTGGATCATGATACTTTAGCATCAGAGTTGCAGAAGCATTGTTGTAGGTCATTCTGCTATCATGATTTCGTTAAACGTGAGTGTGGAGTGTGAGCATGAGGTTATGAATTGACGTCTCATTGGCCATCAGCTGCAACCGTCGAGAGTTCCAACAAGCAACAGTTAGCAATAAACAAACGAAAGTGTCTTTGTTCACTTTTGTTGAATAGGGTTACAAGAACCACGGTTCCCCGTTAATCAGTATAAATACTGCCTGTGATCAGGTAGAATTCCGAAGAATCTCCTTGACAGGGTTTCGCAGCTGCACTAGCCGTTCTCAAACAGGAGCGTCTCAAAGTAGACAAGGCATGAAGTGAGTGAACCAGTGAATTATGATTCACTGATTAATGAGAAATTGATTTGACAAACATTCGCGTATTATTGAATAAAGAATTTTTGTAATATGACGAAAGTTTTATGAACAAAATCATGTATCAATTAATAATACTTTTGTTTGAAAATTTATGCACAGTCAATGTGCTCTAAAATCAATTGCTGAGCACATCGAAAGGTTTTCCAAAAGTATCCGTCAATTCATTTCCTGGAACAAGTTTGATTCAAATGCGAATCGCCCCATCGTTTCTTTCCAGTTGTCACAAGTTTGATCCATGAAGGATCTCACATGTCACCCACCAAGAGCTTGTTTGATGTTGGCTCTAGAAGGATTTCCATATTCATTGTGAATACTTACATATCACTCGGATGTTCTGGCAATACCACAAGGATAATGCGTAGGACTCTTAATGTATATATTTTCTTACTTTTCATGGTGTATGAAACATCAAGCATATTGAAAATGTGTCCTAATGAGATTTATGGATGATCTCTTGGCTCTAGACTCAATTGTGCATTTTAGAATCTGGAGCAAGGTGTCTCCTGTTTCAATATTAACATGACTCATAAAGAGCGGTTGATAGATTATGCAGGGTTCCCCTTGAGAATGAAACAAGTCCTTTTAAGAGAACTTGAATGGCTGGAAGGTTTTGTGCAGTGCTTCACTGGGTCCATGACGTCTTGTCTTCAATACTGGTGTTACCTTAATAACCACCAGTAGCATATGCATTGAACCCGGTTTTTGCCCTAAGGTTGAATATTTAGAGGGCTTCTTTCTTTTCACCCTTTATCTTTACATTTCTTTTTCATTCTTCAACCCCTTCAGCGCTTACCGAGACTTCATCACTAGTACCTTGTTGGGTTTGTTCCAGTACTAGCTCCATCTCAGTCGGTACTCTTCCCTTATTCTCACTTTTCTCATTTTTTAATCATTCCTAAGGAATTCTATTCTAACTAGAGGATTGTCCCTGGGAGGATCCCTCCAGTTTTCTGGCTGGATCATGGGAACTAATACCTAACCTTACCATCCTTATAACTCCAGTACAGTAAATAAAATGGTCGGTCTTTGTTGTTCTTCCACAATTGCCATCATGAACCATTTGCCCCCCCTCAATATGTGCGTCGATTTACGAAAGAGTTTAGCACATATGGGAGAGCCTACACTTGAGTCCAAAAGATCACATTTTTTATCAGATTTACATATTTAAATCACAATCTCTCCCCCGATCAAAAATTTCAAACCTTTTGAGATTTCAGATCTCAAAAGATTTAAATAAGTTTAAAATTTCAGAGAAAATGTGGTCTGATTTAATATATATACTGATAATGGAACCTTACTATGCTCCCCCTCAATCTGTGAGGGAGAGTGTTAGTGTCAGGTAAGATAAGTTTGAAAGATCTTTGAGTGTAAAATATGATCATACACTGACACATAACATCTCATATTTATTCACTGCTTTTCATGTACAAAGTTTAAAAAATCAATGGGCATTGATTTGAGTGTCTTAAAATTTTGAAAAAACAAATACTTTCCCTTCAATCATCTCATGAGAGACAAGTATTTAAGAGAATTTAAATCCGTTTGACACACAATCAAAGAAATTCATGACTTTTGAAGAAAAAACTCTCCCCCTCAATCAATGACCCGTTTTCTATTGAAAGAGTTGTAGTCGTTGATTGAGTATGAGATATTTGTGAAAACTTAAGTCCAATTGATTTTTCAAAAACATGTAACCACCATGGAAACCCAAATACTTTCCTGAAGAATCATAGAAGGAAAAATATTTGAGATACAAAGAAGATTTCTCTTCTTATGCAATAAATAATGCACTGATGCATACATTAAATTGAAGAAAACGGATATAAAGTAATCCATGCCGGGGTGAACTTCACCCAGTGGGAGGAACAACCGTCTTTTTGGCGACGTGATTTCCCCATTTTGAAAAGCGAGTTGCTATCTGAAATAATAGCAAGCCATAAAGGCATGTTTTGAAAAACTTTTGAACTTCTGCTCGAACTTCATTTAAAGACCCGTGTCATTATTGAATGACATTTCTAGGACCGTAAATGTTATCGATACCATAATACATGCCTAGGAAAACTATTTTTGGAATCGTTCTCTCGGAAGTGATTTTGTGAAGATATCTGCCAGCTAATACTCATCCTCACGAAGTATAGTTCAACCACACCCTTTTCCACTTGTTCCCTAATGAACTGATGTCGGATATCGATGTGCTTCGATCGAGAGTGTTGGACATTGTTGCAGCAAAGAGCAATGACACTTTTATTGTCACAGTACAGAGGAATTTTGTTGTATGCAAAGCCATAGTCTGATAGTTGGGATCTCATCCATAGTATTTGAGCAAAACATGCAGATATGGCGATGTATTCAGCCTCTGTAGAAGATATGGATGTACTCATTTGCTTCTTTGAAGTCCAGCTCACAAGTTTTTCTCATAGGAATTGAGCACCTCCCGACGTACTTCGACGAGTATCTTGACACCCTGCATAGTCAGCATCTGCATAGGCTGTTAGTTCCATGGCGGTGTCCTTCGGATACTAGAGTCCCATGTGAATGGTTCCTTGGAGATACTAAAATACTCGCTTAACTGCTTCAAGGTGCTTTTTGGTCGGCTTAGCCTGATACCGAGCACACATGCATACAACGAATAGAAGATCTGGCCTACTGGCGGTGAGGTACATCAGGGATCCGATCATACTACGATATTTAGTTTGATCAACCGGGATCCCAGAGAGGTCCTCATCCAGTTTTGTTCTCTCCACCATAGGAGTGTCAACAGGGTCACTTAAATCAAATCCAAATTTCTTTAATATTTCATTAGCATATTTAGATTGATTTATGAAAATGCCTCCAGGACTTTGAGAAATTTATAAACCTAAGAAAAATGACATTTGTCCCATTATTGACATTTGGAATTCAGAACTCATCTCATTTGAAAAGCTATCACATTCCATCGTATCGGACGAGGCAAAAATAATATCATCAACATAAATTTGAACGTGAAGTAAATGTTTGCCTGTTTTCCGAGTAAACAATGTAGGATCAACAACACCTTTGGAGAATCTGTTTGCCAGAAGAAACTTAGACAGAGTATCGTACCATACCCTAGGCGCCTGCTTTAGGCCATAGAGAGCCTTTTTCAGACGATAGACATGGGTAGGACGATCAGGATCTACAAATCCTTCTGGTTGACTGACATAGACTACTTCATTCAGCTCGCCATTTAAGAATGCAGTCTTCACATCCATTTGATAGACCGTCATGTTTTGGCTGGCAGCATTAGCGAGGAAGATTTTGATAGCCTCAATTCGAACAACCAGTGCAAAAGATTCCTCAAAGTCTATGCCCTCTTCTTGACGATATCCCTTTGCAACTAGCCTTGCCTTGTTTTTCAGAACGTCACCATGCTCATCAAGTTTCACTTTGAAGATCCACTTGAGAGCTATAATCATTGCACAGTCTGGAGGTGGTACCAATTCCCATACTTCAAGTCGATCGAACTCGTGAATTTCTTTTTTGCATCGCATTAAACCAACAGCCTTCAGCAATAGCAGTCTTGAAATCTTTGGGTTCGATTTTGGATAGTACATAATTATAAAAGCACCACAAGGCGTCGGTGGCAAGTTGCTTACGTGTGGATACCGGGCGAGAAGGATTCCCAATTATGTTATCAATCGGATGATCATTGGTCCATTTTCTGAGATGTTCATGTGGTTGAGGATAGGGAACCGAACTAGCCATGTTAAGATCCCCCTAAGAAGATGCCTCAGAAGAAGATTAAGGAGCAAATATGTTCTCGAACGGAGCATCTTCAGGAGGAGCAAAAGGATTCACTTCTAAAGAATCGTCAACTGCATTGCCTTGATGTACTGAAGAAGATTGAAGATTTGACGATGATGGTGAATGACTTGCAGATGGAGCATCTTGATCTATTGAAGTAGACACTGATGGACCATTTGAGTTGTTTGGAACTAGAGCAGCGGCAGCTAGTGGTGTCGGTGTATCACCAGTCGGTTTCTCAAAATAATCATCAAACATTGGGTCAAACAATATCTTCAAATCCTCATCTGTAGGTGGGACATAAGGTACTACAGGAGTAGAATGTTGTACAAGACCTGAACTAATTGGTCCAGGAGACAATAAGTTAGGTGCGGGTCCAAAACTGGTGTGTCCAGGAGCTGTTTGCTCAGTCAGCTTATCGAATGTCACGTGAATGGTTTCAATAATTTGTCGGGTTCGTTTGTTGTAGATTCGGTATCCCTTGCGATCTGGTGCATACCCAACGAAGAATCCAATATCTGCTTTAGCCTTAAGTTTTCCCAGATCTTGACTGTCATTAGTCGGATAGCATAGAGCACCGAACACTTGTAGAAAAGAAAGATCTGGTTTCTTGCCATGTATTAGCTCATATGGAGTTTGTTGTGGAGAGTATGTATCAAGGATTGGTTTTGGGTGTAACAAGCAGTAGCAATAGCTTCAGCCCAAAGAAACATCAGAGACTTAGAGACTATTAGCATGGTTCGTGCAGCTTCCACAAGAGTACGATTTCATCTTTCAACAACGCCGTTCTGCTGAGGAGTGCGTGGAACACTTTTCTGGTGACTGATGCCAATACTTTCATAAATTTGAATGAGCTTGTTAACAAACTCAGTTCCATTATCTGTACGGATGATTCTGACAGTTTTGTTGAGTCTAACTTGCAATTGTTTGATCATTTCGATGATAACCTCTGGAGTCTCATCCTTGGTTCTTAAAAACTTCACCCATGTAAACCGAGAGTAGTCGTCGACTACAACAAGAGCATATTTCTTCCCATTTATACTCTGCTCTCTCATCGGTCCGCATAGATCCATATGAAGGGTGTGAAGAAATTCCATGATGGTGTTGACAGTTTTAGGTTTATGGGTATGCTTTTTCCTTTTACCCAGTTGACAAGCTGAACAAAGATGATATTTTTTGAATTTTAATCTGGGTAGACCTCGTACAAGGTCCTTGCGAGGAAGATTGTTAATGGTACCAAAGTTCAAGTGATTTAAACGGCGGTGCCATAGCCACGATATTTTCTTTGAGGCCTTAGATAACAAGCAAATAGGAGAGGACCGCATCATGTCTTCAATAGAGATAGTGTATAAGTTAGTACCACGACTGCCTTTCAGGAGATCAACACCATCTAATTCTCTGACGAAGCATGTGGGTTTTCTGAAAGCCACTTCGAGATCAGAATCACAAAATTGACCAACAGAGAACAAATTGTAACCAAGTCCTTCCACGTAGTATACCCTGGAGATTACACTGTCACCAAAAACATAATCTCCATGACCCATAATTGCCCCAAAATGGTCGTTCCTGAATCTAACTGTCCCGATAAACTTATTCACGAAATTCTTGAGCAGTGAGCGATCCCCGGTCATATGTTTTGAGCAGCCTGAGTCCAAATACCAAAGGACGATTTATACGACCTGCATTTGAAAACAGACAAAGATAGGGAATTGGTAATATTGGATCCCCATGTGGAAATGGGGTCCTTTTGGTTAGTACAAACAATCTCTAGAGCTGTGGAAACCATAGGTGTCTTGGTTATAACGATAGGGACAACACTAGTAGATGCAATGGACCTAGTTAAAGGGCATTGTGTATCTAAAGGGATAACTCTACCAGTTGGCTTCCATTGACGTGCAGGCACTACTTTAGTATTAGTTATCCTAGTTAAAGGGCACTGTTCTCCTAAAGTAAATTTTCTTCCAGTGGGCTTCCATTGATAACCAACATTAGCAAACAGATTTCCTGTTGCTTTCCAAGTTTTTTTGACTTCTTTGACTCTCCATTCTTGCCTGACAGGGGGTTCGTTGTACGACTTCAAAAATTTCTCAACACATTTATCATGATTACTCGAAATTAAACAATCATTAAATGTTTTGCAAAGTGAATTAGGATTTGAATTATGATTCTTTTTGTTCAAATCAGGCTTATTGTTCCTCATGTGGTCTTCTACTTTCTTCTTAGGAACACTTTTAGCTGGTGAAATCCTATAATTCTTTATATTTCTTCTAGGTTTTGACTCGCTAGCTATAGTGTCACTGTTAACTCCTGTAGAAGAACTGATGGGAATCTTAATCTTTTTCACTTCCGGTTGCTGAACATGTTTTGATGTGTTGGGATCTGAAGTTTCCGAGGGTCCCTCAAAGGTTACATGCTTGTTCTTAGGCATCGAGGAAGATGCAATAAATCTATCTCGCTGGGTACCGGTTTTAGGACATGTGCCAATGACAAATTCTAGGAGTTCCTGAGATCGTTTAGTGTAGATGCATGCATCAGCAACTGCACTATCAAGAGGTTTTTCTATTCTATCATCTTCTACAATCTCATGAAGGGTATCTAGGCTATCCTTAAGGTGAGTGAGATATACCTGATGAGCTGACCTATTGTTCCTAAGCGGAAGTGGAATAGGCACAACATCAATTGCATACTTACTACAAGCAGAAACCTTTGGAACAACATAATCACCAATGATGATTGGCATTTTCCCTTTCACCTGAGTCTTTAGATTCTCGATCTCATTAAGCAAAGAAGTTATTTTTTCATTGTTTTTATCATGCGTGATCTTAATTGAATTATATAACTCTTTGTAATGCAGTTTAACTTTTGAATTTTCAGCTTGAAAGCAATCATTTTCATGTTGCAATTTATTGATGATATCTTGAAATTGAAAATTCTGAGAATCTAGAGACGGTGGTTTATGGGTGCCAATCATATCATTCTTATTTGACTTTAATTGAGCAATTTGGTCTTTCAATTTTTGAATCGTGTTCATATGAGCTTGAATCCGTTCATCACGTTTGCTTATTTCAAAATATGCATCAAATTCAGGAGCATCCAACGATGTCTTGGCATTTGACGTTTTGTTTCTTTCTTCTAGGTGTTGATATTTTAATTGCAAATTAAGATTATCAACCTCTAATTTGGACAGATGCCTTACCATGTTATCATGATCATCGTTTTGGATTTTCTCATGCAATTTTAAATTCTCCACCTCAAGTACAATAACACGATTCTGGGCAATATTTAAAGCAATTGACAAATCATGAAATTGAAAAGCAGTTAATGTAGAATCAGTAGCAGTATAGTTTGAGCAATACATCTAGCAATTAAATTCTCATTGATGATGAGAATATTCTTTCTTTCAATCTCACAACTTTTAAGTTCAATCGCATTTTGTTTCCCCACGTTTTCCATATCTTTAAACGCTTCTTTCATTTCATTTACTTCAGTTTCTAGGGTTTTTTGAATACCCTCAAAATGTTCTTTGAGTAGCTTAAAGAATGGAACAACCTCAGTTAAATAGCACCGTTTTGTTTGCTCAAATCCCCTTTCCCCTTCAGTAATACCCGTTGGTGTGATTCTCTTCTTACATGTTTTATCAAAATCAGCAAATAGTTGACAAAGTACATAAATGCTAATTAGGGTTTTACAATTTGTGGGAAGAGTTCTAGGCAGCAAATGCATGGGTGTATTGGGTGGGTACACCGTTACAGCAGGTAATTTCCTTAGGGGTGGATTTTTGATTTCGAGTTCTTCGGCCTTTTTTTTTACATGTCTAAGGTCCAAAATACTTGTTCAGGAGTCAATTGAGTTTGAGGAGTGAAAGTGTCTAGGAAGTTCTCCTTAGAATAATTGTGGGGTTTGATATTGACACGTTTTTCCACACATACGGGATCATTCATTTTCTTAGCCATTTTTTCTCTAGTTATTTCTCCTATCTCATTACTCTCTTCAGATGATGGCACATCGGGAGGGGCATGGTCAGGTTTAAGCAATTCATTACCACCATATAAAGCAGGTTGGACCACTTTTGCACTTCTAAGGTAAACTGATTTTGAGTCTCCTATGGTGTTCTCATTATGTTCATCACACAACTTTTTATGCTTGAGCATCATTTGAGCAGCTTGTTTGGAACGGTCTTGTGCGTACAACTTGTGTTCGAGTTTATTCTTTAACGTTTTAAGTCTGGAAAAATCATTTAAGAGTTTTGTTTCTTTTTCTTTTAAGTTCTGTTTTAGCGTATTTACACTTTCTAGTATTATTTGTTTATGCTGAACAGTTTGATTAAGTTTCACTTGTAAAGAATATAACTCCTTTTTCAATGTTTCTTCCCTTAAATTACAATCAGAAATAAGTGTACGCATTTGACTATCCATTTTCTGTTCACGTTCAGTTAGCTCAAATTTTGCACGTTGTTCATATATGGCCACTTGATCTTTATAGATATTAAGTTGAGTGGTCAGTGAGTCATCAGGGATAAATGCAGTGTACTCATGCAACACATAATCATCATTTATAACAGAAGATGCACTACTAGGTACAACAGACACTTCGTTGTGTTTCACATATTGTTCATATGGGATAACATCGCTATTTCCCATATTAGCAGTATCTGACTCAACAACGTTTGTCTGTTGTACTTTGTTGGGAATCTTGTGTTCATCAATCACATCGTACAATTTGAGTACCTTAGAGATGACGTCATCCAAAGTGTTTAACATGATAATAACGTGCACGGGATTTTACAAATCTATGATTTAAACCGAGAAATAGAATCTTTCGCGGGATTTTACAAAATCAAGAAGAAACCGTGAAATGATGATTAATTGAACGTGTTATGATACCTATTGGATCGGTACAATGATTAGAGATTGTGTGTTAAACGTGATATCGTTTGATGGACTAGGTGATATGTTGTTTAGTTGTGATTTGGTTTGGTTGATGCAAGTTGTTATGATGAAATTTTTGTCTAAAAACTAAAAACTTCAATAACTTCATCTCGGAGTGATTTTAGGCTTCAAAAGTTGGGTTGAAGGAGTAAATTAGTTCAACGTGTCCTTCTCCTCGGTCTTACAGTCGTTTTGAAAGGTATTTCATCAAAACGGAGTTAGGTTCAAAAGTTATAGCCGTTTGAAGTTTTGTCGTAAAAAGTCAACTCTAAGATGCAAAAAGTCAAAACGCAGAATCTTCAGTCAAACCGCAAGAGTCAAAACGCAACACTCAAACCACAACTGGCAAACCACAACTACCAAACCGCAACCTGCAAGATAACACAAACCGCAATACCAAAACGAAAAAGTCTTGAGCAAAACGCAATGTCAAACCGCAAGAAGTCAAAACTCAGTGTCTTGTGTGGAAACCGTAGAGGGGGGGGGGTGAATACGTTTCCTTTTAAAAACTTAAAACTTTTTGTATCAAACACCCGATCAAGTGTGACGTAATATGAAAAGTGTCAACTATGGTCATTTAACATCTAGAGATGAATGTAGTAAACTACAACATAAGCACAATCAAACCATGACACATACTTAATCAACATAACATAAGCAACTAGTCACACAAACATAATCTTCATGCAAATATAAGTATAAAGCAATAAAGAATGAAATGAAAGTAAAGAGATAAGTTAGAAGGCGCAAACCGGACACGGTGATTTATAGTGGTTCGGTCACGAAGCTCCTCTTCGCCCTACTCCACTCCCCGAGTACCCAACTCGAGAGTTACTTCACTAATCAACAAACTCCCTTCAGGCGGAGAAAACCGTACACGTCGCTTAACTTGTTTTCCGACACCAAGCTAGATGTCGAGTTCTAATCTTTGCTAGCACCAATCTACCACGATCTACCCGATCTACACCATACACGTTGCTTATCCTATTTTCTACACTAAGCTAGATGTCGAGTGCTAATCTTAGCTAGCACCAATCTACCACGATCTACCCGATCTACCCTTGATCCACATGATCAATCACACAAGCCCAATGGCTTCAAGAGATCTTCACTATCTCTTAAGATCACAATGATCTTGACTCACTCTCTCACAAAATAAAAATAATCTTGATGTATGCTATGATACAATCAAGAGTCTAACAAATGTTACAAGACCTAACAACTCCAACTCTTGTATCTTCTTGTATACCTTGAGTTCTTCTCTTGCTAATCAAGAGGGATGATAACACTATGTATCTACTTGGATACTTTGTATTCTTCTCTTGCTAATCAAGAGGGATGACAACACTTTGTATCTACTTGGATACTTTGTGTTCTTCTCTTGCTAATCAAGAGGGATGGCAACACTTTGTATCTAGGATACTTTGTGTTCTTCTCTTGCTAATCAAGAGGAATGAAGAGGATCACTTGAGTGGATGATTGGATCACTCTTAAACAACCTAAGACTCTCCAAATGATCAAAGAAAGTCATCTAAGTGAGGAGGGATAAGACCAGAGAAAAAGGACTGGAAAAATCAAGTTGGAAGTGTGGAATGGTCCACTATTTATAGGCAAGGGAAAATCTGACCGTTACAGACCTACGGCTCCACTAAATACCCGACGGCTCCACTAAATTTAGTGGAGCCGTCCATACTTAACGGTGCCGTGGACGCTCCCTTTTTTGTCTTTAGTGGGGAAGGTTTATTTGGGGAAGTTGGAGCTGTTTTGGGGGGAAAATGACTGTTGGGAGTTTTCAAAATTATTTTTCAAAATAAAACATTTCTTTTTAATTCAAAAATAATTTGTAAAATATATTTTTGAAAAAATGTTTTGTCACATTAAAAATGTGAAGTTTAGAAAAATATAATCCTTTGATCATTTGTCAAGTGGTAGATTTGTTTGTCCATACCTTGAGTGATTTATGTCGGGATGGAAATCTACGACTTCGTTGAAGCATACTTGAGACGTCGGGAGGTGTTGATGAAGTATGCATTGATGATTTGTGTTTACAAGTAACTTGCACATTTTACGTTATGTATTACAAGTTACATGTTTGTCATCATTAAAACCGAAAAAACCGTTTAGTTTAAATATCTTAATATTTGCACTAACAATCTCCCCCTTTTTGATGATGACAAATATGTAAACCGTAACACATAGTAAAATGTAAAAGTTACCTGTTTACACTCCCCTTCTCCCTCTTTTGTCGAATCAAAAAGGTAGTTGCCTCGAGCGCTCCCTTGAATTCATTCCCTACTCCCCCTTATTGAACTACATTCCTTTCTTCCTAGAAAGGCGAGTTTGCATCATCCTAGTGAAGCCTTCTATCATCACTTGTGAAGATGACTCCATGCTATGTATTCAAATACTCCCGAGCTCCCCCTAGCTCAATGCTTTCCTATGGTGACTTAATCCCCTTATTTATTTACCTTAGTGTCTAGTGGATCCATGGATCAAATTCATACAAAGGCTTTTCCTACATCAAGGGTTAGCTTCGTGCAACATAATATATAACAGTATAGGAGCAACATTATAGGGATAGAATACACATAGTAAGACATGCATGGGTTAAACTATGTTAAGACGTAAGTGTCACAACCCGACCGAAAACCTAAGGTGTAATTGTTCACTCAATCACACTAATCAAGAACAAGATTTGTTCATTGACTGACGCACTAAATGACTTCTTCCAAGTTTTTATTGGGAAGGAAAGTTCTAACAAACCTTTTGAACAACATAATCATCTACCTAAGATGATTGATGTTAAGGATAGTTTGTTAATAAGACATACTCTAAATGACTACTATTATGACAAGTCGTGCCATAAAGTAGACTCGATGAAGGTTACACCTAAATGATTCCATAAGGTGGGAGAGTGTTGGTTGTGGTGACAACAAGGACAACTTGGGTTATGTGGTTGTAGGGGATAAATAATAGGATGACCCATTAGTGGTTGTGGTGAAGGTGATAGTGATAAGGATGATGTGTTGGTGCCAAGTCCAAAGAGGTTTGATGGTGATAGGGTTAGTGTGATGGCTAAAGGTTGTGGTGGACTTGGTGGAGGTAAGGGTGTAAGAATCCTAAAGGTGTAGGATGATGATGATGTGGTTAGAGGTGTTGGTTTTACCCTTTGAGGAAAGGTGGGAAAGGATGGTTTAGGTTAATATATCGTTTGCACTGACAATGAGATGCATGATATAATTCAAAAGGGAAAAAGAAAAGGTGTATGTGATTCTAACAGGATTGTTGGTGGATATCTCTAACGGGGTTAAGGTAACGAGGTTCTAGGTTTCTAGGTTGGATGATCCTAGTTGTGTGTTAGAGATAATTTGGTGCATGAAGGGTTTCATGTGTTTGTGAGGGTTGAAGGTTGTTGAACTAACTATCACTTATCCAAAGTGACGAGTAGTTGTAAGGTTTGAGTGTGATGAGTTGAGGGTTATAAGGTTTGAGTGTGATGATCTATGGGTTGAAGGTTCTTAGACTAACTATCACTGTCAAGAGTGATGTGTAGCTAAAGGTTTGAGTGGGATTGATATAAAGGTTGAAGGTTGTAAGGTGTAAGTGTGATGATCGATGAGTTGAAGGTTGTAAGGTTTGAGTGTGATGATCTATGGGTTAAGTTTCTTAGACTAACTGTCACTGTCAAGAGTGAAGTGTAGCTATAGGAAAGGGTTGTGGGATTCAAACTAAAGTTGGTGATGGTGTCCTATGGTGTAGTGAGGAAATCTTAGGGTGTGTGTGAGTTTGCAAAATTTTGCAGGTTTGAGGTTAGGGATGCAGGGATCAGGAGGGAA
Organism: Artemisia tridentata subsp. tridentata; assembly: GCA_021014915.2. Taxonomy (NCBI): domain Eukaryota; kingdom Viridiplantae; phylum Streptophyta; class Magnoliopsida; order Asterales; family Asteraceae; genus Artemisia; species Artemisia tridentata. The sequence goes on from CP139503.1 coordinate 117,525,017, forward strand.
CAATGAAAATTCGTCAAACATAGGCACGGTACCACTAAATACCACACGGTACCGTTAAATTTAACGGTACCGTGACCTGGAAGTCACGAATTTTCCTGTGTAGCCTAGTTCTGGGCAGCTAAAGGGAAGTTTCCTAGGGAATAAGAACCACATTTGTGTGTTCTTGAGAGTGTTTGGTGAAAGACTATATGAGTGTGTTTTCGCTCCCCCTTAATCTATGACCATCCGGACAAGATGTAAGAGATAAAGAGGAAGACAAACGTTGACGAAAGTGATAAGCTTAGTAACGTCATGACAAGTGGTGGATAGCATGCGATAAACTTCACCTTTGAATTCACGTAGCTCTTCTCAATCATTGTGAATATTCAGAGAATATTTATATGATGAGGCATGTGATTACTAGGAGATATCCTAAGGGTTAAGAAGATAAAATCTTCAGAGTTGTGAGGTTGGTGACAAGGTTCTAGTGAGGTTATCTCAACTTATCCTAGCGGTTCTTCGCTTGAGGTGTGTGGAAGGTGAGTGGGATGCGGAAACATTGGTAGTGCTTAGTACCATATGGAAGTGTGATGGAAAAGGCTAAGGAATCAGATGATAGATACAATCTATTCTGATAGGAGATGGTTTTAGGTTCAAGACTACATCGAGTAGGTTTTGATGGAGTTAGTGAGAATTGAAAGCAAGATTTTTGACAAAGAAATTTCACATATGTTGTGATTTTTCTGGACTTTAGATTAAAAGAATTTATACCGAATAAATTCTTTTATGAATGAATCCAACGGGATTCGATGAACGTTGATCAAGAACGAGAGATGACATTTAATTGCATTTCGCAAATTAAATACACTTTAAATATTTTGGATGAAATATTTAAGTAGTCATCGGAGTTTAAGATGATTTTTCGAATAGATCTCGCTGATTTAGTGAGACTTTTCGACACGAGGCGAGAATTTATACCTAATAAATTCTTCGAAAGGTACTAGACGAGAAGAAATGACTTTTATATTTCCAGGGAAATACATAGGTAGTCATTAGAGCGATGTGAAGGATGACTTAATATTTCCAGTGAAATATTTAAAGAGTCATGAGACGAGACACACGAGATGACTACAATATTTCCAGTGAAATATTCAAGTAGTCACAAGATTTATGGAATAGGTTTCATCATTCCTAGACCTAGACGGAGATGGTTAGGGGATTCTCGGTTGAGAGGTTTGGTTGATTTACGGATTTCGATGTGCTTCGCACACGAGTGTTTCATGGGGTTTTGAAAGACGTAAAGCTAGGCCTATGGTGTTGCTTTGCACCAGGGTTTGGGATCTTAAGACGTGTATATTCACACGAGGACGAAAGGAACTACTAATCACTTATGTAGTAACTCGTGAGTCCTTTGTCATCCGAGGGTTGATGTTAGCTTTTAGCTTTTGGATGAGCGTTTTAACATATGTTGTTAAAAGGCTTGAGTATGATGTTTCGGATATGACATTTAACAATTGCGATCGCAAGTTAAACTTACTTGAATATTTCGGATGAAATATTTAAGTTGTCAACCCTACTCCGAGTTCTACCAGGTTTGTATCTAACCTTCCCATGACAAAAGGGTGTATTACTTGGAAGAAGGCGAAGTGATAACTAGGGAATTAGCACAACTTCGCGACTACTCTAACTTATGGGTTTTGACACTAGTGTATGACTCTATGGCTTCAAAGGGCTCATAGTGATGGGCATACCTAATTTCTAATGTGTCAAAAGGACATAGTGTGGGTGCAAACTTTACAAGAAAATCATGTAAAATGCACATAAGGAATAAATGAAAACATCATGCAAAACATGATAATCATTTAGCATTTAAGATCACGAAGACATTTAATCATATCTTACGAGAACATGTTATCATTTTGAAACACATATGTGGGATGCAAGCAATCTAGGTTTGCTAAGGCAAATCCTAATTACTACTTGTTCAAGATGACATCCTAATGGGAGATAAAGTTCACCGATGTAAGCTATCTCTAGTCAAATGTATGAGTGAAAGTTTTTCAAGTTAGAGAATGAGTATGAGACTATCACTAGTGGTGCTCAATTAAGGCTAAACACGACCATTTTTACGTGTTATACCACAAACCCAACTTCTCTCCTGGAAGCAATTCAACCGTTAGGTCAAATTGAATTTCTAGTGCGATAGGTTCTCTAGTAGTCATTCTCATGTTAGAAGAATTCAAATTCCTATATTTGCCTATCAAAGTATAGCAAAGATGATGTTATCTTGTTTTGCTTATACATGGCCTAATGTGACTCAATTAACCATACTTTGAAAGTCGGTTAAGAGAATGACATGTCTTACACAACTCCTAACAAAGGCAAGCGAAATGTTTTAATTTTGTGTTTGAGATTTAAAGGTTATTTGATGGAGATGGTGTATTTTATGATCTCTTGGACAACATCTTTGTTTGTTGAGTTGTTACATGTTATTTTAACATGATTTGGTTTCCTAGAACCAAGAGACACTCTAATGTGATACAATGTAGAATCTACTACATCGTGTGTGTTTCAAGAATGCTCCTTTGCATATCTTGAGTGAGAATCTAGTAAAGGTTACTTACCTCAATAGATCTTGTGAGCATGTTATTTGAAATGAGACATACTGTTTATTTCAACAAGTATGCTTTTCTAAGAGGAAACTTATCACTCTTAAGAATGCTTTGTGAAACAAGTATTTTAGTGTATGACCAATTTTACTTGTTTATGAAATGACACATGTCGTATTAGGTTATTATTCAACTCTAATATCCTATATTTGTTAACAGGATGCAATGTATTCTCTTGTAACATAACCATTCATGTCACAAAGAAAATAAGATGCATAGGATATAAGTTATCCTTTGTCAATCTTTTGATAAGAGAAATACATGTGATATTCTCAAAGATTGACGACTAACATAATAGTTAATAACATATTATGTGTGACACTTTTACTAGACATGTGACTTTGAGTGTTGAGTCATTCATGAGCAAAGTTTACATATGTTGCTTGTTTGCTCGTGTTTGGTTTTTCAGAAATGACACATTTACTGATTGCATTGCAATGTAAATTACTTGTATATTTCGGATGAAACATCCAAGTTGTCAATCCTACTTAGTTGTGTATTTTATGCATCTTTTAAACATATTAGTTTGATGTTTGGAACACAACAATTGGACAACAAGACTCAATATGACATCTTCAACACAAGTGTGAGTTATGATTCGATGCATATTATTTTCGTCTTGAGGGGACGTCATTATTTTCATAACAATCGAGTGTGATTGAGTATGTAGATTCAAGATAATATGTTTCATCATATTTTGATGTTATCTTGAAGCTAGACAAATAATGATTCCAATTTCATGTCCACACTCGAAAACTCGTCAATTAGATTTGATGATGATATCAATCATAATTTGAATAATGAATTGATATGTACTCAAAATCTTTCTTGACCCTCACGATCACTCCTTTTAAAAAGAAAATAAAAATTTAAGGAGTGTGTTCCATTTATTCTAATACTACTTGTATGTGTGAGGTTAATGACGTATTAAGTTACTACTTCGATATTGTCATTAATTTTTTATTTGAGAAAAACTACTTATATTATTAAGTATAATATTTTTAGTTTTTCGACACGTCATTAGTATAAAAATAATTATCTTAACTATTTTTATACAACATACGTAAAATACTAAATGTTTGAAACATTTTGTATGTGTGTTAAATCAATGCAAGTTTAATACATTTTCTTTTACTTAAATACTAATGTATTAAAATGACCTTTTATCTTGTTTAGACAACCCATGGTCAAACAAGACAAACGATGTAATGTTTTAAAGATCATGTTACGGATTTTATGAAAGTGTTAAGTATTTTGGGGTGATGTACTTTTTACACTTAAACCTTTGGAAAAATAATTGTGTATGACAATATCTTTCGACACACATGATCTACCAACTTAGTTTCTATTCCTAAGAAACTTACTAAACCATTCTAAGAACTTGCAACAAATGCAAGACAAATGGTTGATGCCTATATGCAATGCAAAATCAATTACGCAACTTAGTGCAAGAAGTCTAGCCTAAGTCCTATTGACGCATAAGCCGAAAAGCTAATATTCGACACATAGCAACAAGGCATGAAAGACACTTATGCTTAAAGATAAAATTAGCTCAACTAAAGATAACAATAAGCATACAAAAGTATTAACTAACAATACTAAGACACAAACAAAAGCAAATAGTCATTTAGCATAACACACAAAGATACTTATCGTCATTTTGTGTATTAAGTATAACAGTGTACAGTTAGCTTGACTTTATTTGAAAATAAATTATTTTCCACCCCATTTAAAATTTTTATCAAGTTCAACACCTTGAAATCATGAATGCATCAACGTGTGATGTTCACTTTATGATTTGACAAAAAATTTGTGCAATCGGCATGACCGGAAAAGACTTTCTGTTACGAATTAAAGACATTCATAAATTTTACTTTACAATCACTTTCTAAAAATATTTTTAAGTGAAAGTAGACTCAATTACGTTTAAAACGATAGGTGGCACGACTCCTACGGACTTACGGTTGATTTTATACGAATTTTTGAAAATTACCGAATTCTGAAAAACAGACGGACGGCTCCGTTAAATTTAGCGGTACCGTCCATATTTAATGGAGCCGTCTGTTGTATTTAACGGTGCCGTACGTGTCACTTCAGTTTTTGAACAGAACCAACTTTTATCAATTAAAAAAAAACTTCAAGCTAGTATGACAACATATACTTAACAACAAAACTTGTAAGTATTATGCAACTAAATACTTTTCATATTTTTATCACCTTCATGGGTAATTTGATACATGGATCGTACTCAATTTTGAAAACCATTTGTTTTAAAAATTTGAGCGACGTGGCTCTGGTACCAATTATGGAAACCGTAGAGGGGGGTGAATACGTTTCCTTTTAAAAACTTAAAACTTTTTGTATCAAACACCCGATCAAGTGTGACGTAATATGAAAAGTGTCAACTATGGTCATTTAACATCTAGAGATGAATGTAGTAAACTATAACATAAGCACAATCAAACCATGACACATACTTAATCAACATAACATAAGCAACTAGTCACACAAACATAATCTTCATGCAAATATAAGTATAAAGCAATAAAGAATGAAATGAAAGTAAAGAGATAAGTTAGAAGGCGCAAACCGGACACGGTGATTTATAGTGGTTCGGTCACGAAGCTCCTCTTCGCCCTACTCCACTCCCCGAGTACCCAACTCGAGAGTTACTTCACTAATCAACAAACTCCCTTCAGGCGGAGAAAACCGTACACGTCGCTTAACTTGTTTTCCGACACTAAGCTAGATGTCGAGTGCTAATCTTAGCTAGCACCAATCTACCACGATCTACACCATACACGTTGCTTATCCTATTTCCGACACTAAGCTAGATGTCGAGTGCTAATCTTAGCTAGCACCAATCTACCACGATCTACCCTTGATCCACATGATCAATCACACAAGCCCAATGGCTTCAAGAGATCTTCACTATCTCTTAAGATCACAATGATCTTGACTCACTCTCTCACAAAAGAAAAATAATCTTGATGTATGCTATGATACAATCAAGAGTGTAACAAATGTTACAAGACCTAACAACTCCAACTCTTGTATCTTCTTGGATACCTTGAGTTCTTCTCTTGCTAATCAAGAGGGATGACAACACTTTGTATCTACTTGGATACTTTGTGTTCTTCTCTTGCTAATCAAGAGGGATGACAACACTTTGTATCTACTTGGATACTTTGTGTTCTTCTCTTGCTAATCAAGAGGAATGAAGAGGATCACTTAAGTGGATGATTGGATCACTCTTAAACAACCTAAGACTCTCCAAATGATCAAAGAAAGTCATCTAAGTGAGGAGGGATAAGACCAGAGAAAAAGGACTGGAAAAATCAAGTTGGAAGTGTGGAATGGTCCACTATTTATAGGCAAGGGAAATCTGACCGTTACAGACCTACGGCTCCACTAAATACCCGACGGCTCCACTAAATTTAGTGGAGTCGTCCATACTTAACGGTGCCGTGGACGCTCCCTTTTTTGTCTTTAGTGGGGAAGGTTTATTTGGGGAAGTTGGAGCTGTTTTGGGGGGAAAAATGACTGTTGGGAGTTTTCAAATTTATTTTTCAAAATAAAACATTTCTTTTTAATTCAAAAATAATTTGAAAAATATATTTTTGAAAAAATGTTTTGTCACATTAAAAATGTGAAGTTTAGAAAAATATAATCCTTTGATCATTTGTCAAGTGGTAGATTTGTTTGTCCATACCTTGAGTGATTTATGTCGGGATGGAAATCTACGACTTCGTTGAAGCATACTTGAGACGTCAGGAGGTGTTGATGAAGTATGCATTGATGATTTGTGTTTACAAGTAACTTGCACATTTTACGTTATTTATTACAAGTTACATGTTTGTCATCATTAAAACCGAAAAAAACCGTTTAGTTTAAATATCGTAATATTTGCACTAACATCTTGGTTAAACCGCAATAGAAAACTGCAAATCTCAATAGTCAAACCGCAACAAGTTAAACCGCAGGACTTGGTCAAACCGCAATAGGAAACAGACAAAACGCAAAGGACAGAAATGTCACTTTCACTGAGTTTTGTCCCTTTCCCTTTTCAGCTACAAACCAAACCGCAACCAGATTTCTTGCCAAACCACAACTATAATATAACCTAACAAACACAAATCGCAACCAGGAACAATTCACTAAGACTCAAACCGCAGTCAAGAAAAATTCTTGAATCTTCCAAGAAAAACACCAAATCAACCGTAGATTACCAAGAGATGATACTAGAGACTTTTGTGAACATAAAAGTACAAGATTTTAACAAATTTATCCATAAACAAGTCACAACTCGTGAGTTTTCTTGTATTTATATTCGAACCAAAGAAAAGAAAAAAAAAACAAGAAAACTAAACCACGAATTTATACACACAATCAAGCTAGTTATAACCATGGCCCTTGATACCAATTGTAACATATCAAAAACACATAAAACACTCAAGATTTGAGTTATGTCCTTGAGTTAGAGAGAGAAAGAGATAGATAGGGAAACTTCTAGTGAGAGAAAGTGAAATAGATTAGCTTGAAATGCAATAAAGTTCCAACCCTTCCCTTGTGTGGGAAGGGGTATTTATAGTTCAGACACAAACGCCCCACATGGGCTATGGAGTGAGCTTAGTGGGTAAAGACCAGACCAGACTCCATGGATTATATGATAACTAAACGTAAATGATTAAGTCTACGAGCTAACCTATGCTAGACAATACTTGGGGTGACCGAGTCTTTAACTTGGATTTTCGTAATCCTAACAGATAATTCTTTTGAAGTAAATCCTTTTGCTCCTCCTAAAGATTCTCCGTTCGTTAACACATTCGATCCTGAATCTCCTTCCGAGGCATCTTCTTCCGAGGACTTTAACTTGGCTGCATCAGTTCCATACCCTCAACCACATGAACATCTCAGAAAATGGACCCATGATCATCCGATTGATAATATTATTGGGAATCCTTCTCGTCCAATATCCACACATAAACAACTTGCCACTGATGCCTTGTGGTGCTTTTATAATTCTGTACTATCTAAATTCGAACCCAAAAATTTCGAGACTGCTATCTCAGAAGACTGTTGGTTTAATGCGATGCAAGAAGAAATTCACGAGTTCGATCGACATCAAGTATGGGAGTTAGTACCACCTCCAGACTTTGCAATGATTATTGCTCTTGTTAGGATTATGAAAATCCACGTTAAAGACTCGGTCACCCCAAGTAATGTCTAGCATAGGTTAGCTCGTAGGCTTAAACGTAGACATTTACTTATCATATTAAACGTAGACATTTACCCACTGTCAGCCCACACCATAGCCCATTTTAGGGGCGTTTTGTATGTACTATATATACCCTTTCCCTCCATGGGAAAGGGTTGGAGCTTCTAATCATACAACATATTTTTCCTTCACTTTCTCTCTCTAGAACTCCCATCTCTCTCTCCCTCTCTCTCTATAATCGGTCCAAACAAAGAATTCAAGAGTGTGTTATGATTTCTAGTGTTCTACAATTGGTATCAGAGCCATGGTTTGATTAACTTGATTGTATGTGCTTGGATTTGTTGCTCGTTTAGAGTTTTTTTTTTCTCTTGTTTTTGGTTCGAATTGTAAAGAAAGAAAAATCATTCTTTGAGCTTTGTCCGTGGTTAGATTTGTTGATAGGTTGTACTTTCGTGGTCACAACAATCTCTAGCATCGTTTCTTGGTGATCTATGGTCTATTTGTTGGTTATCCTAAAAGGTTGAAGTTAGTTTCTTAATTGCGATTTGGTTTTAAGGTGTGTTTCTTAGTTGTTGTTTGAGTAAAAAAAAGGGAAAGACTTGATTGCGTTTTGGTTGTTTGCGATTTGGTTGTTTACATGAAAGGGTAAAAGACAAACTGGTACGAAAGCGACGGGTGAAGTTGACAGAAAGTGACCTGCGGTGTGGTCCTTGCGATTTGCTTGTGAAGACTGCGGTTTGCTTCTGCATTTTGATCTTTGTGTTTTGCTTGTGAAGACTGCGGTTTGCATCTGCGTTTTGATCTTTGCGTTTTGCTTTTGTAGACTGTGGTTTGATTCTGCATTTTGGTCTTGCGTTTTGCCTCTGAAAGATTGCGACTTGGTTATTGAGATTTGAGTGTTGCGATTTGCCTACTGAAGACCATTTCAAAAGTCAAACTAAAAGTCATGCTGCCCAATTTTCTTCAACATTGCGTTTTGTCTCTTGCGGTTTGACTGAAGACTTTGCGTTGACTTTTTACGTCAAAACTTCAAACGGCCATAACTTTTGAACCGTAACTCCGTTTTCAGCGAAATACTTGTCAAAACGACCGGAACAGCCTGAATATTGTGAGGTTACACCACGAAGTCGTGTAACTGATTTTTCGGACCAAAATTTCACTATAACAACGTGCATCAACGAAACCAAATCACAACTAAAATATCACCTAGTCTATCAAACGATCACCACTTTTAACACACAATCACTAATCATTATACCGATCCAACAGTTATCATAACACATATCAATTATCATTTCACAGTTTCTTCTTGATTTTGTAAAATCCCGCGAAAGATTCTATTTCTCGGTTTAAATCATAGACTTGTAAAATCCCGTGCACGTTCATATCATGTCAAACACTTCGGATTTAGTCATAGGTGAGGTACTCAAATTGTACGACATGATCGATGAACATAAGATTCCCAACAAAGTACAACAGACAAACATTTTTGAGTCAAATATTGCTAATATGGAATCTTTGTGCTCGAATTCACAAGAGAGAGAGTTGCATCAGCCACATCAAGTGCAAGATAATGCAAAGGAAAGTTGCATGGAATATTTTTGACTACTTCATTCACATCTCAAGGTTCTCTTAGAAAGACCTGGATCTATGGGAGGATACGAAAGAGCAGTTGCATCACTCTTCGGTCAAGATGTACAGACTTTCACAGGCATGATGCGTTCGCACGAGGTTTTAAATTTATAAACAAGAATTAACGATTAACTAGGAACACATTCGGGCAAGTATACCCTAGTCATATGTAGTATAGGGATTGGTAAGTCAAGGTCGTCCCAAGAGACTTGGTTGCACTTAAGTGTCGTTTATTTGTTTAAGCAAGTAACAAGTTGATGGTTATGATTGTTACGGATCAAACCAACAAGAAAAGCAATATGAGAATAATCACACAAAGAACATACATGTTTGGCAATGATAATAAGTTAGTTAGGACTTGGTGTAGGCCTTTACTAGGACTTGGTGTAAGGACTTGGTGTAAGCCTTTACTAGTTTGGAAAACATATTATCAAAGGTCATCATTTCGACCTTTAGAACCAATAATAATTTAGTGTTTTATAAATCAAATATACATATGTCTTAATCAATTGGTCATGTCATAAAACCCATGCCTAAACCAACAACAAACAAAGAGTTCTTTCGACCCCATAACTTTTATGTTATTAATTCTTGAAGTTCCATTTACTTGATTAGAACACATATTCAAAAGATGTCTTTCGACCCTTAATCTAAATTAAACTTTCACTTGTTATGTTTATTATGTTTCCTATACAATCGTCACAAAGTACAAGACCAAAACATTCGTCGATTAATGAATTTAAATCAACCACTATTGAGAATCCTTGTATACCCAACAATGATTAATCAAAACAATAAACAATAACAAGATTCAATTTAACCAAATATGATGTTATCAAACAAACACTAATTATTCCCAAACATCCTATTATCACAAGTTATCATAATATCCAAACAAGTATGCAAAACTATTCCATGTCAAGATTAGTCAATAACCAAAGTTCAACATGAATAATAGAATTCAACATCATAAAAGTAACAAGAGTTTACCCAAGGTATCAATTACAATAGGTAAAGGTGAAGGATTATAGCAACCTTCAAGCCTCCAATCAACTACAACTTCTAACTAAGCCAAAAAATTACACCCGAACACTTTGTCAAGCACTTGAGCACTACTTCTGGAAATGGCAGAGGTTTGTGGTCTTTTGGGGTTGATAATAGTTTGTTGATATAAATAATGCCTAAAAACATTATTAGTACTTCTTGATATCTCTATGTTTTGATAATCACAAAATGTAAACTCATTAAACATAAACTTATTAAAAAAACAAGTATTTAGTTATAAATATTCACTTCTACAACTTAATCACTTAAGGTATGAATAAACAAATGACTAATGCATTATATGATCAAAGGAACATTTTCTTTATAACTAGATTTTTTATAAAATGTCACAAACATTTTATATATTTTAGAAAATCATTTTTGGTATTAAATAAATATGTTTAATCTTTTATAAATTTATGAATTCAAATTTTCAACCAAAAATGGCAAAAATGTTCCAGAAAAACCTTCCCTACAAAAAGACAAATCTGGGAAACGGATATAAGGGGCGGCCCCTTTGATTATCAAGGCGGCCCCCTTAATTATTAAGGGGAACGGCCCCCTAATTAAGGGGACCGGCCACGCTCCTCTAGCCCCCTGCTTTGCCTATAAATACTGGTTCATTCCTGGACTTTTTCCTCACCTCTTGCACCCCAAACCTTCTGTTCTAAATCTCTTCTTATATCTTTCTAAATCCTTTGATCATATAATCTTAAGCTTTTGTTTCCAAGTGATTCAAGCTTCAATCATCCAAGTGCGAAGAGAAGAATACTTCTATCAATCAAGACTAGAAGTATTACAACTTAAGTATCATCTTGTTACCTAAGTTGTTAGTTTAGTAAACTTTGTAAATCATTCATTCATTTGTGTATAAGGTGTGTATATTAGGTGTGAACATAAGTGATTAGATTAGTGTAGTGTGTAAGTAGTGAAGAAGGTGTATAAGTAGTTGTGTTGTAAAGAAGTAGTGTAGAAGTATTGTAAAGTGGTGAAGTAGTTGTGGTGTGAAGAAGTGGTGAAGCCATCGTAAAGAAGTCGTGAGATAGTGAACAAGTAGAAGTCGCTAAGGAGTGAAGAAATACAAGGTGTGTAAGAAGTATAGCAAAGGTGTGAAGAAGTAGAGGCGTGAAGAAGTTGTATTAGGAAGCGAAGAAGTAGTGTATAGTTGTGAACTAGATTGTAGCTGTGAAGAAATAGCAGTGTTGTGAAGAAGAAGTAGAGTAGAAGTTGTGAAGTAGTTGTGGTGTGTTGTAGTCGTGAGTAGTCGTGAAGAAGTTGTGAAGCCATAGTGAAGAAGTTGTGAAGAAGTCGTGAAGAGATGGTGAAGAAGTTGTGATTGAAGTCGTGAGATTGGTTCTAGCTACTATTAGAACTCGACATTTAGCTTTGTGTCGTTAAACCGGTGTAAGCGAAAGTTGTGTAAGGTTTTCTCCGCCATAAGGGAGCTTGTTGAAGTAGTGAAGAAAACTCTCGAGCTAGGTGCTCGGGGAGTGGAGTAGGGCAAGGAAGGTGTCCTTGTAGCCGAACCACTATAAATCCCTCGTGTCTCGGTTTGATCTTTCCATCTCTTACTTACTTCTTTATTTATATCGTAATTACTTTGATATATATATAGGCATATATAATTGTTAGTATCATTTAGAAGTTCATTTCACATAAAGATCAATTTAAAACTCCATTCATAAAAACAAAACTTTTATAACTAATCTAAAAGGATACACATATAATTAATAATTTTGTTCAAGTATTATTTTTCACATAAACTCAAATCTAAGTTTTTAAAAGTAAACAAAGTTTTTGTAATAAATTAAAAAGACGTAAAACTATTCAACCCCCCCTTCTAGTTTTCCACAATTGGTATCAAGAGCCACGTTAAACAAGATTTTTAAAATATATTGTATTTTAAAACTTGAATCGATCTATGGAATCGGAAAAATATTTAGAAGGGCAATCTATGCATAAACCACCACTATTTGAAAGTCAAAATGATTATTTCAAAACAAAGAATGACAAAAATAATAAAGCTAAAATAATTATTTATAAAGCCTTGCCGAAAGTTGAATATGAAAAAGTATTCTTCTGTCAAACGGCTAATGATATTTGGAAAAGTCTCTTAAACTTTCATCAAGAAAAATGTCAAGCCAAAGATGAGGAATTTGATCTTGTACATGAATTAGTTGTCCTAGAAAATTTAATAGATAAACATTTAGATAAAATAGATACATGTGCTACTAGTTCAAATGTTTTTAATGAAGGTATTAATGACGAAGACTACATGGATCAACTCCGAAGTGAACTCAATTCAAAATCATGGAGTGACACAGACGAAGAAGAAGATTACTATCCGGTATGTGAAGAATGCAAATTAGATAAAACTCCAAATAAGGTACAATCCGAAACTGAACATTTTTGCTATGATCAATTCATTTTAGAATTTTCAAAATTAGAAAATGAGTTTAAACATTTTTGCAACATAAATCTAAAAACCATTTCTAAACATGAATCATCAAAAACTTTTGAAAGTAATTTTGAAAAAGAAATAATTTTAGAAGATAAAATGTCTAGACTTGAAAGTAATTTTGAAATTGATCTAGAATGCAAAACATGTCAAGAATATAAGCATGAAATTAAAAGATTAAATGAAAGAGCAAAAATATTAGCTAAATTTGAAGAAAGTTTCAAATCTCTTAAATACCTACTAAGTTGTCAAAAGCCATTCGAAGATAAAACCGGTTTAGGATTTAGTTCGGATAACTCATCAACAAGTAAATCAAAACAAATTAAATTTGTAAAACCTAGTAAAAAAAAAATTAGAAATAAGGTTATTTACAATGATTATAAATAATATAAGTCAAGAAATCCATTGTTTGTACATTAAAACAAACTGTTAAGGAATTCTTGTACTTCTTGGCGACATCCTCACCATGTGCATACAAATGCAATGGGTGTCCTCAACTAACCATCTCGGACCCATAAGAATTCGGGTACCAAGTTGTTTTACTTGATTAGGTGATAAACGCACAAAGGAAAGAAACTCAATCTTACGTCAACCTACTCACATTCGAAACGTGCGCGTGAAGACAAATGAATTATCTAATCTTGAATCACAGTCAATATCTCACATGATAATCCATCTCAAGAAATAGCTAATGATGTAGTGGAATATTAATGGTGCGGCTATTGAAGAATTAATGAAGTTATCTCTACTACTTAATCGGAGATTTTGAAAAATCTACAAATCAAAATCAAAAAGTACTTGTTGAAAAAGCATGATGTGGTTGCAATGAAGATGTGAAAGTCTCAACAAAAGACGTTATATGCGTCAAGGCTAAGACATCAAATGAGTTAAGTACAAGACATGTTCGGGTCAAGCTGCTTTGGTCTAATAAGGCGTTAGAAGCCTGCTATGATATACTTTCATACCTTGGTTATCTTGAAGACTCATCTATCATTCACAACTTCGTTTACCATCCTGGATATTACGAAGAAAAGCTGGACATAAGGTACGTTCTCTTTTTAAATTTCATGAGTAGTTACTTCATACATATAGTTTTATTAATCATTGCCTTAGGATATGCTTAGTTTGATAGGTTGCATTACCTTTACACTTTTAGTTATATCCGTTTTACAATTTGATAAACTAGAAACCCTTTAGTTAGCCCCCTAAGCATTAAATGAAGTATTCACTGTCGAACTCATTTAGCCTTCTCAAATTGAATATGGAATTCTTCCATGTCCACTAGTAGAGAACTCATATAGATAAAGCGAGTAAAGTAGAATTAATTGTCAACATAGAAGTAGGATTAGATATATCACAATATAACCTATGGATGAAGCAAACTCTTATAGACTATGGCATTAAGGTAGATAATGTGCGTAATCAAAGGAGCCATATAAGCATATATCTCATTCTCGCATCAAACATATAGAATCTAGTCATCACTTCCTTATGATCACAGATTATGTAGAAAGGGGTAGCATGTGACAATAGCCTTAATAAATTCCCTTGAGCATGAGATCTTTTACAACCATTTTTTGATTAATGGTTTTTGTTTTTAAATATGCAAAAACTTCACATTTTGGAAAAATGATTTTTCAATAGATCATGCCACCTTTTATTTTACATGTTTTACCATCCCACTTTTCTTCCCAACTTTTGTCCATAATTATGTGTTTATCAAAACCAAAGATTGGAAAATTTTATTTTTCTTTTCTCATAAAAACATTTTGAAATAAAACCATATCTATTTCGTTAAAATAATTTTCACATCCACATAAAAACCTACTCTCAAACATTGTTGAATAATGCTAAAAACGCTTATTTAAATCATGCATGGTGATCTCATATTTGTCATCTATATTTGTGTATATGACATTTATAAGTGAACTAAATCGAATATGAAAAATCATGGTTTACCCATTAAGATCTTTCTTGGTACAAGTCTAGAAGTCCATGCTATCACAACTCCCCATTCCTTTGCACATAGACACTCATTAGGATTAATTAACTAGCTTATTAATCTTACTAAAAAATGATATTATGAATTACTTGGTGTTATGTATTGTTTTCTTGTCCACATATATATATATTACTTGCTTAATGAGTAGGTTGTATGCTAGATAAAAATGCTTAATGTCTTTAATAAATATGCTTTGCATATATAAGTTATTAAATGCTAAATTGCCTCAAAGAGTTGGACTTGCTTGAAACTAAACCTAAAAACACAACCTTTTCTACAATTTTCTGCTAAAAACCCATTTTCAGTAATCTGGGAACCAACAGATGGGCGGCCCCCTTAAATCATAAGGCGGCCCCCTTATTATTTAAGGGGACTGGACTCAATTTAAGGGGACCGGCCACCTGATGGTCGGGGAGCACTGTTTTCTTTTTCACTTTTTAGCCCATTTCATCCTACACTTCCCAAAATTCACAAACATATTTTGTCCTAAACCACCCACCAAAATTTATCTTCCTCAAACCACATCATTCTTACACTATAAATACCCTTCTCCATCATTAATGTTCATCCATCCAAACATGTCATCTCCTAACAGCCCAAGATCCAAGCCTTCAAGAGTTGCTAAAATCTCCGTAAGGCCCGTTTGGAGAAGAAAGCTTGACACTTGTCATAACTCCAACTCAACAAATGATGTTGTTCAAAATCAACCAACACCTAAGCCTCATGCTCACCCTAATGAACCCCTTCACAAACATAACCAATCATCCATCCTTGCTCCCAAAAATACACCTTCATCTCACCCATATGATTCATATGAAGAGCATGATCAATCCCAAAACAATAATCCCAATCTCATTCACAACACCTCACATCTTATTCAACCTACCAATGCACCATCCAAAACACTCACCACTCTTGGAATATCCTCTTCTTCCATATCTCCATCATCCCTGCTCCCAAATAACAACCACACTCCACCATCATCACCTTCCTCCGAACACTTGAAGTTCATTGAAGAACTCAAGGAAGCCCATGAGCTTAGTGCTCTTCTTGCCCTACACCTTGCTCAACGCAACTTAGATCAACCTTCATCTAGCTCTCCCTCATCACCCCACAACTTGAATCAAGTTGAGAAACATGTCAACAATTGTCCTTGTTGCATCTTTCTCCAAAAACAAACCATTGCATTGAATGAGCACTTCACTTGGATTGAGTATCTTCTCACTAGATCTCATCCAACACCCTCACTTGAACAACATCAAAACCCTCAATCAACATGTTCCGCTCCAACCTCTCCACCACCAAGCTCCCCAACATCTATGCACCCAAAAACATACCTCCATTAATCCAACATTCTCTTCCTTTTTTAACCACCTCCATTCCAAACAATCCACCATCAACCATCCAAGCATACTATATGCTTATATCTCCTATTTCTCAAACAAAATAGCTCAAGTTTTTATGTTGCAAGCAAGTCCGATGGCTCTCTTTGGCAAATTAGAATTTTCTACTTATTGTATTCTCTAAGCATAATAAATGTTGTATCAATGATTATGTTTTTCACATAATCACTTTGAATTAATGCATGTTTTGTCTCATGTCCTTAATATTTGATTGACATGCTTGTTGCTCTTATATTTATTATTATGATACATATATGCTTGTGCTTCTAATATTTTTCTTGCAAGTATTCCATATCTCGATTCCTTGGTACCCTCAAACGAGGAGGAGTATACATCAAGGGGGAGCTCTAGTTTCCGTCAAAATTCTTAATTGAATCTAGTCGGCAAAACCTTTTTGATTCTACAAAAAGGGGGAGAAGTAAATATAAACTCACCAAATACTTGTCCAAAAATTAATTTTTAGATTTAATGAGTTTAAGTTTTGCAATCATCAAAAAGGGGGAGATTGTTGATATAAATAATGCCTAAAAACATTATTAATACTTCTTGATATCTCTATGTTTTGATAATCACAAAATGTAAACTCATTAAACATAAACTTATTAAATAAACAAATATTTAGTTGTAAATATTCACTTCTACAACTTAATCACTTAAGGTATGAATAAACAAATGACTAATGCATTATATGATCAAAGGAACCTTTTTTTTATAACTAGATTTTTTATAAAATGTCACAAACATTTTATATATTTTAGAAAATCATTTTTGGTATTAAATAAATATGTTTAATTTTTATAAATTTATGAATTCAAATTTTCAACCAAAAATGGCAAAAATGTTCCAGAAAAACCTTCCCCACAAAAAGACAAATCTGGGAAACGGATATAAGGGGCGGCCCCCTTGATTATCAAGGCGGCCCCCTTAATTATTAAGGGGAACGACCCCCTAATTAAGGGGACCGGCCACGCTCCTCTAGCCCCCTGCTTTGCCTATAAATACTGGTTCATTCCTGGACTTTTTCCTCACCTCTTGCACCCCAAACCTTCTGTTCTAAATCTCTTCTTATATCTTTCTAAATCCTTTGATCATATAATCTTAAGCTTTTGTTTCCAAGTGATTCAAGCTTCAATCATCCAAGTGCAAAGAGAAGAATACTTCTATCAATCAAGACTAGAAGTATTACAACTTAAGTATCATCTTGTTACCTAAGTTGTTAGTTTAGTAAACTTTGTAAATCATTCATTCATTTGTGTATAAGGTGTGTATATTAGGTGTGAACATAAGTGATTAGATTAGTGTAGTGTGTAAGTAGTGAAGAAGGTGTATAAGTAGTTGTGTTGTAAAGAAGTAGTGTAGAAGTATTGTAAAGTGGTGAAGTAGTTGTGGTGTGAAGAAGTGGTGAAGCCGTCGTAAAGAAGTCGTGAGATAGTGAAGAAGTAGAAGTCGCTAAGGAGTGAAGAAATACAAGGTGTGTAAGAAGTATAGCAAAGGTGTGAAGAAGTAGAGGCGTGAAGAAGTAGTATTAGGAAGTGAAGAAGTAGTGTATAGTTGTGAACTAGATTGTAGCTGTGAAGAAATAGTAGTGTTGTGAAGAAGAAGTAGAGTAGAAGTTGTGAAGTAGTTGTGGTGTGTAGTAGTCGTGAGTAGTCGTGAAGAAGTTGTGAAGCCATAGTGAAGAAGTTGTGAAGAAGTCGTGAAGAGATGGTGAAGAAGTTGTGATTGAAGTCGTGAGATTGGTTCTAGCTACTATTAGAACTCGACATTTAGCTTTGTGTCGTTAAACCGGTGTAAGCGAAAGTTGTGTAAGGTTTTCTCCGCCATAAGGGAGCTTGTTGAAGTAGTGAAGAAAACTCTCGAGCTAGGTGCTCGGGGAGTGGAGTAGGGCAAGGAAGGTGTCCTTGTAGCCGAACCACTATAAATCCCTCGTGTCTCGGTTTGATCTTTCCATCTCTTACTTGCTTCTTTATTTATATCGTAATTACTTTGATATATATATAGGCATATATAATTGTTAGTATCATTTAGAAGTTCATTTCACATAAAGATCAATTTAAAACTCCATTCATAAAAACAAAACTCTTATAACTAATCAAAAAGGATACACATATAATTAATAATTTTGTTCAAGTATTATTTTTCACATAAACTCAAATCTAACTTTTTAAAAGTAAATAAAGTTTTTATAATAAATTAAAAGGACGTAAAACTATTCAACCCCCCTTCTAGTTCTCCACATAGTTGGTGAAAATTCGTCCTTAAGGGTGGAGGCTAGAATTTCACACCTAAAACCAAGCCACAATGGTCTTATTTATATGTAGAAGCTACCCTTAGCCAACAAGTAAATAACTTGGGCACAAAGGGTCATAAAAGTGCAGGTTTATGAGTTAATGGAGGCACATGAATGGACATGGGGCTTGATGGCACTTAATTACACATTAAAAATTAATTGGAGAAGACAGATTCCTCCATCCGATCGGTTGCGGGCCAACCTATCGGATGGACCCTTTTGGCTAGACCAAAGTTGTAGATATTTCTCTTAGCTTTCCGTGGCCGCTTGAATCAACTAAATCCGAGTTCGTATGCTCAAGATATGGCCAAAATGGTGGAGGTGTGTCGCGAACAACGAGTCTTCCAATAATTCTTCATCTGAGCTTATTTTCTTCATTTCTTTCCTCGTTTTCCTCCTTGTGCTTTATTCTTGAGTCTTTGGAGTGACAACCTTCATGACTTTATCTTCTTGAATATACTCCAAGAGACTTTCATTTGTCGGGAATTCTTCATACATGCATAAGTCTTCGTTTATTGATCATTTCTTCGTCTATTTTCTTCATTTTCCTGCACTTGGCTACAAATGAACTAGTATACACACTTTTATACGATTAAGCAACAAACGCATATAATTTTAGCCAAATAACATGCACAAAAACCATGATAACGCTTCTAAAAACATGTTAGATTTGAGCGTTATCATATACCCCCACACTTAAACTTTGCTTGCCCTCAAGCAAATCTAAGAAAAGAAAATTTCAAATCCCATAACTAATTGGCAAAATGAAAAGAAAAGAAAAAAAATTTAAAATTTATGAAATTTTTTGATAATATCAAAAAATCTTTTTGTTTTTTCTAAATAAGCTAAAAATGAGCGCACACTCCCCCACACTTAAGGGTTTGCTTGCCCTCAAGCAAATCTAGAAATTAAGAAAAATAGATCCCACATGGTGCATGAAAAATGATTATAAAAATTATGATGCAAATCTACCAAGTACAAGTACAAGATACGATTCATCATTTTTAAGCGTTATGATGAAAAACCGAGATGATACCCATAGATTTTCTTGCTTGAGTAACATTTCTAAACACCTCACAAAAAAGAAACGAAGTATAATTCACTCAATCACTCATTTATTTAGGTAGTGGAGTATATATAAGAGAAATCACACTCATTGCTCAGTCATGATCCATTTATTACCATAGGCTTGTACAAGAAACAAAACTCCACCGACGTGGCGTAAGCGCCAAGTGTAAACATCTAAAGAGGACTTTTATTCGGGTTGTAACGTTTAGCTTAAGGGTTTTTTTTACCAGGCTAATGTGCAAATATTTCATACAAGAACATAATAGCTCGCTAACAACGAATTCTTGACTAACTAAGCAACAGATGGTCACTAGATTGTACCTTGGTTCGCTAACAACGTTACTTGCATAACGGATGGTCACCAAAACACGCACTAGCTCGCTAGCAACGTTTTTCAACTATTCAAAAACCGGATGGTCACTACAATATCCATGCACTACATATTTTCACAAAGCCATCACTATATCCGGATGCTCGAAAGCTAACAACGAATAAAGTAATTTGGTAAGGGTAGGGATAAGGCATGGGAGTATTTATGAAATTGGTTTTAAAAGAAAAATAAAGTCAAGTCTAAATCCCATTGTTGCTAGTTACCGAACAAACCGCAAACCCGTAAATGATTATAGTTACAATCTTCTCTTCTTCACATATCGATCACCAAATATATATGTATATCACGTCTTAGCACATTGGCTAATCGATATTTCAAACATACTTCTTCTTCCTTCATCTTCATAATAATATAAAACATTGGCTATAATTGTCATCACAATTTTTTTTTAATAACTCTCTTTCAAACATCACATCTCCCCCACACTTCGCATAAGCATACACCACAAAAATACAAATAAGAAGTTGGCCACCTTCATCTTTGTCGGAATGACACATTCAAATAACGAAGTGTAACCAAACTATTAATCATCAAAAACAATCCAACAACCAAGCAACTAGCAACCCACCGTTTAGACTTTGACAAAGGGTTAGGCTAAGGTTTAAAGTGTAAAATATTTTTGTATTTTTCTGGATGTAACAAAAGAAAAGAATGGCTCGGAGGGTGTAACTAAGGGTATCTAGCGTTAAAGATAAACACTAACAAATGGGTTCATATGGGTGGTTAACTAACCGATGTAGCTAGCTAATATATTATTAGATGTAAACGGAAGGCCATTTGGTTTTATTCCTAAGGTGCCTCTTTATCAAACGAATACACTTATATCACACGAATGTAATCTTACTGCGGTCTGGTAATGATTTACAAGTACAAGTTCTAGAATAAATAAAATCACCGGCACACTCATAGCAATAGATCCAAGCAAAAAAGATGTATGCTATATACGAAACAGACTCAAATCCTCACAATTTAGTGGAAAGGGTTATAATATGTGCTAGCAAATGTTATCGATCCCAGAATGGATTGCAATATTAATCGGGATAGATCTCAATTTTTTCAAAATTACAGATTTCACCAGTGGATTGATCTAGTTATTCTAATATATTATCCTAAAAGCGTGAAAACAATTTGATCACAAGGGCAAACAAGTATACAAAATTTTAAATTGGCTCCAAAAATTATAAATTTGAAAAGTAGTTTCCTTTTTTCTATTTACTTCCCCCCACACTTAAGTTAAGCATTATACTCAATGTGAAAAATAAACTTCAAAGCATGTAAAATTGGGAAAATAAACGAGTCAATAAATAATCCAAGAGAAACAAAACTTCCCAGGCCAAGAAATCGCGTAAGCTTATGCTATCATTTGTTTAGCACCTTATCATATGGAGTTCGATCGCGATTTATCGTTCAACAAAAGAACTCCACACCAAGTATAATATCACCAATAATCCAATCTCCAAGAGCTTATTAAATCTGCAAAAACAAACTAAACTACAAAAAACGCATAAAATCCTAAAACTCACTTTCGTAGGCATCACGGTTGCATTTAGCGTATGCAACAAGCCTTTTAAACCCCTCGGTGGCCCGAGTGGACGAGTGAAGTCTCGTGAGGGTTTCCAGTGAACATACCCACAAAGTTCAAAACATTTTTATTTTTAAAACAAGTACTTATTTATTCACAACGTACTAAATTAACAAAATTTAAAATTCATAAAGAACAAATTTAAGTAGAATAAAAGAAATGATACTCTTGCAAAAACCAAAGACATTTAGGATAAAATATCTGCCATGATGATAATATGATAATTCAAATGATTAAAACTACACTTGCTTAGACGCATTTACTACCCTTGATAGGCATGATTGTGATTACTTTTGCTAACATGTTGGTTATGATAATTAGTTTGATAAACTAATCTATTGTTCTTACAAGTTAAACCTTCGTCAAGATTTTAGTTTATAAAAACAAGCATTAAGTCTAACCAATCAATTCAAGATCAACTCAGGGTTCATAAATTTGGGGTAACAAACTTAAAACAAAAATAATCTTTTGTTTTATCAAATACGCTTAGGAAATGGTCAATACAAAAGGTAACCGATTCATAGACAAATAGGTCACAACTGATTGACAACTACTAATCTTTCGACCCTTGAGGTAGTTTACAATCAATCCAATTTGATAGACAAAAAGCATTCTCATTACAATCACAATTAAGTTTCTTTGTTTAATCGAGAACAATGGGTGTAAAGAAATCATTCATAGACAAATGATTATAACTAGTTGAATAACAATAACTCTTTCGACCTTTATTATTACTAACTAGTCAAACTTGATCAACAAATGTCACTATAAAACTTAACCACAATTGGATCTTGGAATCAACTTGAAATTGAATTAAAAATTGTTATCACAATCATAAACAAATCATAAAGTAATACACATCATCTAAGCAAGTGCACAAAGGCACTAACCACTCATCGCAAACATAAACATGATCTCGATCTAAACACAAGCACACAAGAACAAAATAAAAAAAATGAAAATAATTTTTTTTTTACCGATTGGTCCATCCGATCGGTTGGGAATTAACAAAGTTTAAATTTTTTTACCGAGAGCTCCATCCGATCGGTTTGGGTCTCCATCCGATTCGGTTGGGTTTGTTCAATTTTTACCGAGACGACCATCCGATCGGTAGTCATTCCTTCCGATCGGTTGGACAATTCGTTAAAACATGCAACTCGCCAACCAAATCGGATGCTCGCACATCCGATCGGTTGGACAGATCGTAAAAACTTTTTTTTTCCTAAAAAGAGAAAACAAGTTTTACTAAAAACTTTTTATTGATAAAATAAAACAAGAAATTTTCGTATTCGTTACCTTATGTCTTTTTGTTTTATTGTGTAATCTGAACAAAAACAACACGAACAAATAACACAGAGACATGCAAGAGATCACATAACATATAAAACATAAAACTCACAAAACAAGAAGAACAAAAACTAAGAAAAAAAAAATGGGACAGAAGCCTCCAACTGGATTGGTTATGGGTGGTATCTGATCGGTTGGGGTGATTTGGGTGGTCCAGCCGAACGGTTGGAGTTGCCATCCGATCGGGTAAATGATTCTTGTCATTTTTGGTGGGTTTTTTTTTTTTATTTTTTTTATTTTATTTTATTTTTTTTTTCCGCAAACACTTTCGAGCACATTTAGGAAGCAAACATTGAAATGAGCATTTTTAGAACACATGAAACCAAATTTTAATGATGTTGGGATTTCTTTTAAGCAATTATGAGAAATGAGAAATTTTGAGAAAATGAAAGACAAGCATTCAAGCAAACATCATGAGCAACAAGCAAGCAATCAAGAGCAATCAAACAATAGAAAAGAAACAAGTAGTCAAATGCAAACATCACGAGCAAGCATAACAAGCAAACAATTGATGCTTGTTTTTACCATTATTAGGCAAATGAACAAACAAACAATTGGCACTTGTTTTTACCAATATTAGGCAAAAACTTGATGGTGACGGTTCTGGAATTATGATCATGCAAGAAATCATTATAACAAGCAAACGAACAAACACCTAAGAACAAAATCCAAATCCCCGGCAGCGGCGCCAAAAAATTGATGCGTTCGCACGAGGTTTTAAATTTATAAACATGAATTACCGATTAACTAGGAAGACATTCGGGCAAGTATACCCTAGTCATTTGTAGTATAGGAGTAGGTAAGTCAAGGTCGTCCCAAGAGACTTGGTTGTACTCAAGTGTTGTTTGTTTGTTTAAGCAAGTAACAAGTTGATGGTTATGCTTGTCACGGATCAAACCAACAAGAAAAGCAATATGAGAACAAGCACACAAAGATCATACATGTTTGGCAATGATAATAAGTTAGTAAGGACTTGGTGTAAGCCTTTACTAGGACTTGGTGTAAGGACTTGGTGTAAGCCTTTACTAGTTTGGAAAACATATTATCAAAGGTAATCATTTCGACCTTTAGAACCAATAATAATTTAGTGTTTTATAAATCAAATATACATAAGTCTTACTCAATTGGCCATGTCATAAAACTCATGCCTAAACCAACAACAAACAAAGAGTTCTTTCGACCCCATAACTTTGATGTTATTAATTCTTGAAGTTCCATTTACTTGATTAGAACACATATTCAAAAGATGCCTTTCGACCCTTAATCTAAATTAAACTTTCACTTGTTATGTTTATTAAGTTTCTCATACAATCGTCACAAAGTACAAGACCAAAACATTCGTCGACTAATGAATTGAAATCAACCACTATTCAGAATCCTTGTATACCCAACAATGATTAATCAAAACAATAAACAATAACAAGCTCCAATTTAACCAAATATGATGTTATCAAACAAACACTAATTATTCCCAAACATCCTATTATCACAAGTTATCATAATATCCAAACAAGTATACAAAACTATTCCATGTCAAGATTAATCAATAACCAAAGTTCAACATGAATAATAGAATTCAACATCATAAAAGTAACAAGATTTTACCCAAGGTATCAATTACAATAGGTAAAGGTGAAGGATTATAGCAACCTTCAAGCCTCCAATCAACTACAACTTCTAACCAAGCCGGAAAATTACACCCGAACACTTCGTCAAGCACTTGAGCACTACTTCTGGAAATGGCAGAGGTTTGTGGTCTTTTGGGGTTGATAATAGTTGGTGAAAATTCGTCCTTAAGGGTGGAGGCTAGAATTTCACACCTAAAACCAAGCCACAATGGTCTTATTTATATGTAGTAGCTACCCTTAGCCAAAAAGTAAATAACTTGGGCACAAAGGGTCATAAAAGTGCAGGTTTATGAGTTAATGGAGGCACATGAATGGACATGGGGCTTGATGGCACTTAATTACACATTAAAAATAACTTGGAGAAGACAGATTCCTCCATCCGATCAGTTGAAGCCAATACTGATCGGATGGACCCTTTTGGCCAGACAGAAGTTGTAGATATTTCTCTTAGCTTTCCGTGGCCGCTTGAATCAACTAAATCCGAGTTCGTATGCTCAAGATATGGCCAAAATGGTGGAGGTGTGTCGGGAACAACGAGTCTTCCAATAATTCTTCGTTTGAGCTTATTTTCTTCATTTCTTTCCTCGTTTTCCTCCTTGCGCTTTATTCTTGAGTCTTTGGAGTGTCAACCTTCATGACTTTATCTTCTCGAATATACTCCAAGAGACTTTCATTTGTCGGGAATTCTTCGTACATGCATAAATCTTCGTTTATTGATCATTTCTTCGTCTTTTTCTTCATTTTCCTGCACTTGGCTACAAATGAACTAGCATACACACTTTTATACGATTAAGAAACAAAATCATATGATTTTAGCCAAATAACATGCACAAAAACCATGATAACGCTTCTA
This sequence comes from Artemisia tridentata subsp. tridentata, assembly GCA_021014915.2. Taxonomy (NCBI): domain Eukaryota; kingdom Viridiplantae; phylum Streptophyta; class Magnoliopsida; order Asterales; family Asteraceae; genus Artemisia; species Artemisia tridentata. Next base: position 117,550,581 of record CP139503.1, read on the forward strand.
AAAACATGTTAGATTTGACCGTTATCAAGGCACAATGATCCTGAACTTAGATCAACTAGAACAACAACTTGACAAAGAAGAATTTCATGAAATTGGATCCATGGCTGCTTTTCGGGTGATCAACAAACAATTTCAATTGTTCATCGATTCGCGATTCATTGGGGATTATGACTATGACAGTGAAATGACGAAAAAGTATTTTGCTGATTACACTGGAACTGAAGTAAGCATGTTCAGAGAAACACTACTCCAACACATGGGTAATGTTAAGATGTCAATTGATGAAAGAGCACAACACAAGCAAAAGTGTGACATCGAGATGAATGAAAGACGGATGCAAACAAGAGAGATTAAGGTTGATTCGAAATAAAGCATTGGATGCTAGTTTAGTTGTCACAGAATGCAGCGGGACAAAGTAAGATAAGCATGATACAAGCAGCAGTCCAGGGACTTATATCACACATGGTGTGGATGCAGATATCAGACCAGTAGATGACCAAGTGCCATTTACTGAGGTACATTTGACTGTTCAACATGATGTCCTTGCTAATGAACAACAACATACTGATTAATCTGAACCTATTTATGACACATATCTGTTGGAAAAGGTTGATAGCAATACCACTCCTGATTCAACAAATATGAGTCATAAGGGAGGAGAAATTGACCAGGATGTTGAACATGATCAAGTTAAAAGTCCAACAAAAGGAAGAAAGTCTTCAAACTAACAAACCATGTAAGAATCCGGAATTTCGTGAATTTTTTGAGATAAACGATTTGAAAGCTCAGCTACAAGCCAAAAACTCAACGATCAACAATTTGAAAAAACGAATTAATATGCATGAGAAAAGTAATGAAGCCAAGGTTAAACATGACATTGATGCAATTGAAACAAGAAACATCGAATTGGAACTTAAAGTGGCTAAATTACTTAAGGAAAATGAGACTTTGAAAAAGCATTACAAATACCTGTGTGATTCTGTCAAAGAAACGAGAACTAAGACTATTGAACAAACAACTTCTTTGATTGCCAAAAATGATGAATTCAAAGCTCAAATTCAGGAAAAGGGTTTTACAATTGCAGCGTTAAAAAACGAGTTAAGAAAATTAACAGGAAATAGTGTGAACATTAAGTTTGCAAAACCATCAATCTTGGGGAAACCAGTTTTACAACCACTTAGAAACCAATCAGTTGTTAGACAACTGACTGCGTTTAGATCAGAACGATCAAAATTTTCAAAACCACGGTTTGCCTCCCAAGTTGATGCGAATCAAGTTTTGCTAAAACCAGTCAATTCACAGTCTAGACCAAATGAAAAGGAATATGCTTTTGCAAAACCTCATCACATGAGTGCCTCTTGTTCTTCTAGGATTAGTTCAAAGCGTATGTCATTTGCGACACCAAAGGAACATGTTTGACATAAAAACAGTGTTCAGAATCACAACCTAGAGGATGCTAAGAGAAACACACCTGAAAAGACTAGGAATTTGCCTGATTCAAAGAGTTGCTGCGTATCGATTAAAGTGATTCTCGTAGCTGATCACTCTAAGAATTCTAGATTTTTTTCTGAATCCAAACACCTTGTTTGCTCGACTTGTTAGAAATGTGTTTTTGATGCAAATCATGATAATTGTATGACAAAATACCTGAAGGAAGTGAATGCTCATGCTAAGGTTCAATCCCCTAAGACTAGAAATAACAACAAGCCCGTAGAACCAAAGAGTTACACTCAGAAACCTGGTAGGCAGATTGCTTTAGGACAAAGGTCTTCTCTCAACAAGTCTTCCACTGTACATGAGAAACCAAACACTCCTAGATCTTGTCTTAGGTAGATACTGACAGGTAGAATTTTTAAGATTGCTGGTCTTAGATGGATACCTACTAGAAAGATGTTCACGGATTGCAAAACTAAGGTTGATGGTGAAACCCCAAATGATTTAGATTTTGATATCACTAACCTATATAAATGCAAACAAACTCTTAATGTTAGAGCAGGTAGTCTTTACTTAAGTGCAGGTACATCGTTCACTCCTATTAAGGAAAGACTCAGAGTTTGGTTGCCGAAAAGACTGATATCTCATAAATTAGGGGTTCAAGAAACTCAAATTTGATGAACATGAAATATGATGTTTGAACACATCAATTCGAGCCTCGTTCTTTAATGACAAATGACGTTTGAACACATCAGTTCAAGCCTTGTTCTCCAACGACATATGACGTTTGAACACATCAGTTCAAGCCTCGTTCTTCAATGACATATGACGTTTGAACACATCAGTTCAAGCCTCATTCTCCAACGACATATGACGTTTGAAAACACATCAGTTCAAACCTCGGTCCTCAATGTCAACTAAATGGCGTCTGCAGACAACACCTTAGGCCCCGCTCCTTAAAGAAATGAAAGGCGTACTCTTCAGTGCGCTTTATCTTCGGAAGAAGAGAAATCTTCTTGTTTATGACCATTCTCATCAGCAAGCTTCATGCTTTTTCCATGCTCATTCAGTCATCAAGTGGATCTACTTATCGTTGATTATATTCTCATTCACTTGTTCAATCAAAAATGGCAACCTCAAATGCAATTTTTGAGGGGGGGGGGAGTGTGAATAAACTACATGTTGATTGATGTTTGAAAAATGGTCATACGGCTCCTGTATACAACAGTTCAGGACCCGCGTCTAAACTTTTGACTCCTGGTACAATCAGTACAGGACTCGTGCCACAAGTGCCTCCTCCAACACATAATGTTCCACTAACTAAGGATGACTGGGATTTATTGTTTCAACCTATGTTTGATGAATACTTCCAACCTCCACCAAATGTTGATCATCCAGTTCCTGAAGCTCCTGCTCCGGTTCCTGCAGACTCAACTGGTTCACCTTCATCAATTACCACTGATCAAGATGCATCAGACTACTCAAGAAACCTAATCTCTAGTTATTTCTCAAGGTGTTGATGATGACTTTCATGATATAGAAGTTGCACACATGAATAATGATCCGTTCTTTGGTATTCCTTTCCCAGAACCTGGTTTTGAAGAATCTCTTTCATCACGGATTGTTGTTCCTTCCAATGTGCACTCTGTAAATCAACCACAAGAACATAAAGGAAAATGTCGGCTAAAACGTCAAAACGGCTAAGAATTTGGACATGGAATGTCAAGTGATCAAGGATTTTATTTGGTATCCCTTATTTGAGATTGAACTTATAAAGTTTATGACTGGGACTTGGATTATCTAGTTATACCCGATGTAAGGAGTTACATTGTAGTACTCACGGGTTATAGCTATCACTTCAAGGAGTTACATTATAGTGCTCAATGTCATACACAAATGCAGATGTGGATAGTCTCAAGAGGTGTTGTACTTATTTTGGTTCTTAGTTGAGTGTATAAGGTACTTAGAAGTTTACTTCGGCATCGTTCGTCTCAAGAGGTGTTGTACTTATTTTGGCTCTTAGTTGAGTGTCTAGGGTACTTAGAGGTTTTCTTCTGCATCGTTCTTCAATCAACAACAATGCAAGCTTAAGTAACAAATTTGGGGAATTCTACTTCATTTTCAAGTTTGGTATAACGGGTTGGCTTCATTAGTGGTCACTTTAAATTGCCTACATAAGGGTTGGTAAAGATAGTCAGAGAGAGTTTCTGTAGCAATTGATTCTCACAGGATACATTTGAGCCAATTTTGTTCTTCTCACAAGATTTCAAGTATATGTGCGTAAAATGTGTTGCTGATTCTGAGGTATCAAAACCAGCAAGGGGGAAGGAGACATACATCTGAACACACAACGAGTACACGTGATGAACTTTATACTTCTTCTTAATTGAAGTTATTCCGGGAAGACAAATGTCATAACCACAGAGAAAATCAGTGTTTTAACTCGTGGCTTTTGGTGTATTATTCCAACTACGTGGGGGAAGAGATGTAAGAAACAGTTTCTGATGATAAAAGAGGTACACAATTGCATGATGATTCCTCTAGTTAGTCTGTATCCTGCAGGAGGAAATATGTTCATCCGGGACTTAGTTGTTTTTATGGTACTGTCTTGGTGTTATCATTTCGACTACATATGGGATATATTGCTTACACTCGGGACTTAGTTGACTTTGGTGTAGCAATTCTCATCTACATTTTCTTGAAGGGAGAAAAATGCATTTCTGGGTCTTAATTGATTTTGTTGTTACGCTTTCGACTTCATTAATGGGATTGAGTGTGTACTTTGAGTTTTTGAGCTTCATACAATGAGACTGATTGCATCACTTCAACTACTTGGAGGAAGTGGTCTCTTGATACTTTTGGTATGCATTTCTTCAGACTTCGACGGGAAGCAATGTGAGAAGAATTATTCAAGCGTGAGATGATAAGTTACTGATCTATTTGATGATCCCCCGAACGGATAATCACGATGATTATTCTTAAAAGGAGCAGCAATATTTGATGTGGTTTGCTACGAATTCCGCTGTGCACTTAACTAATGTATGCTTGAAAGAGAGCTTTGAAACTGCTCAAAAAGAAGATTGTCGGTTTGAGGGGAAGCTATTAAAGCCTCACATTGAGAATGCTCAAGTTCAAATGATTATTCAGGAGCCTCAAATGCTTTGGTGGTGAAAGTTTAAGAGATGTTGACTACTTACTTCTACAACATACAAAACGATATCCTCATTTAGGTATTCATGTCAACATTTTCTAAAATTGAATAATATATTTTGTACATATCTTAAACCAAAATGTAAATAGAAAATTATAAAACCAACAAAAACCATTAAAAAAAATCAGAAAAATAGAAAATACCAAAAAATAGTTTTTCAAGGCATGTCTTCTGGTATCGATAACATTTACGGTCCTAGAAATGTCATTCAATAATGACACGGGTCTTTAAATGAAGTTCGAGCAGAAGTTCAAAAAGTTTTCAAAACATGCCTAAATGGCTTGCAGTTACTTCAGAGTGTAACCCGCTCTTCAAAATGAGGAAAGCATGTCGCCAAAAAGATAGCTGTTCCTGACAACGGGTGATTAATTTCTCCCGGCCATGGATTAATTTACATCCGTGTACCCTCGATCTAATGTAAGCTTCAGTGCATTATTTCTGGTATAAGAAGAGAAATCTTCTTTGTATTCCATATAATTTTTCATCTATGATTCTTCCAAAAATTATGTGTGCCACACGTGGTGGAACAATGCGGTTATAGATAATCAATTAGAATTGGAGTTTTCATAAAATTTGACACTCAATCAGCGACTACAACTCTTTAAATAGAAAACGGGTCATTGATTGAGGGGGAGAGTGTTTTCAAATTTATGTCATCTAACGGGCTTATTTAATCATCTTATAATTAACGAAAAAGGTTTTTGTATTTTAATAGGGTTATAATTTGTAGGAGAGTTAATCTATTGTAACTCAAAGTGCTAAAGTGTCATTAGTTAGAAATTTTAGGGACTTATGTGCAATTTGCTATATGTTTCCTAGATTTATATTAACTACAAGGACCAGTTGTGCCAATTACTAATCTTTCTTTAACCTTTAAATACTTAATTCCGTAAATATAAGGAGTTTGAAATCCCAGGGTCTAAATCTGCCAACTTTGAATTGATGGGATATGATGGTTAGGATTAGATGATTCGAGTTTGATGTTCACATATAATCCCCATGTCTTTGTATGATCTGATTGAATGATTTTTTATGTTGGATTGACTTTTGTTAGTCGATAGCAGTTTGAGTGTTGTCGAACACCAAATATCTATATGTATGTCTATCTTTGTTGACTCTTTTATACAGATAACATGGTTTATGAGAATGTTCCCGCTCCTGCTCCCACAAGATCTGATGATCATATTCTGCCATTTTATGCTTGGGTGCCGATAGGAAAGGGTAACTATATCTTGGATCGACAAAAGAAGCAAAGGAACCCAATATTTTAGATCTCTGTGGATATTCTGCATGATATATACTTCCTCAAAGGTCTCACTGCATCAGCAAATGTTCCTTCCATCTTTACAGCAACAACTGAAACAACATCTGTATTTTCACCACCACCACCTCCACTACTACAAAGCACAACAGATATTGAGTTAGCCAATTGTGTATCTGCACTGGATAAGAAAAGTGCTGACTTTTAGCAGATTAACAAAGATACAGGATTCTCATAAGCTTAGGTAGTGGAAGGTTCAAAGATATTGACTACAGACTCATCCAGATAACGGAATGATTTCATCATTCCAGTATTAAGGTCAAATATCATCTTATGGTGTTTATCTTGTACATCCTTAAGTAGTGTAGTATCAAATGTTATGTGTCAGAGTATGAATTTTTCATGAGTTTCTCGTTAAACTCCAAATCATTTATAAACTCATTATAACTGACACTAACATTCTCCCTCATTGATTGAGGTGGAGCATTGTATTGTTCCATTATCAGCATATATTAAATAAGATCACATTTTCTACCAAATTTTCTAAACTTATTTAAATCAAATGAGATCCCAAATCTCAAAAGGTTTAAAAAATTTTATCAGGGAGAGAATGTGATGCAAATATGAAAATCTGATAAAAAATGTGATCTTTTGGACTCCGTGTAGGCTCTCTCATATGTGCTAAACTCTTTCATATATTGATGCACATATTGAGGGGGAGCAAATGGTTTATGATGGCAAAAAGATGTGGCATCTCATGTGAGCTCGACTAAAATATCACCAATGAATTGACGAAACGAAACTTAACAGTTATTAATCGAAAGGACTTGTCATGGCCGGGTAATAATTTCAAGCTGGTCTAACCAGTGATGTAAGCGTGTCTCGAAGAGGGCTTGTCTGAGTAGATTGTCCGTTTCGAGAAACTTTCTGTGGACTTGACCAAGCTGAGTAATAAATTCAAGCTAGTCTAACTAGTGATGTAAGCGTATCTCGAATCCGTCATGTTCACTGAAGGTGGATCAATTCAAAGAATGCGAACTCTACCCAACATGTGCAAATTTATACTAAAACCTATCAGCACATGTTAAAGGGGAGTATTTGAAAAGTACAAAACTCTCAAAACATGTCATTAACAAAATGTGTTTCATAATCATAAACACTTTGAGAGATTTTTCAAAGATTTGGTTTACGGCAACATAGGATAGTCATGGAATTATAAGGTGACTAAGGTTAGGAAAACCGTCCTATGATCCGCCAGAGCTGGAGGGATCTACCCAAGGAAGATACCAAATAGTTAGTATTAGAAAGTCCTTAGGTATGATTGAGAAAAAAGGAGAAATATTAGAAAGGAGAAAGAATGGGTTGAAGAATTAAAAATAAAAGTTATGAGAAAGAGTGAAAAGAAATAGCCCTCCAAATATTCAACCTTTAGGCAGAAACCGGGTTCAATTCATATGCTACTGGTTGTTACTAAGGTAACGCCGGTATTGAAGACAAGACATCATGAACCCAGTGACGCACTGCACTAAACCTTCTAACCACTCAAGTTCTCTTAAAAGGACTTGTTTCATTCTCACGGGGAACCCAACATAATCTATCGACCGCTCATTACGAGTCATGTTGATATTGAAACAGGAGACACCGCTCCAGTCTCCGACTACCAAAAAATACACTTATCGAGTCTAGAGCCGCGAGATACATCATAAGATCTCATAGGAACACATGATACTGCTACACTGATGTTTCAACATTAAGGACATCAGTTGTACTATTAAGAGTCCTACACAGATCCTAGCAATCTGCCAGAACATTTATGAGAGAAATTACAAATGCAATTCTCAGTGATTGAATGGAAATTCCTGCCAGGATCAACATCAAACAGCCCTGATAGCAGGTCACTTTTGTAATTCCTTGTGGATTACGCTTAGTGTTCGCGGCAATTTTAAACGGTCTACAGTCGTGGAGTGATACTACGGTATACTTCAGTGACTTACCTGAATTGTTGATACACTTCAGTGCATCTGTGCAAGCCCTCTCGGGGGTATCCTATTCAGGAACGGCCTTGGCAAGGATTAGAGAAAGTTTTCACACTATGTTGATTACGATCTCGAAGTCCAAACCTATAAGTGCCGGATGTTTTGTTGCTAACTGTTGCTTGCAAGAATCCCTGGCAGTTGCAGCTGATTGCAAAGAGATGTCAATTCATCACCCTATGCTCACACTTCACAATCATAATCAAAGAAATCATGATAATTAAAGGACTTTCAACACTGCTTTCGCAACTCTGATGCTAAATATCATGATCCAGAAAAGTGTGAGCATGCCGGTCCGAAGGTCACAACATCACATGGAGGCGATATTGCAAAAGCTGACTTGGAGATGTTAGGTGGATGATGATCTCAAAGAATCCTCAAAGATCACACAAGCCGAAGGAACATTAATCATAAGATCACTGCTAAAAGTACAAAGTGTACTGACTGTGAAGAATCAAAGTCTATGAGCTAGGAAATTAAATACTTGTAATAGAATGCTAGAATTCAAATTGTAATTTCTGGGGTGACCTCCCTTAGGGGGAGATTGTTAGGATTACGAAAATCCACGTTAAAGACTCGGTCACCCCAAGTAATGTCGAGCATAGGTTAGCTCGTAGGCTTAATCGTAGACATTTAGTTATCGTATTATCCATTGCGTTGGGTCGGGTCTTTACCTACCGTCAGCCCACACCATAGCCCTTTTTAGGGGCGTTTTGTAAGTAGTATATATACCCTTTCCCTCCATGGGAAAGGGTTGGAGCTTCTAATCATACAACATATTTTTCCTTCACTTTCTCTCTCTAGAACTCCCATCTCTCTATAGAATCGGTCCAAACAAAGAATTCAAGAGTGTGTTAAGTGGATCTACAAAGTGAAGCTAAGGGATATCGTCAAGAGGAGGGAATAGATTTTGAGGAATCATTCGCAACGGTTGCTCGACTAGAGGCTATCAAAATCTTCCTTGCTAATGCTGCCAACATGAATATGACGGTCTACCAAATGGATGAGAAGACTGCCTTCTTAAATGGCGCGCTGAAAGAAGTAGTCTATGTCAGTCAACCAAAAGGATTTGTGGATCCTGATCGTCCTACCCATGTCTATCGTCTAAAGAAGACACTTTATGGCCTGAAGCAGGCACCAAGAGCATGGTACGACACTTTGTCAAAGTTCTTCTGGCAAACAAATTCCATAAAGGTGTTGTTGATCCTACGCTATTCACTTGGAAAATAGGCAAACATTTACTTCACGTTCAAATTTACATTGATGATATTATTTTTGCCTCAACCAATCCCATGGAATGTGACCGTTTTTCAAATGAGATTAGTTCTAAATTCCAAATGTCTATGATGGGACAAATGTCATTTTTCTTAGGATTACAAATTTCTCAAAGTCCCGGAGGCATTTTTATAAATCAATCTAAATATGCTAATGAAATATTAAAGAAATTTGGATTTGATTCAAGTGACCCTGTTGACACTCCAATGGTGGAGAGAACTAAACTGGATGAGGACCTCTCTGGGATCCCGGTTGATCAAACAAAGTTCCATAGTATGATTGGATCCCTGATGCATCTCACCTCCGGTAGACCTGATCTGTTATTCGATGTATGCATGTGTGCTCGGTATCAGGCTAAGCCTACCAAAAAGCACCTTGAAGCGGTAAAGCGGGTCTTTCGGTATCTCCAAGGGACCATTCACATGGGACTCTGGTATCTGAAGGACACCGCCATGGCACTAACAGCCTATGCAGATGCTGATCATGCAAGGTGTCAAGATACACGTCGTAGTAGGTCGGGAGGTGCTTAATTTCTAGGATACAAATTAGTGAGCTGGTCTTCAAAGAGGCAAATGAGTACGTCCATATCTTCTACAAAGGCTGAATACATTGCCATGTCTGAATGTTGTGCTCAAATCTTATGGATGAGATCCCAACTCTCAGACTACGGCTTTGCATTCAACAAGATTCCTTTGTACTGTGACAACAAAGTGCCATAGCTCTTTGCGGCAACAATGTCCAGCACTCTCGATCAAAGCACATCCACATTCGACATCACTTCATCAGGGAACAAGTTGAGAACGGTGCGGTTAAACTCTATTTCGTAAGGACTTAGTATCAGCTGGCTGATATCTTCACCAAAGCACTCCCAAGAGAACGGCTCCGATTCATTCTCCCGCGACTTGGTATGAAGAGTCTGAAGCCAGAAACACTCAAACGCCTTCAGGAAGAAAATGAGGAGTAATGGATTTGCTTCACATATCCTTTCTATATATCTTACATCAAAAAGAAAATAGAAAAATATAAAACCAAAAAAAACTATAAAAATCAGAAAAATAGAAAATACCAAAAATAGTTTTTCAAGGCATGTCTTCTGGTATCGATAACATTTACGGTCCTAGAAATGTCATTAAATAATGACATGGGTCTTTAAATGAAGTTCGAGCAGAAGTTCAAAAAGTTTTCAAAACATGCCTATATCGCTTGAAGTTATTTCAGACTGTAACCCGCTCTTCAAAATGAGGAAAGCATGTCACCAAAAAGATGTTCCTGACAACGGGTAATTAATTTCTCCCGGGCATGGATTACTTTACATCCGTGCAAACTCGATCTAATGAACGCTTCCGTGCATTATTTCTTGTATAAGAAGAGAAGTCTTCTTTGTATCCCAAATACCTTTCCGTCTATGATTCTTCAGGAAAGTATTTGTAATTAGCAAAAGTGGTTTAATGTTAAGTGAAAAATCAATCGGACTTAAGCTTTCAAAAAAATTTCATACTCAATCAATGGCTACAGCTCTTTAAATAGTAAACGGTTCATTGATTGAGGGGGAGAGTATTTTTCAAAACATATGACACCTTGTAATCTTTGTACATTATAAGTAGTGAATAAACATCTGGTGTTATGTGTCAGTGTATGATTTTTACGTAAAAAGTCAACTTTCAGATGCAAAAAGTCAACATAATTAGTGAAGAAGCCTAGACAATATCATACCTGACACTAACATTCTCCCTCATAGATTGGGGGAGCATTGTATCGTTCCATTATCAGCACATATTGAAACTGACCACATTTTCTCCCAAATTTCTAACTTATTTAAATCAATTGAGATCCCAAATCTCAAAAGGTTCAAAATTTTTGATCGGGGGAGAGAATGTGATGTAAATATGAAAATCTGATAAAAAATGTGATCTTTTGGTCTCTAGTGTAGGCTCTCTCATATGTGCTAAAATATTTCGTACATCGATGCAGATATTGAGGGGGAGCAAATGGTTTGTGATGGCAAAACGATGTGGCCTCTTATGTCAGCTTGACTCAGATATCACCAATGAATTGACGAAACAAAACTAACTGTCATTAATCGAATGGACTTGTCCTGGCCGGGTAATAATTTCAAGCTGGTCTAACCAGTGATGTAAGCGTGTCTCGAAGAGGACTTGTCTGAGTAGAGTGTACCATTTCGAGAAACTTTCTGTGGACTTGACCAGGCCGGGTAATAATTTCAAGCTAGTCTAACTAGTGATGTAAGCGTGTCTCGAATCGGTCCTATGATCAGGTCATAGTGAAGGTGGATCAATTCATAAAGTGCGAACTCTACCCAACATATGCAAATTTTAACTAAAAACATATGAGCACATGTTAAGGGGGAGTATTTGAAAAGTATAAAACTTTCAAAGTTAAATTGATTTACGGCAACATAGGATAGTCATGGTGTTATAAGGTGGCTAAGGTTAGGAAAACCGTCCTATGATCCGCCAGAGCCGGAGGGATCTACCCAAGGACAATACCGAATAGTTAGTATTAGAAAGTCCTTAGGTATGATTATGAAAAAAGGAGTAATATAAGAAAGGAGAAAGAAGGGGTAGAAGAATTAAAAAGAAAAGTTATGAGAAAGGGTGAAAAGAAATAGCCCTCCAAATTTTCAACCTTAGGACAGAAACCGAGTTCAATTCATATGCTACTGGTTGTTACTAAGGTAACACCAGTATTGAAGACAAGACGTCATGGACCCAGTGACACACTGCACTAAACCTTCTAACCACTCAAGTTCTCTTAAAAGGAATTGTTTCATTTTCACGGGGAACGCTGCACAATCTATCGACCGCTCATTACAAGTCATGTTGATATTTAAAAAGGAGACACCGCTCCACTCTCCGACTACCAAAAATTGCACTTATCGAGTCTAGAGCCACGAGATACATCATAAGATCTCATAGGAACACATGATACTGCTACACTGATGTTTCAACATTAAGGATATCAGTTGTACAATTAAGATTCCTACGCAGATCCTAGCAATCTGCCAGAACATTTATGAGAGAAATTACAAATGTAATTCTCAGTGATTGAATGGAAATTCCTGCCAGGGTCAACATCAAACAGCCCTGACAGCAGGTCACTTTGGTAATTCCTTGTGGATCCCTCCGGCTCTGGCGGGATCGTGGGAACTTATACCTAACCTTACCATCCTTATAACTCCAGTACATTAAATAAAATGGTCGGTCTTTGGTGTTCTTCCACAATTGTCATCATAAATCATTCACCCCCCCCTCAATATGTGCATCGATATACGAAAGAGTTTAGCACATATGGGAGAGCCTACACTTGAGTCCAAAAGATCACATTTTTTTTATCAGATTTCATATTTAAATCACATTCTCTCCCCCGATCAAAAATTTCAAACCATTTGAGATTTGTGATCCCAATTGATTTAAATAAGTTAGAAATTATGGGAGAAAATGTGGTCAGTTTTAATATGTGCTGATAATGGAACATGCAAATGCTCCCCCTCAATTTATGAGGGAGATTCACTACTTATTATGTACAAGATAACTGTTATGACACAAATGATATTGACCTTTTTACGCAGACGATGTGATCATCCACTTCTATGAGGGAGTCAGTAGTCAACATCAATTATCCATCCACCAACAAAAAAATTTCCCAAATATTGTAGATCCCCATTTGGCAAGACCAGAATAAGTAATGCTTTGTTAAAATGAAGGTGGTGGTGGTGAAGACAATGTTGTTGTTGTTGTTGTTGCTGATGTTGTTGTTGTTGTTGTTGTGAATTCAGAGCCAATCAATAGAGTTTGAACATCTGATCAAATAGTTAGAGCGGGACCAGGCACATTCATATCGGCCATGGAATCTGCATAAGAATATCAACACAGATATACATACATACATATTCACTCTTCATTAACAGCTACCACGTAGCAGCTTGCCTACTCATAATACCATATTCATATCCTAATCAAACCACTATTTAGCATGAAGATCAACCATCAATCATGAACATGGCAATTCACACATATTTCAACATTCAGCTCAGGATCTTAGGGACATGATTCTAACATGAAAGCTACATACCTAAGCATATTCTGAGAGCACAAGCAATGCGTCAACAACAATTAGACAGCTATCGACTAACAAAAGTCAATCAACATTCGAAACTCATTCAATCAGATCATACAAATGCCTGTGAAGTATTCAAGAACATCAAACACAATGGGTTTTCTAACTTCTTTTAGATTTTGAGTTTTAAAGTATTTAGGGGATTAAACGAGGATTCCAAAGTGACACAAATGGACCTTCTAGTTACATAAAGCTAGAAAACTATACGCAAATTGCACATAATGCCCTAATCTTTCTAACAACTAACACATTTGGCCATTTGTAACAATTATGAGTTTTAAAGTATTTAGGGGATTAAACGCTTGAGTGTGCTTCCTCTTCAATAAATACCCCATTAACTACAAAACCTTTTCTAACAATTATGAGATAACCAAGAAACCCGTTTGATGATATAAAATTTGAAATCACTCTCCCCCTCAATCGATGACCCATTGTCATTGATTGAGTGACAAATTTTTATGAAGAGTCTAAGTCTGATTGATTTTCAAACAACACGTTACCACCATGTGTTACACAAATAATTTTCAGAAGAATCATAGAATGAAAATTATTTGTATACAAAGAAGATTTCTCTTCTTTTACAAGAAATAATGCACTGAAGCGTACATTAAATTGCAGAAACACGGATATAAAGTAATCCATGCCCTGGTGAACTTCACCCAGTGGGAGGAACAACCGTCTTTTTGGCGACGTGCTTTCCCCATTTTGAAAAGCGGGTTGCTATCTAAAATAATAGCAAGCCATTTAGGCATGTTTTGAAAACTTTTTAAACTTCTGCTCGAGTTTCATTTAAAGACCCGTGTCATTATTGAATGAAATTTCTAAGATCGTAAATGTTATCGATACCAGAAGACACGCCTTGAAAAACTATTTTTGGTATTTTCTATTTTTTCTGATTTTTATGGTTTTTCTTGGTTTTATATTTTTCTATTTACATTTTGTTTTTATATTTTTCTATTTACAGTTTGGTTTAAGATATGTACAAAATATATTATTTAATTTAAGAGGATGTTGACATGAATACCGAAATAAGGATATTGTTCTGTACGTTGTAGAAGTCTGTAGTCAACATCTCTTAAACTTTCACCACCAAAGCTTTCGAGGCTCCTGAATAATCACCTGAACTTGAGCCTTCTCAATGTGAAGTTTTGATAGCTTCCCCTCAAACCGACAATCTTCTTTTTGAGCAGTTTCAAAGCTCTCTTTCTAGCTTACATAAGGTAAGTGTACAACGGAATTCGTACCAAACCACATCAAATATTGCTGCTCCTTTTAAGAATGATCATCGTGATTCTCCGTTCGGGGATCATCAAATAGATCAGCAATGTATCATCTCACGCTTGAATAATTCTTCTCACATTTCTTCCCGCTGAAGTCTGAAATAATGCATACCAAAAGTATCCAGAGACCACTTCCCCTAAGTAGTTGAAGTGATGCAATCAGTCTCATTGTATGAAGCTCAAAAACCGGAAGTACACACTCAATCCCATAAATGAAGTCGAAAACGTAACATCAAAATCAATTAAGACTCGGAAATGCACTTTTCTCCCTTCAGGAAATTGCAGATGAGAATTGCTACACCAAAGTCAACTAAGTCCCGAGTGTAGGCAAGTTATCCCATATGTAGTCGAAATGATACAGACTAACTAGAGGAATCATCATACCATTGTATACCTCTTTTATCATCAGAAACTGTTTCTTACATCTCTTCCCCCACGTAGTTGGAATAATACACCAAAAGCCACGAGTTAAAACACTGATTTTCTCTGCGGTTATGACATTTGTCTTCCCAGAATAACTTCAATTAAGAATAAGTATAAAGTTCATCATGTGTGCTCGTTATGAGTTCAGATGTATATCTCCTTCCCCTTGCTGGTTTTGATACCTCAGAATCAGCAACACATTTTACGCACATATACTTGAAATCTTGTGAGAAGAACAAAATTGGCTCAAATGTATCAAGTGAGAATCAACCGCTACCGAAACTCTCTCTGACTATCTTTACCAACCCTTAAGTAGGCTATTTGAAGTGATAACTGATGGAGCAAACCCGATATACCAAACTTGAAACTGAAGTAGAATTCCCCGTTCTCATGACTTAAGCTTGCTTTAATGTTGGAAGAACGGTGTAGAGAATTTATGCTCCAAGCAAATCTCTAAGTACTCAATACCCAACCAAAGTATGAGACATTAACACCTCTTGCAATTATCCACAATGTCATCGGCGTGTGACACAGAGTATTACAACATAACCCCTTAAAGAGATAGTTAACCAGGTCTTCAAACATTTACCCTGACTGCTGGTAACTAGATAAACTAAGTCTTCAACTTAAATCTTAAGCACGAGCAAGTTATCATTGAAAGTCATGCATCCAACCAACCCCGACTTCAAGATAAAATAAGATCACGCCTTTGTGAAAGTCAACTTTAATCTCAAATAAGTGATACCTGATCAACTCCGTAGTTATAATTAGAGTCACATGCCCAACAAGTGAGTGAACATACAATCAAATGTACGTCGATCCACTGTTCACACTTCTCCCCCTCAAAAATTGCATATGAGGTTGCCATTTTTGATTGAACAAGTGCATATGAGGTTGATCCACTGTTCACACTTCTCTCCCTCAAAAATTGCATTTGAGAATGCCATTTTTTGATCGAGTGAATAAAAATACAATCTAATGAAAGTAGATCCACTTGATGACTGAACGATCATGGAACAAGTATGAAGCTTGTTGATGAGAATAGTCAAAAACAAGAAGATTTCTCTTCTTCCGAATATAAAGCACACTCAAGTGTACGCATTTCTTTTCTTTGAGGAACGGGGCCTGAAGTGTTGTCTGCAGACGCAATTAGGTTGACATTGAGGCCCGAGGCTTGAACTGCAGTGTTCAAACATCATTGTCGATGAAGAACGAGGCTTGAACTGATGTAATCAAACGTCATTGTCGATGAAGAACAAGGCTTGAACTGATGTGATCAAACGTCATTGTCATTGATGTTCATCAAGCTTGAATTGCTTGAACCCCTAATTCGTGAGATATCAGTCTTTTTGGCACCCAAACCCTGAGTCTTTCCTTAATAGGAGTGAACGATGTACCTGCACTTAAATAAAGACTACCTGCACTGACATTAAGAGTTTGTTTGCATTTATATGGGTTAGTGATATCAGCATCTAGACCATTTGGGGTTTCATTGTCAACCTTGGTTTTGCACTTAGTGAACATCTTTCTAATAGGTATCCATCTAAAACCAGCAATCTTAAAAATTCTACCCGTCGGTATCCACCTAAGACAATATCTAGGAGTGTTTGGTTTCTCATGCACAATGGAAGACTTGTTGAGAGAAAACTTTTGTCCTATAGCAATCTGCCTACCAGGTTTCTGAGTATAACTTTTTGGTTCTACGGGCTTGTTGTAGTTTCTAGTCTTAGAGGATTGAACCTTATCACGAGCATTCACTTCCTTCAGGAATTTTGTTATGCAATCATCATGGTTTGCATTAAACACACATTTCTGACACATTGAGCAAACATAGTGTTTGGATTCAGAAAAAAATCAAGAATTCTTAGAGTGATCTGCTTCGGGAATCGCTTTAATCGATATGAAACTACTCTTAGAAACAGGCAAATTCCTAGTCCTTTCATGTATGTTTTTCATAGCATCCTCTAAGTTGTGATTCTGAACACTGTTTTTATGTCTAACATGTTCCTTTGGTGTCACAAATGACCTACGCATTGAACTAATCCTAGAAGAACTAGATCCACTCATGTGATGAGGTTTTGCAAACGTATATTCCTTTTCCTTAGGTCTAGACTGTAAAGTGACTGGTTTTGACAAAACTTGTTTCGAATCAACTTGGGAGGCAAACCGTGGTTTTCAAGATTTTGGTCGTTCAAATCTAAATGCAGTCAGTTGTCTAACAACTGATTGGTTTCTAAGTGATTGTAAAACTGGTTTCCCCAAGATTGATGGTTTTGCAAACTTAGTGTTCACACCATTTCTTGTCAATTTTCTTAACTCGTTTTTCAACGCTGCAATTGCAAAACCCTTTTCCTGAAGTTGAACTTTGAATTCATCATTTTTGGCAATCAAAGAGGTTGTCTGCTCTATAGTCTTAGTTTTCGCTTCTTTGATTGAGTCACAGTTCTTTGCAATGTATTTTCAAAGTCTCATTTTCATTAGGTAATTCAGCCACTTTATGTTCTAATTCAGCATTTTTTGTTGCAATAACATCATTGTCATGTTTAGCCTTAACTTCATTACACATATCACACATCTCAGCAACACATTTTTTCAGGTTGTTGATCGTTAAGTTTTTGGCATGTAGCTGAGCTTTCAAATCGTTTATCATAAAAAGTTCACGGAATTCAGGAAATTCCGGATTCCTACATGGTTGGTTTGAAGACTTTCTTCCTTTTGTTGCATTGAGATTTCAAGTGAAATACAATGTTTTTCAAGTTGTAAAAATCTGTTTGAAAGTTCATTATAAACTTCTTTTTCAACCATATCATTTTATTTGAAAAACTCAGCCGTAAGCAAAGAACTTGACGCATCATCATGTTCAGCATCCTGATCAATTTCTCCCCCCTTATGACTCATATTTGTTGAATCAGAGGTGATATTGCTATCAGTATTTTCCAACAGATATGTGTCATAAGTAGGTTTAATTTGATTAGTATGTTGTTGTTCATTAGAAAGAACATTATGTTGATCAGATAAATGTACCTCAGCAGATGGTACTTGGTGATTTACTGGACTAAGATCTGCATCCACACCATGTGTGATATCAGTCCCTGAGCTGTTACTATCATCATGCTTATTTGACTCTGTCCCGTTCCCCATGTGTTGTGCTCTTTCATTAATGAATTCCTTAACATTACTCATGAGCTGGAGTAGTGTAACTTTAAACATGTCAACCTCGATTCCAGTCTAATTAGCAAAACACTTTTTCATCATTTGACTGTCATAATCATAATCCTCAGTGAATTGCGAATCAATGAACACTTGGAGTTGGTTGTTGATCACACACAAGGCAGCCATGGATTTATCTTCATAAAATTCTCCTTTGTCAAGTTGTTGTTCAAGTTGATCCAAATACAAAATCATTTTGACTGTGAAAGTCTGAACATCTTGACCAAAGAGTGATACGTATGCACGTCTGTATCCTCCCAACAATCCAGGTTTTTCAAAGAGAACCTTGAGATGTGAATGAAGTAATCAAAAACATTCTATGCAACTTTCCTTTGCATTATCGTGAAATTGTTGTGGCTGATGAAACTCTCTCTCTTGCGAATTCGAGCACAAAGATTCCATATTAGCAATATCTGACTCAAAAACGTTTGTCTGTTCAACAACGTTTGTCAGTTGTACTTTGTTGGGAATCGTATGTTCATCGATCATGTCGTACAATTTGAGTACCTCAGAAATGACTGAATCCGTAGTGTTTGACATGATATGAACGTGCACGGGATTTTACAATTCTATGATTTAAACCGAGAAATAGATTCTTTCACGGGATTTTACAAAAATCAAGAATAAACCGTGATTTGATTACTTGAATGTGTTATGATAGCTGTTGGATCGGTACAATGATTAGAGATTGTGTGTTAAAAGTGAAGATCGTTTGATAGACTAGGTGATATGTTGTTTAGTTGTGATTTGGTTTGGTTGATGCAAGTTGTTATCGTGAAAATTTATTCTAAAAACTTAAAACCTCAATAACTTCACTTTGGAGCGAGAAAGTTGGGAGTCAAAACGCAACTTTCGCAACAAGTTATGGCCGTTTGAAGTTTTGACGTAAAAAGTCAACTTTGGTCAAACCGCAACAAGTCAAAACGCAACAAGCAAATCGCAGGAGGCAAATCGTAACACCCCAAATCGCAAACTCCAAAATGCAACCTCAAATCGCAGACCTCAAATTGCAACCTCAAATCGCAGACCTCAAATCACAACCTCAAATCGCAACTTTGGCAAATCGCAACTTTGGCCAATCGCAACTTTGTCAAATCGCAAGTTTGGCAAATTGCAACTTTGGCAAATCGCAACTTTGGCAAATCACAGAAATTCAAGAAGCAAATCGCAATGATCAAATCGCAGTTGACCAGTCAAAACTCATTGTCACTTTCAAGCAGTTTTGTTCTTTTTCCCTTTCTTGCCAACACCCAAAACGCAGTTTTGTCTTTTAGCTCAAATCGCAACTTCCTTGTACCTTGTTTTGGTCAAATCGCAGCTTAGAACAATGTCAAATCTCAACTAAGAAACCTTAAATCTCAACTTAGAAAATAGCACTAAAACCCACGAATTTCACCAAATCTTCCAATAAACACGTGAAACAACCTATCCAAGCACCAAACTAAGCTTATCTAACACTCCTAAACATGAAAGAACAAACACTAAACAAATCTAACCACAAAATAAGCTCGAAGTAGTGTTTCTTATGCATAAATATTCGAACCAAACCATGAAAAATCAATAACCAATCTTTAAAATTCGAGCGCACATAATCTAAGAGATTAAACCATGGCTCTTGATACCAATTGTAGAATACTAGAAATCATAACACAAACACAAGATTAATGATAGCTCGATTTCTAGAGAGAGAAAGAGAAGAGTTGGGAGTTTTCTAGAGAGAGAAAATGTGTATATTAGATTAAGATGATGAAAAGCTCCAACCCTTCCCACACATGGGAAGGGGTATTTATACTACTAACTTATTTGCCCCGTGTGGGCTGTAGAGTGAGCTGACAGTGGGTAAAGACGCGACCCAACTCTACAAATACTAATATAACTAAACTAATACTAATAATACTAATAATCCTACGAGCTACATAAATGCTAAATAGATACTCAGGGTGACCAAGTCTTTCATATGAATATTTATATTCCTAACAGTTTTTGAGACTACGTAGGCAGGCTTGAAGGAGGTTTACCAAACTTGAAGAGATAGGCTGAAGTAGCCATGGCGTATGTAAGGAATTGACGTCAAGTTACGACGCTTTGCAGCACGTCGAGTATCCATGGGGAAAAGGGAATCAGTCGTTATCTAACTAGCCATCATCAAGATTCACAATGGTTGGAGGATTTTGTAGTTCTAAAGGTTTCGTACAAGTAATAGAGATCTCCAACGTCGTAATAACGAAAACAAGTCCGCTGAAGTTTAGACCCACAGACGCGAAATGGTGTATGAGGATGGCGCGTCATAGATTTGGCACGAGCACTTGATGCTAGTGTAGCCATCCAGGTCGCTTTAGGTAAAGTTGCACCTACTTAGTTGAATTGTGAAGATCGCGATCTTTGTGGACTCACAAGAGTCAAGGCATTCATCAAAGGGGTGAACTGTGATATGAGTCGCTATCGACAAGATCAATCATGATAAGAAAATGGAGAATTTTAAGGAAAAAGGACGAGCTTTAAAGAGATTGATGAGAAGGTAAGGGTAGCATCGGGTGTTGTGTCTGGTCTCTTCCTCGTCTATAACATACTTGCTTCTGTCCGACGCCTGGTGCCAAAAATCATTTGCGATTTCTTCTTCATGTCATCGCATGAGTCGTGGATCGAAGGAATTAAATGGAACGCTAGTTGAAAATTTTGTGGATGGAGGGGAATTTTATTGCTGAAGGAATCATTGATGGTATTCTCGGGGGCATTTATGGGGAGAAAATCTGGTGAAATAAATTTACAGTGTAGTTAAGTGAATTTGATGTGGCTATTGGGAGGGAGTTGTTGACCAACAATCGAGAGGGAGAAAATCATATGTGCTAGAAAAATCGTCAAGGTTGTGTCTACGAATGAAGGAACGTCCGACGTCCACGAAGGTTGATGAAGTAAAAATGAAGGCTTTCTAATGTGAAGAAAGTTGTTTCAAGGCAATTGAAGGAAATGGGGAGGAATATCCCAACTCGTGACAAGGTGATGAAGTGAAAAGTGTACCGCTTTTAGGGGGTCATTTAAGCCCTAAATCGTATTTATTTGATCAAATATTGCCCTAAATCGTTCCTTTTGTCCTTTTAGGTACTTTGGAGAAGAAATCTGGAAAAGGAAGCATTTTGGACGTTTTTGGAGCATAAAAGTGAAGAATTCGACAAAATGCCAAAGCTGCTGGAAAAATACACTTGACGGCGTCAAGAATTGCTCCTGACGGCATCATGGCTTGGCAAAAGAGGTGGATGTGACAAATACACGTGACGCGCCAGTGAGTTTTACATTAGAATTCTGACGGCGTCACCCTTTAAGGTGATCAAGGCCATCACGGTTTAAGCTAAAGAGAGACGGCGTCAAGCCCTATTCTGACGGCGTCAACCCTTGATAAGCCAGAGCGGATTTTGGAGGACTAAAGAGGGACGGCGTCAAGAAGGCCATCCGGGAACCCTAAACGCGGCGAGGTGACGGCGTCAAGTCCTATAACGTGACGCCGTCAGATCTGAAAGTCTATATATAGTTTTGCAATTTTTATTCATTGTGTGGAACTTTGTGTGCAACTTTTTGGGAGGAAACCCTAATACGATTTTAGCAGCTTTTTCAATGTTTTTTACATTGAGATCTTCCATGTTACATTGAAGATAAGTTATCAATTAATCATTCAATATGTCTATGTGTTGTTTGATTCTATCTTGTTCTTGTCTTTTAATTAACATGCTAGGCTAGATTTATCTTGTGTTTGCTTAGATCTAATGAAACCTAACTATTGATTATTGGTTGTTGGTGTGTTATTAATTGTATTGGATGAATGTTAATCGATGTTAGGCTTAAGAAAACTGGCTAACCTCCTATACGGTAACTTGCTTGAATGTCTTAAGAAACATGAACCAATGCGTACTAAGGTTTTTATGGTTGTATTTAATGCATGAGCGAATTCTAGTGATCCCATGTTAGGAGCTTCTTAGCCGGCTCGACATAGGAGTGAAGTAGGAGCTTGTAGAGTTGGGGAAGTACGTACGCCACCCCACGATTGGTATTAAGGAATACACCCGTCATCCACGCAATTAATACACACTAATCAACCGGTAAAAGATAGTTAGGGTGTAAGGAAATCTAAGTAAACACATTTCTCTCCATATAAGTTCCACCACACCTTTTCATTTTTAGTTATTTTATTTTATTTGCATTTGTAGTTATTTGGGTTAGTTGACTAGCAACTAATTCCGCCCACTCCTTCAAACCCGAGATTTTACTTGCTTTCATAAAATATAAGAAATACAAAAAGAATCTTCTCTCACCCTTAGACCTAATTAGAGTAGTTTTTCATACCTAACGAACACTATTCCCTGTGGAGAACGATCAATCCCCCGTACTTACCACTACACTATACTACATCGGTCAGGTACACTGCCTGGTGGGGTTGTAAGCCTCTTGAGATCCATCGAGAGGTAAAACCTGTTGTAAGGTTGCAAAACCACGCATCAAGTTTTTGGCGCCGCTGCCGGGGAATAGTTATTGTTTAGGTTGAATTGTTATTTTATTAGGTCTACTCATTAGATTCCTATCTAGTGAGATTTTTATTTTCTTTTTATTAGCTTTCTCGTAGTCTATCTTTTCTTTGTGCTTTTGTTCGTAAAATTTTTCCATTGACTCTTCCGTTCGCCATTATGGAGAACGTGAATCTACCAAATCCGCGACTAGAGTTTTACATGAAGAAATATAATTTTACTAATTTGGATAAATCAAGATGGTGGAATGAAGTAATGAGAACAGGATCTTACATAGATTTTAGTGAGTACCTTGAGAAAAGAGACCAAGTGCATAAAACTTTTGAGGAAATCACCTTAGGAGCCCCATCAAACCCTCAAAATACCTCATTAAGTGAAACCTATGCACGATATGAGCCTTCACCTAGGATAGTTTCTTATGAACCCGACCAAGATTGTGAGATGGTTAATGTTGAACTACCTAGGTGCATGCTTGGATTAGATTTCACCAAGACATATGATGAGTATGAGGAATCCTTTAGGCAAATGGAACATAGTGATCAAGTTATTGAGAATGATTCTTATGAATCGGACCAAGAATTTGAGATGAATAGAAAAGGATTTGAGATACCTAGGTGCATGTTGGGGATAGACTTCAACAAATCACATAATAAGCACATAGGTAATCAAGATAAGATGGAGGATAAAGTAGAAAATCCAAGTCCACCAAGTACTCCACAAAACCCACCATCATTCGAGGCACACACACCGCCCGTGACTTACCCGGAAGAAGTAAAAGAGACTTTAGGAATCCCGATGGAGGTAGAACCTTTGAACCAAACAAAACTAGAGGATATAGGTTTGAATGCTTATAGTGATCACAACCTTACTCTTAGTTCTAGGGGATTTCCTATTTTTGATGAACCGGAGCCTCAACCAAAACCGTTACCTAATCTTCCATCTTTAGATGTGAATTTAGGAATTAAAAAAGGTCCTGATCCACCCATCAAACCATGTAGTCCGGGTAATGTTAAGATTAAGGTAGTAGACTCTAGGCCATGTGGAGTGGAAGCTAATATAGGAGTGAACCATAACCTTTCATACTTACATCACCCATTCATGATTAATCACAAGAAACACTATGGGTTTAAACCGGGTTTATTAGGTCAAGATGGATTCCCAACTAGGAGTCTCTCAAAGTTGATAGAAGATGATCCCTTTCTAGGAGAAAACTTCAATTCACCCATTGACCCAATTGAACTAAGTAAGGTTATGATGATTGGATCCCACATCTTTGAGCATATAATTCATCCACCACTCTTTCCTCACGTGGCATACTCATACCGAGTCGGTGTGTATCACTACTATCACCCGCACTTAACCCTAAGTGTAGGTAAAACCTCTCCTTTATCCGTTAAATAAGGGCAGAGTCAGGCTCGTGACTCGAACAAAAACAAGCGCTTCTTGAGAGGCAACCCAAGCTTTATTTGCTTTGTGTGTTTATTTATTTGTTTGTTTGATTTTATTTGCTTCCGTATGTATGTTTAATTTTTATTATTATTGGTTCATGTTCGAAACTAAATTGTGAAAATGCTTTATTTTGTTTTTAACTTCGTCCTAACTACATATAAAGGTATTTTGCAAAAGATAAGTGTAAGGGAAATTCAAATCGGTTTATTAGAGCAAATGAACATGAATCATAACAATATTAAATTAACATACATATTAGTAATTGTTTGAGTCAAATGCTTGTATCGAGTCATAATGATGTTTTGCAGGAATTCCAGGAAGTAAGGTATAGGTTTTTCCAGAAATTTTCCGGAAACTTAACATGAGAATTCTGTCAGATCATTTCTGACGGCGTCAGGCATTACAACCTGACGGCGTCAGGTTTTAATTTTCTGAAATTTTTGAAAGTTTTGTTTTTCTTCCGGAATCATAAAATGCTTTATTAAATCTCTAACTTATAAACTCCAGGAATCTGCAAAATTATCATTCCACAAGCATTATATCCTTATATAGATTTATCCCGCCGATGTTATGCAGGTTTTCGTGTTTGTTTTCTCAGGTTTAACAGGTTATTTTGGACAAGGAGATGTATGTGGAATCAAGCTTTTGGCGATGCTTTAGTCTTGGAGCTTTTACATTCTCTTGGAAGAAGATCTAACCATGTTACCTCTTTATCCACCGAACGAATCAGGGGAGTATTTGATTTCATTTGTTTACCTTATTTACTTTTACATCTTGTTATTTGAACATTGGGGACAATGTTCATCTTAAGTGTAAGGGGGGGGGGGGTAAAGTACGATACTTTAGAGAATACAATTACGCTTGATTTTTGTTTGTTTAATGGTAGATGTATAATAAAACTGAGATAAATACCTGTTAGGGCAATTTTAGTGCCAAATTTAAATTTTTTTACAACATTTAGGAGTGAAACTTTGATCTTAATGAGCGTCTCACGGATAGGAGTTATATGACTAGCACAAAACCGTACCACTAAAAAATTTTCCACCCCCAAATATGTGAGGTTCGCCCTTAGAATTTGTAGGAAAAGCAATTATGCTATGATGTGTGTACCGGTAGCACTTAGATTCTAGAACTTGCGTTAGGACCATTCCAAGACCACAAGTGAGACTACATTCGTGTAGTTAGATTTACTACATGATAAGAGGCATTAGGATTAACCCATTGTTTTACACCTGTGTTTTTGTTATAATTACATTGGCTACATTGGTCAAGTAATTCTCCCACACCCTTTGCGTTGTACTCATTTTTAGTACACGATACCCCTAGTACACCCCTCAGAGCCTATCTTTTCGTTTCCAACTTTAAGCATTTTACTTAAAGGAAGAATTTGTTACACCCCACTTAAATGTACACCCAAATCGCCTTAGCCTACCTTGTATGCACTCATTTTTAGTGCATTATTGTGACAACATTTGTTTAAACCATCAGTTAATTATCTAATCGATTACATGGTTGCTAAGTCGAGTCATATCCTTGTACATATTGTTTTGGGATGATTGGGACTCATGGGTAAAGTACTAGTGTAATGGAGTAATGGGGAAGAACAACATTATTACCCCCATATGTGCTAAATATTTTAAAAGTACTCCAAGTGTTTCGATTATCTTAATTCGAGTCATTACCTCCATATAATCTAAATTCAATCTAACCATTGGATTTTGATTTTGTTTTTTGTTTTAGATTCTTCTGTTCATCAGATTTCTACTCATATAATTTTATAACGTTATTTCTTTCCCACTCTCTTCATTAAATTCATTTTATATTTTCGTTTTCACTGTTCTTGTCTTTTCCCCTTTTCATTAATTTTCCGTCATTCATCCATTGTTGCTGGCTTTTATTCATTATTAACCTAGGATGTTTTATATCAAAAACATCATCAAATCATGTCTGAATCTAACCCCCACCCTCCGAATCCACCTAATCCAGATCCCACAAACCCTAATTCTATTCCACCACATCCTGGGTCTAATGAATTCGTACGTGCTAAGAGAAATACTAGGAACTCTGGTAGTGATAATAAGCAGGCTATGAAGAACACTGGTATGAGTTATAAAGTATCTTTGGGTGTTAAGAAAAGTAACAAAAAGGGTAGTGGTAGAAGTAAGAATTTAGTTAAGGAAATGGATGGTATGGAGTTTGAAGGTGATGAAACTAATGATATGGAGGTGAAGGATGATGAGGTTGAAGTTAATGGTGTTAGTAATGAAGCTGCTGTGTCAGATAGCACCCAAGGGTTGACTGGGAATGAAGGTGGGTTAAACCTTGGGGCTACAAGTCATGGTAAGTCTCATATGAATTCTGTGATGGTTGATACTAATGATAAAGGTGAGTCTAGTGTTAAAAGTAATGTTAGTTTGCCTTCTAGTGGTTCAATTGGGGGTGTTACTAGTGATAAGAATGTTAGTAATGGTATTGGTGTGATGCATGTGCCTTTTAAGGAGAACCCTGTGTTGGATCCTGGTCATGGTTCTTCTGGTGGCATAGGTAAACCTAGTGTTATGAATAAGTCAGGTGGGGATGGTGGTAGCAGTCAATGGCCTAAATTAAGTGAGACTATTGGTAATAGGGGGAATAAAAATGATGTTGATGTAGGTTCTAAGGTGAATGATGCTGTAATCACTGATAAGTTTGTGCAACACAATGTATCTTTTGCTTCTGCATTCAAAGGTTTATCTGGGTATGGGAATAATAAGCTTACTAAGATTCCTGTTAGAATGAATGATCAGGGAAAAACAGTGGTGGATATGGATCCACTCATTGAAGAGGGTAGTAAGAAATGGGACTTAACTTTAGTTGGTTATTTTGTTGGTATGAAAATGAGTTATAATGAGATTTCAGGGCATCTAAGGAGAATGTGGAGGACTCATCAACTTGCTGAAATTATTACAAATGAATGTGGTTTACTGTTTCTTAAGTTTAAATCTGTGGAAGGAATGAATTTTGTTTTAGAAAATGGTCCTTGGTTAGTTGATAACAAGCCTTTCTTTGTCCAAAAATGGGAGGCTGGTTTATGTATGGAAAGGCCAGAACCCTCTAAGGTTCCTATTTGGGTCAAGTTAATGAATGTGCCTCTTGAGGCATGGAATGTACAAGGTATAAGTAGAATTGCTAGTGGAGTGGGTAATCCAATCATCATGGATAGAATTACAACTTCAATGTGTGAAAGAGCTTATGGAAGGGCTAGTTTTGCTAGAGTTCTCATTGAAGTTGATGCTTCTAGTGATTTAGTGGAAAGTGTGGAAGTCTGGTATGAAAAGTTGGGTAAGTCTATGAAGTTGAAAGTGGAATATACTTGGAAACCTCCACATTGTTCTACTTGTAAAGTGTTTGGACATGAGGATAAGAGTTGTATTAAGAGAGATGCTGCTGTTGAAAACAAGACTGAGATGGCTAAGGATGTTGGTGTCAATTCAGTGAAAATGGGTGTTAATAATTCAGGGGGGGTCAATGGCAGAATGCTAGAAAGCCTGTTGATTATGGGGCTAGCACAAGCAAAAGTAGTGGGCAACAAACAAATGGCTACTATGGGAATAGGGGTGGTTTCAGTAATAGGGGTAGAGGTAATATGAAGGGTAGAGGTGGAATGATGGGCAGAGGTGGTGGTATGGGTAGAAATGATTTGACTCAGAGAAATGGGAAGGAGATGGATAGTTTGAAACAGGTTCCTGTTGGTAATGGTGGTAAAAAGATTGATGAAGGGTTAGTTTTTGATGGTAATAATAAGGGTGGTAATTCTAATAAAGGTAAAGAGGCCTCTAATTCAAATGGTAATGTAAAGAATAGGAGTATTAAACAAAATGTAATTAACACCAAGAATAGTTTTGATGCTTTAGCTAATGATGGTATAGAAGCTGTGGAAGTGGGTAGTGAGGAATGGGTTCAAATGAGAAAGAAAATTGATCTAGCATGTGATTTAGGTATGCAGATAGCTGAGAGTGAGAAGATGAGATGGTCTAAAGATTTAAACAAATACTATGAGGATAAATGTAGTGCTAAGGAAAAGAATAGGATGATGGAGGGGTTAAAATGGAGAATATCTAAGTTACAAAAAGACATTGCCTATGGGCATACTAATACAGCATTGAATGCTAAACTAAAGGCTGATGAGTTGTGCAAAGAAATCATGAAGGATTCAGGTATGCCACAAAGTCAAGCTTTTATGCAAGCATATGATGAGTGTTACAGGACAGAGATGGGAATAATTGATGGATGGGTTAAGGAGAGGCAAAAGGCTGAAGTTGAGCTATTTTTTCTGTCCGACTTAGTACTAACTGATGAGGTTAGAAACACTTGGACAGAAGAGATGGTTCAACAGTTTGAAAGTCTTGTTGGCCTTAAAGTTGATGAAATGATTGCAAAACAGTTTGAGCAAGGAGTTGCAGAGCAAATGGAAGAAGAAGTGGCTATGGAGTCTCATGGTAATGCTAAATTCATGACACAGGATATTGTTTCTAATGTGGTTGAAAGCAATTCATCTCAGATGCAAGGTGATACTGCATCTAACTCCTCTCTTTTTTAATGATGATGAATATTGCTTCATGGAATGTCAAGGGAATGTGTGATTCCCTGAGACAAGATGAAGTTAAAAACGTTATTAGGATGAATAATATTAGTATGTTTGGTATTTTAGAAACTCAGCTTAGAAAGAAATTAGTTAATAATGCTTGTAATGAGGTTTTTGGAAGATGGAGTTGGGTTTCCAATTCTGTTGATAGTCCGAAGGGGTGTAGAATTGTTGTGGGGTGGGATCCCAATATTATTAGTGCATCGTTATTATCCCAAACTAGCCAGGTTATGCATTTCTTGGTTAGTATTAAGAATAGCAGTTTGTCCATGTATGTTTCTTATGTTTATGGAGATAATAGAGTTAAGGAAAGGTTATCTTTATGGGATAATCTTAATGATCACAAAGCTGTTGCAGGTAATTATTCGTGGGTGATGTTAGGCGATTTTAATTGTACTCTGCACAATAACGAAAACTCAAATGGCTTTAATGTGAAAAAAGTTTTGGGTATGCAAGAGTTTAGAGAGTGTGTAAGAAATTTGAATATGGAGGATATTAATAGTGGTGGTCTGTTCTTCACTTGGATTCAGAAAAGGAGAGATCCTAGTGAGGGTATTCTTAAGAAGCTTGATAGGGTCATGGGGAATGATGTTTTTGTTTCTATGTATCCTGAAAGCTCTGCCAAGTTCTTACCGTTTTTATCTTCTGATCATTCGCCTGCAATTCTGATGATGCATGATGTGAAAATTAAGAGGAAGCAAGGTTGAGCATTTAGATTCATGAATTACTTAACTGAGAAAAAGGGTTTTATGGATCTTATTGAATGTCATTGGAAGATTAATGTTAACGGGTTTGATATGTATGTGTTAGCAAAAAGGTTAAAAGCTATGAAGTGGCATTTAAAGAAATTTAATAGGGAGAATGGAAATGTGTTTGATAAAGTCAAGTTTTTAAGAGTGGAGTTAGAAAGAGTTCAAAGCTGCTTAGATAGTGATCCTCATAATGTTCAGCTTAGACAAGATGAGATGACATTTGCTGCTGCTTATAAGAGTGCTCTTATTGATGAGGAAAGGGTTCTTAAACAGAAAGCTAGAATTGAACGGTTAAGAGAAGGGGACTCTAATAGTTCTTTTTTTCATAACTTTGTCAAAGGAAGAATGAGTAGGAATAGAATTGAGGAGGTTAAAGATGTTCAGGGCAATTCTTTTACTGGTGATGAAGTTCCGGGCTGTTTTGTTGAACATTTTAAAAGTTTTTTTGGTGCTAGTAGTGACATATATCCTATAGAAGATCCGAGTAGTCTTTTCACAAAGAAGCTAGATCCTGAGACTGCTTTGGAAATGATTGGTCCTGTATCTGATGATGAGATAAAGACGGCGTTATTTGACATTGATGATAACAAGGCATCTGGCCCTGATGGTTATTTCGCTAAATTTTTTAAGGCTGCGTGGAAGGTGGTTGGGAGTGATACATGTGTAGCAGTTACACTGGTACAGATTCTGCCTATCGTCACACTGGAAATGCGTGACTATATGCATATAGTCACACACGTTTTTTTGGGTGTGTGTGACAAAAAGTCGCGCCACCGTAGGTATCATATAGTCACATTGTTTAGTTTGTGGCCGTTTTCATCAAAAAAGAGTGACCAAAACCCGAATATGTGTGACTAATTAGGCACAAGTTTTGTTGGATTCATCAGTATGTGTGACTATTTCCCATCCTATGGCCACACGAAAATATAATAAATGTGACGTTTGTGATGATTTAGTCACACATCGTGTGTTGTTTTTTTCAAGTTAGTCACATACAATTTAAAAAACAGTGGCCAAAAGTGTTAATAAGTGTGACCATATGCTATTTAAAGTGAAGAAATGTGTACTATTGATCATCCAATGGTCACATGAATTCTTAGTTTGTGTGGCCTTTTGTAATATTTAGTCACACAAAGCATGTTTGCTTTGGGTATTTAGTCACATACAATTAAGCATAAAGTGGCCAAAAGTGTTAATAAGTGTGACCATATGCTGTTTTAAGTGAAGAAATGTGTATTTTGTGTGACTATTGATCATCCAATGGTCACATGAATTCTTAGTTTGTGTGGCCTTTTGTAATATTTAGTCACACAAAGCATGTTTGTTTTCGGTATATAGTCACATACAATTAAGCATAAAGTGGCCAAAAGTGTTAATAAGTGTGACCATATGCTGTTTTAAGTGAAGAAATGTGTATTTTGTGTGACTATTGATCATCCAATGGCCACATAAATTTTATGTTTGTGTGGCCTTTTTTAATATTTAGTCACACAAAGCATCTTTGTTTTGGTTATTTAGTCACATACAATTAAGCATAAAGTGGCCAAAAGTGTTGATAAGTGTGACCATATGCTGTTTTAAGTGAAAAAATGTGTATTTTGTGTGACTATTGATCATCCAATGGTCACATGAATTCTTAGTTTGTGTGGCCTTTTGTAATATTTAGTCACACAAAGCATGTTTGTTTTGGGTATTTAGTCACATACAATTAAGCATAAAGTGGCCAAAAGTGTTAATAAGTGTGACCATATGCTGTTTTAAGTGAAGAAATGTGTATTTTGTGTGACTATTGATCATCCAATGGTCACATGAATTCTTAGTTTGTGTGGCCTTTTGTAATATTTAGTCACACAAAGCATGTTTGTTTTGGGTATTTAGTCACATACAATTAAGCATAAAGTGGCCAAAAGTGTTAATAAGTGTGACCATATGCTGTTTTAAGTGAAGAAATGTGTATTTTGTGTGACTATTGATCATCCAATGGTCACATGAATATTTAGTTTGTGTGGCCTTTTGTAATATTTAGTCACACAAAGCAAGTTTGTTTTGGGTATTTAGTCACATACAATTAAGCATAAAGTGGCCAAAAGTGTTTATAAGTGTGACCGTATGCTGTTTTAAGTGAAAAAATGTGTATTTTGTGTGACTATTGATCATCCAATGGTCACATGAATTTTTAGTTTGTGTGGCCTTTTGTAATATTCAGTCACACAAAGCATGTTTGTTTTGGGTATTTAGTCACATACACTTAAGCATAAAGTGGCCAAAAGTGTTAATAAGTGTGACCATATGCTGTTTAAAGTGAAGAAATTTGTATTTTGTGTGACTATTGATCATCCAATGGCCACTTGAATTTTATGTTTGTGTGGCCTTTTGTAATATTTAGTCACACATCGAATTAAACAAAGAGTGACCAATAATGTTGATAAGCGTGACCATAATACATGACTGCATCTTTTAGTCACAGGGTTATTACTGGTATTTTTAAGTTAGTACTGTTGGAGCAGAGTTGCTACTGCTAGTACTATGCTAGTGCTGCTGGAATGAGTATATTATACATATATAAAACAGAATCATAAACAAAAAGAAATTTGAAATTGAATAAAACTCGAATGTATATAACTGAACAGAATATACAATTGTAATGTCGTACATAATCAAATTCTCAAGTACCATAATTTAAAGACTTTTGACTCTTCGCCGGCATAGCTTGCTTTAGGGCTTCAATAGAGACATTACTTTTGCGCTTCGATGGTGCTGTTGGTCCACAGTTGTTGTCACTTTTCTTTTGCATTGTAGTTGGCAGTGTAACCTGTAGTAACAAAAGACGCTTGTATCAAACATTGAATTATATATCAAGAATTATATATATGTACGTTGAAAAAACACATGTATGTACCCAAAGTAACGATATTTGATTTCTTTAAGTGCCACAGTTTGCAGTTAAATGGCTTAAAAAAAGAATTTTTGCATGCACATATATCAGAAATTATTTAAACAAAAGAATAACAAGAAACATGTTGAAATACATACTGTTGGCAGTGCTTGTGTTGGAGACACATTTTATTCTGATTGGGAATCTGGAGGCCCATTTTGTCGTGACTTACGCTTTTTCTCAGTTCCGACAGTTTTAGCAGGTTCCTATATGTATATATAAAACACGTTACATTATATAAACAAAAGAATAACAAGAAACATGTTGAAATACATACTGTTGGTACTCCTTTTGTTGGAGACACATTTCCTTGCGATTGGGAATCTGTAGACCCTTGTTGGCTTGCATTTGAGGCTACTGGCAATTGAGATGAAAAATTTAACTGCACCCCTTGTTGACTCAACTGTGCCATCAGTTGAGTAAGTATTCTTTTTGTTTCTGTAATCTCATTGGACAATTTCTTGATCTGGTCATCAGATTCTTTCTGCAAAAAAAATATAGGAAATGTTGGGATTAAAAGTCTTCTGGATGCTGTTAGAGTAACTGATGCTCTTATTTGTGTCAATGCTGCTCAGATGGAGTTAGTGATGCTCATGAACTTCAATTACAAATATGGCTAGTGTTTACCACTGCTAGTACACAATTTACTACTGCTAGTACACATTTAATCCTGCTGGTATATAAGCATAATAATAGAATTTGCAGTCAAACTTACAAGTGTATCTCCCACTGATGTGATCTCATCATCTGGAAATTCGCCATCGTTGTTTACCCTTCCTTTCAACCACATTATACCACGCGGGGGTTCTTCATCTGCTTCAATCTCTTTATTTTTGATCTAATAAACATCAAATGCATACACATGTAAAGTTAATTAAAACAAGATAAACGAAAATATGAAGGTGCATACACATGTGATCTTACCATTTTCTCTTTCAAATAAACATATCCACCTCGTCCCATTTTATGCTGATAAATATTTTTGGAACGCGACATTTTAGCTTTATCAGCTATCTTCTAAAAACACAAAATCATAAGGCGTTTACATGTGGTAATGCTGCAAACTGAAAATTATGAAATGACATATAGACTTAAATAAAGATGACTAATTAAAACCTTGTATTCATCGGTGGTCGTGTTGTTTACAAACTCGACCCAGTCTTCTGATTTCACAAATCGACTATACTTGGCCGGGACTTCATTCAGTTTGGAAGGTGTATTTAGGTGGGGCAAAATGTATTCTTCTCTGAGCTTCATTCTGAAAGTCCTTAGCAGTTTACCAAGACGAGTCATTACCAATTTTCTGAATGTCACGTCAACATCAAAATATCGCTGCAAAGATTAACACAATGTTGTTAATTAGTTGCACATAATGTAACTGCATAGATAAAATTATGTAGTACTGGGTTAAAAAATACAGTAGTATATATGTACAGTGATGTCAGTCCATAGTTTATCTCTTTCTTCTTTATTCACATTCCTCCAGGAAAGATTCTTCAAACCTATATGCTCACGAACCAGATCTCCTAAAAAACTCGTAAACAGTGCTCTGTGTAACCCTGATACCCTATTCAATGCATCGAAGGTTACCTTGAGCTTTATTCCACCAGGGTTGCCATATTTCATGCGAAACTTAAATAGCCTGGTCATGCCTCTCTTAGCTAGTATCCGATCTGATTGGTTGGTTCCAGGCGCATCTAGATCTTCCTCATCAGAATACTTTTCGGATTCATAGTCTATGTTGTTATCATCATGTTCATTATCAGCAGGAAGCAAAAGATGATTATCAACAATGGGTTGAATTCCCATGACTCTTGAGTAACAATGGGTACAAGAAAATGATTCTGGCTTTGAGAGTAATGGTGATATAAGAATTGATTATTGTGTTTTCTTGGCAGTATTTTTTTTTTTTAGGAGAGAAAAGAGGGTATAGGAAGAAGATGAATCGTACCTTATTCTTGGTACCCGCTTCTAATTAATTAGGCGATTTCAAAATTTTGGATCAAAATTTTGGCTCCAAATTATAATTTCAAAATAACAATTGAATTATTTTAAAAATTTGCCTTAAATTTGAACCTGTTTAGTAAAGCATAAACTTGAAAAAATCAAAATTTTGGCTCCAAATGTTATATATCATTATCTTAATCGCAAATCATGAACCAAGATCTAGAACAAAGATCATGAACACAAACTGCATATCAAATCAGGAACTCAAATTTACAAATTACACCAAAATCATGAACACAACTTGACACCATTTAACACAAACTGCTACCATTAAATCATAAACCAACATGAAAAATGAAGAACACAAACTGCTAACATTATCAAAATTTTGGCTCCAAATTTTATAGTTTCATTATCATAATCGCAAATCATGAACCAAGATCTAGAACAAAGATCATGAACACAAACTGCATATCAAATCAAGAACTCAAATTTACAAAATTACACCAAAATCATGAACACAACTTGACACCATTTAACACAAACTGCTACCATTAAATCATAAACCAACATGAAAAATGAAGAACACAAACTGCTACCATTAAATAAATATGTGCAATCATCAAATCAACAACAGAAACTGCTACCATAAAATCTAACTGTGCAATCATCACATCAAGAACACAAATTGCTACCATTTAACAAACCAAAATACTATCATTACAGTTATAAAATAGATACAGAGTTAAACTACACTAGTTACCAGTTACTGCACCATTAATAATTACATTTATCCAAATTAAATATCAGAACTGCTACTACGTACCATATTAAAGTAATTATCCTCTAGTTCATAATAGTCGAGATGATCACCACCTTTACATAATTCTCAACACATTTAATGTACGAGAAGTCTTCTTCACGGCCATCGGTTGATACAACATCTTCTTACTCGTAACTGCTACTACGTACCATATTAAACTAATTATCCTCTAGTTCATAATAGTCGAGATGATCACCACCTTTACATAATTCTCAACACAACATTTAATGTACGAGAAGTCTTCTTCACGGCCCAACATTTAATGTACGAGAAGTCTTCTTCACGGCCATCGGTTGATACAACGTACATCTTCTTACTCATAACTGCTACTACGTACCATATTAAACTAATTATCCTCTAGTTCATAATAGTCGAGATGATCACCACCTTTACATAATTCTCAACACATTTAATGTACGAGAAGTCTTCTTCACGGCCATCGGTTGGTACATCTTCTTAATTATACGGTAGTCCCAAGTTTGGGAGTAGCTTAAGAGGATTCATCTTTGTCATTTACCTACAAGTTGAACGAGTATATATAATGGATTAAGTCTTGAGAATGTAATAAAGGTAGCGAAACAACATTTATTAAATGGACCATTATTACCCCTTTTGTGTCAGCATCAGCAGATTCTTCATCGCTAGAGAAATAGAAAGGGCTCTGTCTCTTCCAATCTGTGTTTTCCCATACC
The DNA here is from genome assembly GCA_021014915.2 of Artemisia tridentata subsp. tridentata. Classification (NCBI taxonomy): domain Eukaryota; kingdom Viridiplantae; phylum Streptophyta; class Magnoliopsida; order Asterales; family Asteraceae; genus Artemisia; species Artemisia tridentata. Next base: position 117,586,581 of record CP139503.1, read on the forward strand.
TCCTAATAGTTCAACATACCATATGTGTTTCAAAAAATTTAATTAATGGTATAATTAAGGTATACAACTTTAGCCACAAACACATAACAACTTTAGTATACCTTGTTGGAAATGATTTTGAATTTGGACCTAGTGCCGGAGGTCTCTTTGGAAGCAGCCTCTCTACTCCCGGGTTTACCTTGGGGTAGGGGTAGGGTCTGTCTACAGCCTACCTCCCCCATACCCTGCCCCGGCGGGATTGGGTTTGTTGTTGTTTGGATTTTTACCTTTGAACCTGTTAAAGCATAAACTTGAATAAATTAAAAATTCACACAGCAGCTTTACATTCAACAATAAATTCACACCTTTTGTGTCAGCATCAGCAGATTCTTCATCGCTAGAGAAATAGAAAGGGCTCTGTCTCTTCCAATCTGTGTTTTCCCATACCTCCTAATAGTTCAACATACCATATGTGTTTCAAAAAATTTAATTAATGGTATAATTAAGGTATACAACTTTAGCCACAAACACATAACAACTTTAGTATATACCTTGTTGGAAGGGATTTTTGTCTTTGAACCTGTTAAAGCATAAACTTGAATAAATTAAAACTTCACACAGCTTTACATTCAACAATAAATTCACACAGCTTTACATTAGAATCGGTAACAACAACCCCAAACATCACCATTTATAGATCAAAAGCCTGTTACTAATTATTGTACAATGAATCATCAACTGATATGTGAAAACATTAAAAAACATACCTTTGTTGTCATTTGGATTCATTGTTTGCGTGTTTTTGTTTGCCACGTCTGTTTTTCAAACTATTACCATTAGCTAAATTAAAAGACAAAGATGAAATGAAAGGTGGCCCAGGATCCTACTGTTACCCGTTGGAATCCGCCGTGGGAATAAGAAGAATCAAGAATGTGTGTTTTGATTAGGGTTTATTGATTTTTGTGTCGGTTTACAATTGATCGGTAAAGGGATTAATTGGCCCTTTACTATTGATCAAGTAGTGGTGGTTTGGTTTAATTGCCCCAGGATCCTACTGTTACCCGTGGGAATCCGCCGTGGGAGTAAGAAGAATGTGTGTTTTGATTAGGGTTTACTCACTTTTTTGTCTGTTTACAATTGATCGGTAAAGGGATTAATTGCCCCTTTACTATTGATCAAGTGGTGGTTTGGTGAGTGGCAAGATGTGTAGAAAAAAAAATAATAGTTAAAAAAAAATAATAATAAATAAATAAATAAATTAAAAAAAAAAAAAAAAAAATCTAATGGTGTTGACGTGGCGGTGAAAACCAACTATAGGCGACGGTTCGGGTTCGTGGCGGGTTTTAGTGTACCCGTACCCGAACCCGTTTATAATATACCCGTACCCGCCCCATATCCCACCGGATACCCGTTATCCATCGGTTTTTTCGGGTTTCCCCGCGGGTATCGAGGTTATCCGTAATATAATTAAAAGTTAAAGAAAATGAATATCGTATCAAACGATTTAACGCAACATATCGCAACGCAACGTACTCGGCACGATATTCACCAAAAAAATCAAATGCGCAAGAGGTTTCAAAAGTTAATCATTCTCATTTCAAAAAATAATCTCGTTTTAGCCTTTTAAAAGGGTTTGGTATCCTCATTCGTGTGACGGTAGAGAACACGGACTCACGAGTACTCACTCCAAAAAAACGAATAACCGAATTAATAGTCGAGAAGAGTATTGACAATAACTCGAGAAGAGACGAGATGACGAAAACAAGTCGAAGAGATAACTAACAACAAACATATCAAATAAGATGAGTCGATTGGCAATCGTCTGTATTTTCCCATAATCCCGTTTATTAGTACAAGGTATACTCGTTTTATGATTTAAAACAAGTTTGGACTTACGACAAAATTAATCTTTGGAAATAACAAAATTTCGCCAAGACCCTTTCATTTATCGAACGTTTCCAATTCAAAAGACTTTATTGAAAATCAATTTCCCGAGTAATTTATAATATAACGAGTATTTATATAAACCCTAAACCCTAAACCCTAAACCCTAAACTCTAAACCCTAAACGCTAAACCAATCCGTAACTCAAACAATAACCAAACGAATAGTCCAATAAATCCAAATATGTTAGTGTACGGGTAGCATGTCTCGAATAGTCCAATATCCCTCGTGTGTTCCGTTTTTATCCCAAATGTCACACGAAAGGTTTTCAAAATCGAGATCCTACTTAAGATCCTATGGTATTTTGTCGTAAGTCCAAACTTGTTTTAAATTGGAAACGTTCCATAAATGAAAGGGTCTTGGCGAAATTTTGTTATTTCCAAAGATTAATTTTGTCGTAAGTCCAAACTTGTTTTAAATCATAAAACGAGTATACCTTGTACTAATAAACGGGATTATGGGAAAATACAGACGATTACCAATCGACTCATCTTATTTGATATGTTTGTTGTTAGTTATCTCTTCGACTTGTTTTCGTCATCTCGTCTCTTCTCGAGTTATTGTCAATACTCTTCTCGACTATTAATTCGGTTATTCATTTTTTTGGAGTGAGTACTCGTGAGTCCGTGTTCTCTACCGTCACACGAATGAGGATACCAAACCCTTTTAAAAGGCTAAAACGAGATTATCTTTTGAAATGAGAATGATTAACTTTTGAAACCTCTTGCGCATTTGATTTTTTTGGTGAATATCGTGCCGAGTACGTTGCGTTGCGATATGTTGCGTTAAATCGTTTGATACGATATTCATTTTCTTTAACTTTTAATTATATTACGGATAACCTCGATATACCCGCGGGGAAACCCGAAAAAACCGATGGATAACGGGTATCCGGTGGGATATGGGGCGGGTGCGGGTATATTATAAACGGGTTCGGGTACGGGTACACTAAAACCCGCCACGAACCCGAACCGTCGGCTATAGTTGGTTTTCACCGCCACGTCAACAACATTAGATTTTTTTTTTTTTTTTTTTTTACTACTATTCTTTTTTTTTTCTACACATCTTGCCACTCTTAATTAAACCAAACCACCACTTGATCAATAGTTGGAAATATTGAGTTTGGAAGTTTATTATTCACAAAGCATGATATACAACTTGTTGTTGCATCAACTCATTGTACATGGAAAGTCAATACTTGGTAAAAGGAAATCGTAAAACTTCAATTGACACTTTACTTTTGGCGCGCGCCGTCGATCCATTTTCCCGTCTAAAGTCTTGGCATCTACCTCTCCGGCCTATTTATACCTATATATCGACTATATATATACCAAAGAACACACACAAACACATATATCCCTTTCAATTCAAAGAAAACTTCAACAATGGCAGCAAATAATGTTACCTTTCAAAATGATGCTGAAGAGTACGAGTGGGTGTTAAACAACAATTTGCTGTTTGACGCAGTGTTAATTGCTTTCGGGGATGAACCCATTGCAGAATATGGGTCGTATAGGAAGGTAGATACGTGGATGAGGGGTCAAATTTTGAACTGGCTGCATGCGCAAGACTTTTACTGGGATGAGGTTTGGGGATTGTGTGACTACGGGGAGGAGGAGGAAGAAGATGAAGAGGAAGAGGAGGAGGAAGGTGAAGAGGAGGAGGTGGTGCAGCAAAAAGAAGAGGATCAGCAGCAAATTGTGGTGGAGCAGCAAAATGGGTTTGTGCTGCAAAACCAGGGGGAGCAACAAGATGGGTTTCAGGACCCTTATAATCTAGAAAAGAGGGTTAGCGATCTTGAAATTGTGTTTAAACGACTCAAGGAAAGCCAGAAATTGATGGGAAGCAGGGAAGAGAGCTCTGGTTCTAAGAAGTTGGGGTGAAATGGAGGGAAGCAGTTTAGGATGATTTTTTTTTTTTTTTTTTTTTTTTTTTTTTTTAGTATGTTTAGTATTTAGGTTGGATAATTAGATGTATATACTTGTAGCCTTAAAAAATATCAATGAAATATTTGATGTTTAATTAATTGTCTGAGAATGGAGTGGATGCACAAAGTTATTACTGCTAGGCAAACGTTTGTTCTGCTAGAGTAAAACGTTGTACTGCTGGGTACTGGGTAGCCGTTTCTGGGTTTTAACCGTGGTTTATTTCTAACCGTTGGGGTAACTATTTTCAATTACTTCGCTTTATTTACACTATGTTCTCAAGTTTTTTTAGATGAAGGGAATGAAATGGAGTGAAATTTTATGTGTGTTCTTGGTTTTCTTTGTCCCAACTTTCATAGTGAAGTAAAGTGAATAAAGACAAAAATCAAATGAGTTAATGTCGAAAACAACCTTTGTCTTTAGTGTGTATTTATTATGGAGCAAGGTTATAATAGTAATTCCACAAATATAAAAAGTTTAAAATGAGGCCACCTACTTTCATTTACTTTACAAACATGCAAAAATCTATAAACTTTACTTCCGCTCTTCCCTATTTCTTTACATTACATTACTTTACTTTACTTACCTCTTAAAAAAAAACTCTATAACAGAGTAGGGTTTCATAAATTGGATAACTCTCTTTCTTTATACAATTTATACCATTTCTTCAAACTTGAGAAACAATTAATTGAAGTAGGTCCAATCATAACCCAGCACTCTAATCAAGCATTTACTCAATTTTCATGGCAAATTTAGAGTTTTGTGATACGCATAACCAGGTTGCATTCTTGGAGAAACCAGAAGGGAGTCAACGCTTCCACCAGATAATAGATTTTCTAAACAATACCCACATCAGGTACGCTCTTACAGTCGATCCTACTATCTATGTCTCTCAAATCAAACAGTTTTGGCGGTCTGTTACTACCAATACATTTGAGAATGGAGACAAAGAGTTAATTGCAACAGTTGATGGCAGAAAAATAACTATTACTGAGGCATCTGTTAGGAGGCATCTCCATTTAGCAGATGAAAATGGTATTAGTTCTTTGCCTAATACTGAAATTTTTCATAACCTTTCCAGAATGGGGTATGACACATCTTCTCAAATTCTGACTTTTCAAAAAGGATGTTTTGACCCCCAATGGAGATTCTTCATACATACCATCCTTCATTGTTGATACATAATCTGGCGCGGACTGATTCAACGACTCTCCTGGGTCGTTAGTCGTCTTCTCGAGCCCTGAGTAGACCTGTCAACAAAGAGAACCCGTTAGGAGTGGACCCGAGGCCGTAGCCCCGGGATCCACCTCCGACTGTCAAGTTAGTATCGATGCGATATAGTAGATTAGGGTTAGGGTTATGATAACCTGTTATCTCATATGGAAGAAGATGCGTCCAGCCCTATATTTATAGGGCATGGATTAGGGTTTAGCGTAGAGTGGGCCGCTGTCTGCCGGGCCTGGCCCACTTGTCGTGGGTCAGTCCAGACCACACGTCTACAAGCCCCCCAAGTTTAGTATGACATAGTGCGTGGCTATGTTATGCTAAACTTAAGTTCTGTTCCTGGCCGCGTAGGCCCAATCAACTATGACGGCGCAACCTTGTAGGCACATGGGTCGGACCATACTGCGCAGCCCAAATGCGACAGTGCGCACTGGGTCTGTGGTGCAGTGCGTATTGACCATGTTGGCGCGTCCTTGTTGGCGCGAATTGAGTAACATTGACATTGCGATTGTGATTGTCTCACAATAGTGAAGGTGGATTCCGTATGCTGCATCCTAGGTAAGGGCGTGCCTTTGTACCAGTAGCGTGACAGCATGGTGCTACAGAAGACGTGCTTCTGTGGCAGAAGTGCGCGTTATGCGCGACAAAGATGTGCGCTGTGCGCAGACAAGGTGCGAACATTACATCCGTCTTTACAACCGACAGAGGACGTCTCCCCTGCGGCAAGATGGTGCGAATATTTAAATCCGTCTTTGTACAGGGCTTGCAATACCTCTTACGTACGATCTGCTTCCAAATATACCTGCGTGATGCGTACTCACACAGTGCGTATCCTGGTAGCCCCCCAAGTTTGATGGTGCTACTCGTGTAGGAGCATTAAACTGAGTTATTCAAATCCTAAAAAAAACTCAATGCAAATATTAGAAGTATATGCTGCGCATCGCAACATATAAAAGATAATGAAATAAAAAATTAGCGCATAGCATATATATAGCACATAGCATAAGAAATATAGCAATGCGAATGACACCTATCGTGAGGTTGTATAAACTACATAAAAAAAAGTGGCACGTAGCTAATCTACGAAGATGTCCGAACGCAGTGCGCTCATGACCGTTTTCTTTTTTATTATAATAAAAACAATGGCGCGGATGGATGTACCATGACCGCGACTAGTAGTTTCTGTTGCACGCACAGACGCAGATGGATGTATCGTGACCGCATAGACTCTAACGTTTGTGGATGATCGCAGATGACCACGGCTTTCGTCCAGTGCGCGCATAGCGATTGACTAGCATCGTGGTGCCTGTACGTGACAGTGCGCTCATGGCGCCAGTCTGCGAAGATCTCTATACGCACGGCCTAACGCGGGTAGATTTATCGTGACTGCGCTGTTCGCGTCTAAAAGGTAAAGTAGGTCCGATCGTGCGGACTTAGTGTGACTTAGGTAAAATCGTGTTCACCAAATTTAAAGATTTACGTAAAATCTTTTTAATATTTAAAAGATATGCAATAAGGTGTACGTGACACTAGCAGAAAAACAAGAAGTCGATACAGTAGCATAAAACAACTTGTCGAGTTATATTATAATTAAATCGCATGTACGTGACAAAATTGTTTGACCAATCCAAATCGCATATAAATAATAAGATAATAAGATACCTTTTTCATATACGAATCATAATAAATAATAAGATACGTAATCTAATACGTTTGACCGATCAAATCACCAAACAGTGAATAAGATATCTTTGTAAAATTCTGTCTCACGTTTCATGGCATGTTTCATGGCAGTAAGATACGTAATCTTTTTATTACTAATTTAAAAAGATTAGAATACCGGATTTCGAACTCGATGGTTACTTTCCGGCGATGTGAGATCACGAAACTTGTCGTGTCCCACGGATGGCGCCAATCTGTTGATACATAATCTGGCGCGGACTGATTCAACGACTCTCCTGGGCCGTTAGTCGTCTTCTCGAGCCCTGAGTAGACCTGTCAACAAAGAGAACCCGTTAGGAGTGGACCCGAGGCCGTAGCCCCGGGATCCACCTCCGACGGTCAAGTTAGTATCGGTGCGATATAGTAGATTAGGGTTAGGGTTATGATAACCTGTTATCTCATATGGAAGAAGATGCGTCCAGCCCTATATTTATAGGGCATGGATTAGGGTTTAGCGTAGAGTGGGCCGCTGTCTGCCGGGCCTGGCCCACTTGTCGTGGGTCAGTCCAGACCACACGTCTACACATACCATCCTTCATTGTTTAAGTCCAAAGAAAACCGCATGGGAGCAATTCAGCAGCAATATTGCAACTGCTCTCACTTGTTTAGCAACAAACAGGACTTTTAACTTTTCAAAATTAATTTTTGATGGTATGGTGCAAAATGTGGATAACAAATACAAGTTTTTAATGTATCCAAGGTTTATACAAACGGTTTTGAATATACGGAAAAGTTTGCTTCTATCTCATAAAATTGTTTATCCAACTCCTCGCCTTACTCAAAAACTGTTCAGTAACATGAGCATGGCTTCTAGGGGGTTTAATGGGATAGTAGTTCCACTTTTTGAAACAATGTTGGTTCAAAATCAAAACATTCAGGGTGAAGGATCAACAAGCCCAGTTGAGTCCAATCACACACCCACAGGTTCATCTGGTTCTCAATCAGCCTCACAACCAAATATGGGGGAAATGCCCCACGATTCACCTCGATCGGGAGGTAACACACCTGGAAGTGATGAGGGCAGAGTGTCACTAATGGAATTGATGGATATTTGTACCAAATTGACTCAACGGGTGACTGGGTTGGAGAAAGAACTCAAGGAGACAAAGCAAGAATTCAAGGAGACAGAGCAAGAACTCAAGGAGACAAAGCAAGCACTCAAGGAGACAAAGCAGTTGTATAGTACTGCTTACAAGAAGGTCATTGAAAAAGTGAAGAAATTGTAGTCTAAAGTCAAGTCACTTGAAGCAAAGAGAAAGGCAAATATTGTGGAGTCTACAAGCTCAGATGATGATGACATGGATGTTTCTTCCAAACGGGGGAGGAAGACAGCTGATATTGATCAAGACCCCAATATTTCTTTGGTTGAACAGAATGTTGAGTTTCAGGGGAGGCAAGATATGGGTGAAGAAGATTTGGATGCTGAAAATATTGGTACTTCTCATCAACAAGATATGGATGTGTATGATAGAAGGCAAAGGGCAGATAAAGCAAAGGGCATTATGATTGAAGAAGAGCCACCAAAGAAGGACAAGAAGAGTGTTCTTGCTCAGATTAGTTTTGATGCAGAGGTACCTAATAAAGCATAGGAAGATGAAACATCAGAAATTGTTGATATTGCATATTTCCTTGATCAAACAAGACTTGCAAATCAAGCAACTGAAGCAATGTTTGATCACGCTCAAGAAGTTCAGTATATGATTGATGCTGATGAAGTTTTAAAGGAAAAGTTAGGTAAACTCAGAGGAGATGAAGTGTTGTCCATTGATGAGAAGTCAAGACAACTTGTTGAACTAATAAATTCCAGAAGAAAGTCTGCTGCAGAACAAAAAGCCAAAAAAAAGAGGAGTAAACCACCTAGTAAAGCTCAGCAAAGACACACCATGTGTGTTTACATGATGAACATGGCTGGATACAAAAGGAAGCAGTTCCAAGGTAGAAGTTTTGAGGAGATCAAGAGTGAGTTTGAAAGGGTTTACACAAGAGTGAACACATTTACTCCCATGGGAACAGAAAAACCCTGTAGAACTACAAGAAGACATGGTATAATATTAGAGTCTGAATCTTCAAAGAAACAGAAGATTGGTGAAGAACTACCTACAGCAGATGAAGAAGAAACAGCAGAGGAATTAACTGACGAAAGACTCAAGCAGCATATGATTGTTATAATCCCAGAAGCATTGGATGTTCATCATCCTATTCAAGCTAAACGTCCAATTATTGATTTGGAGATACACAAAGATACATTTGGGAAAGCTTGGAAGATAATCAGGCTAGGAGGACACTCAGAAATTTATAAGTATTTTGAAGATATGCTGAAGATTTTTTATAGAGAAGACTTGGACAATCTATGGAGTCTGGTTAAAGAAATGTACAGATCTACATATCGTATACAAGACAAAGAGAAGGAACTATGGGTGGAATTGAAGAGATTGTATGAACCTGATCCAAAAGATAAATTATGGAATTTTCGAGCTCATGAGTTGAGTACAAAATGGAGACTGTATGATACATGTGGTGTTCACCATGTATCTACAAAGAATGGAGTGGATGTCTACATGCTGATAGAAAAAGATTATCCATTAAGGGCAGCTAGCTTATTTGTTATGTTAGATGCTAAGCTGACAGTTACTGATGAAGACTCAGTAATGGCAAGAGAGTTACTGAGAAAGATCTTCAGACAAGCAAAAAGGAAATAATGTTATTACTGCTTGTGTCTCTATTAGTGTTGCTAGGTTTAACGTTGTACTAACAGGTTTAACTTTGTATAGAAGATATTTGGATTTTGTAACAATTTTCTTTAATAAAGTAGATAGTCTATAAGAGGAATACAAAAGAAGGTATAATCGAAAAAGACCCAAGGGCGGAGATGGTTGAGTTGTTGGTGTTGTGAAGGGGAGGTCACAGGTTCGATACCTGTTGCTTCCTTTTTGGTATTTCCCTCCCCAAAATTTTTAAAAAGCCCCCATTTTTTTTCAGCAAATTTCAAAATTAAAGCCCCCCATATTTTTTTAAAAAACCCACCCATATATATATTTTTTAAAATCCCACCCATATATATTTTTTTCAGCAAATTTCAAAATTAAAGACCCCCATATTTTTTTCAGCAAATTTCAAATTTCGCACATTTCTCACCAATCACAGCCACCACTCACCATCCACCGTTCACCAGTAACCAATCACAGCCACCACTCGCCGGTCCGGCCATCAACAACGGAGGGAGGTTCATTTAGATCTAAATTAGGTAATTTTTTTAATTAGGAAATCATTTTTTTATGCAATAATGGTGAAATTATATTATTCTCGAAATTGTTTTTTGCAATTATAAAGATAGCAAATTCTGACCACTATCCATTGTAATTATAAACAAATGATTTGATGCTTATATTGGTTTAATTTGTGACTTGTAGGATATATAGTTTTTTAAAGTTGTATTTTGGGTTTAACATGAATGAAAAATAGCATCTTCAACTTGAAAAAACCAACTGTTATTACATAACAAAATTCTGCATACATAGATGCATTGTTGATTGCATAGTTGATTACATACAAGGAGAAAACATAGTACTTATTACAGTAGCATCATAACATCAAGACTAGTAAAGCTCAGCTAATTGTCCTTTTCCCTTTACCCTTAGTGAGTTCAATTGGGCCTTTTCCCTTTCTCTTCTTTGCTTGGATTTCTTCCCTAGTTGCCTAATTTGGTAGGCATAGAACTTGTTCCCTTTTTCCTGGGATTGACAGAGTGTGAACTGGAGGGTTTTTGGACATTGTGGCTTTTTTTGAGACAGCTTCATCTTCAGAAGTTGAATGATAGCTAGAAACCAAGCTATCATTAAAAAAGCTACTGTTAAAGGAGCTAAAATCGTCAGAGCTCGAGTCAACAACCTTTCCCTTAGGTGGTATTCTCTTATGAAAGCTACCTGTAGGAGGGTAGGGGAAATTCCAATCAGGTTTAGGAGACATTAGTCCTGATGAATCAGAGGATATTTCAATAACATTTGGCTTGGAAGTCATTGTGGATGAGGTTTAGTGTTTGACAGGTTTTTGATGGTGTAATGTTGTGTGTAATGTTGTGTTTATGTAATGGCCATTTAAAGTAAAGAGGATCACATAGTTCAATGTATAAGTAAATGCCATTAAAGGCTTGGTTGGTATGTGTAGGTAACTTCCTGCATTTAGGTGTAATAAACAAAGTTTGACTTTCTTAAGTATATGCATTTTTGGAACTAGGCAGTGCTAAACACTTGACATTGTAACTTTACAAATCAAAAGGCTATTAGAAAATAATATTGACATTAACATAGTTGCATTAATATTTAACATCATACCATACATCTATCGTTACCATTCGATGACAGCAAAAAACACAACAACATCAGAAAGACTACCAACAACATCAACCATGACACCACAAAACACAAAAGACATAAACATAGTCAACTAACATATCAACCACATCAGTAGTTCATTGATCCAAGCTTCGTGATAAAGTTGCCCAAATCACCTAGACGCTTATGCTTTTGGGCAATATCAACAAGCAACCTATCAGATGCCATCATGTCCTCCTCTTGCATCCTCCTTAAATCAGCAATGCTTTCAAGAGCAGAATCAAAACCATATAAAAGCTCTAACTCCTTGATCATCTTATCCCTATTGTTTATCAGCATTCTTTTCTCAGAAACCTTGTGCCTCAAATCATGAACTTCCTTGGAAGTAGCTTCAACCTGTCGCTCATAGTAAACTAGCATCATGTCTTTCACAAGCTTTGAGTTTGCAACTGTTGCCAATTCAGAACAAATCACTAGTTTAGTTTCCATATATGATTTTGATAACAAAAAATTTTGAGATTTTTTGTAATTTTTAAATTTTATTTTGGTTTGTTAAGAAGAGATGAAAATTATGAGAGGTATGTTGCTTTATATACAACAACAATCAAGAAACACCTAGAGGAAGAAAGATGTATCGAGCCTAGCAATGTGAATAGTGTGTAATGATGAAATAGCCTTCCCCATAATTACTTGCAAGTTGCAAGTTGCAACAAAAACCATTAATACTATACTAACAGAGTAGTATTATTTTAATTTTCACTTTGCAACAAAAACCATTAATACTAGATTTTACTAATGTATGGTTGTAATATTTTCAAAATAAACATTTTATCCCACATTAGAGTTAGGCCCAAACGTATCAAACATTTACAATTTTATATTGGTTTAATTTGTGACGGGTACTAGCAGTACTAAATTTATACTAGCCGTACTAAATTTCACAAGCAGCAGTACCTTTTGTACTAGTAGTGGTAAATACTTGGTTTACTTATGCACAAATGATTTGATGCTTATATTGGTTTAATTTGTGACTTGTAGGATACATACGTTACCATTTGACCTCAACAATAGCATGGACAAGTCTTGGATGAAAACTAGTAGGACCAAGAAACAATATATTGCTGGAGTACACGCGTTTATTAAGTATGCAGAACACAACTTGCAGAAGATGATGAACATCGACCCACGAGGTAATAAACAACAGCTTAAGATGCCATGTCCGTGTATCTCATGTTTAAACCGCATAGAGCATAAAGTGGAGGATGTGCAGTTCCATTTATTCTGCCACGGGATTAATCAAAGCTACACAAAATGGGATAAACATGGAGAAAATAATGAGCAAGCAACAATTGCCCAAATACCTGTTAATGCTACAACAGAGGAGTTTGTTGACGACACGGATTTCGACATGGATTTTGTTCCAGAAATTCCAACAGATGGCCCAGCAACAGTGAACATGGTTAATGGTGCAAAAGAATGTTTTGATGAGGATAACCTTGCCAAGTTTCAACAACTATTATTAGACGCGGAGAAGCCACTTTACGAAGGATGTCCTGACTTCACAAAGTTGTCCGCAATAGTTAAACTACTCAACTTGAAGGGTAAGTATGGAGCTTCTGATAAGTTCTTTACTGAATTACTAGGATTGTTGAAAAAGATGCTACCTGCTGGTAACGAAATGGTTGAAAAAACTTATGAGGCAAAAAAACTAGTGAGAATGATGGGATCAGGATACAAAAAGATACATGTATGTAGCAACAACTGCATTCTTTACTGGAAGGTTAACAAGGAGTTGACTGTTTGTCCAACTTGTGGGACATCAAGATGGAAGGTGGATAGTAAGACACATAAAGTGTACGAAAACATTCCGGAAAAGGTAATGTGGTACTTTCCAATTATACCAAGACTGCAACGCCTCTTTAAGTTAGAAAGTATTTCAGAAGATCTAACATGGCACGCAATAAGGAGGATAACAGATGGTGTTTTACGTCACCCCGCAGATTCACAGGCATGGCGTACCATAGATGAAAAATTCCCCGAAATTGCTGAAGATCCGAGAAATCTACGGCTAGGAATATCGGCTGATGGGGTTGACGTCAACTCAGGAAATAGGCGTCACAGTGCATGGCCAGTTTTATCTGTCATATACAACCTTCCTCCATGGTTGTGTATGAAAAGAAAGTTTATCATGCTTTCGGTATTGATATCGGGATACCCGGGAAATGATATCGATGTATTTTTAGAACCGTTGGTTGATGATCTGCAAACCTTATTCGAGGAAGGGGTTGATACATACGATGCTTCTAAAAAAGAAAACTTTAATCTGCGCGCCGTTGTGTTATGGACGATAAATGATTACCCTGCACTTGGTACATTATGTGGCTGCCCATACAGTGGATTCAAAGGTTGTGTAGTATGTGGGAAAGATACACATTGTGTTAGACTTTCCGCCTCATCCAAGCAAAGTTATGCTGGACACAGACGATATCTACCATACAACCATCCGTTCAGAACGCAAAGGAAGGCGTTTAATGAACAAGAAGAACCACGTCATGCTCCAAATCCATTGACCGGGGAACAAATATACAATGAGGTACAACATATTGAAAATAAGTGGGGAAAAGGAAAAACCTCGAAAAACCAAGATCAAGATACCAGAGGCAGAGGTGGGAAGATTAAAAAGCAGAAAAGGAAAACAACAGAAGAAGAGGGTAGTTCAAGCCAAGCAAATGAAGCATATTGGAAGAAATTCAACATTTGGTATCGAAAGCTAAGGTATTGGAGGCATCATTCTGTTCCGCATTGTATTGACTTCATTCATGTAGAAAAGAATGTTGGTGAGAGTCTACTCGGAACTTTGCTGAATGTTCCTGGAAAGACAAAAGATGGAATGAATGCTCAACTGGATCTGGAAGAGTTGGGGATAAAAGAAGAGTTGTTTGCTAGGCAAGAAGCAGACAAAACAACACTACCTCCAGCAGGTTACACATTAACGAATGCTGAAAAAGACATCTTTTGTGAAACGTTAAGCAACATCAGGGTACCACAAGGCTATTGTTCAAATTTCTCTAGTTTGGTCAGCCTAAATGATAGGAAGCTCATTGGCCTTAAATCGCATGACTATCACATGCTAATGCAAGAGTTTTTACCCATTGCTATACGTTCAGTCATGCACCCGCCCACACGATATGCTATTATCAGGTTTTGCTTTTTCTTTAAATCTATATGTAGGAAAGAAATCAGCTTGCAAGAACTAGATTAGATGCAAGAAGAACTTGTTGTTACACTGTGCCTACTCGAGAAGTTCTTTCCTCCGTCATTTTTTGATATTATGATACACTTGACTGTGCACCTAACTAGGGAGGTAAAATTATGTGGTCCCATATGCTTTCGGTGGATGTATCCCTTCGAAAGATGTATGAAGGTTATTAAAGGACATGTGCGAAACAGAAATAGACCAGAGGGATGCATTGCCGAGGAGACTATCGCGGAAGAAACAATAGAGTTTTTTAGCGAATATCATAAAACCATGAAAACTATTGGTATCCCAGCTGATAAACATGTAACCAATGAAGTTGAGGACGGAAAGCCATTGTCGGCCGGCAAACCAAGTGAAGTTTCCGTAGAATCCTTTCAGAAAGCACATTTGTATGTAATACAAAATACAGATGAAATTCAACCGTATATCGAGTAAGTATATATTACTAACACATGTCGATTTCGTTGCTTAAAATGTTCTATCAAATATAATAATCAAAGACATTTATTTGTTTCAGGCGACACAAGGAAGTTTTGAAAGGAAAAAAACCCGGGTAAAAAACTTGCATTGCTGGAGAATGAGCACAGTAAATCTTTTGCTAAGTGGTTACTCGAAGAGGTAATTACTTGTATGTTGTTTATAATTGTTTGTTTGTTGCTATCATCATAATTGTCCCTCCTGTATATGACATTAGATAGAGGTCGACCAGCACACCATTTCATTATCCCAAACACTCCTATTCTTTAATTGTTTGTTTGTTGTTCCTGCAATTTAAAGGTAATATATATACTTAATTGCAATGAAATTCAGGTTGAGAGAGAGTTAGCGATATCCAATGACAGTGTATCAGAAACTGTGAGGTGGATATCATTTGGACCACGCGCCAGCGTAGTGAAATACGAGGCGTATAACATCAATGGGTATACATTTCGTACGAAAAGTAATGATGGCATAGTTTACCAGAACAGTGGGGTTAGTGTTGAGTCAGTAGATGTGCACATATCCAAAAAAGAAGTTGCAACCATAAAAAAAACATCTTATTATGGGGTTTTACAAGAGATATGGGTACTAGATTACCGTTTCAGGCAAATTCCTCTTTTCAAATGTGATTGGGCTAATCGCAAAACTCATGGGGTCAAACATGATCCTCTTGGTTATACGTTGGTAGACCTGAATACTTTCGGCCACAAGGATGATCCGTTCATACTAGCGTCACAAGCAACACAAGTGTTTTATGTGAAAGACCAGGTACATAAAAATTTGTCCATTGTCTTTAAAACACCTACCAAGAATTACAAAGATACATATGACGAAGTCGATGAGGAGTTTAGTACAGTCATTCACGAGCAAAATGAAAAAATATTGCCACGTGTATATAAAGAAGACTTGGGCAACGAATCACGAAGTGACTACTATCGAACCGACATTGAAGGTATTGTTATACGAAAATCCAAGTGAAGCATGTCATGCTGCATTAAGACTGCTAGTGTAATAGTTAACCCTGCTGGTTGAAGTTAAGACTGCTGCTCAAGGCTAAGTGCAAGGTTACTGCTGGTATTGTAAAGTTAGTAATGTTAGATGAATAGCTGTTTTAGTATTAAATAGTTGTTCCTGTAATTTAGCCTGTTGTAATGGATTTTGACTCAAAAAAGTCAAGCTTTTCAATGGCAATGAAAAATTTTGCGGTTTTCACTGTTATATGTCCACTTGCAGTCAAGCTTTATTGTATTTGCAGTTTCCATTTATCATGTATATGCACTTGCAGGCACTTTAGTAACATGTTACTTCATTATAAAGTTGAAAATTGACTTTAGAAAGTCAAGTAATCTGGTTCCAGCTAGGGGCAAGTAACATACTTACATACAACTGCATTAAACTAGATAGACTATAAAATCCCAGCATTGTAATGGGGCAAATTAAATGAAGAGTCATGACTAACAGTCTGAACTCAAAATATGACTCTATGATTTAGACACTTAAATAAATACTTCATGTGACCATATGTAACATCTTGAATTTAGTCACACAAACACTCAATGTGACCAATATCAAGGTTAATGATAACTGAGTTCACATTTTGCTATACATATTAGTCACATGAATATTTCACAGTGTGACTATTTTCAATGTATTGGTCACATATAATACCCTTATAATGTGGCCATAAACATAATTTAGATGCACATTTGTGGTATGGTGTTACTATTGTATAGCCTATAGTCACATGATTGTGCTACAATTAAGTGTGACCATTCACATTAGGAATTGGCAGGCAAACACACACTTAACTTTAGACACACATATTAACTTACGTGACTATTTGTATCGAATTTTGGTCACACTTAATCATGTATGCCTATGGTTTAGTGTGACCATATATGACATTTGGTCACACATCTCAAGTGTGTGACATATATTTGTCACTTTTAAATGCATATCGTGACTATGCTTCAAACTTACTTTTCAGTTGTCACACATTTCAAATTCATATGTGGCTAAATTTTCAACAAAAACTAGGAGTCACGCTTAAATAATGTGTGACAAACTTGAGCATATGATTTAGCCACATACACAATTACTTCGTGTGACCATATATGGATTTTGGTCACACTTTTCAATTGCGTGACATATATTTGTCACATATGTATATATATAGTGTGACTAATGTTTCAACCTTATTTGTATCCATCACACGTCCCAAATTATAAGTGACTAAAAAATCAAAATTTTTTTTACCAGATACGTATAGTCACGAAAATATTCAAATGTGTGGCTGTACCCTCGGATGTAATTCCGAAATGGTCACACAAGTCGGATCAAGTGTGGCTGTTTATTTTATTCTGGTACATTTAGTCACATAAAAAAGCGACTGTGTGGCTGTTCGAAAAACAGCATGTGTGACTAAATCCACATTCTGGCGTAGTGTTAAAGAATTCTTCTCAAGCGGCAAATTGCTTGGTGAGTTTAATTCTACTCTTGTTTCGCTTATCCCTAAAACTAAGAATCCCACTTTGGTCACGGATTATAGACCTATCTCATGTTGTAATGTAATTTACAAAACTATAAGTAAAGTTATAACTAATAGAATTAAAAGGGTGTTGAATGACTTGGTTCATGTAAACCAAAGTGCATTCATACCAGGGCGGCAAATTTGTGACAATATTCTTTTGACCCAAGAGTTTATGAGAGGTTATGATTGGAACTGGGGGGCTAAAAGGTGCGCTTTTAAAATTGATATACTCAAAGCTTATGACTCTGTGAGTTGGAAGTTTTTGGATGTTATATTAAAAGAATTTGGCTTTCATCCGGTTATGATTCAATGGGTTATGGTTTGCTTGACTACTGCTAATTTTTCTATATGCATTAATGGTGAAACTCATGGATTCTTCAATGCTGGACGGGGATTGAGGCAAGGGGATCCGGTGTCCCCTTATCTATTTACGTTGGTTATGGAGGTCTTGAACCTGATGATTGAAAGGCAAGTGAAAGCTGAGAGGAAATTTCAGTATCACTGGGGGTGTAAGGAGTTCAAGATTACGAGTTTATTCTTTGCGGATGACATTCTAATGTTGTGCCATGGTGATATTATTTCCGCTTCTGTCCTGAGAAGAGGGTTAGATGAATTTGGTATGTCTTCTGGCCTTTATCCTAGTATGAGGAAAAGTGAAGCGTTCTTTAGTAGTAATATGTCTGATGAGGAGAAAACTAATGTTAAAATGGTTATGCCGTTTAGAGAAGGAAGTTTGCCTATTAGGTATTTAGGTGTGCCTCTTGTTTCTAAAGGTCTTAAGATTAATGATTGTAAAGCTTTGATTGACATTGTAGAAAAGAGAATAGGAGATTGGAGAAATAGAAGTCTTTCTCTAGCTGGTAGACTGCAACTGATCTCATCTGTCTTAGCGTCTATTCAAGTTTACTGGTCTAATCTGTTTATTCTGCCGGTTAGTGTTTGTGATCAAATTGATAAATTGTTTAAGAGACTTCTATGGAATAGGGGGGATAATATACAGGGTAAGGCTAGTGTAGCTTGGAAAGATGTTTGCAAACCCAAAAGTCAAGGAGGTCTTGGGGTTAAATCTGTGCAATTATGGAATAAAGCGTTAATGTCTAGACATCTCTGGAATATTATTACAAAAAGAAAATCTTTATGGGTTGATTGGATTCACTTATATAGATTAAAAGGAAAAAGTATTTGGAGTATTGAGCCAAGTAAAGGGGTCCCGTGGAGTTGGAAGAAGTTGCTTGATTTGCGTGACATGGTTAGGAAGTTTATTTGGGTCAGAATTGGTAATGGTAGGGATTGCAATATTTGGTTTGATAGATGGCATTCTTTAAGTCCTTTGTGCAGATTTATAACGCCTAATGTCATTTCTATTGCTGGCATGAGTACTAATGCTAAAGTTGTTGACCTTATCGGGGATCATGGGTGGTTATGGCCTAGTGAATGGGATGAAAGGTTTGAAGATGTCACCAATATTTCTGTTCCTAATCTTGATGATAATAAAAAGACAGAGTTGTCTGGATTAATAAAATGGGTAGGGAAGTTGAGTTTTCTATTAATGAAGTGTGGAAAGCTATTAGTAATGACTCCCCTGATGTTATTTGGCACAACCATGTTTGGTTCTATCAATGCATCCCTAGGCATTCTTTCATTTTGTGGACTGCTATTAAAGGTAGGTTAAAAACCAGGGATAGACTGGCTAGATGGTTTGAGGTGAATGATAAAAGATGCCTTTTGTGTAATCAGGATGACGAAACACACAACCATTTGTTCTTCTCTTGTGTGTTTTCTAAAAGATTATGGGAAAGACTTAAAACTATGGCTGAGCTTGATAATGTGAGTAATGAATGGGCTAGTGTGATATCTTATATCGTTAACAAGCCAGCTTCTAATACCATTTGGAGTGTTATACAAAGATTGGTTTTAGGTGCTACTGTATATGCAATTTGGTATGAAAGGAATAATAGAAGAAGTAACCATATTATTAGAGATGAGGATAGTGTCTTTAATAATATTGTTAGCATGGTTAGGATGAAATTGATGGGATTAAAGCTGAAGTATACTTCTAATGTTTATAAGGCTGTTCTTATTTGGAATATTCCATTGGGAAGAAATGAGTACTACAGGAGAATGGTGGATGAGTTGATGAGGGGTTGAGCTGTTTTTTTTCATGGATACTATAAGATTTGATGGTTGTGTTTCCTTTGTCTGGTTCATTCAGGATCAGGAAGGAACTGGTTTTTGGATGTGTAATTTCTGTTTTGATCCTTTTATTGGTATGTTTGTATGGTTCAATGTGTACAGGGTCCAAGTGTTGTATTGTTTGCAGATCTCATATTATGAAGACTGTGGTAAGAATTGCTGGATGATGATTGATAATATTGAGGTTTTGAAGAATGTCATGATGATGGTAATGAAGGTGGACTGTGTTTGGTGGTTGATGGTTTCTGTTTGGGAATGCTTTGGTAAATGTTGCACTCTTTTTGTCCTAACTATGTTTTTTCCCTCTGGGTTTTGCATAGATAGGTTTTTAAGGAGGCAAATGTACCAAAGCTGCTACACTGGCAATTCCCTTGTGTTTGGTTGTCATAGTTGTAAGGTGAATGTTGTCTGCTATAACTGTGTTCTTAAGGTGGAGTTATGGTTAGACTTTCTGATCAAGTTTTGGTATTTCATGGTGATTCTGAAGATTGTTAGAAAGGGCAAGTATGATTTTGGCATAGATGTCTTTTGAGCTTTGGTTTTCTGCTGGCATGGGTGTGGTTTCTGATGTAATTTTACTATCTTTATTAACTCTTATTAAGTTAGTCTTAGCAGCTTCCTTGCTAGTTGTTATCAACATATGGTGATGTTTGGAGGTGCTTTGGTTGGTCCCTTTGCACTGTCCCATGGATTCAGAGTATGTTGATGACACTAGTTTATAGCTCCTCTTTCTGCTTTGACTGAGTTTATTTGAGTTATTAGCTACTTAGTAGTTTTGGTTTTAGCTCTTTTCTGTTATTGTATGTTGTATTTGAGCTAGGGTTATTGTCTTATGCCATTGGTTTTTTGTGGTACAAAGTGTGGAGCTAAGGAGGTGTCTTAGTCTCTTTGTTCACTTTGTATTTTTTCTTCTTTGTAAGTGCCGTTTGGCTTCCTTTTCTTAATAAATTTACCTTTAAGAAAAAAAAAAAAAAAATCGAAAAAATCAAGAAAAATAAAAAAAAAATAGAAAAAGAAAAGTAAAAAAAAAAACATACGGACTACCATCCCGTTTCATTTTATGTTTATTTTATGTTTTTGTTATTTTGTTTTTAGCTTAAGATCGAGTCTAGTCTTGGCTTAGCAACATTGTATAGTACATGTAATTAATCAAGATCTTTAACTCGCCACCAGTAAAGTATCCTTTATCCAACAAATCCGTGTTTATCATATCCCTACACCTAACGTTATAACCCGTTTAAAAGCCCTCTTTGATAGTTTATCTTAGGTGCTTACGCCTAGTGGAGAAGGTTTTTGATCCTTTCCCAAGCCTATGGTAATCTATTTGCTATGACAGGTAGTGAGAGATATTATCCGTTTTCATTTATGAGATTTATTTTGATGACACCTGAGAGATGTGAGTATCTAAACACTACTTGTGAGGTGCTAGTTTGTAATCTCCGTGCCTATTATGATTAAAGTGGAACGACTATTTGTTGTAATTACTTTTATGTTAGCGTTAAATGACCCCTAACTTGTATTTTGATTAGAATAAAAGCGCATTTGCTTGAGGATAAGCAAATCTCAAGTGTAAGGGTATTTGATGAAGCGAAAAGTGTACCGCTTTTAGGGGGTCATTTAAGCCCTAAATCGTATTTATTTGATCAAATATTGCCCTAAATCGTTCCTTTTGTCATTTTAGGTACTTTGGAGAAGAAATCTGGAAAAGGAAGCATTTTGGACGTTTTTGGAGCATAAAAGTGAAGAATTCGACAAAATGCCAAAGCTGCTGGAAAAATACACTTGACGGCGTCAAGAATTGCTCCTGACGGCGTCATGGCTTGGCAAAAGAGGTGGATGTGACAAATACACGTGACGCGCCAGTGAGTTTTACATTAGAATTCTGACGGCGTCACCCTTTAAGGTGATCAAGGCCATCACGGTTTAAGCTAAAGAGAGACGGCGTCAAGCCCTATTCTGACGGCGTCAGCCCTTGATAAGCCAGAGCGGATTTTGGAGGACTAAAGAGGGACGGCGTCAAGAAGGCCATCCGGGAACCCTAAACGCGGCGAGGTGACGGCGTCAAGTCCTATAACGTGACGCCGTCAGATCTGAAAGTCTATATATAGTTTTGCAATTTTTATTCATTGTGTGGAACTTTGTGTGCAACTTTTTGGGAGGAAACCCTAATACGATTTTAGCAGCTTTTTCAAGGTTTTTTACCTTGAGATCTTCCATGTTACATTGAAGATAAGTTATCAATTAATCATTCAATATGTCTATGTGTTGTTTGATTCTATCTTGTTCTTGTCTTTTAATTAACATGCTAGGCTAGATTTATCTTGTGTTTGCTTAGATCTAATGAAACCTAACTATTGATTATTGGTTGTTGGTGTGTTATTAATTGTATTGGATGAATGTTAATCGATGTTAGGCTTAAGAAAACTGGCTAACCTCCTATACGGTAACTTGCTTGAACGTCTTAAGAAACATGAACCAATGCGTACTAAGGTTTTTATGATTGTATTTAATGCATGAGCGAATTCTAGTGATCCCATGTTAGGAGCTTCTTAGCCGGCTCGACATAGGAGTGAAGTAGGAGCTTGTAGAGTTGGGGAAGTACGTACGCCACCCCACGATTGGTATTAAGGAATACACCCGTCATCCACGCAATTAATACACACTAATCAACCGGTAAAAGATAGTTAGGGAGTAAGGAAATCTAAGTAAACACATTTCTCTCCATATAAGTTCCACCACACCTTTTCATTTTCAGTTATTTTATTTTATTTGCATTTGTAGTTATTTGGGTTAGTTGACTAGCAACTAATTCCGCCCACTCCTTCAAACCCGAGATTTTACTTGCTTTCATAAAATATAAAAAATACAAAAAGAATCTTCTCTCACCCTTAGACCTAATTAGAGTAGTTTTTCATACCTAACGAACACTATTCCCTGTGGAGAACGATCAAACCCCCGTACTTACCACTACACTAGACTACATCGGTCAGGTACACTGCCTGGTGGGGTTGTAAGCCTCTTGAGATCCCTCGAGAGGTAAAACCTGTTGTAAGGTTGCAAAACCACGCATCACAAGGAGTAGGAAGTCGTGGTTTCGAAATAATATCATAAAAGGCAGTTTTTGTATGGTACGCAGTGTCTTATCCGCACAGATCATAAGAGTCTTATGCACATGTTTCATGAGGAGGTTATCATACTCAGGAAAAAGTGTGAACAGGGTTAGTGAAGAGTTTCGATGTTGGTGTCCTTTTTATGTAGGAAAGATTTGTTGACGTACTCATCCGAAAGAAAAAGTAAAATCCAATAGATTTCAATCAATGAGGATAAAGATCATTAATAGCCTCACAGCTGATAAAAGGCTTCTAATGGAAAAAACCTTGGTGTGAAAACATTAGGGAAGAATATGTCGTTAGGTACGCACGAATAGTTGAAAACGATGGTCTATGAATCAAAAGGTCTATGGGCAGAACCTGGTGTCAATGATCTGGAACGCTCAAAGATCATTATTAGGCAAAACTCTTACGTCTAAGTGCTCAACTCCTCTAGGCATGACTAATATATATAACGACTCAAAATTGTTGCCAAGTAAATACTACGTCGAGAGATCTTGTTACAAGTGAAAGGTAAAGGTCTCATGGTCAGGTGCAACTTCTTGATATCCAAAGGTAAGAGCGATTTCATGTCCCATTGTGACTAGGACTCTGAAAGGCCACGTTGTCTCTTAAGTAATTACACACTGATTGTTTAGTCTAACTCGATTCGGTCATTACGAGAGACTTATCTTCGGGGATAAGTAGGGAAGTTGCGCTTCGAAAGAATAGTGTCAAGGCATGGCACACCAGTCTCGGTCAGAGGTGTTCGTTTCACTTCTAAGGTCGTATACTATGTAGGCACTATGATTGTTCCCGAGGTTTGTCCATGAATGGTACGTGTTCCCTCTTGGAGGCATGGTCTTTGAAGTTGTTAACAACATTTATTCGAATAGGACATTATAAACTTTTGACCATTAGTGTATTTTGGCGCAACTTTGTTTGAAATTTTGTGATGGCTAAGTCATGTGAAAAGATAGGTTTGCAAAATTTGTAACTTGAAAAATAACGATTTTTCATATATGGTTTAGATTTTTGATTTTCAAGAAAATTGACATTTGGACAAACATTTGAAACGATTTTTATACTAGAACATTCCGACCGTTTGAAATCACAAATTTATTTCAAAACATTCTAAAACAGTTTCGACTGTCAACCAAATTTTGTTTACAAGAAACATCATAACACGGTCCAATTAACAAAGATTACCAGTTCATCCTCCTTTATAACGTTCGCAAGAAACTCTTTCATTTGCACCAAAAATTTTGACAAACAGGATTTGAATTATCTAAATCAGCACCATCTCGGAACGCGAACACTAAGACGAACCTCACTATCATGGTCAATACAAACAACTCGATTAACAAGGTCACTGCTTCTCATGAGTCCTATTATCTCACTTGTAGTCTCCAAGGTTTGAATCATACGACTAAGCCATTAATGTGTCCATTTTGATTGGCGGGTTGCTTCCTAAGGCAACTAATGGTGTCAACCGACTCATCGGCTCATAATGCAGTGTGTTCAGGCTTGCTAATAAAGGGAGTGGTGTGGGGAGACAAGGCATGTGACATAACAGCATAGGGCAATACAAGAAAATCTTGTATCCAA
Source organism: Artemisia tridentata subsp. tridentata (assembly GCA_021014915.2). NCBI lineage: Eukaryota > Viridiplantae > Streptophyta > Magnoliopsida > Asterales > Asteraceae > Artemisia > Artemisia tridentata. Next base: position 117,610,865 of record CP139503.1, read on the forward strand.
AATTGTTTTCAAATAGTACCAAATTATCAACAAACATTAAATCGAGTAACGATTTGAACTTAACTTAATTTCACAACTCATCAAACAAGAATTGTCATGAAATTGAGTTAAGTGTCGTTAAAAGGCTTAACGTCTTTGATGATAAACAATTTCTCAAAATATTGTTTCCAAAATAATATGTCCCAAAAATAGTTCTCAGAATAGCATATCAATACAATGCGTTTTCAATATAGTGAAACCAATGTTGACCTTTCAAGATAGTATTCAAAATTGTATAGCGTATCCAAAATAACGTATCCAAAATAAGCTACCCAAGGTAACGTTTTCAAAATAATATATCGTTATATACTTAGCAAAATATATAGTATGAGTTTTGTTTGCGTATAAGGATAAATAATATCAAACGCACGAGTATGGGGAATGGTACGAGGAATACTATAGCTCAACCAAATCAAACAATGTCATATAACTCAACTCAAAACACATCATAACATATCGGATCACGTCACACAATATCAAATCAAATCAAAGCACTTAGGTACGCAATTGCAAGCTCATATAATTGTCCTAGAAGCTAAAAGCTTCAGCACATAGAAGGCAAGCAGCATTACCACATATACACATAACACGTAAGGTAAATGCACACACATAGGCCAACGCATTTTCAGGTGATCTAGACTCCGACTCCAACCAAACATGACCTAAGGTAACTACCCCATCATCCCATGATCGCTCCTGAATTAAGCATAGTTGATCAGGCTATGCGTAATTTAGGAAAAATGATGGAATGCTCGGGCTAATCGACTCGTACCATGTTTGGGGTTTTATAAAACTTTAATCTGGTTATAGTTGAGGTTTTTATTTTTGAAAAACCGGCATTCTCTATAACCTTAGGCTTTGATACCATTCTGTCACACCCCGTCAAAGGCGAAAACACGAGATGTAACTGAGAAAGGCACATTGCATAACATCATAGATTCATACCCTACAATTATTTGAGTAATAGTTTACAAAACATTATTCGACCAAATTTAAAAGAGAAGCATGTCTCATTTGAAATCTTGACATCTTGACAAACATAGTAAATGGTATCAAATAGTCAGGCTCCGATAAATGTGCCTTCAAATACTTTAGTAATGATCCACCTGAAAATCGTACTAGCAAACGTCAACATAATGTTGGTGAGCTCGTAGGTTTAAAAGTAAAACCATTGAGCTGTGAAATATAACACACGACAATAGTGCACATGAATACCAATTACAAGCATGTTATCCAAACAGTAATAGTGTCGCGCCAACTGAACCTATAGTGTCCATCATACTCATAACCAATATCACGTGGGGAGCTACCCCGATAGATCTATCAACACGTAGGCTCTCAACAGAGAGTTAACAGTTACACCAACTGAACCTATAACCTGTGGGCTCTCAGCAGAGAGTTAACAGTACCACCAACTGAACCTATAACATGTGGGCTCTCAGCAGAGAGTTAACAGTGGCGCAGTTAAGTAATCACAAAACGAACACGTCACAGCATATAATTGCATCATCACACGTATATGTCCAAAATCATGTAAAACAGTAATTCATAGCATGAAAACATTTGTAAAGCATTGAGTACCATCTTCCCCCAAGGTAAAACACGTTAAAAGTGGGGCTACGAGAACTCACCTTAGCAAAAGCAAATTCCGATTGATAACTTGGCAAACGGTAAGTTAAGCCCGATAACTCTAATCGCGACCTAAATAATATATATGTCTTAGGTTTGAAAACAAGGCCATGCACGCAAGTTTATACTCTACTTTATCACTTGTACATGTTGTTGTAATACTTTCCATCAAAATATAGTTGCGTCAATTTGATCCTTTATTTAGAAATTACCACTTTAGAAAACGTAACTTGTAAATCTTGCGACCAAACTTTAGTCGTCATGTTAATGGCTATTTCAAAAGTCTCTAACGCGCCTAATAAGTATATATATTGTTCTACCATTTCTGTTTACGTCATTTTAGCCAAAATGTACTCCAAAAGGTCCAAAATCCAACTCAAAAATTCCTAACAGCTTTCTAATAGAGAAAATAATAGGCTGTCAACGTATATGTTGACGTAAACATTCGTTAAGCCATAACTTTTGCGTCGTGGCTTCGTTTCTTAAGTTTGACCTATCCCCGCGAAGGTATTTAAGTATACTATCAGCTTTTCCAGGTCTCGGCTAGTCTAGATACCATTTAACCTCAGTTTTCATCTTTCAAATTTCTGGACAGATTCATTTATTTTTCTGAAAATGTAGTTTTCGTCGTCTAGATTGAAACTAGCGTATCTTTTTCGTTATAAGCTCGTTTTAACTCATTCAAGCGGATACGTTTTCGTTATTAAGTCTATTTTCTATATTTCTAGCCTAAAAGTATCACCACACTACTGGTTTTTCTGTATTACCCAAAATGGGATAGAATCACATTTATTAATGCCAAACTATTTTCCAAACCTTCTAGCTATTATAACCTCTTGACAACCACTTCAAATCTAGTCCTAGTTCATCCATCAACTTCTCAACATAACAATAGTGGTATAGCTATAATCTTAACAATATTCAAAGTCCATGTAAATAATCCTCAAGAATGTTTAAATATACAAGTTTACTAACATTCATGGTTATAAGGTTTATTACCACTTTCTTGTGAAGAGTTTTACTAACTAGTTTTCTTGTAAATCAAAACTTGTTCAAAACATAATCTTTTGTTAAAGGATCATCGTGAATGTAAATCTTTATCAACATGTACCAAGTGATAACTAAGTATATACTTGACTAGCATTATGACATAAAGAAAAACATGAAGTTTTTGTAGTGTAAGATTACTTACAAAAGTGATTAGTGAGATATGAGTGCAAGATACTTGTTTAACCCCAAGATTATTGTTCCAAACTCTTGTTAGAATACCCTAAGGATGCTTGAACTTAACCACAACAAGAATTTCCTCCTCCTTGCTCCTCTTATGTGTCGACTTGTATGAAAATATGGGAAGTGATTATGTATTTTTCCTTTACTTGCACTAGCTAGGTGAAAAATGAAGGCACATGGGATCTATTTATAGTATGGAAGACTTTCAATGTGTCAATAGTTAGTCAAGATTATAATCTTGGCTAGGTGAGGGAAGTATGGTCGAATAGACCAAGGGGGACAAGATTTTCCACAAGTCTTGATATTGCCATGCTTTGAAAATTTTGAAGTATGGTATGTATTAATTGCCTAGTACTTTTTGTCTTGTGATATTGTCAAACCAAGAGGAGGGGGCGGCAATAATGTGTAAAATAGGATGAAATTTGTTGTTTTGATACAAGAATATATATATATATATATATATATATATATATATATATATATATTGTATGTATTGGGTGTTAAAACTAGGTATTGGTTGTTGTTTTGGTGATTAACGAAAGTTATACGTAATTAAACGTAGGATATAAAGAAATTATTTTAGGTGTAGGGAAATATTTTTGGAACTTTTGTAATAATTTAGGAAGTATAAAAGATACGTTAGAAATAATCGTTGGGAGAATTGAGTATATCGGGTGTTAAATTTTTAATTTACGAATAGTGTTTGTTGAATTGACAACCGTAAGTAATTCAAGAAAAAGGAAATTGTTTTAGAGTTTAAAATTGTGAACCGGAGTAGGAGCAAGGTACTGGAGCATTGTGGACTAAATATAGCCTAAGTCTTAGTGATAAAATATTTATTTTAAAACGAAATGCGGTAACTTAAAATGTTCCTGAAATTTACCAGTTGTCACAAATAAGTTTGGAAAAATCATCGTCTGCCGCAACTGGTTTCGAGTTTTATAAATAAGCATTGCCCTAAAGATGCCGGTTGCTACACATATGAGCATAAGTTGGGTTAAATGATATAAGGAAAGTTAAATGTAGTTTGTGTGATGTGTAAAAATGAGATTGTATGCTTTACAGTTTCTATGATGAAGAGCATAAGTTAGGTTAAATGTTGTTTATGTGATGTGTGAAAGTGACATTGTATGCTATGATGTACTAGTACTTTAGTAATTGAGATGAGATGCAGTAGCTTTTATGTACTAGTAGTTGAACTAAGTTGTAGTGTTTGGGTATGAGCATATTTTTTTAGATTTAGTTGTATTTAAATTTTATACAATATAATTTATGTTTAATTTGCATGTTTTAAAAATGTTTAAGGTGATAATGAAACCGACAAAGAAGATACACCTGCTTTACAAAAGGCTGCTGCAGCAAAGTGGAAAGAATAATTGGTAAGTATGGTTCTTGAACAACAGAAAAAAAAAATGCTCCTGGAAACCATGCTAAACATACTGAATGCACCACAAGTAAAAAGAAAAAAAATGTAAAAGATCTGTGATAGAGATGGATTCAGATTCAGAAGAGGCTGTCATCATAACGGAGAAAGTTAAAAAGAATGAACCCAAATCTATCAATATAAGAATGTCACCGAAAAGATTGAAAAAGTTTCTTGAGTCATTGACAACTCCTCAGGTGGAGGAGTTAGAAAAGATGGGATTTGGTGATTTTCATAAAAATTTCAATTTTGATTCTACACCAACATAATTAGGGATGTGGATTGTTAGAAATTTTGATTCAAAAACTTGCTCGATTGAAATGAAAGATGGAAGAAAGATTGAAATTACTCGAGAATTAGTTCGGGATGTGCTTGGAATCCTAATGAGGGATATAAAAGTTGAAGCACTTGAAGAAAAAAATCTATTCGAAGAGACTACTGCAAAATGGAGAGAACTATTGAAAAATATTGTTGTTAAAAAGAAAACGAATATATCAAAGTTGGAGGAACATTTGTGCGACCTAACAGAAGTTGATTGGGAATTTCGAGTTTGTTTCCTTGTCCTCTTATTCTCTAAATTTGGCCAAGGAAACAAAGATGGGCAGGTAAATGAGAGAATTATACCAATTATCTCTAATACTGATAATGTTTCACAGATGGATTGGTGCTCATATGTTGTAGAGTGTATAGTGAAGGAGTGTACCGGATTTAAAGCACACTCATATTTCAGTGGACCATTACTTTTGATGGCTGTAAGTTTTCTATCTTTAGTTACACTAATAATAAAAAGTATGATGTACTGATTATGAAATTATGATGCAGTTGATATAAAACATTGATGCACTAGATTTGACAGTTACTATCATATTTTTAATAATTATTTATTTGTTGCAGATCATATACGTTAATTCAACGATATGTGAGACTATAAAAGTGGAGAAAACTGTTCCCACATTTAAGGCATGGAGTTCAAGATTGTTGTTTAAAAGACAAAAAGAAGAAAATGAATTAGGTTTTGGTTATCTACCAATTGCGAAAGGTGTGGAGGTGATTGAACCACCGATGGAAATGACTTCGAAAAAGAAGAAATTGATTAAAAAACATAAGAAGAGTGTAACAGGTATAATAAATAAAAAAAATTATTACATTTTGTAAAACTTGTTTATTTCTAATTGAATTCTATGTTGATGTACTAAAGGGGATGAAGAAGAAAAACTTGGAAGTCAAGTACAGACTATAGATGAAGCAAATAAAGAGTTCAGAGCAAAATCTTTTGAGGTATTATTAATTAAAAAATATTATACATTATGATGCACTAGAGTTTTAACTGAGATGCACTACCTTTAAACTTATAACGATATGATGTAGTACTTTTTGTACTATGATGAACTATAATTTTGTTTTAGCTAATTTTGTTTGTTTTAAATATTTAGGAAAGGAAGGGGATTATAAGAGACAATCTGGAGGTGTGTAATCAGTTGATGTTGGATACTGATTACAAGTTGAGGATAGCTTTGAGATTAAACCCTGACGACGAGGAGTTGAAGCAAATGATTGAAATAAGAAAGGATTTTTTTGCTGATTCATATAAAGAAGATAGATTTGATATAGATGAAAGAAATGAGGATAATGTTAAAGATGGAGATGACGATAATGATGAAAATGGTGAGGAGAATGATAAAGATGTAGATGATGGAGATGATAATGATGAAAACGGTGAGGAGAATGATAAAGATAAGGATGATAATGATTAAATCGGTGGGCAGAATGTTGAAGATGGAAGAAATGATGATATCGCTGAGGACAAAGGTAGAAATGAAGAGGGAAAGAAAGATAATTCAAATGAGTCACCAAACAAGATAGTTTTAAAAAAACTTGCTGGATACAAGCATGATTTGTTTGATGTGAATCCTGAAGAAGATGTTTCTCAATCAATAGCTGAGGATGAAGGTCAAGGCTGTGCTGTTGAGTATGATGACGTGGTTGATGACATGGATGATGATGTAGGTGAGGAGATGGACGTGGTTGATGACATGGTGGTGGTTGATGAGGTGTTGGTGGAGGGGAAGAATGTGGAGGGAGGTGAGATTCAGTCAAAGATGCAGAATGATAATCTTGAAGATATTGTATCTTTGACCGAATCTCATGAACCTAATGAAGAAAATTAAATCTTGAAGAAGATGTTTCACAATCTCAAGAAATTAGAGGCGAACCAAGTATGATTGAAACAGATATGGTTGACAGACTCATAAAACTGCCATTGCTGTCTATTGGTATAACAGATGCAACAAAAGGGTTAGTTGCTGATGCGGTTTCTGTTGCGCCAATAAATTACATTCCCATAGAAAAAATAGAAAAGGAAAAAAGTGTTGCTGCATAAAAGGGAAAAAAGGCAGCAACCAACCAGGAAACGACAAAAAAGGCTCCAACAAAAAAGTACAAATCTGTCAATACACTGTCATTCTATGATAGAAAAGTAATGATTTACAAAAGATGGCCTGAGGCAGAGATGAAACTAGTTGAATACTTATGGAGTGACACATGTACTGAAGGGTAAATTTTATTTCAAAAATATTTCATAATTACTGCATAAATATGTATCTGCTGCTGCATCACAATTAATATTGTACTGCATCAATGTTTATCTGTTACTGCATCAATCTTACATGTTACTGAATCTTAAATGTGAAGTGATATTATTTTCTGTGGAAAAGGATTAGAATTAGAATATGAGTTTTTCTTGAGCCTTTATCCTAAAATTTAAGTTTCTTAAAGTATAATTGATGTATGGAGCATTATACTAAACGATGAAGAGCAATTTAGAAACAAACTTTCAGGAAACAGATATGTATACTGTAGTACAACAATGCTGGTGAGTAATTCATCTATATAAAACATTTGATGTTTATAAGAACAACCTAATTGAATGTTTAACTTTTTAATGCTTATAAAACATTTCATGTTTATTAATACAGCCTCATTCAATGGTTTAAGCTGGAAAGGATTTGATAAAAAGAAGAAAATTTTTTGATGATAATGTCAAGAGTGTTTTAGAAATTGCAGAATTGAAGGATTTGGTAGATGTTAGTATGGTAAGAAAAAAATAGATTTATTATTTTTAGTGATTATATTTTTATTATGAATTTCAATAATGTTAATGCATTAAAAATGTCTACATGTTTTCTTTCCTTGTATAAAGATTACAGAAAATGGAAGTGACAAATGGTAAATTTGCCCTAATATTTAATTCATAACAGTTCATTTATTACGACTAAATCACCAGATTAGGCCATTATATGATTATCACGGAAAACAGACCTGCACATTTTGTCACCCAAAAATCTCACCAAGAATAGTGAAATTATCCCATCACACAGTTTACCCGCTATAATTGTAGTAAAAACGGGAGATTATCCCAGTTTTACTCAGAATGACACCACACGCGTACCGGAGTCTAAACAAAAATAAATTTAAAACTCGGGAATTATTGTGAATTCATAAAACATTAAATATATTCAAGTATCATACAAACGTCCCTAAAAATCCATTCGTCCATATTTAAGACGATTCCGGGAAGGACCCGAGTTTAACTCAGTTTAGCGAGACACGGGTATAATATACCCACTCTTTAATTAGACCTATCTCTAAATACTTAAAATAGAACGCAACCATTCACACTTATCCCAATAACAGTTGTCTTCTAACCTAGGTACCCTATCCTTTTTGTCTGCCCCTCCTTCTCCCCAAAACACCATTCGATACATCACCATCTTCACCACTGCCATCTTCTTTTCTTTTTACCTAAATCACTTTCACTGGCCTTGGAATCCCCAAGTCAAACCAAGAAAGTTACACGATAAGGAGAACTAACACTCGAAGGGAAGTGTTATTCCTCCCAAATCCGAAAGCAGTGATGGAGTTACTCTCCATATTCTCCTTTTAAACCCATATCCCAGAGGCATTCGAATCATACCTCAACGATCATAATCAAAGTTCTGAGATCAAGAATACTCAAGGAAGAGCAAAAGATTGTGGTGGGTTGTGATTCAATTAGGGATAACTGGGTCTCGGATTTAATCTTGATAGAGTTCCTGAACCTATCACTTCTCGTTCGAATCACTGTAAGAATATTCACTTAGTATCATTTAGATTGTTTTGTTAATTTTAGATCGAATTGGAGATGGATTAGGTTGTCAGATTTTATTAAAGTTCGATTATTTTTTATCCAGAAGTTGATTATTTTGTTGCAAGATTTAGATGTTGTTGTTGTTATTCGTGTGGCTTAGGATATTAGAGAACCTAGAAAATTTTACTAGGTTAATATCTCGTTGGTCGTTGTGGTTGAGGTTGTGACTCGAGTCAAATGACTCCAGGAAGTTCATAGATTTAAGTATCGAATCAAGTTTAGAAAGTTTTGATTTAGTGCTAGAACCCTTTGAGATGACTCGCTCTTTTGGGATTAGTATTAGTAACTCGGATGAAAACCATGTCCACCATTTAGCCGAATAAGGACCACCCCAAACAAGCTGTTGGGTGGTGGCATTAGGCTGGAAAACCACCCTATACAGGGGAGGTTATGGCCAGATTGCTAGCCAAATTAAACCCACCCAGGCAGCCACCATGAAGGTGGGCTAGTCGTGGGTTAAAGACTCAATTTCGAACAATGAAGGATTGCTTCACAAGCCATCCCGATAGACACCCTTTAGCACCCAAGCCAAGAGACAAGAGTTGAGGGAAAACGCCCCTAGTTCAAGCTTAGAATGACCCGTTTAACCCAAGGTTTAAACCCAATTGGAGTGGAACCTCTCTTGCTCCAAAGCCAACCCGCAAAGGCTGTCAGAACTTGGGTAGCTTAATCATTTTGATGGATGCTTTAGGCTAAGGCACATAAGGTGCCAAGATTGCTTTGGTCACAAGGACTAGTCCCCCACTCGAATTGGTTATTTCCTTTGTGAAATGCGAAGTAATGTACCAAAACCCAAGACCCCTCATGACACCGAGTCAATTAAAACTATGAGTTGGGTTGTACAAGACCAAAGTCTAGCCAAATATTAGGAATTCTAAGTTCGTTGTTGTCGAATAATTAGTCTAAGGCTTCCCAGAAAAAACGCAAAAGTCATTTAGGACTTGTAGGTGCGTATGGTATATTCTCCCAGGCCACAAGCAGCCCACCTAGGGCCCATGTGCAAACCAGATCGAGGCCCCTTTAGTTTAGTCTATATTACATTCTGCGAATTATGAATTTTCAGCACACCCGGCCCATGTGGCTGTGGTGGCAACCCTCCTCAGTCCAGCCCAACAAATATCGTGTACACTAACAATAGTTAACAATTACATATTAGTTGCAAACCTTTTATATCGAAACTAATATATATATATATATATATATATATATATATATATATATATATATATATATATATATATATATATATATATATATATATATATATATATATATATATATATATATACACACATACACACACACACACACACGCACACACACACACACACACACACACACACACACACACATATATATATATATATATATATATATATATATATATATATATATATACACACGAAACCTGTTAACACATAAATACTAGTCGCCAATGTAAAACTTTAATATAGCCGATCACGCAAAAATCTTTGTATTAAAACTAATATATATTTAAAACTTGTGTTGCCACAAAATTTAGAAATTCGATTACTAATATAATTGGACCATTTAACTTGTGATTGCCACTTAGAAATCGTCCTACATTTATATACTAATGTAAAATATAAAAATTGGCAAAAGAAATACAAATCTTATATAAACACATAGGTCACTAAAATATGAAACTTGACTAAAATAGTGACCAAATAGAGTTCATACTAGGTACAACATAAAACACATAGGTGAACATACAATTTGATATTTGTTTATTCAACCAATAATCACGTAGTTATTAAAAACTAGAAAATGGAATGTAACATAAAAATACTATACCAAGATCAGTGTTTTCTAAACTTGTAATTTATAAATACGAGTCATAACCAAGTATTGATAATTAGATAAACTTAGTCCATTTTTTAATAAACGAGATAAACATAATATTTATTAAACCAACCCTATATTACCTATTCTCAAAACGTTAAGCTATTAGATAATAAACGTCACTTACGCTAAAACTTCATTTCAAAATCTAAATAACTTGATATAACGACCAAACTACACGACCTTAATAAATACATATGTCACATCTCGATTGTATCTACTCGTGATTTAAATCATTCAATTTCTTTTCTTTCCAAATTCCGTCATTTAAGTTCCTATAATATTCTCGTTTCTCCATTACCATACCCTTAGGTTATTTGTAGAGCTACACCTTACCATTTCTTAGGAAATTCTTTCGTAACTACACTTGCCACCACACAAGTGACAACAACATAAATACTCTAAAACATTGAAATTAAATTATGAAAGGACTTAAATTTAATACTTGAAACTAAGACACGGATATTTAATCTAGGTTGCGTGTTGGTGCCGTGCACTCCTTAATTTCATAGCATTCACTGTTCAGACCATTAAATGTGAGTTCATGGCCCCTACCTTTACTTGTTTTTATAGCTGTTTTGGGGGAGAATACATGCTTGTTTTTAACTAAATTCAATGACTGTTTATTTGGTATATGAAATCTAGAATTAATTGTTTTACTTGAAATGTGATTGGTGTTATATGCTAGGTTGTTTACTTGAAGGCATTATTTGAATACATGGTATATTCATGGACCAGGGGTACTGGTCAGACATATACAAGGGTGGTTTACTTGAATGCTATATATGTATACTTGACTTGTTCATAGATCAGGCGTACAGAACAGCACCGGGTGTACCGATGACATTGACCGGGCGAAACGGTTTCATTATCAGGCGTACTGGTCATGGCGAGCGTACCGATTAACCAAACTTTAATACGGAACTTTATGATATTCTATGTAACATAATCTGTTTTAATCAAATCTATGAACTCACCAACCTAGTGTTGACCCTTTTTAGCATGTATTTTCAGGTTTAAGGTGATCATTTAGTGGCGAAGACTTTTAACAGGGCATGTCATGGTCATAGAAGACTCTGATATCATTGGGACCACTTAAAATCTTTTATGGGCTTATATTTCCGCACTATTTTTTAAATGTTGCAAACAAATCACTTTTTATGAAATATATTTTAAACGGTTGAGTTAAAACCGTTCTTTATACTTTGTGTTGTGATACCAATGGTGTAGTACCCCAGTGACATGTATGCTTCCGCTAAACCAGATTTTGGGGGTGTTACTGATTGGCATCAGAGCCTAGGTTATAGAGATCTAGGTATTTTAAAACCTAGACTATAACCACTTTTACAAAAACAAAATTCTATGACTGACACATGCCTGCCTGCCAAGCCTGTTGCCTTAATTACTGTTTTACTTATGATATGTTCTATTGTTTGATGATTTATATACATACTTATATATACATACCTTAATTGTCACAACCTTCCCCGACACAATTTCACTACCCAATTCCTTTGAAACATCAAATTCACCATCATCTACAAATCCACCAATTCATTTGATCGCAACCTCAACCTATCACCTTAAAACATGTATCTTCGAGACGCATCGCTATTAGATCTCACTCTTCCTCTGCTATTTTGAATGGACATGTCATTTGGAAAGAAGACCTATCCTCCGCAGCCACGTGACGACTATGATTATCTATTCAATTGTGTCTCTTCTCAATTTTGCTCGCGTATTCTACCTGTGACGATTATACCCTCATGCGATACCGTCCTTTTTATTTGAAATCTTATCTGCCGTTATCTTTTATGATGTAGACAAATGGCTCCTACAAGAAAGACAACCAAGACTACACGTGGACGACCCGCTGCTACCACATTTCCAACTAGGGATGAGGAAAACCCGCTTATTGTGAATCAAGCCATGCTGGATCAGTTGGTTAACCGGGTGGCGGCAGCACTGGCTGCAGCAAATGCAAACAACTCGACTACGGATGTCGGAACCTCAAGACCTATAAACGACAACAACCGCGGCTGCACCTACCAGGAGTTCTGAAAGACCATGACTGGAGGCTTTGGAGGAACCGAGGGAGCTGTTGTCTTGGTTAGATGGATGGAAAGGCTGGAGACTGTGTTTCGAATATGCAGATGTGCGGATGAAGACCGAGTTAAGTATGCATCATTCACCTTCATGGATGCCGCTCTAACCTGGTAGAACAACTATCTAAAGTCTGCAGGCATTGATGCCGCATACGCAATACCATGGGAAAATTTCAAGGAAATGGTGCTCAGGAAGTACTACCCCCGCAACGAAGTTAAAAAGTTGGAGGTGGAGTTTTGGAACCTCAAGATACAGGGCACCAACATTGCTGCATACAACCAACGCTTTCAAGAATTGGCCTTACTGTGCCCCGAGATGGTCCAAACTGAAGCACGATTACTAGAGAGATATATTGTAGGATTACCCCCATCCATCAAGGGTAATGTCACTACCTTCAAGGCTGCTGACCTCCATGAGACTATGGAAGTGGCCAACAAGTTAATGGATCAAGTAATTGAGGATACCGCCGAGAAGGTGGTAGATAATGTTGGTCCACGAATTGTATGGATCTCTAAGTAGCCTTTGATTACTTAGTGGATGACTTGAATAAATCCAAATCAATCCAAGTGAGAAACTCTTAACAATTTGTTAATGTTAACGCGGAATATTAACAAGAACAATGAAGAACACCGAGTTATCACTAACTTCGTATATATTACTAACTCACACAATTCGTACGTACATCCGTATATAATAATGATCCTTAGGGTTCCTTTTATACTTGAAGGAAACCCTAATTACAAAACCGTGTGAAAAGATATTTACATATCTTCTATAAAGATACCTAACTCGTATATATCCTTTCCTAACTTAATACTAACAAACTTTCCTATTTTCACTGACCAGACTTAACTAACAAGTCAACCAGACTTAATACAATTACCAGACTTAACATTTACATTACCAGACTTAACCATGACCAGACTTAATAATGTAACTACCAGACTTAAGTCTGTATTCACTTGGTCTTCCTCGTACCTTGTGATAATTCACAACAATCCTCCCCTAACTTGATCTTCATGTTCCATGAACTTCAAGTTCCTTCTGAGTAAGCTTATGAGGATTGGAATTATCTTGATCTTCAAAACACTTGAAATCTGCAAAATTAAGTATTTGTGCAGCAACTTGATCTTCTTAGCATCTGATATGCATTTCACTTGATCTTTCCAGCAACCATGACATTTTGTACATCAATTCATATTAAGTTTCATATCTATTCTCATCACTTCCAGGTGTATTAACTCATGTGAGAGGTGAATCATTGAAAATTAATGGATTAGATGTCTCTTTACCAATAGCCATCACTACTGGAGTAGCCAAATGTTTTGGTGTGTAAGACCATGGTACATTGATAACCATATGATTTTTAGTAAATCATCAACTATCAACATATTTGTTATGTCTTTACCAAAATCTATACCCTTTTGGACTAGCCAATTCTTTGGTGGAATTTCACCTCACCTTGGTGAATTGGTTACCATTTATGGTTTTCCACAGCCTTTACCACAAGCCATAACCTTGTGGGCTAGTCAACTCTTCACTAATCTTAGATATGGTGAGTTGAATACCATACAATTTTTGGCAAATTGTCAGCCATAAACGGATTTGAGCTATCTTTACCTATAGCCATTTGCTCAGGATTAGCCAGTCCTTGTGTGGGTCAGACAAGGTGGACTGATAACCTTTTGTTGTGTTAGTGCTATGCACCTCCACCAAGTGAGAAGTTCCAATAGTCTCACTTGACAACTTGAAAATTCTTTCAAACACTTAATCCAGCAATGTCTCCTTCAAAGACAGTGTCTTGATTAAATCCAAAATCTGCTCATATACTTCATCTTTCTTATTTGCAGATAATTTCTTATTCAACATTTCTTTGCAGATAGAAGGTGAAAGTGGATATTCCACTTCTGCAAGCATATATACTTCAGCTCCTTGCAGAGACAAACAATGTACTCTGCAGTTGTGAAAATATCTCCAACTGATAAGCTTTTTCTGCTCAGGAAGCTGCCATACCACATCTGATTCAGTTGGAGGTTCAAACATAATTTTTAGATCACCCCAGAACACTCTTTCAAAATCATCTTCTGGTGGATTATCTCCATGTTTAATATTCACCAACTTATAAAGTTCATGAAGATCCTCTCTGTTCACATCATTTAATATTCCAGAAAAATTAACATACACAATGTTAGAATGATCTTCCCTTATTATGCTATATGCAGCCTTTCTCCCATTCTTAATAATTTGATAAGCAACTACTTTGGCTGGTTCCTTTGAACTCTCAATTGTACCCATAGTTGCTCCTTCAGATGAAGGTTCTTCTTCTGATTCATCATCTTCACCCACCTTCTTAGGTTTCCTTTTTCTTGACATGCTTTTTCTTCTTTTCCATGTCTCAATTTTAGGCTCATTCACAGGTTCAGTTGAAGCCTTCTCAACTTCTGACTCCTTTTCAATTTGCTGCTCAGCTTCTTGCACAGGTTCAGATACTGTATCATGACTACTCAATCTGATTCTTGGCTGTTCACCCTGTTCCTTTGGAATATGCCTTTCCTTAAAACACCATCTTTGTACATCTTCATAATCCAAAGGTCTGTATCCATGATCTCTTTCAAAAGCTCTTATATACCTTTCTTGAATATCTTCAAATGACATTCCCTTCATATTTTCGATTAAAAGATGCATCATGTTCTTCAGGTATATTCTCATACAGTGTCTCATCTCATTCTTTCCAAGCTTCTTGGGAACTTGCTTCTTTGATCTCACTTTTGCTATGAAGTCCCCTAAGATTTCATTATCCCCTCTAGAATTTACGAACTCTGCTAGCTGCCTAGCTCTTTCTCCAGTAGACAATCCTGGAATAGTTTTGAGTTCTTCAAACTTTGCTTTTACTTCAGCATCATTTTCAATTAAGCTCATCACATCATCTGTATCTTGAAGTGCCACTTCTCTAGCCAACAGAGCATCTTGTCCTATCTGTGCTTCTTCTTTTTCCTTTTCTTCCAGATCTTTAGCCTTAATTCCTTCTATTTCAGCCAAGCTTGCTTGTTCCTTAAGTATTTGACTTTTCTTTTTCTTAGTTTGAGGAGCTTCAACAAGAATCTCCTTCCCTTTTCTTTTAGTACCAGTAATCCCTTGACTAGTCTCAACATCATAACCAGACTTATCCCAACCAGAACTAACATGACCAAAACTAATTTTATTTTCAGACCCAACTCTACTAGACTTTGCAGCAGACTTATCAACTCCTTCCTCAGCAGAATCCTTGTCAGTTAGAATTAGTTTTCTCCCTTTTTTCTTCTCTTTGATCTTGCCTAAGGATTGAGCCAATGTCTCTGCTACTTCCATTGCTTCTGGACTAAAAGTTATGACTTTCTCTTGAACTGGTGTTTGAAATATGTGCTCTGCTTCTAAATTCCTCCCCTATTTGGAAGAATTTTCAGCTTCTCCTTCCTGGTCATCAAATTGAACACCCTGATCCTTCATAGCCTTTTCCATTTTCTTCACTTTCTTCACCAAAGTGATAACAGCTTTACTGAGTGCCTTATTTGACTTCTCCAAAGTAGTCACCTTCTTAAGCAAAGTTGGAACCAATGTTTGAATCTCTTCCACAGACATTGAGGCACATTCCTCCTCCTGTGCAGGACTTGGAACATGTGATGGAGGTGACTGTGGGATAGGAGTAGGTTGGCTCTCAGCAGATGAAGGACTGGGTTGTGGTGAAGGTGTTGGTGTAGGTATGGGTGTGGGAGTTGGGGATCTTGGTTGTTCCTGAGATTGCTCCTCATCAGATGACTCTTGTATATCCTCAGATGTACCTGCATTGTTAGTACCAACAAGCATTGAAGGAAGTAAAGGCCTATGGGCCCCTTTGAAATTTCTCTTCATGTTAGCAAATAATTTGGTTGTGAAAGCCACACATTCATATGTTTGCACTTTATTTGCTGTTTCAAAGTTGAGAACCATTTGCAAAAATCCTGGATACATCAAAAACTTAGGCTTTTTAACATTTGACTCCATGCCTTCAAAAATAAGTTTTGAGAAATTAAAAGTCCTTCCAGTGGATAGACAGACCAATGCAGCAGCAATTTTGCTACCAAACTGATCCTATCTACCACTTTTGAAACTTAGGCATTGGAGTAGATAATGGACTAAAAACCTCCACTGTGGTGTAAAATAGTTTTTCCAAAAAGTAAAAGAACCATCAGTGGGATAACCTATGTTTTGCATTCCTTCTAAAACATCCTTACGCAACATATCAAATTCCCCTGAAGCATCATCCATTTGAAGATTACTCTTTATGGATGCTTCAGTAACAGTAAACTCAATGGTATCAATAGTTGCCCTTAAGCATGGTGTCCCATCATCAAAAGTATCAGAGGTAACCGACCCCCAAAACTGCCTGACAAGGGACGCATAAATGGTGGGATTATGAAGTAAAGCATACCGAATGTATGAGCCACGCATAAAGTCCACAATTTCTTCAAAGCCGGCACTTTGAGTTGGTTTCTTCAAATATCCAACTTGGTTGTGTTTGTCAACAAACTTTAGGGCAGCCATGGATGAGAGAATGAGATAATTCGGGTTGAATTAAGTTAGTTATTTGACTAAGTTGTAGTTGAGAAGCAGAGTAGTTACCAAAAATATTGTAATTTAAATTTGGAAGTAAATAAAGATAAAAGTGAGAAAAATTTGATCAATTTTACCCTTATATACTTCTTAGCCTCGAAAAATCATTAACGGTAATATTTTATATAAAAACGCGTTAGTCTGACAGACCAGACCTAACGGTAATATTTTATTACTCTGTTTACACTACAAGACTTAAAATTGGTCAACCCGACTTAATCACTCACCTACCAGACTTTACCAAAGATGTTGACTTACACACTTTATTAAGTAACAAAGAGGCTTCGATCCATCCCCAATCCATGTGTTGATACAAAAGTTGGGCGTTCCTTGTTTCCGTACCAATCAGATCTTAATGCTTGAGACCTGCGCACTAAGAAAACAAAAAGACACCGTTAGGCTTATCGTGGGATTGTCTCCCACGATTATCCTCCGGCGTGAGAGTAAGTAATCGGTTTTAGGGTTTAGTTGAAGAGTTAGGGTTATAATGTCGTACCTTTAATTCTAGCCGATATGCCCTTTATATATACACGAAATCCTTGTTGGTTTCATGTTTATAAACCTTCGGCGTATCCCGCCTCATTTGGTCATTGATCCTTATCCCATAAATAAGAGATCAATACTAATAATAGATTTCGAACTTGGGCCTTTGTAAGCCCAAATCTTTATCATGATAGCCCATGCGTGATGGGCTTGAGTATGGGTCAGGTTCGTGACCCGAATGCGGACTATATGTCATCATGTCCCCCCAGTCTAGTGTGCGCAATGCAAAATTGCGGATGCTAGACTAACAATTGTAGCGAAAAATATTCCTCGATGCGTAGCGGGGAAGTTTCAAGTGTTTCCCGCCTAAAAAATAGCAAATAATAATCTAGTCCAAGTACATCCGTATCTCCTTCGTAAATCGTGAGGGGTGGGTGAAAAAGTGCTTCACCTTTTGGCTTCCCAGCCACACGATTAGAGCAAGTGGGGTACACGTGTCATCCATCCACGAATATGTGTAACCCTATATAAAGGTCAGCCATCTTTTCACTGTGGCTACCACAGTAAAAAAAACGTCATTTTCCACCATTGTTAAACCTTCAAACAGCAATCAAAAATCAAAGAAAGCTAAGGTAATAGCGTGTGCGCTTCAGAGTCCTTTAAATTCTAACCATGGTTCTCCAGTTATCCAATTTTAATTCCGATATATCTGAGGACGAACTTCGTCAGCTCACCTCAGATTATTACATCCCTACTGCATTGCACCCGGAGGTGCCGGTGGCGAATGCGTCAATAGCGAACTTCCCGCAAGGGAAAGTGGGGGTATACACGCGTTTCTTCGAATTCGCCAACCAACGTGTGCCCATTTCCCTATTTTTGTGCGATATTCTAAACCACTATCGTCTTCATATTTCCCAGTTGCACTGTATAGGTGCAGCAAAAATAACCAATTTTGAAGTAAATTGTCGCCTGTTGGCGATTGAACCCACAATCCATCTATTCCGCGCGTTTTACCACACATCGTGGTCGAATGGGTGGGTATCCTTTTCTAAGCGCGCAGGGCTACTGCAGTGCTATACGGAAAAATTAGATGCGCTTAGGAATTGGAGGGAGAAGTTCTTCTGGGTTGATAGTGCATTTTTTCCATGGATTTTTGAGTTCTATACCCAAGAATCATTACCGAGAGATGAGCGCCCCATCCCCGGAACGTATAACACAGAGGATGCAGAGACGATTAATGCTAATCGCATACCGATCAAGGCGTATCCAGAGGAGTTTTTGGTGCACATGGGCATCAGTCGCAATTACTTCGGTAGTCCGGAGGAACTGCCAACTTTTTTAGACGAGAATAGCCGGGGTGGGTGCTTGTCTCTCCTCCCTCTTTGCTTAGTAGTTGTAAGCGCTCATCCCTATGTAGCTTATCTAACTCGTTTTGTGTTTGTTTGTTGTTTGTTGCGCAGAGATGGATCTATTCGGTGTTGTTCGCTTGGCGAGGCCCACGCAGGTGACCGTAGGGGTGCGCCCTTTGAGAGATGGCGAGGAGCCACTTCTACAGGCTACCGCAGGGCGCACTATGCAGATCGCACCGGAGGATTCAGAGGATACGCCCCCAGTTGTTCTAGAGGCGACTCCTCTTCGCAGTTTTCCAACACCTGAGGTACAAGTCTCTGTGGAAGAATCATCGCACACAGATTCGTCAGAGGGTGTGGAGATTGTTGTGTCTGAAAGTGAGGAGGAAGGCGCTAGCCAAGGGGTGAAGCGCAAGAAAGCTGCTGGGGATGATGGCGCTAGCACATCTAAAAGAAGGCGCCATCTCATCTCTGGCGAGTAGTCATCAGAAGAGGATGCGTCGTCGCATAAAACTCCTCCCCCCAAGTAAGTACTTGTATCTTTAGATCTTCAGTCCTTTAATCCGCGTTAATACTATAGAGTAACTTTGTTATTTGCGTGCAGTGTTGAAACTGCTAATGAGGATGTTGCGCGTGTTGGGACCTCGCCAACCAAGGCGAGTCCTTCGCCTACTGATCATCTTGCGCAGGGGAGCCAAGAATCTGGGTCAAAGGCTTCTGAAGATGTGCCTACGGATCAGTTGATTGAGGAGTTGTGCTTAGCTGCTGCGCATCAAGCCTCATTGGTTGCACAGCTCAAAGCTAGGCATGTGGGTGAAGGTAGCAGCAGTACGCATAAGGATAGGGAAATTGCGCTACTTAAGGCGCAGTTGGCTGACGCCCGGGCTGAAGTAGAGTCAACTACTGTGTATGCTCAGAAGCTTGCTGATGAGAGGCTATCATTGTTTGCCCAAGTGAACCAAGAACGTGCTAGCTTCAAAGAATACAAGGCCTCCTGTCTTTGGGTTTTGAAATATTTGAAGAATGGGAAGAATGAGCACTTCGCTAATTTGGAGGAGTTCCGCAAGTCCGTAAAGTGTTTGCTGGTGAAACAGGAGAGCAAGCTGCGCAAGCTTAGCATCGAATATGATGAAGAATTGTACCCTCACCTGGTGTCAACCATTGCTGAGCGCAGGTGGCTTATCAGCCATGGCTTGCGCCTTGCTGCCTTGAGAACTCTAGAGTCTCAAGATGTGAAGGAATCCTTTGGGGATGTTGTTCAGTGTGCGCTGGCGCGTGGTAAGGCAGAGGCTGTAGAGGAGTTGTGTGCGAACAAGATTTTAACTGTGCCCGCCGCCCAAGTACCAGGTTACAACGAGAACACTTATGATGATCTTGTTGCTGCTATGGAGAAGTTGAAGCTTTTGGAGCTTCCTCATATTGCTCAACTGGAGCGCGACCAGGATTATCCCATAGGTGTGATTATGGAGGGGTTAACTTTGGCTAGGCACACAGCAGATGACGCTGAGGCACAGCCTGATTATTTTTTGAAGCCCGATGTGTCGCAGCTGCAGGTACCCCTCTTTGCTTGTCCGCGTGATATCCTGAATCCTTTCGCTCTTGAGAAGGAAATTCCTCTAAAGAAGTCCCTAGAGGCCCATGAGATGAGACTTGCGAGGAAGAAGGGTCTGATGGAGTGCCCGTTAGCGTGCCAACGGTGTCACCCAAGGATGTTGACCTGTTGAAGAAGCTTGAAGAGGCTGGTAGTGCGGCGCGCCAAGTGGGCAGTTCAGGGCTTAAACGCACACATAGTATATAGGCTGCTTAGATGTAGTGATGTTTTGTAATAGGTTCACTTTTTGTTGCACATGTGCATGTTGAATCTATACTTTATATGAACTCGTAGTCCGTATATTGTATCAAATGTAATTGTTTTTATAATGTTTGTACTTAGTTATTTTAGTCTTTGCGTAAAAGACGTTTATGTTGTGTCTAAGAAGCAAACTGTTGTGTCCATACTTAAAAAAATTTATAAGAATCCATAATCGTGTATGAAGTTTATAAAATTGACAAGTTTATAGATTGATATGCAGCGTACTGCAAATATCATATCAAGGAGTTAAGTGTCTTAATTCCTAATTTGTTAAACGCGCACAGTGTGCATTGTTGTGTATCCGTCGTGGGATACACATTGAACTTACTCCAACGTCTTGAGAGTAAGGTGTTTAACAAGGATGCGTGATCCGATGTTGATGGGTTTGCAACCCTCTTACTCAACGAGTTATTTAGTAGGTTTACTCATCCTTTTACCATCGTGGGTTTTTAATTAGTGCATGCACGCCATGTAGGCACAAGATAATATAACAACAATATTGAGACATAAATAATATGTAAACAATAAAGTAAAGTGTGTCGCGGAGTTAGCTAGAAACCGCAACATTTTATTAATACTTGCAAGTTTTTGTAAAAAAGAAAAACATTTACCTAAATGAGACAAAATGTAAATACACGGATATTTATTGAGCACTTACTAAAGTGCGGAGGTGTCCGTGTGTGAGGCCGTAGCCTTTCCTAAAGATAGCATCTCTTGAGATTGCAAACATTCCATGTGCGTTGTAGCTCGCGGCCATCCGTGTCACGCAGCTTGTACGCGCCTTGTCCTAGTGCCTCAATGACCTCATAAGGTCCTTCCCACTTTGGTCCAAGTTTACCTGTATCTTCTGCGTGGCTCGCACCGTTAGCGCGATAAACAAAGTCGCCCGATCTGAATGAGGTGCTTCGAACTTTAGCATCGTAGTATCCCTTCATTTTTGACTTAGCTTTTTCCTCAAGTATAGCTGCGCGTTCGCGCCTTTCTTCCAATAGGTCCAAGTCTATACGTCATTCGTCGTCATTGGTTGCGACATTAACTTCCGCGGTGCGAATAGTTGGCATCCCAATTTCAGCTGGTATGACAGCTTCTGTCCCATAGACAAGGGAAAAAGGAGTGTCTCCATTGCTAACTTTGATTGTCGTGCGGTGCACCCATAAGACATGCGAAAATTCATCCACCCATCTTCCTTTGTGTTTGTCCAAGCGCGCTTTAATTCCCTCGCCTAGACTACGATTTGCGCGCTCAACCAAACCATTGGTTTGTGGGTGTTTAACTGACGCGAAATGTTGTGTGATATTTAGGCCTGCACACCAGTCTTTGAACGGGTTATCGCGGAATTGTTTTCCGTTGTCCGAAACGATTTCCCCAGGTAATCCAAAGCGGCATACGATATTTTCCCAAACGAATCGTTTTACTTGATTATCTGTGATTGTCGCAACTGCTTTTGCCTCAATCCACTTAGTGAAGTAGTCTATTGCCACAATAAGAAATTTCAGTCCCCCCGCTGCAACAGGGAAGGGACCCGCAATGTCGATACCCCACTTATGGAATGGCCATGGAGAAGTGATAGGCGTTAGCTCTTGTTGTGGTCTGCGCGGGATGGGTCTATGAACTTGGCAGTCGTTACACTTCTTTATCATATCACGCGCGTCACGGTGCATCGTAGGCCAGTAGTATCCTGACCGCAAGGCTCGTGCCACAACGGACCCTGGTCCCGAGTGCATACTGCATGAACCGGCGTGGATCTCTCGGAGTACGTAATCTGCCTGAAGAGGTCCAACGCATCTAAGCCATGGTTGTAGTAATGAGCGCCGATATAGGATACCATCTCGAAGTTCGAACCTCTGCGCTGCGCGCCGTATCCGTCGAGCATCTTTCTGCTCCTCGGGCAATTTGCCCTTACTTATGAATTCGATGATGGGGGTCATCCATGTAGGATCCTGCTCTTCTATCACCGTAGATATCTCCATCTCCGAGATGGATTTGGTCTTTAGGATCTCCACCAATACTTGTTTTGACAGGTGCGCGAAGCTTGTAGATGCGATCTTGCTTAGTGCGTCCGCCTTTTTGTTTTCCCCTCTAGGAACTTGTTTAATGGTAAACCTGTCAAAACCTTGGATTAGTGACTTGGTCTTTTCGAGGTATTGAACCATGTTATCCTCTTTAGCCACATATTCGCCCAACACATGGTTGGATACTAATCGAGAATCCACGTTTGCTTCTAGGTTGCATACGCCCATTAGAGTTGCAATGCGTAATCCAGCGATTAGAGCTTCATATTCTGCTTCGTTGTTCGTGGCTGTGAATTCAAAGCGCAGTGCGTAAGTGAATTCCATTCCTTCTGGGTTGGTGAGGATAAGGCCTGCGCCCGACCCATCCACGCATGAAGATCCATCCGTGAACATGACCCATGGCTCCTGTAGTTCTACCTCGCTCAGTGGAGGTGCATCATCAGTGTCTGGTTTTTCGATGATGAAGTCTGCTAGTATTTGCCCCTTAACCGCAGTGCGTGGTCTATAGGAGATGTTATACTCGCCTAGCAATACACTCCACTTTTGTAATCGCCCGATGCGTCGGGTTTGGAGATAACTTGCTTGATTGGTTGGTCTGTGATCACCGCTATTGGATGCGCTTGAAAGTATCTGCGCAATCTTTTGGCGGCGAATACTAATGCTAAGACCAACTTTTCCATTGGGCTATAGTTAATCTCTGTCTTCTTGAGTGCTTTGCTTACGAAATATACCGGTGTTTGTACGGAGTTCCTTTCTGTCAGTAGCACTGCGCTGGCCACTCCATGAGTCACAGATAAGTAGACGATTAACTCCTCCCCTGGTCGGGGTGCGACTAGCTTAGGAAGCGCTGCTATATGTTGCTTAAGCTGTGTGAAAGCTTCTTCTGCTTCCGTAGTCCAACGAAAGTCTCCCTTTTTTGTACACTTCTTGAGTGTTTTAAAGAGAGGAAGTGACTTATCCGCTGATTTGGACAGGAATCTGTTCAAACCGGATAGTTTCCCATTTAGAGACTGAACTTCTTTCAGCGTGCGTGGTGAAGGGAGTTGGATGACAGCCTCTGTTTTTTCTGGGCATGGCTTAATGCCATCTGGTTCTATCAAGTATCCCAGGAACATGCCTTCTGTAGCGCCAAAAGTGCATTTCTTAGGATTTAGATTCATGTTGATCTTTCGTAGTGTTCTAAATGTTTCTTCAATGTCGCGCACCACTTCATCTCCAGTATGGCTTTTTATGACAAGATCGTCCACATAGACCTCTAAGTTGCGGCCCACTTGCTTTTCAAATGCATTATCTACCAATCGCTGGTAGGTGACGCCCACATTCTTCAGGCCAAAAGGCATCTTTTTGTAACAATAGACACCTTGGCTTGTGTGGAAGGCTGTTTTTTTCCTCGTCTTCCTTGGCCATTTGGATTTGGTGGTACCCTTTGTATGCATCTAAGAAACATTTAAAGGGATATCCGCACAGAGATTCTACCTTCCAGTCTATCTCTGGCAGCGGATAGCAGTCCTATGGACATGCTTTGTTGAGATCAGTGAAATCCACACACATCCGCCAGCTACCATCCCCCTTCTTGACCATTACTGGATTTGAGAGCCAGTCATGGTAATAGACTTCTCGCATGATGCCTGCGTCCACAAGTTTGTGTACTTCCTCCAGAATGGCTTTTGCGCGCTCTGGAGCCTGGCCGTGCTTTTTCTGCCGCACTGGGGAATATCCTTGTCGGATATTCAGCTTGTGTTCTGCAATCGAGCGTGGCACACCAGTCATGTGCTTTGGTTCCCATGCGAAGATATCCAGATTCCTTTGCAAGAGCGCGCACACGGCCGCTCTGCCTTTGTCAGACAACGATCCTTCGATCGATACTTCTTGCTCCGGGTAATCAGGATGAATTGCGACCTTCAGGTTTGGTACTTTAGCTGCGCTCTGTTCTGGGGTGTGCGTCGTCTCACATGTAATCGTGTTACACTCTCTAGGTGGTGCGGCGTTATTGTAGATGGTGACAATGCCGCCTTCTACCGGGAATTTGAGCATCCCATGTGCTGTGGACGGTACTGCGCGCATTTCCGAAATTCCTGGTCTTCCAATAATGCCATTGTATGGCGAAGGAGACCTGATCACCATAAAATTCATCCACGCTGCCGTGGAGTGTTCCTTATTACCAACAACAACTAGTAGTCGTAGTTGCCCCATAGGCCATATCTTTTCTCCCGTGAAGCCAGTCAACGGCGTCGTGGCCGGGCTTAACTGTCTTTGTATCTCAGGTCGCAACCTTTTGAAACAATGCTCATACATTATGTCTGCGGATGCCCCTCCATCAACATACATGCGGTGGATATCGTGACCCCCCGTATTTATCTCGATGGTAAGTGGTTCCGCAACTGCGTTGTCCGCAACCAAGGTGGGAAAAGAAATTTCGCTTCCATGAGAAAATTTCTGGCTGACCTTTTGCCTAGTCTTTCTCTGCCATGATTGTATCATGTAGATAGTATCAGCCTTTTCCTTAGGTGCTTCTTTCTTGTTCTCGGTCTTTTGTTTGTTTTTCCCATCCTTGATGTTCTTAACTAAATGGTCCAATCTGCCTTCTTTTACTAATTTATCAATTAGTTGGCGCAATTGGACACACTCATTAGTGGTGTGGCCCTTCTGTCCATGATACTCGTAGTACCCGTTCCCTACGCGATGCCCTTCTGGGGTGCGCATTGGTGGGGGTCTCGGGAAGTTCGCGCCTTCCGTTGCAAGTATCTCTTTTGGAGTCTTCGTTAGTAGGGTGTACTTGTCGTTTCCCCGTCCACTCCCTTGACTGCGATAGCTTTTGTTACGATTGCTACTCTGGTCATTGGATTGTCTCCTTGGCTCTTCTTGTGACCTATAGTTTGAGTAGCCTTTCTTACCGTCCGCAGCGGCGGCTTCCCCTTGGATGAAGGACCTCGTACGCTTCATAAGTTCGTCAAAGGTTTGGGGAACCCGATCATTTAACTTTATGATAAGTTCTGGGTTATTGATTCCGTTCATAAACCCTGAGATCTTTAGTATTTCGGGGCATGCCTTGACATGTATGCATTCGTCTTTAAAGCGCTCCATAAAAGCGCTTGTGGATTCCCCTTGGCGCTGTTTTACCCTAGCGAGTTCGACAGGGTTCTTGGCGCACTTCTTCCTTTGAGTAAAGTTCAAACGAAACGCCTTCCGCAACTCTTCAAACCCATCGATGCTTCTGCGTGGAAGCTTACTGAACCAGTTGCGCGCATTCCCTACTAATGTAGAGTTAAACATGTGGCACCACACAGGTTGTGGCCAATTTTCGATAGTGGCTGCTGATTCGAAAATTTTTAGGTGATCATCAGGATCACCTGTCCCATCATAAGTTTTGACATTAGCGGGCATGCGCCTTCTCTTATTTTCTGAAAAATCGCTGATGCGCCGAGTGAACGCATCAACTTTTTGGCGGCGCCAGGGACGAGACATGTCTTCGTCTTCCTGGTCGCGGTATCTTCCCCTTGATTTCCAGTGTCCTGTTTCTTTGTCCTCGTTGTCCGAGGAGTCACTTGAGGATGAGCTTACTCTTTTGCGACGCTTACGCCGACTATTATCGGAATCCGAGCTTGCTCTTCTGCGGCGCTTGCGCCGACTATCCTCGGAATCAGAGCTTGAAGGGCTTTCGCTTGGGGAGCACCGTCGCCCAAGCCTATCATGAACCCTGCGACTACCAAGCCTAGTGTGGACATTGGTGCGCCGTTCCCCACCTTCATGCTCCTCCAGATACTGAAAGTCGGTTGCTTCGTCATCCATAACCTTCCTTCCGATCCTAGTAAACACTGGGTGTTTGCGGCTATCTTTCTCGCCCCTTTCCTTTCGGTAGCGCGGTGGGGATGCTTCATGCTCAGGGTCGAAGTTGAGTCTGGCGTGCCGACTCTGACTTGACCTCTTTTTCGCTTCCTCTCGCATGAGCGCAGCCAAAGTTTCATAATTCTGAGACACGAAATCACTTGGCGCTAGTTCAGGCGCGACTCCTTCTAGCGCGAGGGTGTCTGTTTCCAAAGCAAGATCCTTGTTTCGGATAGGCGCGTTTGGTGGCTCAGTGAAGTTTAATTCTGGCATGGTGAGAGGAGTGCGCAGTAGGTCTACCGAGCTAGTGGTTGTCGTAGTAGCCTGGGTAGTCCTTGTGAGCGGTTCTACTGGAGTAAAAGCCAGATCTGAGTATGATCCTAGGCTTTTGGGCGCACTGGTTGTTCCAGAGGCCTGCTTAGCGGCTGAATCAGTTTGCTGCTTCTTCCCCAGTAGGTCGTCATGCGTTTTCTTCGTCTCCGGTGTCCGCTGGTTTGGGTTTCTGATAACGCCTAAATCTAACATGTTTTTGATAGCGTTATTGGTAGTTTTATATATGTTTTGTGGTTATATTTATATGCTTTTGTTACTAAATCGTACCAAAGTGTGTTTGCAAAGCATTTGTAGCCAAAAACAGGAAAATGGATGGAAAAGATGCAAAAATGAGGAAAAAGGATGTATTTGAGATTGCATGTGAGTCTTGTGTCAAGTTCCGCTCCGTAAGGTACTTCAATGAGTTAAAGTCCGAGTAGTCGAGTTAATAAGCTTAAGGATGAAGGGAAAGATCAAAGAATCAAGAGCTACAACCGAGAAACAAGTCGTACGCAAAAGTCCAAGAAATAGGTTCATCAGCCATAGCCATCCGATCGGTCGCTGCCGCAACCGATTCGGATGGAGTGAATTTGGATTTACCGAGAAGACCAACCGATCGGTAGACCATTCTATCCGATCGGTTGGAAGTCGCTGTTGACCCAAGACTTCTTTATTAAGGATTGTGACTTTATAAATCCGGTTCTAGGTCCTTCTTTTCAGTATTCTAACCATTCAATACTACTTGGAGAGCAAGAGAAGCATTTATGCACTTAGACCTTTGGTTAGAGCAATTTATGGAACCATTTGTTGAGTATTTATATACCAATCAATCTAGAGAGAGGGGGTATGCTACAAGTGCTAGGAGAGAACCATTCACAGAAATATACTCAGAAATTCGTCCATAAGTCCAGGAGAAGGGAGAAAGTTGAATATACCATTTTCATTGCTTGTGGAATCATTGTCTTTCACTTGTAATCTTATTTCCAAATCATTGTAAGACTTTCAATCATGGTTTCTAATGTTCAAAGTATTGAGTTTACATTTATGTTTGCTATGAGTGGCTAGTGCCTTTGTGCACTTGCTTAGATGATGTGTATTATTCATTGATTGGCATATGATTGTGATAACATGTTTTAATTCAATTTCAAGTCAATTCTAAGAACCAATTGTGATAAAGTTTCATAGTGACATTTGGGTAATCAAGTTTAACTAGTGCTAGTAATCTTAAGGGTTGAAAGAACTATTGTTATTCCACTAGTTATAATCATTTGTCTATGAATGATTGTTGTTTTCCACAATTCTTGATTAAACAAAGGAACTTAATTGTGATTGTAATGAAAATGCTCTTGTCTATCAAAACGGATTGATTGTAAACCATTTTAAAGGTCGAGAGATTAATAGTTTGCTTTCAATTGTGACCTTTTGTCTATAATCGGTTACCTTTTGTATTGACCATTTCCTAAGCTTGTTTGATTAGACAAAAGATTGTTTTTGTGTTTGGGGAACACCAACTCATGAACCTTGAATTGATCTTGAATTGATTGGTTAAACTTAATGCTTGTTTTTATAAACCAAAATCTTGACGAAGGTTTAATTTGTAGAAACAATAGATTAGTGTCAAAACTAATTATCACAACCAACATGTTTTCCAAAGTTATCACAATCATATTAGTCAATTGTAGTACACTAGTCTAAGCAAGTGTAGTTTTTAATCATTTGAATTTTCATCATATCATTACTACTTATTTGAGATAGTTGCTTTTAACTTACAATTCGATTCACTACACAAATCCCTGCGAACGATCCCGACTTACCATCAAAATCTTGCTACAACGGACGAGTATACTTGCTCGTATGTGTTGTTATTAGATTCGGTAATTCACCCCCTTATAAATTTAAAACTTGCACCGAACCGGGCACATCAAGTTTTTGGCGCCGTTGCCGGGGATTTTGATCGTGTTTCTGTAAGTTTTAGTCCAATTCTCATTTAGTTAGTTTTCGTAAAAAAAAAAAAAAAAAAAAAAAAAAAAAAAAAGTTTTACCGAGCTGCCCATCCGATCGGTTGTTCATCTATCCGATCGGTTTTCCAAAATTTTCATTTACCGAGAGAACCATCCGATCGGCGGACACTTCCATCCGATCGGATCCTTCAAATCAAATTTACCGAGAGATCTATCCGATCGGTTGGACGATTCTGATCTTTTCAAATTGTTTTCATTCTTTGCTCGTTTGTTTAGACATTGCCTCGATTCGTTGGGGAATTGTATGAACACTCGATCAACTGGAGTAGAACCAATTCCACCACTTTTCAATCCCGAAAGTTTGATTCGAACAAGATCTAGAAGAAGAAGAAGAACACCCTTTGTTCCACTAGCCAATCGTGTACCAAGAGTACCAAACCCAACTTTTGATAACCTTTTTGAAGCCAAAGTCGTTTATAACCCATTCACTGATCAACCTTTTCCCATGGCTGACGATAGACCCATGTGGGAAGCAAACCGAGCCGTAGCACCCACTCCTGGAGCTGCTATTGTTGCTGTCAACTTAGGTGACAATTTCACCGTGAAAGGTCACCATCTTTCTATGATCAAAGACCGTCAATTCGATGGCCGTTCGAGGGCCGATCCTCACAAACACGTTGCCGAATTCATTGAAATTTGTGGCATGTTCCGATACGGAGATACAAATGTTGATGCCATTAAACTCAAACTTTTTCCGTCATCACTTGCTGGAAATGCAAAAGTGTGGTATAACGAATTAACACCAGGAATCATCACTACTTGGGGGGAGATGAGGCAAGCTTTTGTAAGCCGATTCTTTCCACCTGCAATGTTTGATCGACTCATGGGAGAAATTCGTGCTTTCACACAAAATCCTAACGAATCACTCGTCGAAGCCTGGCTTCGTATGAAGGATTTACTTCGAAGTTGTCATGGACATGGTTTAGGACGAGGAACCATTATCCAAATCTTTTACCATGGACTTGATGAAACATCTCAAGGAATTCTTGATGCTGGAGGAATTTTTCTTTATAAGACTCCTAACCAGGCATACCAATTGCTTGAAGACCGAGTTCTTCTCAAACTCGACTGGTCAAAAGATGCCAAAACAAAACCCTTAAGAAAAACCGTTGCTTTTGCCAAAAGTTCTGATTCATCTAAACTCATGGAGAAAATGGAAACCTTGGTTTCCAAAATCGATTCGCAATACAAAGATCTTAGAGGAGAGATGAAAGAAATGCGAGATGGTTGTAACAACTGTGGAGGTAACCACCCATCATCAGAATGCGATGATCAACCAATGGATCAACCAAAAGAAGGGGAAGCTAATTACATCCAAGGAGGATACCGAGGAGGAGGATATCGTGGAAATTATTACGGACGAAACTCTGCTAGTTGGCAAGATCGCCGACAAAGGGATAACAACCATGAGTCCCAACCAAAAGTAGAGAACCAAACTTCACAAAATTCCGACAAGAAACCTGAAGAAACAGATTTTGAAAAAATGAAGAGAGAATTTTTCACTGCTCAAAAATCAACCAACGAGTTCGTCAAGAATCAATTTTTCAATCTCAAGACCAAAGTTGAGCAAGGTCAGAAAAATCATCAAGCGTCTATCCAAGATCTTGAAAACAAATTTGGTAGACTCTCTGATCAAATTTCTTCCCGACCATCAGGTTTGTTGCCTAGTAACACCCAAACCAACCCAAAACCATCATCATCATCGAATGATAAGACTTATCGTCCACCACAAACCAGAAATGAGCATATCAATGTTGTATTCACAAGAAGTGGCCTGTCTTATGATCTACCACCCAACCCAAACAACACCACAACTATCGATTTCGATAGTGAGGATGAAGATGAAGAATCCAAGAAGGAAAATACACCAAAAACACCACCCAAACCCAAACCCAAACCACCAGTTAAGGCTTACACTCCAAAAATTCCATATCCTCAGAGCCTTAAGAAAGAAAGAATGGAGGAGCGTTATAAGAAGTTTGTTGAAATAATCAAAGAAGTTAGACTCAATGTACCCCTCATTGATGTTTTAGCCGGAATGCCCAATTACGGGAAATTTTTGAAAGAACTTCTTAACAACAAGAACAAGTTGGAGCAAATATCCGCTACCTTTCTCAATGAAGAATGTTCAGCTATTGTTCAAAACAAAATTCCATAAAAACTCGGAGATCCCGGAAGTTTTCTGATTCCATGCATATTAGGAAACAACATCACATGCGATGCTTTAGCCGACTTAGGTGCGAGTATTAATTTGATGCCCTATTCGCTGTATACGAAACTTTCAATCAAT
The DNA here is from genome assembly GCA_021014915.2 of Artemisia tridentata subsp. tridentata. NCBI lineage: Eukaryota > Viridiplantae > Streptophyta > Magnoliopsida > Asterales > Asteraceae > Artemisia > Artemisia tridentata. The sequence goes on from CP139503.1 coordinate 117,642,114, forward strand.
ACCTTGAAACCCACAATGATGAGTGGCCATTTACTCATCATTTTATACCCGAAAAACCCCACAAAAATGACCAAAAACACCCAAATGGACCATATATTGTTACAAATATCCTTGGATTGTGTTTTGTGTGTTTCAGGTACAAAAGGATTGAAAACGGGGCAAATACGGACAAAACCGAGCTTGGAATGGAAAAGAGTCGAAAACTGAAGCCCGGAAAGACGATTTTCATTTGGATTTTTATTCGAGCTCAAGAAATTCCAAAACGGCCCTTGGATTATTTTTTTTTCTTGTTGGCAATATTAGTCCCTTGCTCAACTTTGAAAATATGCAGATTGGGTCCCCACAGTTTACAACATTTACACCTATGGTCCTTGTGTTTGTCTAATTTTTGTCCTAGCTAAAATACCAACCGGATCTATATACCACAATCCCTTTATAACCCTTAAAACTCAACTAGCTAACCCACTATCCCTAAATACGACCCATCCACTTAATCCCACCAACCGACCCATCCACTTAATCCCACCACCGGCCCACACACAATAAACAAACACCGGCCCACACACTACAAAACTAAAACCGACCCATATTTTTGGTTAAAAACTAAATACGGGATAAATTTAGTCAAATCCCCCTTTTGTTGGTCAAAATCCCAATCAACACCAACTTAAGAACCCTAATTCGCTTCTGCTCTTCTTCCACCCCTAATCCCCCGCTCGCTAACCTCCCTACCACCTCACCACAACAAGCCAAAGACATCACATGACTTTGTCCATGGTCCCCTCCCCTCCACCTCAGCGATCCGAGGGAAACAAAAGTAATCCAACGATCAAGATTTCAAGATTTGGGGAGCACGTTTAATCCAAGGGCTAGAAAAGAAGCACAAAGGCATCAAGAGGAACACTCTCACAAGAAAAACACAACAAAGAAGATATATATATAGTAGCAGCCGATTGTCACTTTTTTTTTTTTTCTTGTCCCTCTTTTCATGTTTTTAGAAAAGATTAGACCATTTTAATTGAGGTTTATTTTTAGCTAATTAATTTAAGGTAATTTGTACTTTTTTAATTCGGTTGTAACTTTTACTTTTTATTTTAATTTCAGTCGAGTTTTATTATTTTACTGCTTCGATTCTGCTATTTTAATTCTTGTGGTGATTATGTAGTTTAATGGTTGTTGAATTTTGTGGTTAGTGACTTTTGTGGTTAGTGACTTTTAGTGACTTTTATATGGTTGTTGAATTATGTCGATTCTGCTTCGATGCTGCTATTTTAATTCTTGTTGTTGTTGCTTCGATTCTGCTTTTTTAAGTTGTTCTTAGTTTAAGTTTGAGAAATTATTTTTAGTTTAAGCGTATTGAGGTTATTTGAGTTTACTTTGATTTCTGCTATTGAGGTTATTGATTTATGTATGGATGTATGGATTTATGATACATTTGTTACTGCTTTATTTCTGCTTGGTTTAATGTGTATTGTTTAGATTACTGCTTCAAATCTGCTTATTTCGCTCTTGTTATTGCTCATTTTTGATAAGTTGGGTTAAGTTGTTTTTAGTTATTGTTGTTGGGATTCGATCTCAGGTTACCTAGGTGATAACCAAGCAGTCTAACCAACTGCCTTAGGCGGTTTGTTGCTTAAATCTTTGCTTGGTTTCTATTTAACCTTGTTCCTTATTTTACTTCAATAAGCTGTTAAGCTGTGAACAGCTTATTCCCTTAAGCTGTTTTTCTTTTCTAAATTTTTCCTAGCTTCTTTTTACTTTAAAGTATTTATTCAAAAAGTTTCAGATTTTTCTCTTTTAACTTAGTATTTTTAATCATTTATTTTCTTTAAATTAGTTTTTAATGCGTATTTAGTTATTTAAATTTCCGTTCGCGTTTTTAGATTTTCGTTACGTGTTTTTAATTAATTAGATTTTTGCGTATTTGCTTTGTTTATTTATTTTAATTAGGTTTAGAAATCAAAACTTTAATCGTGTTTCAAGCATTTTAATTCCGAACCGAAACGATATCCTCAATTTCACGCCTCGTTGGGAGAACGACCCGGGTACACGCTTATCCGGTTATTACAATTGGTTGTTTTTGCGTTAACGGTTTCAAGTTGACTTTTCTTCGTGAGAAGTTTGACTTGTGATTCGTTTGACCCGAATTCGACCAAAACCAATTAATGGCGCCGCTGCCGGGGAGGTGTGTTGCGACAATATCGTTACGGTTTGACGATTAGTGACTTGAAGAACCTTCCTCGTGAAGTTTCGTATATATCTTGTAAATATTTTTTTTATCAAAAATCCAAAAAAAAATTGAAAAACCTTGAAAACCCAAAAAGATTTTCTTCTCCAAATTATTTTTCCTTTTTCTTTTGTGATTTTCAATGTCTCTAAAATTAAAAAAACCCAAAAATAATCTTCGTCTCCTCTTATATGTTTAATTCTTATCTCTTTACCCTCTCATACCGTTTAATTCTTATCTTCTTATCCCTTAACCGTTTAATTCTATCTCTTTATCCCTCTATCCGTTTAATTCCTTTTCTCTATGTCTTCATCTTACCATTATGGTTGTCAATGGTGTGGCGGTCCTCATAATAGCGGGAATTGTCCCGGTTGTAGCATGGTGGAATCGGGAAACGGGTTTGTCTATGACCAAAATCCTTATTCCTACCATGAAACAACCAACTTTTTCAACCAGCCACCACACCATGAGATGGAAACCTATTCTTGTGAATATTGTGGAGGAGGTCCTCACCCGGGTTTTGATTGTCAAACAGGGAACATGTTTGTCTATGAGCAAGTTCCATGTGATCAAAGCTTCGGGTATGACCATTATCCATATGATTCACTGAATCAGTCACAACAAACTTATTGTTGTGAGTACTGTGGAGGTCCTCACTATAGCTCTGATTGTCAAACAAGGAGCCCGCTTGTCTATGAGCACGGCCCTTGTGACAATTATGACTATTCTTATCATGACCAACCTCCACAGTATCAAATGATTCATGCACAACCTCAGCCATCATTCACAGAACAAAAAAATGAAATTCTCATTGGTCTTCTTGATGTGCTTAAAGATCTTAAGGCCGAAATAGCCGAAGAACGAAGAGCACAAGAAAATCCTCATGAAGAATCTATGGCAGAATTACTAGCCAGAGAACGAGGAGCAAAAATGCGTGCTATATTTCGCAGGGCTGCCCTTCTTGATGACGATGATGATGATGAGGAAGATGACGAGGAGTGTGCCCCTGCAGATCTTCAAATATCAGATGAACCTCCGAGTGGCAATCCCACTCTACCTATCATTTCCGACTCTTCCCCTTCCCTCACGCCGGTTGAGGGAAGTGATCCTATCTTGGAAGAGGTCGATGCTTGTCTTAAAGAAGATTCAATTTCTCCGAAAATTGATGATTCTTATCTTGATCCGGGGGAAGATGTCTCGTTATTAAAAATGAAAGTTGATGAACCACTTTCCTTTCCCCCGGAAGAAGTTAAAGAAGTTATTTTTGAAGAAAAGCCGTTAGATCCTTTGGAGCTCGAGCTCGAGGATGCTTTGCCCGAATATGAGAATTTTATGTTTGATACGGCTGAGGAGAGTAGTGGCAGTCCCACTTCTCGTCCTGATTTTTCTCTTCCGGCTTTTGAAGCCTTCTACTTTGATATTGATCATTCGGAGGAGACGAGTAGTGGCAGTACCACTTCTCATGCTTATATCTCTCCTCCCGAATATGATTTATTTCATTTTGATATGAATGATCTTTATCACGAGGAGTTCTCCGATGAACTTTCTCTCTTTATATCTCCTCCGGAATACGATCATTTCTATTTTGATCTTGAGGAAGATATTAGTCTGGGGGGAGGTATACCTTCTCATGAAGTTTTCATCCCAACCCTCCCGCCCAAGACTTTTGACAAACCATCTTTTGATGATGAAGAGCTTATTATGATAATCATCCAAATCTTTATGCTCTTCATCACATATGCTGTGACTTCTCCTATCCTTTACTCCTTCGGGAGTGAAGACACCATCTTTGACCCCGGCATTTCTCCTTCTTTTAAGCCGCGGGTATCTCATCGGAGTGGAACTTTCATATGCTTCAATGTTTATTCAAACATCTTGAATGAAAGTCCGATTGAGATTATCTCTTCCACTTGCTCCCCCAAGGACAATTAAATTCGGGGCGAGTCTAAGCTTTCCGACTCGATACTAAACAAGCGCTTCGTGGGTGGCAACCCATGCTTATCCTTCTATCTTCTTTCTTATTTCTAACACTAAGTGTGGGGGAGTTCCTCTACTTGTGCTTTGTTGTATGTTTGCCTCTGTTTTCAGGATTCCCGTAGATTGTGATGATTGACGCGCCTGTTTTCAATCCAGCCGCCCAATATCCTATCTTTGTGTTTATGATTATCCAGGGATATCTTAAAATCCTTTTTGTGAAAAAGATTTCGTTTCCACACTTAGGTAGTAGTCTTACCCTTTTACGTTCTATAGTGTCGGCTCAGGCCGGTACTTTGAATATTGAGGGCAATATTCAATTCTAAGTGTGGGGGGGAATTCTCATTTGACCAAATTTTAAAAATTTTCACATATTGTTCCTTCTAGTCCCCTAGCACCCCCGTTTTGACCAAAAATTTTAAAAATTTTTATAGTATTTTCATCTAAAAGAAGTGCTTTGCACATAAAAAAATAATTTGCTATACATTAATACTTCGGTATTAGTGGAAGTTTAGACTTGATTAGGCTAGAACAAGGGGAATCCCGACTCTGCTAGAGTGTTGATCTAGCTGCTACCCTTAACGTTTAGGCTAAGTTTTTACGAATTGTGCAAATGAAAATGCTAAACGTGGAGTAGTTGGTTCTCTTTAGAGCTTGTCGAAGTTATTTGTGGCTCTTTGTTCCCATAAGCTTGAATCACCAAAAATATATAATCCTCTAATTAAAGGTATTTCGGTTTTGGCGATGATTAGTTTTTGTCTTCTTAAAAGAATCCTTGCTTGTAAGAGTTGGGTACACATCAAGGTTATTCCGAGTGTCGTGTGACATAAGCGACGGTTCATAAAACGGCCCTTGGATCTCTAATTCTGAAAGGCGTTAGAGTCTTGGATTTTTCCGTAAAGTTCCGTTTAATATGTTACACGGGATTTGGAGTATGGGCATTGAAAATAAATATGAATAAATAAGTCTTAAATTTAAGTGCTCTAAGCTACGGATTCGAGATCGGGCCTTGGATCCTTATTTCCGGAAGGCGTTTAGGTCTTGGCTACCCTCTTGCACCGGCCCTTGGACCTCTAGTTCAGGAATGTGTGAGGTCTTGGTCTAACCACCTTGGATCCTCATTTCAGGAATGTCTAGAGTCTTGGAACACTCCGTTGTAACGGCCCTTGGATCCTTTATTCCGAAAGGTGTAAGGTCTTGGAACTAAACCGTGAAGTTCCGTAGTTTATGGTACAATAATGAGTTAAGTAAAAAAAAAAAAAAAAAAAAAATGTGATGAATGGAAAAGAAAAATATGCTAAAGTCAAAAAAAAAAAAAAAAAAAAAAAAAAAAAAAAAAAAGAATAAGCCCAATTTTAAATCGCCTTGATGTGGACCTCATTTTTATTTGCAGCGGTTCTCGAGGGAAGGGTTTGAAACTACTTAGCGTCCAAACTTGATACTTTTATCGGACTAAAAATTATCGAAACGAGAATTTGAAGAAATTCATTTCTCACCAAAAATAAAATAAATAGAGGAAAATAGGAATTTGGGAACAAGGAGTAATACACAATTAACTTCCATAAGTAGTGTTAGCATTTTGCAAAAACGTTTGCACAAGGGTTTTTAGACTTAGTTGGGAAGTATAAAAAGAGGATGACGATTACAATTCCCCGGAGTCACCCATTTTGTGTGAATCCCGTTCCATGATGCCATTTTTGGAAATCAAGCATGCTATTTACGTTTTGTCTCGTTTTAATTTACTTGCATTTTATAATAAAGTCAAAACGGGGTAATATTTTTGGTAACTTTGAAATTTTTGATCCTTTCATTACTTCATATGATCGGATTGCTAGGGACTAGCAATTGTTTAGTGTGGGGGATTGATGAGTGGCCATTTACTCATCATTTTATACCCGAAAAACCCCACAAAAATGACCAAAAACACCCAAATGGACCATATATTGTTACAAATATCCTTGGATTGTGTTTTGTGTGTTTCAGGTACAAAAGGATTGAAAACGGGGCAAATACGGACAAAACCGAGCTTGGAATGGAAAAGAGTCGAAAACTGAAGCCCGGAAAGACGATTTTCATTTGGATTTTTATTCGAGCTCAAGAAATTCCAAAACGGCCCTTGGATTATTTTTTTTTCTTGTTGGCAATATTAGTCCCTTGCTCAACTTTGAAAATATGCAGATTGGGTCCCCACAGTTTACAACATTTACACCTATGGTCCTTGTGTTTGTCTAATTTTTGTCCTAGCTAAAATACCAACTGGATCTATATACCACAATCCCTTTATAACCCTTAAAACTCAACTAGCTAACCCACTATCCCTAAATACGACCCATCCACTTAATCCCACCAACCGACCCATCCACTTAATCCCACCACCGGCCCACACACAATAAACAAACACCGGCCCACACACTACAAAACTAAAACCGACCCATATTTTTGGTTAAAAACTAAATACGGGATAAATTTAGTCAAATCCCCCTTTTGTTGGTCAAAATCCCAATCAACACCAACTTAAGAACCCTAATTCGCTTCTGCTCTTCTTCCACCCCTAATCCCCCGCTCGCTAACCTCCCTACCACCTCACCACAACAAGCCAAAGACATCACATGACTTTGTCCATGGTCCCCTCCCCTCCACCTCAGCGATCCGAGGGAAACAAAAGTAATCCAACGATCAAGATTTCAAGATTTGGGGAGCACGTTTAATCCAAGGGCTAGAAAAGAAGCACAAAGGCATCAAGAGGAACACTCTCACAAGAAAAACACAACAAAGAAGATATATATATAGTAGCAGCCGATTGTCACTTTTTTTTTTTTCTTGTCCCTCTTTTCATGTTTTTAGAAAAGATTAGACCATTTTAATTGAGGTTTATTTTTAGCTAATTAATTTAAGGTAATTTGTACTTTTTTAATTCGGTTGTAACTTTTACTTTTTATTTTAATTTCAGTCGAGTTTTATTATTTTACTGCTTCGATTCTGCTATTTTAATTCTTGTGGTGATTATGTAGTTTAATGGTTGTTGAATTTTGTGGTTAGTGACTTTTGTGGTTAGTGACTTTTAGTGACTTTTATATGGTTGTTGAATTATGTCGATTCTGCTTCGATGCTGCTATTTTAATTCTTGTTGTTGTTGCTTCGATTCTGCTTTTTTAAGTTGTTCTTAGTTTAAGTTTGAGAAATTATTTTTAGTTTAAGCGTATTGAGGTTATTTGAGTTTACTTTGATTTCTTGCTATTGAGGTTATTGATTTATGTATGGATGTATGGATTTATGATACATTTGTTACTGCTTTATTTCTGCTTGGTTTAATGTGTATTGTTTAGATTACTGCTTCAAATCTGCTTATTTCGCTCTTGTTATTGCTCATTTTTGATAAGTTGGGTTAAGTTGTTTTTAGTTATTGTTGTTGGGATTCGATCTCAGGTTACCTAGGTGATAACCAAGCAGTCTAACCAACTGCCTTAGGCGGTTTGTTGCTTAAATCTTTGCTTGGTTTCTATTTAACCTTGTTCCTTATTTTACTTCAATAAGCTGTTAAGCTGTGAACAGCTTATTCCCTTAAGCTGTTTTTCTTTTCTAAATTTTTCCTAGCTTCTTTTTACTTTAAAGTATTTATTCAAAAAGTTTCAGATTTTTCTCTTTTAACTTAGTATTTTTAATCATTTATTTTCTTTAAATTAGTTTTTAATGCGTATTTAGTTATTTAAATTTCCGTTCGCGTTTTTAGATTTTCGTTACGTGTTTTTAATTAATTAGATTTTTGCGTATTTGCTTTGTTTATTTATTTTAATTAGGTTTAGAAATCAAAACTTTAATCGTGTTTCAAGCATTTTAATTCCGAACCGAAACGATATCCTCAATTTCACGCCTCGTTGGGAGAACGACCCGGGTACACGCTTATCCGGTTATTACAATTGGTTGTTTTTGCGTTAACGGTTTCAAGTTGACTTTTCTTCGTGAGAGGTTTGACTTGTGATTCGTTTGACCCGAATTCGACCAAAACCAAATACCTTGAAACCCACAAGGATGAGTATCCGATTAGCTAATCATACTTACCAATATCCTGTTGGTATTGCTGAGAATATGCTTGTCCAAGTAGGTAAATTCATTTTTCCCGTGGATTTTGTGATTTTAGAAATGGAGGAAGATAGTAGAGTACCCCTTATTTTAGGAAGACCTTTTCTAAACACCGCTGATGCGATCATCAAAGTAAAAGGAAAAGAACTCAATCTTGGAGTTGGAGAGGATAGAATCACCTTTTTAATCGATAAAGCAATGAAATATCCACATTCCAGTGATGACACTTGCTTTAACATTGATGTAATCGATGAAGTCACTGAGGAAGAATTGGATGCATTACTTGAAGATTCTGATCCATTCATGACTATTTCAGAGAAGATTAGTGAAACAACTTTTGATAAAGAATTCGCTGATTTTATGGAAGTAAAGATTGATGAAGAAGAAGAAGAAGAAGAAGAAGAAGGAGAGATAATAGAAGAAGATTTTGAGGAAATCAGTTTTAATGATCAAATGAGGATCAAAACATCACTTCAAGAACCACCGACTGATCTTGAGTTGAAACCACTTCCCGAAAATCTTGAGTATGCTTACTTGGAAGACAATTCGCTACTTCTAGTAGTCATATCTTCGTTGCTCAATGATTTTGAGAAAGAATGTCTGATTTCAGTTCTTAAGAAGCATAAAGAAGCTTTTGCGTGGAAAACTTCTGACATCCCAGGAATCAGTCCTGATTTTTGCAAACACAAAATCAATTTCAAAGAAGATGCCAAACCAGTTGTAGAAAGACAACGTCGACTCAACCCCAACATGAAAGAAGTTGTTAAAAAAGAAATCATCAAACTTCTTGATGCAGGTATCATTTACCCCATCGAGGATAGTCCTTGGGTGAGTCCTGTTCACTGTGTTCCGAAAAAATGAGGAATGACTATTGTGACCAACGAACGAAACAAACTAGTTCCAACTAGAACTGTCACCGGATGGCGAGTATGTATTGATTACAGAAAATTAAATAAAGCCACCAGAAAAGATCATTTTCCTTTGCCTTTCATGGATCAAATGCTTGAGAGATTAGCAGGAAACAAATACTTTTGATTTCTCGATGGTTTTTCAGGATATTTTCAAATTCCTATTGATCCAGCTGATCAAGAAAAGACCACATTCACATGTCCCTTTGGAACTTACGCTTATCGGCGTATGCCTTTTGGATTATGTAATGCTCCCGTGACTTTTCAAAGATGTATGATTGCCATATTCCAAGATATGCTTGAAACGTCTATGGAAGTTTTCATGGATGACTTTTTAGTTTTCGGAAGCTCATTCGAAGCTTGCCTTTCTAACCTCGATAAAATGCTTGAAAGATGTAAAGCTGCACATCTTGTTCTCAATTGGGAGAAGTGTCATTTCATGGTAACTGAAGGAATTGTGTTAGGACACAAAATTTCCAGCGCAGGAATGGAGGTTGACAAAGCAAAGATCGATGTCATTACCAAATTACCACCCCCAACTAACGTTAAAGCCGTTAGAAGTTTCCTAGGACATGCAGGTTTTTACCGTCGTTTCATTAAGGATTTTTCCAAAACATCTCGTCCAATGACGAAACTTCTTGAAAAAGATGTTGTTTTTGATTTTAATGCAGACTGCATGAAAGCATTCGAAGCATTGAAAACACAACTGACTAGTGCACCCATTATGGTTTCCCCTGATTGGTCACTACCATTCGAGCTTATGTGCGATGCAAGCGATTTTGCTGTTGGAGCTGTATTAGGACAACGAGAAGAGAAACATTTTCGTCCTATATATTTTTCCAGCAAAACACTCAACAATGCTCAACAGAATTACACAGTTACAGAGAAAGAATTGTTAGCCGTTGTTTTCGCTTTCGATAAATTCAGATCATACCTTGTACTTTCGAAAACAATCGTGTTCACCGATCATTCAGCGTTAAAATATCTGTTTAAGAAGCAAGATGCCAAACCGCGTCTCATCCGATGGATATTACTACTCCAAGAATTCGATATCGAAATCAAAGATAAGAAAGGAGCAGAAAATCTAGCCGCTGATCATCTATCTCGTTTAGAAAATCCAAATCTGGAAGAGTTAAAAGAAGATGAGATTGACGATTATTTTCCGGATGAAACACTCATGACTGTTGAAACAGATGATGAGAACGAAATTCCATGGTTTGCCAATTATGCAAATTATCTCGTTGGAGGAATTCTAAAGAAAGGATTAACTCATGCCCAACGAAGTAAATTCTTTTCGGATCTTAAACATTATTATTGGGAAGAACCTTATCTTTTCAAAATGTGTCCCGATGGGATGATTAGAAGATGTGTTTATGGTTCTGAAACGAGAAGAATTCTCGATGAATGTCATCATGGCCCAACTGGGGGACATTATGGTCCTTCCACCACAGCTAAAACAGTCTTTGATGCTGGATTCTATTGGCCGACTATTTTTAAAGAAGCCCATACTCTTGTTAAGAATTGTGATGCTTGCCAAAAATCCGGTAGTCTTTCTCGAACAGATGAAATGCCTCAGAAGAGCATTCAAGTCTGTGAATTATTCGATATTTGGGGAATTGATTTCATGAGACCGTTTCCTAAATCACACAAATACGAATACATTCTCGTTGCTATTGATTATGTTTCCAAATGGGCTGAAGCGGAAGCTCTACCCACAAATGATGCACGAGTAGTTGTTAATTTTCTCAAAAAGCTTTTCGCTCGTTATGGAATTCCTAAAGCTTTGATAAGTGATCGTGGAACCCATTTCTGTAACAAACAAATGGAGAAAATTATGAAGCGATACGGAGTTCATCATCGTTTCGCTACAGCTTATCACCCACAGACCAGTGGTCAAGTCGAAAATACCAACAGAGCCTTAAAAAGGATACTCGAAAAAACGGTTAAAGACAATCCCGCCGTTTGGTCGAGAAAACTAGATGATGCTCTGTGGGCATTTCGCAACACCAATTGGTACAACACCTTACAAAACACCAATTGGTACAACACCATACAGATTGTTGTATGGAAAAACTTGTCATTTGCCGTTCGAAATCGAACATCGCGCTTACTGGGCATTAAGAAACTGTAACCCAGACCTCAAAGTAGCTGGAGAAAAGAGATTTTTGCAATTGCATGAACTCGATGAGCTTAGACTACAAGCTTATGAGAACTCCAAACTTTACAAAGCAAGAACAAAAGCTTATCATGACAGAAAGCTAAGAATCAGAAAAGAATTCAAAGCTGGAGACAAAGTTCTGCTTTTTAACATGAAGTATAAGTTCAAAGCTCCCAAGCTGAAACCGAAATGGTTCGGACCGTATACAGTGAAACATGGATTTCCATCCGGATATGTTGAATTGCATGACAAACATGGTGGAAGTTTCATTGTTAATGGGCACCGAATTAAGTTATACTATGACAAGGAGCAGATGAATGAAGTTTCTATTCAAGAGATTCCGCCTGAATCAGAATATGAAGCTATAACCTTTATGTCACCCTTCCCGGCTGATGAACTCAAATAAGTACATTTTATTACTATCATTTATCCTATTAATTTGACTTGTTTTACTATATTATGTATGAGGATTGATACTTAATCGTTTACTTTTGTAATTCTCAGGTAAAAACAAGCATTTGGTGAAACTTGGCGATTTTGGACTAATTATGGAGCAAAACGTGCATAAAGTGAAAGTCTACTGACATGGACAAGATCAAGTCAATTCTGCTCCAGATGCGCCGCATCTCACTATCAACATGCGCCGCATCTATATCAAGATATCACCAGATACGATCCAAGATACAAGAGGACATGCGCCGCATCCTAATCAAGAGTTACGCCGCATCTTCTGGCGGTGTACGAATATTCCTGAATATTATAATCTTGGACCCCACGCGAAGTTAAGTACATACGCCGCATCTACTTATTAGATGCGCCGCATCTTCCCTCAGACACAAACTATAAATACCCCGTAGACCAGACGAATTAAAGAGAGCCGGAACCCTAAAAACCGAAGTTCGAACAGCAGAACAGGAGGACGAATTCAGTCAAGGAGGCAGCACAAGACACACCCAAATCGAAGATACAAGAGCTGTAAGAAGGTGCTGCATGTATTTAATTCATTAAGTAGTTTTGTTTTATTGTGTTAGCAAACTTTAATTCATCAGGATTGGTGGCTTGTGTAATGTGACAACGAAAGATTGCACTCCCTTTAATACTTGCTTTCCCATCAATTAAAGTTTATATGTTGATGTCTTTGGTTACTACTTATTAGTGCATTGATAACCTCTGTGTTTATTAGTGGCTTGCGGGCATTTGACTGCAGGACATAATGTGGCTCCCACGGTTGTTTCTAAATTGATCACTTAGGAATAACTTTTAGACATAAGTAATCATTAAGGGTTTACTCGCCGATAAGAATAGGACCAACGGGAAAGGGTTAATTACATACACTTCATATAAAGCTATCAATAAAACAAGTGACAATCTACTTAATCATAAGGACAGCCCTCTTATTGTCTCAAGTATCTATCTGTGTACGTGCGTGCTACTTGCTGATTCGTGCCTATTGTTTATTTTATTATTTACTTGCAAACAAAACCGTGCCAGTCTCTCAGGCTGAAACCCCCTTGCGTTAGGATATTAAAATACTGATTAGATTAACGAGATTATACGTTCCACTCTTAGTGATCGACACTCTACTTACCATTATCTTCATACTGACCGGGTACACTGCTCGTTAAGTGTGTGTGTTATTGATAAGTCGGCTTAATATAAATTTAAAACTTGAGTAGGCATTAAAACTGCTAAACCGCAACGACACATCACGCGCATCAAGTTTTTGGCGCCGTTGCCGGGGAGTGAATTGTTATTTTCTGTTAATTTGATTAGTATTTTAATTAGATTTTTCTTTTTTATTAGATTAATTGCATCATTGTATTATTTTGCATATTTGTTGTTTTGTGTGTTTTTTGTTTGCTTTTATTTTTTGTGTGTTTTATTTTCTTTGTGTGATTTTTATTTGTTTTAATTTTTTCGTATTTTTTGTTCTGCTATCGTTGTACTGTGCTAAATCGAACGATACGGCGCATCTGATCTCTCAGATACGGCGTATTGCGTTCAATTTTTTTAAATACAACGCGTTTAATTAATTCGATACGACGCATCTTTTCCCCAAGATACGGCGTATCTGTTTTTAATAAGAAAATTTTTTTAAACGTTAACGCCATACGACGCATCTGCTTTCGAAGATACGGCGTATCTATTATTTTAATTAAAAACAGTTTGCGAATTATTAAACAGATACGACGTATCGATCCATATCGATACGGCGCATCTTACTGAATCAAAAATCTTTTATTTTTAAACGTAACGAAAATACGGCGCATTAACTTTCGTTAATACGACGCATTTAATTTTAATTAGATAAGCTGATTTTTGATTAATTAATTCGATACGGCGCATTCATAAATTCTAAGCGGCGTATCTATTTTCTGGATATAGTCTGATCTAAATTTAACGTATTAAGATACGGCGTATCCAACTTTTTGGATACGGCGCATCGTCTCTAGATATCAGCTATTTGTATTCATATATCCGTTTCTATATTCATTAATTTCTCTTCTAGCGAACAAATCCTACTGATGATTTTACCTTGGATGACAGATTTTGCTATGGAAGACATGTCAGTTAACGGATATCTTGCTAAGGAATGCTTGTTTTCAGATTCATTCAATGTACTCATGATCGATGCAGACTTATTCTCTTGGGAGACTCCTCTTGAAGCTGCTTTTAAGGAATTTATGCGTTTATGCAACATTGACAAAGAGGTATTCTCTTATGATGTATTTGTGAGGTACACTGGAGAAGAATTGTCGCTCTTATGGCCTAGCATTGAAGCCGAAGGATTGAACTGGACTACTATCGAAGAAGATGATGGGAAATTCTCTCTTGCATACATGGACTCAAGCAACAACAACTGTGGTGGAGGCAATACCCAAAACTCTTACATGCCTTATTCCGAGTGGTACTGGGGATTAAATAAGAACTATCAGGATAATGACATGAATTATGCTTTGGCGGAATTACTATTTCATGGCAGGATAGTAAGATTGATAGACCTCTCCCTCAATGATTGGCTAGAACTCAAATATGGTAGTCCGGAATTTGCCCCTGTAAATGAGGTCAAGGAGATTATGACTTCATGGTTGACTCGGAGTTTTAAGAAGCAATTTAACGAGTTCATGGAGATAAAAAGGAATATGATTGGGAAAGTTTGCTTTGACGTTAACCACGATCCTAACGATGTTAATTTTTCGGAATGGTTAGCTAGTAAGTTTAATAACCATAAGAGCATGGATCGAGCTACTAAGGATGCATTATGGGTATATTGGATGAGAGGAGAAGACGAAGAAGTAGAAAGCGATTATGGGTCGTCACTTCATGATTCAACAATCAATGAGGGGATTGAAGAACTTTTCAGAATTGACATTGATTTGTTAGAGTATGAGACACCCTTGTGCAAGCAGTTCAAGGAATTTAACTACCTTCTTCGAGTCGACGATGATGTGCTTACTGGAGATCTACCAGGATTTAAGACTTATGACGATTTCAAAAACACCTGGTACTATGAATGGAATGACCAAGTACCATGGGTTTGGGATAAACCATGGGAATTTGCGCACATTAATCATACCTGTACACCCTTCGTTTTCAAAGACGGGAGTAGTGTTTGGCCAACCTGTGATTATAAAAGTGACGGAACCTGTAATGGGGGAAGTATAATTGGGATGAAAAGAGTTGGAAAGGATGTAACCTTTGAAGATTATGAGTGGTACGATAATGTTGAAGACTGCCCACGAAAATCGGAGGCTTTACAAGAAAAGGGCAGGATTGAACGCTTGAAAGGACTTAAGGGGACATCGGATACTACTTTCTGGGAATGGGTGCATAAACAGTTTGATGATTTCACAAAGCTTAGTCGACGGTTACAATATGATTTGGAAAGAGAATGGGAGGCGATTCAAGATGATAATAATAATGAGTCGTTGATTGAGGAACTAGATGACTATTTGATTAAGGATCCTTATTTTAAGTTTGTTGACAAGGACGAAGAAGAGTTCACCAAAAGAAAGTGTCAACTACTTGGGATTCCATACAATGAGCCACCCATGATTATTTCTGAAAAATTTAAAATCATCAAATATTCTTTGGGTCCTGATGAAGAATATACTGCTGTGATGACCAAGAGTTATATTAGATTAAGTCGAACGGAGGAAAACGTCGCAGAGATATACGGGAAAATCTTTCGGATGAAGGAAGAAGGATGGACCGTGACAAGGACCAAGTAAGGAGCTGAACGTGAGTCTAACTTGAAGACTCTGGAATAAAGACAAGTGCTTGCCGGGAGACAACCCGGAGAATTTATCTTTTACTGTTTTCTGTGTCGAGTCAGTCAGACCCGTTGAGGATACGGCGCATCTCAATTCTGAGATGCGACGCATCTCCTGCAATGGTCATATCTTATTTTATTTTTCTGCATTTTTATTTTCGACTTTAAAACTATTTATCAGTTTATTTTAATGCGGCGCATCCCTGGTTAAGGATGCGGCGCATCTTTATTCTGATCCGTATTTATTCCAGGCTCGATACGGCGTATCTTCTTCAATAAGATACGGCGCATCGACTGACCTGATGATTTTCAGTTTTAATTTTTTAAGTTTTATTTTTATCTAACTACTAATGTATTATGCAAGTTGAACCTTTCTTATCTTAGGTGTGTTTTAAAGTGTTGATTGTATTATAGTTTCCTAAATTTCCTGTGGATATATCAAGTATGAAGATTTAACGTTTTAATCCACAAGAAGATGATTTTTGCTCTCACACAATTGGAGGATCATACCGAGCAAATCTCAGGGGAGTTTTTCTGTTCTAATTCTTTTTATTTTCCAGTTTTTAACCTTTTATACAAACAACGAGGACGTTGTTTAACTTAAGTGGGGGGATAGGAGAATTAGAACACTTAACAATTACTTGTCCTAAACTTTTTCAAAAATTATGCTTAAAATGTGCTTAATATATCAAACTTAAAATTTTTTAGCATGTTTTTGTTTAAGATCTAAGTTGCATAGCTGCACACATGACGTTATTTTCAAAAATTGTGATTTTTCAAAAATTCACAAATCTATGAGTGTGCCGGTGACTTGTAAACTTTAGAACTTGGCTTGTATACTATTCGAGACCACCATAATGAGTATTATTTATATAATTGGAATGACTTGTCTAACTTGGTAAAATTCTAGGATTACACCCAAATAGCCTTTATAGGTTATGTGTTATTAGCTAACTACACTGGTTAGTTAACCCCCATATAAACCCTTTTGTTACTCTCACTTTTAGAGTAAGATACCCCTAGAAAAACACTCAGAGCCATTCCTTTCGTTTCTTACACCTATGTTTAAAATGTTTCGTTACACCTTACACCTTAGCCTACCTTGTAGATTAAAGTCCGTGGTTGGTTAATTGCTATAGGCAGAGTGTGTTTCCTTACATTACCTGTGTTCGCGTGCTTAATTCATTATCTATGGTTAGGTCGGGAAATTGCACAATGCAATTGGAGTGAAAGTAAATTTTGTATATTTTTGAGTTTATTTTTCGTGTGTTTACTACTTTCGCTATTACCGTTATTTCTGAAAGTATGAAAAGTATGAAAAAATTATCCGGAAAGAAAGTTATAGTGATGTGGTGAAATTTTACACATCTATGTATATGTTAATAATTCAAAAAAAAAAAAAAAAAAAAAAAAAAAAAAAAAAAAAAATCGAAAAAATGAGAAAAGAAAAAGAAAGAAAAGTTGGATGTTTATTTTAAGCCAACGATGTAAAGTTTTGTATTAAGTGGTCGATATCACCACTATTTGTTGTACTATATCTATGGATTGAATGGGAATTGGCAGTTATGGGAATGCCAATTAAGGTTTATTCTTTGATTAAGATCTTGTTGAGTATAATTCGTGTCTACCTAAAGCGTGTGTTTCAAGTGTTAAAGCGTGAGTTATTCAATGATATGAGTCTTATTCATGGGATGGTTGGGATAGTGATTAACCACACTTAGGATTTTAATTTATTTGTTTTGTTTATTTTTATTTTACACCAATTTATATCCCAAATGTTATCCATACCCTATTCTTTATCCAACCAAACCTTTGATTTATTGAGATTAGGGATTTGAGCAATCTTAAGTATCGTAGTCGTGGATTCGGCTATGTATTTATGATTTTGTCGCCCTTTTTGATATATTATTATTGGTGAAGTTTGGACCTATCTTTAGCCTATTCGAGTTAAGGATTTGAGCAATTGCAAGTATCGTGTTCGTGGATTCGATCATGTATTTGTGATTTTGTCGCCTTTTCTGGAATTTGAGATCGATAGTGTAAATAAGAATAATTAACCCTTAAGCCTACAAAACCCTTTTTACCGCTTTAGACTTGTTATTCCTTAGCTTTAGTGGTGGAGATGTGTATACTTGCCAAGCTTATGATAGAATATTCGTCGCGACTGGACAGTTAAACGATTAGATTTGCTTTTATCGACTTATTTTATTTTACTTCTAATTCGTTAAGTGTTTAGTTGTGTGATTATGAAATAAACGAATACATGCTTAAATATAAAAATAAATCCTAACACCTTTTAGGATACATTTTCATAAGTTTTAATCTAAGGTTTACTTGGGGACAAGTAAAGTTCAAGTGGGGGGATATTTGATGAACTCAAATAAGTACATTTTATTACTATCATTTATCCTATTAATTTGACTTGTTTTACTATATTATGTATGAGGATTGATACTTAATCGTTTACTTTTGTAATTCTCAGGTAAAAACAAGCATTTGGTGAAACTTGGCGATTTTGGACTAATTATGGAGCAAAACGTGCATAAAGTGAAAGTCTACTGACATGGACAAGATCAAGTCAATTCTGCTCCAGATGCGCCGCATCTCACTATCAACATGCGCCGCATCTATATCAAGATATCACCAGATACGATCCAAGATACAAGAGGACATGCGCCGCATCCTAATCAAGAGTTACGCCGCATCTTTTGGCGGTGTACGAATATTCCTGAATATTATAATCTTGGACCCCACGCGAAGTTAAGTACATACGCCGCATCTACTTATTAGATGCGCCGCATCTTCCCTCAGACACAAACTATAAATACCCCGTAGACCAGACGAATTAAAGAGAGCCGGAACCCTAAAAACCGAAGTTCGAACAGCAGAACAGGAGGACGAATTCAGTCAAGGAGGCAGCACAAGACACACCCAAATCGAAGATACAAGAGCTGTAAGAAGGTGCTGCATGTATTTAATTCATTAAGTAGTTTTGTTTTATTGTGTTAGCAAACTTTAATTCATCAGGATTGGTGGCTTGTGTAATGTGACAACGAAAGATTGCACTCCCTTTAATACTTGCTTTCCCATCAATTAAAGTTTATATGTTGATGTCTTTGGTTACTACTTATTAGTGCATTGATAACCTCTGTGTTTATTAGTGGCTTGCGGGCATTTGACTGCGGGACATAATGTGGCTCCCACGGTTGTTTCTAAATTGATCACTTAGGAATAACTTTTAGACATAAGTAATCATTAAGGGTTTACTCGCCGATAAGAATAGGACCAACGAGAAAGGGTTAATTACATACACTTCATATAAAGCTATCAATAAAACAAGTGACAATCTACTTAATCATAAGGACAGCCCTCTTATTGTCTCAAGTATCTATCTGTGTACGTGCGTGCTACTTGCTGATTCGTGCCTATTGTTTATTTTATTATTTACTTGCAAACAAAACCGTGCCAGTCTCTCAGGCTGAAACCCCCTTGCGTTAGGATATTAAAATACTGATTAGATTAACGAGATTATACGTTCCACTCTTAGTGATCGACACTCTACTTACCATTATCTTCATACTGACCGGGTACACTGCTCGTTAAGTGTGTGTGTTATTGATAAGTCGGCTTAATATAAATTTAAAACTTGAGTAGGCAATAAAACTGCTAAACCGCAACGACACATCACGCGCATCACCGGCCGATTTCAAGAAAAACACTCCGTGGGCCGAAGATTCTGGTTATATCTATGATGTTCTACCAAGACCGTGGGAGAAAGTTAAGTTGGAATACATAGATGAAACTGGAGAAGGAATAGTAATTGGAAATGTGTTGTACGTTCCATAATTTCAAAAGAAGAAGTCAGCACCAACATGAAGAGAGAGAAGTTCGAGTCCGGCTGATGACTCGTTAATAAAACAAGCGCTTCTCGGGAGGCAACCCGTGTGTTCGCTATGTTTATTTTTCATTTTTATTTTCTAGTGATTAAACCCCAAAGTTTTTCTAAATTGCTTAGTTGAACTTAAGTGTGGGGGTGTATCACTGTCTTTTGAATAAAGCGAAGACATATTTCGTATGTGTGTCTCTTTTGTTTTTAGATTACTGCAGATAATGATTTCGAAGCTTGGACGCTAGGATCAAGACTCCTCTTGAGAAGAAAATACGGTTTATTCTCTTATTTCCCTATTTCATTCTTTGTCGTTTATCACATTGAGGACAATGCTTAACTTAAGTGTGGGGGGGTGAATAGGAAAATAAGAATAGATTGTAGTTTTGAGCTGAATTTTAAAATTTTGTTTGCCCTTGTAATCTAGTCTTTTGTCATTTTAAAGATCATATTCTAGAATAACTGGATTTATCCACTGGTGAAATCTGTAATTTTGAAAATTCGAGATGTGTCCCGATTAATATTGCAATCCATTCTGGGATCGATAACATTTGCTAGCACAGATTATAGCCCTTTCCACTAAAGTGTGAGGATTTGAGCCTGTTCTATATACAACATACATCTTTTATGCTTAGATCTTTTGCTATGAGTGTGCCGGTGATTTTATTTATTCTAGAACTTGTACTTGTAAATCATTACGAGACCGTTGTGAGATCACATTTCGTTTGTGATATAAGTGTATATGCGTGATAAGAGGCAATCTTAGGTTTTATCCCAAATAGCCTTCCATTTTCATATAATGCTATATTAGCTAGCTACATTGGCTAGTTAACCACTCATATGGACCCATTTTTTAGCATTTATCTTTAATGCTAGATACCCCTAGTTACACCCGCCGAGCCTATCTTTTCTTTTGATGCAATCCAGAAAAATTCAAAAAGATTTTACACCTTTTTAGCCTAGCCTTATCCATAGTCAAGTGTTGGTTGGTTGCTAGCTATTTGGCAAGATGGATGTTAAGTGGAAATCATGAAAGTTCAAAGAAAGCGTAAACTCCGAAAGTTGTTATCCAAGAAAAGTCATTGCAACTATAAGATGACAAGTCAAAAAAAAAAAAAAAAAAAAAAAGAGAGAGAGAAAAAGAAGAAAAGTCATTGCAACTATAAGGTGACAAGAATAAGCCAATGGGCTAAGTGAATCAAGTATGAATAAAGGAAGTATGGAGTTTTTCACAAAATGGCATGATATTGGTTAGTAATAGCTAGTAACATTTGGTTCGTAGACTTTGACTAATTTTGTTTTATGTTCAACCAATTTCATAAACATATCCCATGCCTTATCCTACCCTTTTTGACTTTGTGAAATTATTAAGTGTATGGACATGTAGTAACCATCCGATTTCTTGAGGAATTGACTAACGTTGTTAGCAATCTAGGGCGTATTTTGGCGACCATCCGTTATGCAAGTAACGTCGTTAGCGAACCAAGGTACAATCTAGTGACCATCCGTTAGTTGGTAATGCAAGAATTCGTTGTTAGGGAGCTATTATGTTTTGCATGAGATAGTGGCGCGTTAGTCTTTTATTACCCTTTAAGCCTTAAACCCGAATAAAAGCCCTCTTTGATATGTATACTTGGCGCTCACACCATTTCGGTGTAGTTTTGTTTCTCGTACAAGCCTATGGTAATATTTAGATCATGACTGAGCAAATGAGTGTCATTCCTCTTATATACTCCACCAATCATACAAATGAGTGTTTGAGTGAATTATATTTCATTTTCCTTTCGTGAGGTGTTTAGTAATGTGTATCATGCAAGAAAATCATATGGGTATTGTCAAACATCTCGATGATTCAACCATAAAAGCTTAAAATGATGAATCTAGCTTGTACTAGTGCTTGATAGATTTGCATCACATTTTCCTAATCATTTGTGTATACCATGTGGATGATTGTTTTTAGGGCAAGCAAAGTTTAAGTGTGGGGGATTTGATAACGCCTAAATCTAACATGTTTTTGATAGCGTTATTGGTAGTTTTATATATGTTTTGTGGTTATATTTATATGCTTTTGTTACTAAATCGTACCAAAGTGTGTTTGCAAAGCATTTGTAGCCAAAGACAGGAAAATGGATGGAAAAGATGCAAAAATGAGGAAAAAGGAAGTATTTGAGATTTCATGTGAATCTTGTGTCAAGTTCCGCTCCGTAAGGTACTTCAATGAGTTAAAGTCCAAGTAGTCGAGTTCATAAGCTTAAGGATGAAGAGAAAGATCAAAGAATCAAGAGCTACAACCGAGAAACAAGTCGTACGCAAAAGTCCAAGAAATAGGTTCATCAGCCATAGCCATCCGATCGGTCGCCGCCCGCAACCGATTCGGATGGAGTGAATTTGGATTTACCGAGAAGACCAACCGATCGGTAGACCATTCTATCCGATCGGTTGGAAGTCGCTGTTGACCCAAGACTTCTTTATTAAGGATTGTGACTTTATAAATCCGGTTCTAGGTCCTTCTTTTCAGTATTCTAACCATTCAATACTACTTGGAGAGCAAGAGAAGCATTTATGCACTTAGACCTTTGGTTAGAGCAATTTATGGAACCATTTGTTGAGTATTTATATACCAATCAATCTAGAGAGAGGGGGTATGCTACAAGTGCTAGGAGAGAACCATTCACAGAAATATACTCAGAAATTCATCCATAAGTCCAGGAGAAGGGAGAAAGTTGAATATACCATTTTCATTGCTTGTGGAATCATTGTCTTTCACTTGTAATCTTATTTCCAAATCATTGTAAGACTTTCAATCATGGTTTCTAATGTTCAAAGTATTGAGTTTACATTTATGTTTGCTATGAGTGGCTAGTGCCTTTGTGCACTTGCTTAGATGATGTGTATTATTCATTGATTGGCATATGATTGTGATAACATGTTTTAATTCAATTTCAAGTCAATTCTAAGAACCAATTGTGATAAAGTTTCATAGTGACATTTGGGTAATCAAGTTTAACTAGTGCTAGTAATCTTAAGGGTTGAAAGAACTATTGTTATTCCACTAGTTATAATCATTTGTCTATGAATGATTGTTGTTTTCCACTATTCTTGATTAAACAAAGGAACTTAATTGTGATTGTAATGAAAATGCTCTTGTCTATCAAAACGGATTGATTGTAAACCATTTTAAAGGTCGAGAGATTAATAGTTTGCTTTCAATTGTGACCTTTTGTCTATAATCGGTTACCTTTTGTATTGACCATTTCCTAAGCTTGTTTGATTAGACAAAAGATTGTTTTTGTGTTTGGGGAACACCAACTCATGAACCTTGAATTGATCTTGAAGCCTATAGGAGCAGTTCTTTCCCATGTAGAAGCCTCATAAACACCAGACTTAACACTGCAAGACTTAACCTTGTAAGTACTGCCTTTTCTTTGAGACACAAAAGCAACATTTGAAGAACTAGTAGTTGCCTGAGTGGTTTCATTGATGTCCCTTTCAAAAATCCTAAGATTGTTGTACAGGTCATCTGGGGTCATTGAGTCAACTTCATCCTTCATCCTCATAGTCATAGACACATTTACCCATTCTGGTGGTAGAGACCTAAGAAACTTGTGATTGGCATCCTCATTGGATACAGCAGCACCATGTACTTCTAGTTGTGACAGAAGATGTTGAAATCTGTCACAACCCTTTTCCAACCCTTCAGCCTTTGACATACTGAAAGTTTCAAATTCCTGTTTAAGAACAGCCTTCTGCATCTTTTTAGAGTTTGCATTCCCACCAAAACGTTTCTTATTTGCATCCCAAATCTCCTTGGCATCTATCATCCCATGAAATCTTTGTAGATGCTCCTTTGGAATAGCCATAAGCAGCAAGGTTCTAGCCTTCTTCTCTTTTTCCACTACCCGTACCTCCTTAGCAGTCAATGGTGGTAATATTCTGATCTGCCCATCTGTACCAACTGAAACCCTTTTCTTTGAGTTTCCCTTTCGAATAACCTTCCAAACTTCACTGTCAATGTACTCCAAGTAATGTTCCATCTCCATGGCCCATATGTCGTACTCTTCTCTCTTCAGTATTGGAAGCTTAATGTTTGATATGGTGGCAGTTGTAGGGATGATTGGTTGTGATTTAGAGGTGCTGGTTTCAGGGTTTTCTTCCTCATGGTTTGAGCTCTCATCCTCACTGTTATGGATTGAAAAGGTTTCAGTGTTGATAGGTTTTTCAATATCAGACATTGTGTAGGGTGAATTTATTGAGAGTTTGTTTGTGGTGTTGTATTCTTCGAACACAGAGTCTCTCTAAAGGCTTTGATACCACTTGTTGGTCCACGAATTGTATGGATCTCTAAGTAGCCTTTGATTACTTAGTGGATGACTTGAATAAATCCAAATCAATCCAAGTGAGAAACTCTTAACAATTTGTTAATGTTAACGCGGAATATTAACAAGAACAATAAAGAACACCGAGTTATCACTAACTTCGTATATATTACTAACTCACACAATTCGTACGTACATCCGTATATAATAATGATCCTTAGGGTTCCTTTTATACTTGAAGGAAACCCTAATTACAAAACTGTGTGAAAAGATATTTACATATCTTCTATAAAGATACCTAACTCGTATATATCCTTTCCTAACTTAATACTAACAAACTTTCCTATTTTCACTGACCAGACTTAACTAACAAGTCAACCAGACTTAATACAATTACCAGACTTAACATTTACATTACCAGACTTAACCATGACCAGATTTAATAATGTAACTACCAGACTTAAGTCTGTCTTCATGATGCGTGGTTTTGCGACCTTACAACAGGTTTTACCTCTCGAGGGATCTCAAGAGGCTTGCAATCCCCACCAGGAAGTGTACCTGACCGATGTAGTATAGTGTAGTGGCAAGTACCGGGGGATTGATCGTTCTCTAGGTGAATAGTGTCGTTAGGATTGAAAAACTACTCTAATAGGTCTAAGGGTGAGAGAAGATTCTTTTTGTATTTTTTTTATATTTTTATGAAAGCAAGTAAAATCTCGGGTTTGAAGGAGTGGGCGGAATTAGTTGCTAGTCAACTAACCCAAATAACTACAAATGCAATTAAAATAAAATAACTAAAAATGAAAAGGTTGTGGAACTTATATGGAGAGAAATGTGTTTACTTAGATTTCCTTACTCCCTAACTATCTTTTACCGGTTGATTAGTGTGTATTAATTGCGTGGATGACGGGTGTATTCCTTAATACCAATCGTGGGGTGGCGTACGTACTTCCCCAACTCTACAAGCTCCTACTTCACTCCTATGTCGAGCCGGCTAAGAAGCTCCTAACATGGGATCACTAGAATTCGCTCATGCATTAAATACAACCATAAAAACCTTAGTACGCATTGGTTCATGTTTCTTAAGACGTTCAAGCAAGTTACCGTATAGGAAGTTAGCCAGTTTTCTTAAGCCTAACATCGATAAACAATCATCCAATACAATTAATAACACACCAATAACCAATAATCAATAGTTAGGTTTCATTAGATCTAAGCAAACACAAGATAAATCTAGCCTAGCATGTTAATTAAAAGACAAGAACAAGATATAATCAAATAACACATAGACATATTGAATGATTAATTGATTACTTATCTTCAATTGAACATGGGAGATCCAAGGGTATAAAACCCTTAAAAATGGCAGAAAATTCGTCTTAGGGTTTCTCCTCACAAAGTTGCACACAATGAATAAAAATTGCAAAACTATATATAGAATTTAGGGGCTGACGGCGTCACGTTGTAGAGTTTGACGCCGTCACCTCGCCGCGGCTAGGGTTCCCGGATGGTCTTCCTGACGCCGTCCATCTTTAATCCTCCAAAATCCACTCTGGCGCGTCAAGGGTTGACGCCGTCATAATTGTGCTTGACGCCGTCTCTCTTTAACTTAAACCGTGATGGCCTTGATCACCTTAAAGGGTGACGCCGTCAGACTTCCATTGTAAAACTCTCTGGCGCGTCACGTGTATTTTTTCATATCCACCTCTTTTGCCAAGCCGTGATGCCGTCAGGAGCAATCCTTGACGCCGTCACGTGTACTTTTCCAGCAGCTTTGGCATTTTGTCGAATTCTTCACTTTTATTCTCCAAAAACGTCCAAAATGCTTCCTTTTCCAGATTTCTTCTCCAAAGTACCTAAAATGACAAAAGGAACGATTTAGGGCAATATTTGATCAAATAAATACGATTTAGGGCTTAAATGACCCCCTAAAAGCGGTACACTTTTCGCTTCATCAAATACCCTTACACTTGAGATTTACTTGTCCTCAAGCAAATGCGCTTTTATTCTAATCAAAATACAAGTTATGGGTCATTTAACGCTAATATAAAAGTAATTACAGCAAATAGTCATTCCACTTTAATCATAATAAGCACGGAGATTACACACTAGCACCTCACAAGTAGTGTTTGGATACTCACATCTCTCAGGTGTCATAAAAGTATATCTCATAAATGAAAACGAATAATATCTCTCACTACCTGTCATAGCAAATAGATTACCATAGGCTTGGGAAAGGATCAAAAACCTCCTCCACTAGGCGTAAGCACCTAAGATAAACTATCAAAGAGGGCTTTTAAACGGGTTATAACGTTAGGTGTAGGGATATGATAAACACGGTTTTGTTGGATAAGGGATATTTTACTGGTGGCGAGTTAAAGATCTTGATTAATTACATGTATAATATGGCGTTGCTAAGCCAAGACTAGACTCGACTTAAGCTAAAAACAAAATAACAAAAACATAAAATAAACATAAAATGAAACGGGATGGTAGTCCGTATGTTTTTTTTTCTACTTTTCTTTTTCTCTTTTTTTTTTCATACACTCTTGCCCTACCATCCAAAATAATACATCATAGGGGCGTTTGCATTCCCCTTACACTTGAACTTTTACATAACTTTACAAATAACTATTCTAATGACTCGAATTAAGATAATCGAAACACTTGGAGTACTTTTAAAATATTTAGCACATATGGGGGTAATAATGTTGTTCTTCCCCATTACTCCATTACACTAGTACTTTACCCATGAGTCCCAATCGTCCCAAAACAATATGTACAAGGATATGACTCGACTTAGCAACCATGTAATCAATTAGATAATTAACTTGGGGTTTAAACAAATGTTGTCACAATAATGCACTAAAGATGAGTGCATACAAGGTAGGCTAAGGCGATTTGGGTGTACATTTAAGTGGGGTGTAAACAAATTCTTACTTTAAGCAAAATGCTTAAAGTTAGAAATGAAAAGATAGGCTCTGAGGGGTGTACTAGGGGTATCGTGTACTAAAAATGAGTACAACGCAAAGGGTGTGGGAGAATTACTTGACCAATGTAGCCAATGTAATTATAACAAAAACACAAGTGTAAAATAATGGGTTAATCCTAATGCCTCTTATCATGTAGTAAATCTAACTACACGAATGTAGTCTCACTTGTGGCCTCGGAATGGTCCTAACGCAAGTTCTAGAATCTAAGTGCTACCGGTACACACATCATAGCATAAATGCTTTTCCTACCAATTCTAGGGGCGAACCTCACATATTTGGGGGTGGAAAATTTTTTAGTGGTACGGTTTTGTGCTAGTCATATAACTCCTATCCGTGAGACGCTCATTAAGACCAAAGTTTCACTCCTATATGTTGTAAAAAAATTTAAATTTGGCACTAAAATTGCCTTAACAGATATTTCTCTCAGTTTTATTACACATCTACTATTAAACAAACGAAAAATCAAGCGTAATTGCATTCTCTAAAGTATCGTACTTTACCCCCCCCCCTTACACTTAAGATGAACATTGTCTCCAATGTTCAAATAACAAGATGTAATAGTAAATAAGGTAAAAGAATGAAATCAAATACTCCCCTGATTCGTTCGGTGGATAAAGAGGTAACATGGTTAGATCTTCTTCCAAGGTAATGTTGAAGCTTCAAGACGAAGGCAGCGCCAAAAGCTAGATTGCACATACATCTCCTTGTCCAAAATAACCTGTTAAACCAGAGAAAACAAACACGAAAACCTGCATAACATCGGCGGGATAAATCTATATAAGGATATAATGCTTGTGGAATGATTATTTTGCAGATTCCTGGAGTTTATAAGTTAGAGATTTAATAAAGCATTTAATGATTCCGGAAGAAAAACAAAACTTTCAAAAATTTCAGAAAATTAAAACCTGACGCCGTCAGAAATGATCTGACAGAATTCTCATGTTAAGTTTCCGGAAAATTTCTGGAAAAACCTATACCTTACTTCCTGGAAATCCTGCAAAATATCATTATGACTCGATACAAGCATTTGACTCAAATAATTACTAATATGTATGTCAATTTAATATTATTATGATTCATGTTCATTTGTTCTAATAAACCGATTTGGATTTCCCTTACACTTATCTTTTGCAAAATACCTTTATATGTAGTTAAGACGAAGTTAAAAACAAGATAAAGCATTTTCACAATTTAGTTTTGAACATGAATCAATAATAATAAAAATTAAACATACATACGGAAGCAAATAAAATCAAACAAACAAATAAATAAACACACAAAGAAAATAAAGCTTGGGTTGCCTCCCAAGAAGCGCTTTTCTTTATTAACGAGTCTTGTAGCTAGACTCAAAGTCACCGTACATTACGTGACTCCATCATTGGTCACGGTTTCTAAGCTATTCTCATTTCCGGTCTTATATTCCGGTCCTAATTTCAAACAATCCTTGTAGAAACCGGATATCCTTTCCTTAACTTAGTCTACTCATTTACTTCTATCCTCATCATTCCTATAGTAGACCGCTTGCTTAAGCTCCTTCTCAACATTTGAAAAGTGTTGGAATTGCTCTATCTTATGTGGCATTTGGTAGTTTACCTCATCGGTCTCATCCTTAAATCTAACTATCCCTAAGGAAGGTTCATAAGTCATTCTAGAGACCTCAACAAATGGTTTTCCAAAAACTACTTGAGTTAAGCATGCATCGACTATTGGGCGGATATCTTCAACAATTACAAAGTCGGTGACATAGGTAAAGTTTCCTACATAAACCGGTAATCCCTTAACTCTTCCCGTGAAGTTACTCATCCAACCCTTATCAGGGAACATCCTATACCCAAGTTGATTTTTCATTATCAAGTTGTAGTGGGCTCTAGTCATGATGTTAATGGGAGATCTAAGGTTGATGTAAGCTTTCCACACATGCAAATGTCCGATGTTGCATGGTATGTTGAGATTAGAAGGGTCGCCCATTTTTATAATTGGTCTACATAGGAAGTATGGTGTCTCGGGGTCATCGAATAAGTCTGTATGATCTGCGCGGTCTTCCTTAGTGGGTAACCTATTGAAGTAGTCCTCATCATCATCTACTTCTTCAATCTCACTTTTCCTAACTTCTTTATCAACCTCGACATTCTTAACCTCATCCTCAGGTTCACTATTATCCTCATTCCTATCAATTGGTTTAATAGTGACAATGTTGACGAAGTGGACATGTTTGGATGAAGAGCGGTCTTTTACTTGGGGTCCGCTATTTGTGTTCCTAGCGTCCTTATGTGGAGGTGATAGCACTTGGTTATTGAGGGCTTTCAATAAGTTTTCGATTTTATTGGTCATCTCCGTTTGTTGTTGATTGAATTCGGCTTCAAACTTGGCCAAACGAGCTTCTTGAGATGCTATAAATTGGGACATCAATCCTTCAAAGTTATTGGTACTACCATCACTGGAAGGATTGTTGTTGAAAGTACGGTTCGAGTTGGAACCGCTTGATTGAAAACGATTAGGTGGGTTGGAAGAATTGGTTTGTTGTGTGTTTTGGCTTTGCTTCCACCTAAGGTTTGGGTGATTTTTCCATGAGGGGTTGTATGAATCACCTTAGGGGTTTGGCTCGGGTTTAAAAGTGTACCACTTGTCTCCCGCTCCGTTGGTACGCGAGGATGCGTAGTCCGCAAAAGCTTGTTCGGGGAGTTCCATGCAATCACGAGTGTCGTGGGGACCACTACATAATTCACATGAAGAAGTGATTTTGTTCACTTGGCTTAAAGGTTTAGGAGCCTCGTAGGATTTCATAAGAAACTTGACTTGGTCTTCAAGTTCTATGATCCTACGGTCGGAAGTGCTTGAATTGTTCGAAGGCAAAGATATTGCCTTGACCGTTTTATTCAAATCACGGGGATCATTCCAACTTTCGTTGTCAAAAAGAGCAAGATCTTCCAGGAGAGCCCATGATTGTTCCGCACTTAGATTACGTAGCTTACCACCGGCCGATTGGTCAATGGTTTGCCTCGTGGAGAGATTGATGTGGTCATAGAAGATTTGGACTTGGAGCCAAAGTTCTATGCCATGGTGAGGGACTTTTTGGAGTAAGTCCTTGAATCGAGTCCATGCCTCGTAGAGGGTTTCGCCTTGACGTTGTTGAAACATCAAGATATCATTCCTTAGCTTGGTAGTTCTTCCTGGTGGGAAAAACTGAGCAAGGAAACGAGTGGTGAGATCATCCCAAGAGGTGATGGATCCGGCGGGTAGACGCTCTAGCCATTGACTAGCTTGATCCCGCAGAGAGAATTGAAAGAGACGCAGTCGGGTCGTCTCTCGAGTGGCAACATCAAGGTCTATAGAATCAACGATTTTGAGAAAGTCCTTGAGATGTTGATTAGGATCTTTGGAACGAAGTCCATGGAATGCGCATCCGCTCTGCACCAACCGGATGGTGTCGGATCGCAAGGGAGTGACATTGGCTCCTTGAGTGAGCTCAATGGTGTTTCGATAGCCATGGTGGCTAGGACGGGAGTAGTCTCCTAAGGTACTGGCTCTAGGAGGTGGGTGTTGTTGTGGTGGTGGGTTGTTGGGATCGAGGATATTACCACCTTCCATGATGTCGGATGGTAATGGTTACGAACAAAGAAACGAAGAAAAAAGATAGACTAAAGAAAACCTAGAAAAATAAAATAAAAATCTCACTAGAAAGGAATCTAGTGAGTAGACCTAATAAAATAAAAATTCAACCTAAACAATAACTACTCCCCGGCAGCGGCGCCAAAAACTTGATGCGTGGTTTTGCGACCTTACAACAGGTTTTACCTCTCGAGGGATCTCAAGAGGCTTGCAATCCCCACCAGGCAGTGTACCTGACCGATGTAGTATAGTGTAGTGGCAAGTACCGGGGGATTGATCGTTCTCTAGGGGAATAGTGTCGTTAGGATTGAAAAACTACTCTAATAGGTCTAAGGGTGAGAGAAGATTCTTTTTGTATTTTTTTTTATATTTTTATGAAAGCAAGTAAAATCTCGGGTTTGAAGGAGTGGGCGGAATTAGTTGCTAGTCAACTAACCCAAATAACTACAAATGCAATTAAAATAAAATAACTGAAAATGAAAAGGTTGTGGAACTTATATGGAGAGAAATGTGTTTACTTAGATTTCCTTACTCCCTAACTATCTTTTACCGGTTGATTAGTGTGTATTAATTGCGTGGATGACGGGTGTATTCCTTAATACCAATCGTGGGGTGGCGTACGTACTTCCCCAACTCTACAAGCTCCTACTTCACTCCTATGTCGAGCCGGCTAAGAAGCTCCTAACATGGGATCACTAGAATTCGCTCATGCATTAAATACAACCATAAAAACCTTAGTAAGCATTGGTTCATGTTTCTTAAGACGTTCAAGCAAGTTACCGTATAGGAAGTTAGCCAGTTTTCTTAAGCCTAACATCGATAAACAATCATCCAATACAATTAATAACACACCAATAACCAATAATCAATAGTTAGGTTTCATTAGATCTAAGCAAACACAAGATAAATCTAGCCTAGCATGTTAATTAAAAGACAAGAACAAGATATAATCAAACAACACATAGACATATTGAATGATTAATTGATTACTTATCTTCAATTGAACATGGGAGATCCAAGGGTATAAAACCCTTAAAAATGGCAGAAAATTCATCTTAGGGTTTCTCCTCACAAAGTGGCACACAATGAATAAAAATTGCAAAACTATATATAGAATTTAGGGGCTGACGGCGTCACGTTGTAGAGCTTGACGCCGTCACCTCGCCGCGGCTAGGGTTCCCGGATGGTCTTCCTGACGCCATCCCTCTTTAATCCTCCAAAATCCACTCTGGCGCGTCAAGGGTTGACGCCGTCATAATTGTGCTTGACGCCGTCTCTCTTTAACTTAAACTGTGATGGCCTTGATCACCTTAAAGGGTGAAGCCGTCAGACTTCCATTGTAAAACTCTCTGGCGCGTCACGTGTATTTTGTCATATCCACCTCTTTTACCAAGCCGTGACGCCGTCAGGAGCAATCCTTGACGCCGTCACGTGTACTTTTCCAGCAGCTTTGGCATTTTGTCGAATTCTTCACTTTTATGCTCCAAAAACGTCCAAAATGCTTCCTTTTCCAGATTTCTTCTCCAAAGTACCTAAAATGACAAAAGGAACGATTTAGGGAAATATTTGATCAAATAAATACGATTTAGGGCTTAAATGACCCCCTAAAAGCGGTACACTTTTCGCTTCATCACTTCACTTGGTCTTCCTCGTACCTTGTGATAATTCCCAACAGATAACAAAAGGAAATGGGATGATCACTCCGGAGACAACAACAACCAGAACAAGCGACAAGGGATTGACAAGGTCTATACTACCGGATTAGGAGAGACGAAAGGTTATGCTGGAAATTTACCCAAATGCAACAAGTGCCGATTCCACCACAATGGATCTTGCCCCGCTTAGTGTGGGAACTGCCAAAAGATCGGACATAAAGCTAGGGATTGCAAGGCTCCCACCCTTGTGATGGACCCGAATGTCTCAATAACCTGCTATGAGTGTGGAGTAATAGGGCACTTCAGGAGTGAATGCCCGGAGCTGAGAAACCAGAATGAAGGAGGAACTCGTGAAAACGCATACGCGATAGAAGGAGGAGAAGCTCGCCAGGACCTTAACAACGACACCGGTGATGACAATGCTTAAAAAGAAAGTTCCCTACTTCGCATAAAAAGACCTATGCCTAGATTCTCTTAGATCGTATTCCTCCGAGCATTTGTAATTCTTGAAGACCTTTTTTAATGTTGTTTTGTATGAACCTCTCTGTGATGAATTCCTTAACTTTTGAGATCAAGATATTATGATGACTCATTTCCTGTCTCCATCACTTTCGAAATTGTTCGTTAACTAGTACACCTATGACAAATTGTTGTGATTCCAAACCAATAGAAACCCAATACCAAGGTAACTAAACCCGGCATCGCATCATCAGTCCTTAACTAAGCATAGCCTGATCACTTATATTTAGTTCAGGGAGGATCATGCCATGATGGGAATAGTCATCGTGAAAATTCCCGTACTCTAGAGCTTTCAATACATGCCCCGACCATCGAAGTTCAACCGTTTCTCACCAAACCTTGAATTCACATAATAAATGTGAAAATAGAACCAAAACACTAGAGCCTTCAAAACCCCAACCCCTTCGGGTATTTCTAAGTGAAAACCGAGGACGGTTTTCGTTCCTAAGACGGGGAGGATGTGACAAATGGTAAATTTGCCCTAATATTTAATTCATAACAGTTCATTTATTATGACTAAATCACCAGATTAGGCCATTATATGATTATCACGGAAAACAGACCTGCACATTTTGTCACTCGGAAATCTCACCAAGAATAGTGAAATTATCCCATCTCACAGTTTACCCGCTATAATTGTAGTAAAAATGGGAGGTTATCCCAGTTTTACTCAGAATGACACCACACGCGTACCGGAGTCTAAACAGAAATAAATTTAAAGCTCGAGAATTACTGTGAATTCATAAAACACTAAATATATTCAAGTATCATAAAAACATCCCTAAAAATCCATTCGTCCATATTTAAGACGGTTTCGGGAAGGACCCGAGTTTAACTCAGTTTAGCGAGACACGGGTATAATATACCCACTCTTTAATTAGATCTATCTCTAAATACTTAAAATAAAACCCAATCACTCACACTTATCCCAATAACAGTGGTCCTCTACCCTAGGTACCCTATCCTTTTTGTCCGCACCTCCTTCTCCCCAAAACACCATTCGATACATCACCATCTTCAACACTGCCATCTTCTTTTCTTTTTACCTAAATCACATTCACTGGCCTTGGAATCCCCAAGTCAAACTAAGAAAGTTACACGAGAAGGAGAACTAACACTCGAAGGGAAGTGTTATTCCTCCCAAATCCGAAAGCAGTGATGGAGTTACTCTCCATATTCTGCTTTTAAACCCATATCCCAGAGGCATTTGAATCACACCTCAACGATCATAATCAAAGTTCTAAGATCAAGAATACTCAAGGAAGAGCAAAAGATTGTGGTGGGTTGTGATTCGATTAGGGATAACTGGGTCTCGGATTTAATCTTGATAGAGTTCCTGAACCTATCACTTCTCGTTCGAATCACTCTAAGAATATTCACTTAGTATCATTTAGATTGTTTTGTTAATTTTAGATCGAATTGGAGATGGATTAGGTTGTCAGATTTTATTGAAGTTCAATTATTTGTTATCCAGAAGTTGTTTATTTTGTTGCAAGATTTAGATGTTGCTGTTGTTATTCGTGTGGCTTAGGATATTAGAGAACCTAGAAAATTTTACTAGGTTAATATCTCGTTGGTCGTTGTGGTTGAGGTTGTGACTCGAGTCAAATGACTCCAGGAAATTCATAGATTTAAGTATCGAATCAAGTTTAGAAAGTTTTGATTTAGTGCTAGAACCCTTTGAGATAACTCGCTCTTTTGGGATTAGTATTAGTAACTCGGATGAAAACCATGTCCACCATTTAGCCGAATAAGGACCACCCCAAACAAGGTGTGAGGTGGTGGCATTAGGCTGGAAAAACCACCCTATACAGGGGAGGTTATCGCCGGATTGCTAGTCAAATTAAACCCACCCAGGC
This sequence comes from Artemisia tridentata subsp. tridentata, assembly GCA_021014915.2. Lineage (NCBI taxonomy): Eukaryota > Viridiplantae > Streptophyta > Magnoliopsida > Asterales > Asteraceae > Artemisia > Artemisia tridentata. The sequence continues at coordinate 117,676,571 of CP139503.1, forward strand.
AGCCACCATGGAGGTGGGCTAGTCGTGGGTTAAAGACTCAATTTCGAGCAATGAAGGATTGCTTTACAACCCATCCCGATAGAAACCCTTTAGCACCCAATCCAAGAGACAAGAGTTGAGAGAAAATGCCCCTAGTTCAAGCTTAGAATGACCCGTTTAACCCAAGGTTTAAACCCAATTGGAGTGGAACCTCTCTTGCTCCAAAGCCAACCCGCAAAGGCTGTCAGAACTTGGGTAGCTTAATCCTTTTGACGGATGCTTTAGGCTAAGGCACATAAGGTGCCAAGATTGCTTTGGTCACAAGGACTAGTCCCCCACTCGAATTGGTTGTTTCCTTTGTGAAATGCGAAGTAATGTACCAAAACCCAAGACCCCTCATGACACCGAGACAATTACAACTATGAGTTGGGTAGTACTCAACCATAGTCTAGCCAAATATTAGGAATTCTAAGTCCGTTGTTGTCGAATAATTAGTCTAAGGCTTCGCAGAAAAAATGCACAGGTCATTTAGGACTTGTAGGTGCGTATGGTATATTCTCCCAGGCCATAAGCAGCCCACCTAGGGCTCATGTGCAAACCAGATCGAGGCCCCTTTAGTTTAGCCTATATTACATTCTGGGAATAATGAATTTTCGGCCCACCAGGCCCATGTGGCTGTGGTGGCAACCCTCCTCTGTCCAGCCCAACAAATATCGTGTACAGTAACAATAGTTAACAATTACATATTAGTTGCAAACCTTTTATATCGAAACTAATATATATATATATATATATACACACGAAACCTGTTAACACATAAATACTAGTCGCCAATGTAAAACTTTAATATAGCCGATCACGCAAAAACTTTTGTATTAAAACTTACATATATTTAAAACTTGTGTTGCCACAAAATTTAGAAATTCGATTACTAATATAATTGGACCATTTAACTTGTGATTGCCACTTAGAAATCGTCCTACATTTATATACTAATGTAAAATATAAAAATTGGCAAAAGAAATACAAATCTTATATAAACACATAGGTCACTAAAATATGAAACTTGACTAAAATAGTGACCAAATAGAGTTCATACTAGGTACAACATAAAACACATAGGTGAACATACAATTTGATATTTGTTTATTCAACCAATAATCACGTCGTTATTAAAAACTCGAAAATGGAATGTAACATAAAAATACTATAACATGATCAGTGTTTTCTAAACTTGTAATTTATAAATACGAGTCATAACCAAGTATTGATAATTAGATAAACTTAGTCCATTTTTTAATAAACGAGATAAACATAATAATTATTAAACCAACCCTATATTACCTATTCTCAAAACGTTAAACTATTAGATAATAAACGTCACTTACGCTAAAACTTCATTTCAAAATCTACATAACTAGATATAACGACCAAACTACACAACCTTAATAAATATATATGTCACGTCTCGATTGTATCTACTCGTGATTTAAATCGTTCAATTTCTTTTCTTTCCAAATTCCGTCATTTAAGTTCCTATAATATTCTCGTTTCCCCATTACCATACCCTTAGGTTATTCAAAGAGCTACACCTTACCATTTCTTAGGAAATTCTTTCATAACTACATGTCACACCCCAAAAATCGGGTCGCAGCGGAAGAAAATGTCGCTGGGGTGCTACAAAATTGGTATCACAACACAAGTACAAAGAACGGTTTTTTCACCACAAACCATTTAGAATATAATTGATTAATCAAAAGTATCATTTTACATTGTTAAATTTTTGTGCGGAAATAGGCCCATAAAATAAGTACAACGGTCCCCAAATGAATATCCAAGTGTCTCGATTCTATAACCATGCCATGCCATGCCAACTGCCGCCAAATGTGAGCTAACACTTTAAGAACCTGAAAATACATGCTAAAACGGGTCAACACGAGGTTGGTGAGTTCATAGGTTTTAGTTTAAAACAATATGGTTGAACCACAAGGTTCCGAGTTCAAAACATCTTTCACAAACAAGTCAAATTCAACGTAGGCTCACACTGCCTAAATCACAGTACAAAAACCAATCCGCAAACAATATCATAATTCAAAACATCTCGAGCCATAATCAATCATACAAATACTACAGTCATATAGTGATGCGCCAACTGAACCTCAGACTACAAACACGCATAAATGATCCACACATAGATTGGGTGCCACTTCCCAAATGATTACTGGGTGCCACTTCCCAAAATATATACTATCAATGCATCACTAAACAGTTTCACACGTTCAAGCCAAGTCACACAAATTGAGTTCACACAATAAGGCACATATTGCAATCAAAACACACTTATTGTCCAAAATCATGAAAACAGTATATCACAGCATTAAAGCATTCAAAAGCATTGAGTTTAGTTAAAAACGAGCATGTATTCTCCCCCAAAACAGTTAGAAAACCAGTAAAAGTAGGGGCCATGATGTAACACCCCAACCCGACCTTGGTTAAGATGCCACATTATGGTGTCTAATCAGAACATACAAAATAACGCAAGCGGAAGACTTCATAATAAAAGCAAAGTCAAGAACATCATGACTTACAAATTACAAGCTCCCAAAAGTCAGATCAATATCAAATGAAAATGAAATGAAATGAAATAAAATCTTCAACATAAGTCCAAAACATTTCCAAGACAATGGGGAATCTAATAAGGTAGGTATTCTACACCTACTCACATCACTCTTGCCCCGCATCCCGCTTATTACCTGCCGCATGGAAAAGAAATCGCGGCTGAGCATAAAAAGCCCAGTGAACGGATATATGTACAAAGCAGAAACGTAATAAGCATAAGTAAACGAATATGAATCAAATAGATCAAATGCATAAATATCAAGAATAAGAATAGCTCTAGAGTCAAAGCAATAAACGTCAATGAACGCGTCCAAATGAGCCACTCGAACGGACCAAAGATACCTAACAGATAGCCACGAGCCCGTCTAAACGAGCCACTCGAATAGACCAAATAATCACATAATCTGTCAATTCATATTGTACAAGGAAGGGAGACCTCTCAAGTACTAGAAGTGAGAGGGGTTCATGGCACGCACAAACCAATCACTAAAATCACATCATGTCATTCCAAATATATACCTAGGATGCATCCATACGCTCCCTGCAAAATAGAATACATATGCAAGTACGAGACTATACATACATATAACGGAATGGCCAGCTGTGCCATAATCATATAATCATAACAGAAGGGAACGCCGTGGATCAATCACACCTCCACAGAAAGTGTCATGCCATTGGTGCCTCAATGACATGGCCATGGTACCTCCATGGCTAGTTAGCTCGGGCAACAGAACATAACAGAACACAACTATCCATAACAAGCAATCATAAAATAATCAACAAAGGCATAGCAACTGAACAGAATCTCAATCAAGGAGATAATAAACAGATCATCATAACAGAATGGATAGCAACTGAATCATATCAACGAATATTAAAACGAATATCAATCCAAAGGATCATACCTAGGGAATCATAGCAAAGGCTCATATCAAACGGATCACATGAAACAGAATCATATCAAACAGAATCATATCAAACGGAATCATAACAGAGCAAATGATCAAAGTCAGGGATCGAGAAGTCATGAGATCAGAACCCTTACTGAGAAAGGGTAGAATATCTATACCTTATGCAAATCAATCAACCAAATAAGAGAGTACACCGAAACAGGAAAAATTACTTCTTCTTCACCGAACCTATACAAATTAATGATCACTTATTACTTATAAGCTCATTACACAAGTTTACTGCTTATAGTTATTTAGACTTCCCATTTAAGGTTTCTTTCTATTTTTAGTAACTTTCCATTTTTAGTAATTTGCCATATTTAGTAAGTTTCTTTATTTAGTAACTTTTAAGGTTATAAAGACAATTAAGTAACTTATAGATTTATTATGACCAGTATTATAGATTAGGATTTAATAAAACAGCTTATAATAGTTTAGAGTTTAAATTGTCAATATTGTAAAGTTCAGGGTCTAAAACGCAAATTATATACATATATGACCAATTCTTATGTTTATAGATTTTAATGCACTCAAAACACACCCATGCAAAACAAACTTGTTTAGGGTATTTAAAACATTAACTCGACATTAAAACAACCCGAGTAACCCATATCAACATACATATATACTCACAAGACTCACATGAAATTCAAACCACACGACCCATATTCTCTTTAAACTCACATGCATGCAACATACTCTTTTATATATATATATATATATATATATATATATATATATATAAATACACATGTAACTTTATTAATATGTATACCCACGAATCATACATACATACATGATCATGCATTCAATTTACTAATATGTACTTACACTTCCACACAAACTATGCATGCATTCTACCATTATATATATACTATCGACTACACTCCACATGTAACCCTTTTTATTTATTCATATCTAATTTACGCTTTTCGAATGTATAAAAGAGAATCACACCACTATATAAATAACCAGATATAAGTGTGCATGAGTACGAGTTCAAAACAAGATAGATAGACATATGTATTATTCAGTTTTCATCATTTCATGCGATCAATAATCCTTCACTTGCATCTATTTTTAGGTCGATCTTATTAAAGTTTTTGGTTATCAATTCATGAGCAGCTACGTGTATGAATGACAAAATAACAAGATTAAGGATATGTTATACCTTATGTCGACTCAAAGAACAAAACGCAAACAAAAAGGAACTAGAATCGAACCCACCAGGAACACCCTATTCAAAACAAACCAACGCTCCATTTGAATCCCAGAACAGTGACCACACGATCCTTTTTCCCGACTCAAACCTTGCCCATATACAAGACCATAACCCATGTTCGACCCACGACTATTACCCACCTTGACCCATTCTTTCTTGACACCAAAACACACACACCCTATGTCCCTTTTTTCTGGCCCTTACTACACCACAACCACACTATATAAATTCGTATCCCATGCAATCACACCACATACCCCATTTTGAACTCAAAAAATAGCCACATAATTCTTGACCTAAATTTACTCGACACAACCCACACCCTACACACCATAATACAACATTTAAACACCCAACAAAACCCTCTAACATAACCTAAGTTCCCATGAATTCATCCCAATTACTTACAGCCAACCCATGCATGTAATCCCATGTTTAACAACCTACGCTTGTCCCATCATTACGCACACACACGACTCCATAATATGCACTCTTTTAATCGGCATAACAGCATACTTTAACATGTATTAATTCCCAGATTATGAGCCCTTATAAACATACGAACAGATCGTTATTTTATGTACCATAAGGATCCAATCTTCACGCAACAAGTCTGATTTTAGAAGCCCATAACAGACCTTATGTCGACAGAACAAAACATCATTTTATGCTACTCTTTCCCAGATTTCAGGTCGTATTTAAGTGATCCAAAACAAGCGTACAATTATCATATTACAGCCTCATACATACTCTGATTCGATTAGGTTTAAGTTAGAAAAAGGATCGATATGCTTGATGAGCAGATTTATTATTTTATGGGATCACATAGTCCTTCATTTAGTACACATTCTTGATTGATGTATGCTTGTTTTAGGTTATGATTATGAACATGTTTTCATGTATGCAGGTTGAGAGGAGACAAAAGATCACAATGAGGATACCTTGTCAACTGAGAATGGAGACACCAGAACAAAGCCCAAACACATAACCTGTTCGAACCTAAACACAGCCCCCCCTTCGACCAAGCTAAGACCACGTTCAACCAACTTGTTTAGCTCTTTTTAATCCTCCACGTTACCACCTCTTTTGTACTACCTTTCTTAGAGATAAAGACCTGCCGCCACTGGCTGTTTGCTAGGGTTTATGGTGTGAGTTTTGGAATGAGATTATGGGTTGAATAAAGAGTAGATATAGGGAGATGGGATGGGATTTTTGACCGAGCAACAAGGGAATAAGATGACCAAACTCTTATTTAAATTTCAAATGTACCTGGACATGCATTAGTTAAACTTATATATTGTGTACAACATTTAGAAAATTATATTCGACCCTTTTTAATATAACTTTATACGTGTGATATTTCTAGTATAGCATGCATATGTTGATTTATTATTTATTTATTTATTTATTTATTTATTTATTTTATATAGGTTACATCATAAGTTTTAAATATTTGGTAGTTCTCAAATTATAACCCATAGCTATTTAGGTGGTATTCGTGTTCAAAGTTCAAATTTACAACGGATTCCGGAAACCATATTTTAGGTCTTTATAATTCTTCCCCTCTAAAAAGAAAAATTTCGTCCTCGAAATTTGAAGTAGGAACGTCAAACGAATACGCACCGAATCACAAAAAGAAATGCGGATAGCTAAGTTTAAATTGTATTCAATCTTAAGTTGCAACTGAGCAACCTATTAGTACCAGACCAAATCAGCCTCACTCACAGGTGGTTTCGAAATCAAACCTTTCCAACGAAATAAATTAGCAGATCGGATCATAAAGTAATGGAACAAAACGGATAGAGCAAAATTTGGTAAGGTAGAGGAAATATTAGTATGTCTAGCAGAAGTGAAGCACACCATCGATTTCATCAATCGCATCATGATCATAAGAATTTTCAAAACGAAAAAATCAAACCAATATTCAAAAACTCAACATGGAAGGAAGATACTAAATGAGAATTCAAAATATCCGTACGAAAAATCAACAAAGCAACCAACGTGTCATAATAATAGAAAAACAAAATTGGGTATCAAAATATCCAGACAAACTGAAATGGAACAGAAAATAACAAATCACGAAGTGTTCTCCTCCCTAAGCTGGTCGAACCACATGAGAAACACGCACCCGAAATCTTATAACAATTCCTCCCCGGGTGAAACTTTACACAAGTATCACAAGTAGCCGAAGCCCGATCCGTACCGCCCCTCTGACTAGATGAACCTGAAGAACGATGCTGCTGATAACCCCGGTGCTGCTGATCCCGATGCTGTTGATCACGTCCATATCTTCGTCTATCATAACCCTGCTGATCATCACCCCGCGAATCCTTATCCCGCTGAGTGCTTCCTTGAACTGGTCGCACTCGGTCCCCATCACGATTCCTCTTGACCCCCTGCCTGGCCCTCTCCTATATAATTTCAATGTTACGAACCGCATTGGCCACTTGTGCTGCGTCCTCGAACTGGATGTTCACTATCCCATCTAGAAGGTCGTTTCGGAGAGCCCACTTGAAATTATTTGCTTGCTCCACCTGAGTTCCCGCTTTAGCTCCCAAGAATCCCGCCAGTCGCAGAAACTTCTTCATAAACTCTATGCTCGTCTCCTTCTCAAACTGGTAAATAGAGTGGTACTCCCTTTTAAACTTTTCTTTCTGCATCAATACGAGCATCTGCAGAACTAAAAGAACGAGGCTTTTGTTTACAGAACCTTTCTAGCCATGTATGAATGGTCACTGGTGGAGCACCACCACCAGAACCAGAACCCCCACTTCCACTACCACTGGCCTTGTTTTGACGGATCTCAGTCGCGATCCTTTCAGTGAGGCCCGGAATTAGTGCTTCTACAGTCCGCTGAACTGCGGCTGCAAATGCAGGGTTGTTACTGAAATCTTCGTTATGACGAGTGTTCACCATCTGAATGGTCATAAACGAATTAGCGAGGACAAAACGAAGTTAAGGAGCAAAAAAATGAAGGAAAGATCGTGCCAAAACGAAACCTAATGTCTATCCAATCCTCACCGGTCAAAACCTAAGTCCTACGGGGCAAAACCTAAGGGTCTAGATTTCACAGGCCATAACTTATGAGCTACAAGTCGCAAACCTGGCTCTGATACCATAATTGTAACACCCCAACCCGACCTTGGTTAAGATGCCACATTATGGTGTCTAATCAGAACATACAAAATAACGCAAGCGGAAGACTTCATAATAAAAGCAAAGTCAAGAACATCATGACTTACAAATTACAAGCTCCCAAAAGTCAAATCAATATCAAATGAAAATGAAATGAAATAAAATCTCCAACATAAGTCCAAAACATATCCAAGACAATGGGGAATCTAATAAGGTAGGTCTTCTACTCCTACTCACATTACTCTTGCCCCGCATCCCGCTTATTACCTGCCGCATGGAAAAGAAAACGCGGCTGAGCATAAAAAGCCCAGTGAATAGATATATGTACAAAGCAGAAATGTAATAAGCATAAGTAAACGAATATGAATCAAATAGATCAAATGCATAAATATCAAGAATAAGAATAGCTCTAGAGTCAAAGCAATAAACGTCATGAACGCGTCCAAATGATCCACTCGAACGGACCAAAGATACCTAACAGATAGCCACGAGCCCGTCTAAACGAGCCACTCGAATAGACCAAAATAATCACATAATTCGTCAATTCATATTGTACAAGGAGGGGAGACCTCTCAAGTACCAGAAGTGAGAGGGGTGCATGGCACGCACAAACCAATCACTAAAATCACATCATGTCATTCCAAATATATACCTAGGATGCATCCATACGATCCCTGCAAAACATAATAAATATGCAAGTACTAGACTATACATACATATAACAGAATGGCTAGCTGTGCCATAATCATATAATCATAACAGAAGGGAATGCCGTGGATCAATCACACCTCCACAGAAAGTGTCATGCCATTGGTGCCTCAATGACATGGCCATGGTACCTCCATGGCTAGTTAGCTCGGGCAACAGAACATAACAGAACAAAACTATCCATAATAAGCAATCATAACATAATCAATAAAGGCATATCAACTGAACAGAATCTCAATCAAGGAGATAATAAACAGATCATCATAGCAGAATGGATATCAACTGAATCATATCAACGAATAGTAAAACAAATATCAATCCAAAGGATCATATCAAGGGAATCATAGCAAAGGCTCATATCAAACGGATCACATGAAACAGAATCATGTCAAACAGAATCATATCAAACGAAATCATAACAGAGCAAATGATCAAAGTCAAGGATCGAGAAGTCATGAGATCAGAACCCTTACTGAGAAAGGGTAGAATATCTGTACCTTATGCAAATCAATCAACCAAATAAGAGAGTACACCGAAACAGGAAAAATTACTCCTTCTTCACCGAACCTATACGAATTAATGATCACTTATTACTTATAAGCTCATTACACAAGTTTACTGCTTATAGTTATTTAGACTTCCCATTTAAGGTTTCTTTCTATTTTTAGAAACTTTCCAGTTTTAGTAACTTGCCATATTTAGTAAGTTTCTTTATTTTGTAACTTTTAAGGTTATAAAGACAATTAAGTAACTTATAGATTTATTATGACCAATATTATAGTTTAGGATTTAATAAAACAGCTTATAATAGTTTAGGGTTTAAATTATCATTATTGTAAAGTTCAGGGTCTAAAACGCAAATTATATACATATATGACCAATTCTTATGTTTATAGATTTTAATGCACTCAAAACACACCCATGCAAAACAAACTTGTTTCATGTATTAAAAACCTTAACTCGACATTAAAACAACCCGAGTAACCCATATCAACATACATATATACTCACAAGACTCACATGAAATTAAAACTCTTATATACACGACCCATATTCTCTTTAAACTCACATGCATGCAACATACTCTTTTATATATATATATATATATATATATATATATATATATATATATATATACACATGTAACTTTATTAATATGTATACCCATGAATTATACATACATACATGATCATGCATTCAATTTACTAATATGTACTTACACTTCCACACAAACTATGCATGCATTCTACCATTATATATATACTACCGACTACACACCACATGTAACCCTTTTTATTTATTCATATCTAATTTAGGCTTTTGGAATGTATAAAAGAGAATCACACCACTGTATAAATAACCAGATATAAGTGTGCATGAGTACGAGTTCAAAATAAGATAGATAGACATATGTATTATTCAGTTTTCATCATTTCATGCGATCAATAATGCTTCACTTGCATCTATTTTTAGGTCGATCTTATTAAGGTTTTTGGTTATCAATTCATGAGCAGCTACGTGTATGAATGACGAAAGAACAAGATTAAGGATATGTTATACCTTATGTCGACTGAAAGAACAAAACGGAAACAAAAAGGAACTAGAATCGAACCCACCAAGAACACCCAGAACAGTGACCACACGACCCTTTTTCTCGACTCAAACCTTGCCCATATACGAGACCATAACCCATGTTCGACCCACGACTTTTACCCACCTTGACCCATTCTTTCTTGACACCAAAACACACACACCCTATGTCCCTTTTTGCTGGCCCTTAATACACCACAACCACACTATATAAATTCGTACCCCATGCAATCACACCACAGACCCCATTTTGAACTCGAAAAATAGCCACATAATTCTTGACCTAAATTTACTCGACACAACCCACACCCTACACACCATAATAGAACATTTAAACACCCGAAAAACCCTCTAACATACCCTAAGTTCCCATGAATTCGTCCCAATTACTTACAACCAACTAATCGATCTCAAACGGTCAACCCAAATTAACCAGGTAAATGGTCAATAAAAGTCAATCACTTGAGAACACAATACAATTATCCAAGGAGTTAGTGTTTCCCCGGGTCGTTAAGTCCCAACGAGGTATGAACACTGTAATAGAACGGATCTGTGATCTGGTGAATATTGAATGGAAAAGGCTATTTTTTTTTTTACTTGTAATGTACATATATATAACATGTGGGGCATCTCCCCCACACTTAGGTGGTAGAACAGAGAAAGAAGTCAGAAATATGGGTGAAAACCCATATGGTGGGCTAATATTTTTGTTCACCGAGTCACTTAGCTTGACTCGACCCCACATTCATTGGTTCATGGGGAAGCAACATGTGGAAGAGATAATCTCCATCGGACTTTCATTCAAGATGTTTGGACAAACATTGAAGTATGTGAAAGTTCCACACCGATGAGATAAATACTGGCTTTAAACCAATGTTAGATGGAAAATGCCGGGGTCAAAGGTAATATCCTCACTCCCGAATGAGTGAAGGATAGGGGAAATCATCGGGTAGGTGAAGGGAAGAAGAGAGATCTGAATAGCAATTAAGATAAGAACTTCCTCCTCAAGAATTGCATATTCAAGTGGAGGAGGCAAGTCCTTAAACTTGATCTCAAGAAATTTATCAGTTTTATCAACTGACTTGATTTCCTCATTATGAAGTTGTTTTGGTGGAAGAGGGGAAGATGAATCTTCGTTTAACAAACTTTCTAGAAAAAGAATGTCCCCCTCAGGATCAAGATAGTTATCATCAACCTCATGCGGAAGTGAACTATCTAGAGCAAGAAAAGCATCGACCTCATCCCAAAAGGGATCACTTCCCTCAACCGAAGTGAGAGAAGGGGAAGAGTCGGCTATGATAAGTTGAGAAGATGTGGTGGGATCCCCACTCACAGAATTATGAAAATAACCAAGACTTTCTTGAGAGTACTCCTTTGAAGCAATATTAATGACATCGATTCGGTTAACCGATTGAGAATCATAATTTGAGGAGTACCTCGAAGTTTGATCATGGTTAAAGGTAACAACATCATTACCCACACGCAATGTGATTTCATGCTCAAATACATCAATGAGAGCACGGCCCGTTCTTAGGAATCCTCTTCCAAGAATGAGAGGAACCTTTTGATCAGCATCGAAATCAACAACCACAAAGTCAGCTGGACAATGGAACTTTCCTACTTTCACAAATACATCCTCCGCAATACCGCGTGGATGAGATATGGTACGATCTGCAAGCTCAAGAGTCATGCAGGTAGGAGTGAGTTCAGGAAGAGAAAGTTTCTTCCACACTGAATAAGGCATCAGGTTGATGCTTGCACCAAGATCGGCCAAGGCATAGCATTCAACCATTCCCGGAAATACACAAGGTATTAGAAACTTTCCAGGATCTCCAAGCTTCTCGGGAAGCTTTTTCAAGATAACTGCTGAGCAGTTCTCATTTAATGGAGTTTTAGCCATTTCAATCTGTTTTTCCTTGTTGCTTAACAAGTGTTTGATTGTTGATGCAAACTTGGGCATCAGAATGATAGCATCCGCAAAACTTATGTCAAAATGTAATTCTTTAAAGATTTGATAGAATTTGTCATTTTGTTGACTAGCCTTTTCACGGAGCTTTTGCTCATTTAAGCGCGATGGGTAAGGAATATAAGGTTTGGATTTAGGGGCAGCAACTTCAGGAGTCTCAACAGATTCAAAGACAACTCCTGGTTTAGATTTCTTTTTCGGGACAACCGGAGGATGGACTTGTGCTGTACTTTGTGGGCTTGGAATTTGCACTTTGTCCATTGTATCCTCCGTCTCTTTTTCCATTTCATACAACGGAGGAGGAATAGGACCAGAGGGTCCCTCATAAGCAGCACCACTACGAGTGGTGATAGCTTTGATGAAATTGGTATCTTCATCATCATCACTGTCATCAAGCACACTGATAGGAGCAGCATTGAGGATATTGGAATAAGTTCTAGCTGTCCTTTGCTCACTAAGTTTGCTTGACAAACTTTTAACCGTAAATCGTGAAAGAGTAGGATCTATTCTTGACGGTTTAGGAGCAATTGTGGGTGTAGAATTTTGGACAACCATAGGTTGGACGTATTTAGTACTTCCATTGTTAGAGGGAAGTACTGGGTCCTTTGTCACCTTGAGTTCTCGTTCCATTTCCCTCACCGGAGAGAAAATAGGAATCGACGGTCCATCATGAGCTTTACTACTACGTGTAGTGACAGCTTTGAGTTCACCCCTTGGGTTGACAACAGTGTTACTTGGGAGACCTCCCGAGGTAGAAGGTGGATTGAGATGGTTCATGAGACTGGCAAACATATTCTTAACTTCGCTTTGAGAATGATCAATTTTGTTTGAAAGCTCATTCTTTAGCTCAGTATTCTGCTTGTGTATTGAAGATTGAAATTCATTCTTCAAATTAGAGATTTGATTTTGCATTGCCATCATGTTGGTCTCATTAACCTTGATGTAGTTATCAAGTTCATTTGGGAGAGGTCTTTGGTGATTAGGAGCTGAATACCCTTGGTTACCCCTTTGGGGTGGGTATTGATTGTTCGTGTTTTGCCCTCTTTGTTGATTAGGATTAATCCTATTTGGATTGTTGGGTGGAGGAAATCCGGGTGGTCCATGTTGATTGCTAGCACGGTAGTTTGTTTCCACTTGAGGACGGTATTGGCTACCTCCTTGATTGGAAGATCCGGCTAAAGCTTTGACTTCAAATGCATTGCCATCGGTGGCAGTACAATTGTAGTAAGCGTGAGGACCACCACAAGTAACACAAACTTCTACCTTTTTTATTTCAGCAGTGTGAGAAGTTTGCGGAGCGGACTCTTTCTTTTGTGTGGAGAAAACCAAAGATTGAATAACTTTCGTGAGTTCAGCAAGCTGAGTATCAGTACTAGACTGACTCACGGGAGATGAAGTAGAAGGACCAGCACTAGCCTGAGAATTATATGGTCTGGCTCGTGCAGTGCGGACCTTTGACTTATTTTCAATGAGTGCAATGGCTTCCTTAGTGGATTTGCTCAGAAAATTACCTCCAGCTGAGGCATTGAGAGAATCTTGGTCAGATGGGTTTAACCCATTGTAGAAAGTGTCCATTTGCATCAAATCGGTGAAACCATGATGAGGACATTTACGGAGCAATTCTTTGAAACGATCCCATGCCTCTCCAAATGGTTCATCAAACCTTTGAGAGAATTTCATGATTTCATTCTTGAGATACGTGGTTTTGGAAGGAGGAAAGAATTCATTCACGAACTTTTGAACCAAATCTTCCCATGTTGTTATCGATCGAGGGGGTTGTTTGTCAAGCCAAATCCGGGCTGCCCCATCGATGGAAAATGGGAAAAGAAGAAGTTTGATTGATTCCTCAAGGACATTTTTGCATTTGATGGTGGATGTGATTTTGTTAAACCATCTAATGTGATCTTGAGGATCGTCCCTGTCAAAACCATAGAATTGCCGCTGGGTTACCAGGTTTATCAACCCAGTCTTAAGCTCAAAACTCTCAGCTACGATGGCTGGAACAACAATGGCATCTCCGTACCCATCGGTGGGAGCTTGGAGAAGCTCATTCATAGGACGGTCTTCTGCCATGATGACAGGGGTTTTAGGATCAGTTCGTATCTCGGGTACGACTGATGGAGCAGAACATCTACGACGTCTTCGAGGTATGTTTCCAAGCTCACGAAAAGGGCTTGATGACCTAGAAGAACGAGTGCGCATGCACTAAGACGAGTCTAAGAATCCTTTAGAGTGATGGAAACTTAGAATAGGGTAAGAAGATTCTTTTTGGATTTTATTTGTTTATGGAAACTTGAAATACGATATTTTTGATTATCGATTAGTCAAACGAATTAACTTAACGATAATTTTTGGTTTGTTATATATATAAAAATAAGAGAATATGAACAAGGATGGTTAATATACAATGGATGTATATTCAACAACACTGATTCTTCAAATTCGATCTACGCAGCACACCTCCCCGGCAGCGGCGCCAAATTTTGATCGGTCTCAAACGGTCAACCCAAATTAACCAGGTAAATGGTCAATAAAAGTCAATCACTTGAGAACACAATACAATTATCCAAGGAGTTAGTGTTTCCCCGGGTCGTTAAGTCCCAACGAGGTGTGAACACTGTAATAGAACGTATCTGTGATCTGGTGAATATTGAATGGAAAAGGGGTTTTTGAATGATTGGTTTACTGAATATAAGTAACAATAGCTTAAACAAGCTATATCAACAAATATGTAAGATCAAATACCCGGAAAAACGTACGTTTTAGTTTAAATAAACGTCAACGTACAAAATAAAATGTGAAAATGAAGAAATATTAATCCTACAAATATGAAAATAACTTTTTTATAAACCTAAAGATAAAAGAAAATTTTAAGAAAAAGAAAATTAATTATTTAACTATTTAATTAATTATTATTAATTAATAACTATTTATTAATTATTTAAAATGCACTAAATTAAAAGAAAATAGGAAATTATCCTAGAAAATTAAAATTTTAACTTAGATAAATCTAAAATAACCTAAAACTTATTTTAAAACTGAAAATATATTTATTACACTTTTTATCTAATTATTATTAAATAATTACTAATTAATTATTATTTAAACTATTTTGATTTTTAATAAATACTAAATAAACAAAGAAAAATTTGAAACTTTTTCTATAAATACTCTAAGGTGACAGGAAGATAAGAAAAATATAAAAATGAAAAGTGCTTAATGAAAAAGCTGAAAATAAGCCAAATGGCTTAAATAGAAGCTATCACTTATTTCTATGTTGTTGATTTTCTGATTTTTCTTTTAAAAATCTATTTAACTACTGAAAATATGGAACTTTTACAAAAACAAACTTTATGGAATTTGTCAATAAGCTCAGAAGGAGCTTATAAGCTTAACAGCCAAGCTTTTAAGCTTGAAAATGAGATTTTACTCTCAAATAAGCTTGGAATAAGCTTCACAGAGTACACAAGCTAGCAAATAAGCTGCAAACAACTTTAAGGAACTGGAATGAAGTTGAAACAACAAGAGATTTACACAGAATAAGCCTGGATAAGCAAATAAGCAAATCCAAAGAACACAGATTCAAACAGGCCTGCAAGGAACTTCAAAAGCAATTCCAGATTATCAAATAAGCTTAAAATCACAAAATAAGTTCTGAAGTAGCAAGATGGGTTGGTGAGCTTTCCAAAAAGCCCAAACTCACACTGTGGGACCCACTGGTGAGCTTTTGAGAAGCTTATGAAATAAGCCAAAATACACTGAATACTCAGTATACTATGAAAATGGGACAAGTAATAAGCTTTTAGCAGGCTTATGAAATAAGCCTGGAAGTAGAAAATAAGCTTTGAATCTTTGAGTATGGTGGGTTAGCTTTAGAAAAAGCCAAAGCACACAAGCTTAAGCTTACTGATGAGCTTTTGATTTGCTTATGAAAAAGGTCTCAACTGCACTGATGACTCAGTGCAGTGAGTGGTTTTTGATGAACATGTTAAGCACAAATTAAGCAATCCAACAATCAGATAATTAAAATACAAGTACACACTAAGCAAACAAGCCAGAAGGGCTTCACAAAGAACCAAAATACACAAGCTAACAAGCACTAATGAAGCTTATGCAAGCTTCAAAAAGTTACTAGTTGAACTGTGCACAGGGCAAGATTTATTTGACTTTACTTAAAACTAAAAAGTTGACTTATATGAACATTAAGCTAGATTTACTGACTGAAGATGTTATATTATGATGAAAAGAAATAGAATTAAGCTATATTATCAGATTATGAACTAGTGTGATGAAATTTACACTTTAAATCCTAACAGTTAGCAAATTAAGTGAGATCAAAGGCTATTTTTGACTTTCTATCAAATAAGCACTGGTTTTTATTGTTTGACTGAGCTAATATCAACTAATATAGCATATAACAACAACAAACAACAATACAAACAACCTTAATCACAGTTAACCACAGCAAATCCAAACAGTCCTTTATCAACTGAGTTTTGTGATTATTGAAGCAAATGACAGAGTTAAACCAAAACACTGATTCCAATGGTTATAAGATGATAACATAAGATCATATGAGCATAAAAGAACAGCAATAACAACATGAAACACAGAAATGACAAAGATGCTAATTTTGACTGTAAAATGAGATTTTTAGCAACTATAAATTCAAAAGAACAAACAACCTATTTTAAGCTATTTTATGACTAATGAGCAACAAAAAAACATAAAAACACACTGCTAAGAGCTTAAAGCTTATTCTACAGTAAAATGCCAATAAACTAGAAACAAGCTTACAATTGAAATCCAGCTGAAAACCAAGAACAAGGACCAAGAACAACCCTAACAGCTTACCACTAAGCTTCTAACCCAAGGCCATCCAAAATTCACCCTGCTCCAGCTGTGATCACCATCTTCATTGTCATTTTTTATTTTTTATCTAATTTTTGTGATTTTTTTTTGTATTTTTGAGTTTTATGACTACTACTGATTTTAAGGTTTCTAATAGCTCTCAGAAGCTATATAAGGAGCTTATATGAGCTTATGAGTCCAATAACAACACTATAAACAACATTCAAAGTAACATGAAATTTGAACAAGAAAATACACAAACGGATTTCAAACTTGGAAACTGAAATTGATTAGTAGAAATAGATTCTCATACACTTGAAAACATTAAACAGAGTACTTGAAAGCTAAATTTTACACTGGAAATAAAAAAAAACATTCAAAACGACATAAGTAAAATAAAATTACACTAGATATTTTTCTCCTTTGCTTCCTTCTCTTTCTTTATAGACTTTAGAGACTCCCCACATGCTTCTGAACATTTCCCATCAATAATCTCAGCTGTTGGATGAGTCAAAGTGATCCTAGCCTTCAAATCAACTTTTGGCGCCAAAAGTGAAATAAGTAACTTGCAGCCGAAATTTTGCAATTAAAGAACTTTGGATGTTTGTATTGGTGGAGGAGACAAGAAAGAAAAGGTTAGTAGCCAAATTGGTACTTAGGTGAAGAAAAACAGGTTTTAAGTGGTACAGGGGAAGGTTTAAGGTGGGAATGCATTAAGTGTATAATGGGCTATGTTGTGAGGTGGAATGGGTGAGAGTGAGGAGTAGGTAATGAGGTGGAAAGGTGGTGGACAGGTGGTGGTGAAAACCTCCATGGTTTTGTTACAGTGAAGGTGGAAGAGGGAAGAGATAAAGGGAAGGTGGTTTTGACTGGTTGACCCCGGTTTTATTTAAGTTGGTGTTGGGCTGGGAAAATGAAATGGGCTTGGTGGGTTTATTTTTGGAATGTGTTTGGGTTTATGTAAAGCAAAGTTTGGTCCGGTTGGTTTTGTTAATTAAACACAAGGACCATTTTTGTAACTTTTGGATTTTTAGGGGGCTGAAGTGATAATTTTCCAAAGTTTATCACAAGGGCCATTCATGCCAAGTTTCAATAGTAGAAGGACCATAAAAGATAATTTTCCATTTTTGAAAACTGGGGGACTTGTTTTGCCATTTTTGAAACTTGAAGGACCAAAACTGCCATTTCTTTAAAACTTTCATCCAAGGACCAATATTGTAAAAGTTAAATAGCTTAGGGACCTTGAATGATATTTTTAACACCAGGGACTATTTTTGCCAATTTCTGAAAGTTAAAGGACTGAAATTGACAATTATGCAAACTATGTTCGTTTTTCAACTGTTTTTAATCCTTTTGCACATGAAACACATAAAAACACAATCAAATGATATTTTCTGTATTTTGAAGCATATCTGCATGTTTTTTAAATGTTTTTGCAGTCTAAATGTGACAGAAATGATGAGTATTTAGACACTCATCACCAACCCATGCATGTAATCCCATGTTTAACAGCCTACGCTTGTCCCGTCATTACGCACACACACGACCCCATAATATGCACTCTTTTAATCGACATAACAGCACACTTTAACATGTATTAATTCCCAGATTATGAGCCCTTATAAACATACGAACTGATCGTTATTTTATGTACCATAAGGATCCAATCTTCACGCAACAAGTCTGATTTTAGAAGCCCATAACAGACCTTATGTCGACAAAACAAAACATCATTTTATGCTACTCTTTCCCAGATTTTAGGTCATATTTAAGTGATCCAAAACAAGCGTACAATTATCAGATTACAGCCTCATACATACTCTGATTCGATTAGGTTTAAGTTAGAACAAGGATCGATATGCTTGATGAGCAGATTTATTATTTTATGGGATCACATAGTCCTTCATTTAGTACACATTCTTGATTGATTTATGCTTGTTTTAGGTTATGATTATGAACATGTTTTCATGTATGCAGGTTGAGAGGAGACAAAAGATCACAATGAGGATACCTTGTCAACTAAGAATGGAGACACCAGAACAAAGCCTAAACACATAACCTATTCGAACCTAAACATGCCCCCCCCCCTTCGACCCAGCTAAGACCACGTTCAACCACCTTGTTTAGCTCTTTTTAATCCTCCACGTTACCACCTCTTTTGTACTACTTTTCTTAGAGATCAAGACCTGCCGCCACTGGCTGTTTGCTAGGGTTTATGGTGCGAGTTTTGGAATGAGATTATGGGTTGATTAAAGAGTAGATATAGGGAGATGGTATGGGATTTTTGACCGAGCAACAAGGGAATAAGATGACCAAACTCTTATTTAAATTTCAAATGTACCTGGACGTGCATTAGTTAAACTTATATATTGCGTACAACATTTAGAAAAATATATTCGACCCTTCTTAATATAACTTTATACGTGTGATATTTCTAGTATAGCATGCATATGTCTATTTATTATTTATTTATTTATTTATTTATTTATATAGCTTACATCATAGGTTTTAAATATTTGGTAGTTCTCAAATTATAACCCGTAGCTATTTAGGTTGTATTCTGGTTCAAATTTCAAATTTACAACGGATTCCGGAAACCATATTTTAGGTCTTTATACATGAACTCACCTC
Organism: Artemisia tridentata subsp. tridentata; assembly: GCA_021014915.2. Classification (NCBI taxonomy): domain Eukaryota; kingdom Viridiplantae; phylum Streptophyta; class Magnoliopsida; order Asterales; family Asteraceae; genus Artemisia; species Artemisia tridentata. Next base: position 117,696,225 of record CP139503.1, read on the forward strand.
TAGTCATTGCAATGCAAAGATCACAAGTGACACGACTGGCATCAAGAAGCAAAACACAACAGTCTCAAGACATATGGCACGACCGTTCCAAGATATACCGGCACAACGGACTCGGAAACTACTCACAACTTAATATAAATGATATGATTTAAGTCACGGAATGATGTCATGCATGCAAGTTCATACTCTACTTTATCACTTGTACATGTTTGTTGTAATGGTTATGGTCAAAAATATAATTGCGTCAATTTGATCCTTTATTTAGAAAATTACCACTTTTGAAAACGTAACTTGTAAATCTCACGATCAAGTTTTAGTCGTCAAGCTAATGGCTATTTCAAAATTCTCTAACGCGCCCAATAAATATATATATTGTTCTACCATTTCCGTTCACGTCATTTTAGCCAAAATGTACTCCAAAAGGTTCAAAAATCCATTTTAAATAATTCTAACAGCTTTTCTAATAGCAAAAATATAAGCTGTCAACGTATATGTTGTCGTAAATCTTTGTTAGGCCATAACTTTTGCGTCGTAGCTTCGTTTCTTAAGTTTCACCTATCCCCGCGAAGGTATTTAAGTATACTCTAGGCTTTTCAAAGTCTCGGCTAGTCTTGACACCATTTAACCTCGGTTTTCCTTTCTTAAAATTCGGGACAGATTCACTTATTTTCTGAAAGTGATGTTTTCGTCGTAAAAATTGAAACTAGCATATCATTTTCGTTACAAACCCGTTTTAACTCATTGAAGCGGCTACAGTTTCGTTTTTGTGTCTATTTTCTGAATCTCTAGCCTAAAATTACTCACAACCTACTGATTTTTCCAGTTTTTACAAAACGGGACAGATTGTTTATCAAAAGTGTCAAAACTATATTTTCTAATCTTCTAGCCATTTTAACCACTCAACCACAACTTCAATTCTAATCCTAGTTCCTCCATCAACTTCTCAACATAATGACAATGATCCAACCATAAACTTAACAATATTCTAAGGTTCATGTAATAATCATCAAGAATGTATAAAACTACAAATTTACTAGCTTGTATGTATATATATTGTTTTCATCTTCAATCTTGTGGAAATTTTCACTAGCTAGATTTCTTGTAACCAAAACTTGTTAAAAACCTCATCTTTGTTAAAGGATCATTGTAAATGTAAAACCTTATCAACATGTACCAAGTGATAACTAAGTATATATACTTGAACTTGCATTATGACATGAAAAGCATGAAGTTTAACAATGAAAAGATCACTTACAAAAGGAGATTAGTAAGATGAGAATGTAAGACACTTGATTAACCCAAGAAATTGGTGTTCCAAACCCTTGCTAGAGTACTCTAATGACACTTGATTTTTAACTCAACAAGCTCTCTTTTCTTCCCTTGCTCCAAGTGTGTCGAACTATATGTATGAGATGGGAGGATACATTTTTTTCTTTTCTTCTTTCTAACTAGTGCAAGAATTGGGTACATGAGCACATACTTATACTAGGTAGTTTCAAAGATTTAATAGTGAAGTCAAAAACCATCATTTGGCTAAGTGTTTAGGTTGGGCCGAATGGGGGCTGGGGGGGGGGGCAAATTTGATGGTCAAGCCTCCATGATGTTGGTCTTGACATTCCATGTTTCAAGGATGGTGTTGGCTAATTAAATGTTGTGTAACTCTTGTCTAGCAATTAATTATGGAACCAGGGGGGGTAGCACATGTGACATTTTTGGAGTAGATGACTTGTTTTGATACAAGAGTGTATATGTTGCATGTATTGGGTGTTAAAAATATGTATTGGTTGTTGTTTCGGTGATTGACGAAAGTTATACGTAATTAAACGTAAGTTATAAAGAATTTACCTTGGGCGTAGGGAAATACTTTTTGGAACATTGGTAATCTTTTTTGGAAGCATAGAAATACGTTAGGAATAATCGTTGGAAGAATTGGGTATATCGGGTGTTAAAATTTAAATTACGAATAGTATTTGTTTAATAAATAATTATACGTGAATTGAAATTGTGCATACCCGTGAATGACCTAATATGAAGATGATGTTACTGATGATATGTAGACTAACTCTAGTCCATATGATGTGTCCTCAATGATGTTCCATGAATACGCAGCTTAACCCATACAGTTACGTGAATTTGATACTCGTAAACCTAGTTTACGAAATGATGAATAATAACCATGAATAGTGATTTCCCCCGAAATGAATAGTGTTTCATGAATAGTAAAATGAATGATAACATTTCAAAGTCGCAAACTGACTTGAAAAATGATGAATAGTAAAGTGATGAATAGTAATCCATGAATAGTAAATTCCCGAGATGAATAGTAAAATTCCAAAGTTTGAAAAATGACCTGAAATTACGATTTGTCACAGTCTCACCTCCTTAAACGGAATCGCGACCTCGCGATTCAATTCAAGAGGTTTACGTCATTTGTCAGCATAACTCTTCTGACAATTTGTGAGCAGTTTGCAACTCGGTTCTGACCTAAACGATCTTCTCGGTAGTCTCATGAACAAGTTCAGGGTTAGTAAGTTGGGTATCTCAAACTTCTACTTAACAATTCGGCGACCGACCACAAAACACTTCACACGGTGCCGTTTGAAATACTAGAGTCGTAGATATCGTCATAAAAGAATTTAGCCAACTGGAGGTGTCCATCCCAGCTATTGCCACACTCGATTACTCAGGTAGAGATGCGGGATTTGCTTCGGAGGTCTAACTTCTGATATAGTAGCAAGACAGCAAATCGTTTTACAAAATGATTTATCAAATGATTTGTGAAGCAACTTACAGGATAATACGAAAACAATTTCATCATTTATAAAATCGTAGCAAGGTCAAAATTTTGATTTTTAGTTTGATTCATAACATCGTAACAGGAAAACAGTTCGCCATTTATAAAATGGTAGTAAGATCAAAATTTTGATTTTCGTGAAACAGTAGTAAAACATTTTGTAGGATGATCACAAACGATCAGTAGAAAAATCAAAGGCAGGGTGTAAATTAACGGCAAAGCATTTTATTACCCTATACGAGGTTAACAAAGATAACTGTATTCCCGAGGGACGAAAGGAGAATTTGGTGATTGTCGTTCAGGTTACTCCTTAAGGTCTTAAAATTCCTGTTGGGCGTGAAATCTCTGCCAAATGGGGAGTTTAGCGAGTTCAGAGTACAACTCTGAGGGAAGATGTTGAATCAGTAATGTACATAGTACTTAACGCGGGAGGTACAACCTCGATTGAACCACTTTGATTGAACAACATCAATTGAGCACAAGGCTTAGAGTAGAGGTGACTGTAACAGGATCACCAACGAAGCAAGGTTGATCATCAAATCCAAATCTAGTATGACGTCCGAGATCACAAAATCAACCAATCCATTTCTCAATCAAAATCAAAACCAAATCCGACATAGCCAACATCAAATCCAAACGTAGCCGAAATCAAATCCAAACATTCCAATAAGCTCAAATGGGCTTATTACAATCTTGATGAGTTATAAATAAGCAACTCAGATTTCAACGGTGCCAATCGGGTCTAAGCCGACCCAATGTGAACTATGGCCAGACAGCGACAAAAAGGATTTCCATATAAACAAAGAAGTATAGCGGTGCCAGGAATATTACGGTTCATGCGGTGTTGCGATTCCAGTGTGTTGTGTGTGTGGAAGTAATATTCAATGTCCGTGTACACACGCAAAATTGTACCATTCCAAAATCAAAGACCAACCCGAACATAATTCCATTATTACTACTCTAAGTATTGCAAAACTCACCTCTGAGTCGGACATAGGTGATCAGGCTATGTCCCACTGTCCCTGGTTGAATATAGGTGATCAGTCTATATTCACCCGAGGTTCAATGAATTTTGAAATACTCAGCCTAGTTATACTAGTAGTATGTCCTTCATATTTAAAAGTCATTTCGAAAGACTAAGGCAAGCGACCAAACTCGAGGTCGGATGATGAGATTACGTAAGGAAAAGCGTAACGCTGTAACATGTACGATACGTAAGCATACTTATATGGAAGATACTTATAGTAATCAACGAAGATAAGTGGGTATAATTGATCCGATAATAAGACACAAATCTCATCAAATATGTCAGCAAAAAAATCACAAGTGAGGCATCAGCTTGGCAGGCAGGCACGTGGCGGTCATAGGGTTAAGTTTTCGTAAAAGTAGTTATAGTCTAGGTTTTAAAAATACAAAGTTCTCTATAACCAAGGCTCTGATACCAATCTGTCACACCTTGAAAATCGGGTCGCAGCGGAAGACAATGTCGCTGGGGTGCTACAAAATTGGTATCATAACACAAGTACAAAGAACGGTTTTTTCACCACAATCATTTAGAATATAATTGATTAATCAAAAGTATCAATTTACATTGTTAAATTTTTGTGCGGAAATAGGCCCATAAAATAAGTACAACGGTCCCCAAAATGAATATCCAAGTGTCTTGATTCTATAATCATGCCATGCCATGCAAACTGCCGCCAAATGTGAGCTAACACTTTAAGAACCTGAAAATACATGCTAAAACGGGTCAACACGAGGTTGGTGAGTTCATAGGTTTTAGTTTAAAACAGTATAGTTGAACCACAAGGTTCCGAGTTCAAAGCATCTTTCACAAACAAGTCAAATTCAACTTAGCCTCACACTGCCTAAATCACATTACAAAAACCAATCTGCAAACAATATCATAATTCAAAACATCTCGAGCCATAATCAATCATACAAGTACTACAATCATATAGTGATGCGCCAACTGAACCTCAGACTACAAACATGCATAAATGATCCACACATAGATTGGGTGCCACTTCCCAAATGATTACTGGGTGCCACTTCTCAAATGATTACTGGGTGCCACTTCCCAAAATGTATACTGGGTGCCACTTCCCAAATCCATACTGGGTGCCACTTCCCAAAATATATACTATCAATGCATTACTAAACAGCTTCACACGTTCAAGCCAAGTCACACAAATTGAGTTCACACAGTAAGGCACATATTTCAATCAAAACACACTTATTGTCCAAAACCATGAAAACAATATATCACAGCATTAAAGCATTCAAAAGCGTTGAGTTTAGTTAAAAACGAGCATGTATTCTCCCCCAAAACAGTTAGAAAACCAGTAAAAGTAGGGGCCATGAACTCACCTCTAGCCACAGCAATGCAAAGATCACAACTGACATGACTGGCATCGAGAAGCAAAACACAACAGTCTCAAGACATATGGCACGACCGTTCCAAGATATACTGTCACACCACCAAAATCGGGTCCAGCGGAAGCATACATGCCACTGGGGTGCAACTCAATTGGTATCACAACACAAGTGTAAAGAACGGTTTTCACATCAATCATTTAGAATATATTTGAGAAGTCAAAAGTGTTAATTTACATTATGAAAAGTGGTGCGGAAGTTGGCCCATAAAATAAGTTAAGCGGTCCCAATTGTTTTATCAGAGTCTTCTATGACCATGCCATGCCCTGCCAAAAGCCTCCAGTAGCGTGCTATTGCTTAGTTCCTGAAAATACATGCTAAAGTGTCAACACGAGGTTGGTGAGTTCATAGAGTTTGCTATAAATAAGTTGAAAAGCCTTTAGAGAAAGTTTCCACAGCATAGGCATTGTAAATCCACTCAGTTGCAAATCCCGCCCATAACAAAACTTGCAACCTGTGTGTTTACAACCCAATGCTAACATAGTATGTCTAGAGTAGATGTCTTGCATATCAATGCATCATGAGATTACTGGGTGCCATTTCCCAAAGAATACTAATAGATCTTATGCTGCTCACGAGGAGACTTATCAATGCTGCTCACGAGGAGACTTATCAATGCTGCTCACTAGGAGACTTATCAACGCTGCTCACGAGGAGACTTATCAATGCTGCTCACGAGGAGACTTATCAATGCTGCTCACTAGGAGACTTATCAATGCTGCTCACGAGGAGACTTATGTTCGGCTACCCCAAGTGTTTGATACTTAGGTCCGCGATATGCTTTCAAGAATAACGCAACTAAGTTTAACACAATCATGTATGTAAGCAAACAGTTTAAGCATGTATCTCCCCCAAAAGTTCAAAACGTATAAAGAAAGGGGCTATGAAACTCACCTGATATGATAGCACAATGATCACAAAGGATAGGATGCAAATGAGGCTCGGTCTCTAACTTCGACCTATTGTGAATGATATGATCTAAGGTAAGCAAATGAAATGATTCTACTCATGCAATTACGTATGTTAACGATACCACTCGTTAGTTTTGAAAATAATGTTTATCGTCGAAAACTACATTTTTGACGTCTCGGAAAGTTATAAACTACTTTTCGTGTAAATATGTTGAAATGATACTCTATGATCCTCGTTTGGTGTTCTATTGTCAAATATAATGGTTTCATCGCAAAATAACTCTTTTTATAACTTGTGAAAATGTGACCAAACGGCCTCGCAAAACTAGCCGCAAAATATTGCACGTTAAGAGTTAGTAATAAAACTTGTCGTTTTTGAAATCCTTGTAACATAATCTCTCAGCCGTCTCCTATGAGTTTTGGTCATACGTGACTCGATCAACGGGAAAATAGCTCGCAATATGGTGACTTGAAAGGAAAACTGTTTTACACTTGCAATATATTTTGCTATTAGAAGCTGTCAAAATTAAATAAGTTTCGCCGGGTTTTCAAACGTGTATATCTTGGTCGTTATAAGTCCGTTTTCTATGCTCTTTATATCCACGGAATCGTCCTAACATGAACTAACATGTTTTCAGTAGCTCGGCTCTCCTAGATCACGTCTAACGCCTCGTTTTTTCCCTTGAAGTTCGGCAAACAGCAAGCTTATTTTCAGAAAATAGTTTTTCATCGCCTAGCTTTAAAACTTCGTATCTCCTTCGTTATAACTCGGTTTTTATCCATTCTTTCGGCCATAGTTTCGTCTTGGAATGTATTTTCTAAATCTTTGGTCCAAAGTTACACCCTAGCCCCTGAGTTTCCCACGTTTTGCAAAATGGGACAGCAACTATCTAATAGTGTCTAAAAATGAATTTTCTAGTTTATAACTTGTACAAAACTTAACCAAACTACTTCAAATCAACTCCACAAGTACTCAATCCTACCATACACCTTCTCAGGGTGTCATGGGTCCTAATCATCACCAAAAAGGGTGGGTTTCATGAGGATGCTAATAAAACTAGTAGATCTAGTGTTTAGAGATAGTTTAAAAGAAAAGTGGTATCATAAACATAAGCAACTTGCATTTTAAACCAACATAACTTGAAAACTCATAACCACATGGATCAAATGAAAGTATAACATGATCAAAAAGATGTTCTTGAACTTACTTGGAGATTAGATGAGCTAGGATGAAAAATGACCACAACCTTGGAGTTTTTATTGCAAAACTCTAACAAGGAAGGTATTTGGGACTTGTATAACACTTTTGCTAGAAAAATTTACGGATCCATGTGGTGTTCTTGGTTTGGCCGTGGACTAGGGAGAGAAAGAGAGAGAGTTTGTGATTTTTTTATGAAAAATGAGCTAGTTTAGTCTTTATATAGTCCAAGGGTAGTTTGGTAATTTCAACAAAAGGGTAAAATGGTAATTTCACTAGGTTTTTGAAATATCTAGATATTTTTCAGAAAATATCTAGATATTATAGGTTGGATATTTATCTTGACTTACGGAGTGAGTTTTGGTCCCGTTAATTGCTAACTGTAAGTCCTAAAGTCACAAAACTTAAAACCGGGTATCCTAAAATTCCTAAATTCATGAAAATGTCACGGAAGGTGGAAAACATATATTTCTCTTGTTGGTAATGTTGTTTGGACATATCGGGATGCCTAAATGACGTTTAAACCTTAAAGTAAGTCTCGGACACGGTTTCGTGATTCTTGCAGAAATTATCCGACGAGTGCCAAAATCTCGGGTTATCATTAAAATAGTTTAACTTACGAGAATATGAAATAAAAATTTTGGAATGAATAGTGCCAGTGAATAGTAAAAATGAATAGTAACTCGTGAATAGTAAATTGTCGAGGTTCGGAAAAATGGCCTGAAATTACGAGTTGTGACAGTCTCCACCCGTTAGAGGAATTCAGTCCCTGAATTCAGCTCGCTCGTTCTACGTACGTACGTTCTCATGGTCGGGTTTGATGGGGGTAAACTTTCCCATGATCGGGCATAGCCTTCAAAAGACCTCTAGGTAACCGATTTTTACTTAATCCCACAACTCATCAAACAAGAACTGTCATGGGATTAGGCTAAATCGGTTTGAGGTTGTCGATTCAAATTTAATCTCACAACTCATCAAACAAGAACTGTCATGAGATTAAACTGAATCGGCTCGGGTAACAACTTGATTCCAGTTTGATCCTCGCAACTCATCAAACAAGAACTGTCACTTAGATCAAACTAGGAACAAGTGGTTTGAAGGAGGTCTTTTGAAAATTTGGCTCGATTATGGAATTGCTTACACCGATCAAATCAATCCGGACATAATTCCATTATAACTACTCTCAGTATTGCAAAATTCATCTCTGAGTCGAACATAGGTAGTCAGGCTATGTCCCACTGTCCCGGGTCGAATATAGATGACTAGTCTATATTCCACCGAGGTTCAATGAATTTTGGAATACTCAGCTTAGTTATGATAATACTATGTCCTTCACGTGTAAAGGGTGGTTCAAAAGTCTAAGGCAGGTGATCAGGCTTGAGGTCGAATGTTGAAACTACGTAAGGAAAAAGGTGTAACGCTGTGACGTGTATGATATGTATGCACCCTTATATGTAAGACAATCACAGTAATCAACGAGAATAAGTGAGTATAATCTATCTGGCAATAAGATACAAATCTCATTAAATATGCCAGCAACAAACCACGAATGAGGCATCAGCTTGGCAGGCAGGCACGTGGCGGTCATAGGGTTAAGTTTTCGTAAAAGTAGCTATAGTTTAGGTTTTAAAATTACCCAATTCTCTATAGCCTAGGCTCTGATACCAATCTGTCACACCCCCAAAATCGGGTCCAGCGGAAGCATACATGCCACTGGGGTGCAACTCAATTGGTATCACAACACAAGTGTAAAGAACGGTTTTCACATCAATCATTTAGAATATATTTGAGAAGTCAAAAGTGTTAATTTACATTATGAAAAGTGGTGCGGAAGTTGGCCCATAAAATAAGTTAAGCGGTCCCAATTGTTTTATCAGAGTCTTCTATGACCATGCCATGCCCTGCCAAAAGCCTCCAGTAGCGTGCTATTGCTTAGTTCCTGAAAATACATGCTAAAGTGTCAACACGAGGTTGGTGAGTTCATAGAGTTTGCTATAAATAAGTTGAAAAGCCTTTAGAGAAAGTTTCCACAGCATAGGCATTGTAAATCCACTCAGTTGCAAATCCCGCCCATAACAAAACTTGCAACCTGTGTGTTTACAACCCAATGCTAACATAGTATGTCTAGAGTAGATGTCTTGCATATCAATGCATCACGAGATTACTGGGTGCCATTTCCCAAAGAATACTGATAGATCTTATGCTGCTCACGAGGAGACTTATCAATGCTGCTCACTAGGAGACTTATCAATGCTGCTCACGAGGAGACTTATCAATGCTGCTCACTAGGAGACTTATCAATGCTGCTCACGAGGAGACTTATGTTCGGCTACCCCAAGTGTTTGATACTTAGGTCCGCGATATGCTTTCAAGAATAACGCAACTAAGTTTAACACAATCATGTATGTAAGCAAACAGTTTAAGCATGTATCTCCCCCAAAAGTTCAAAACGTATACAAATGATATGATTTAAGTCACGGAATGATGTCATGCATGCAAGTTCATACTCTACTTTATCACTTGTACATGTTTGTTGTAATGTTTATCGTCAAAAATATAGTTGAGTCAATTTGATCATTTATTTAGAAAATTACCACTTTTGAAAACGTAACTTGTAAATCTCACGATCAAGTTTTAGTCGTCAAGCTAATGGCTATTTCAAAATTCTCTAACACGCCCAATATATATATATATATATATATATATATATATATATATATATATATATATATATATATATATATATATATATATATATATATATTGTTCTACCATTTCCGTTCACGTCATTTTAGCCAAAATGTACTCCAAAAGGTTCAAAAATCCATTTTAAATAATTCTAACAGCTTTTCTAATAGCAAAAATATAAGCTGTCAACGTATATGTTGTCGTAAATCTTTGTTAGGCCATAACTTTTGTGTCGTAGCTTCGTTTCTTAAGTTTGACCTATCCCCGCAAAGGTATTTAAGTATACTCTAGGCTTTTCAAGGTCTTGGATAGTCTAGACACCATTTAACTTCAGTTTTCCTTTCTTAAAATTCGGGACAGATTCACTTATTTTCTGAAAGTGATGTTTTCGTCGTAAAAATTGAAACTAGCGTATCTTTTTCATTACAAACCCGTTTTAACTCATTCAAGCGGCCACAGTTTCGTTTTTGTGTCTATTTTCTGAATCTCTAGCCTAAAATTACTCACAACCTACTGATTTTTCCAGTTTTTACAAAATGGGACAGATTGTTTATCAAAAGTGTCAAAACTATATTTTCTAATCTTCTAGACATTTTAACCACTCAACCACAACTTCAATTCTAATCCTAGTTCCTCCATCAACTTCTCAACATAATGACAATGATCCAACCATAAACTTAACAATATTCTAAGGTTCATGTAATAATCATCAAGAATGTATAAAACTACAAATTTACTAGCTTGTATGTATATATATTGTTTTCATCTTCAATCTTGTGGAAATTTTCACTAGCTAGATTTCTTGTAACCAAAACTTGTTAAAAACCTCATCTTTGTTAAAGGATCATTGTAAATGTAAAACCTTATCAACATGTACCAAGTGATAACTAAGTATATATACTTGAACTTGCATTATGACATGAAAAGCATGAAGTTTAGCAATGAAAAGATCACTTACAAAAGGAGATTAGTAAGATGAGAATGTAAGACACTTGATTAACCCAAGAAATTGGTGTTCCAAACCCTTGCTAGAGTACTCTAATGACACTTGATTTTTAACTCAACAAGCTCTCTTTTCTTCCCTTGCTCCAAGTGTGTCGAACTATATGTATGAGATAGGAGGATACATTTTTTTTTTCTTTTCCTCTTTCTAACTAGTGCAAGAATTGGGTACATGAGCACATACTTATACTAGGTAGTTTCAAAGATTTAATAGTGAAGTCAAAAACCATCATTTGGCTAAGTGTTTAGGTTGGGCCGAATGGGGGCTAGGGGGGACAAATTTGATGGTCAAGCCTCCATGATGTTGGTCTTGACATTCCATGTTTCAAGGATGGTGTTGGCTAATTAAATGTTGTGTAACTCTTGTCTAGCAATTCATTATGGAACCAAGGGGGGGCAGAAAATGTGACATTTTTGGAGTAGATGACTTGTTTTGATACAAGAGTGTATATGTTGCATGTATTGGGTGTTAAAAATATGTATTGGTTGTTGTTTCGGTGATTGACGAAAGTTATACGTAATTAAACGTAAGTTATAATGAATTTACCTTGGGCTTAGGGAAATACTTTTTGGAATATTGGTAATCTTTTTTGGAAGCATAGAAATACGTTAGGAATAATCATTGGAAGAATTGGGTATATCGGGTGTTAAAATTTAAATTACGAATAGCGTTTGTTTAATAAATAATTATACGTGAATTGAAATTATGCAAACCCGTGAATGACCTAATATGAAGATGATGTTACTGATGATATGTAGACTAACTCTAGTCCATATGATGTGTCCTCAATGATGTTCCATGAATACGCAGCTTAACCCTTACGGTTACGTGAATTTGGTACTCGTAAACCTAGTTTATGAAATGATGAATAATAATTATGAATAGCGATTTCCCCCGGAAATGAATAGTGTTTCATGAATAGTAAAATGAATGATAACATTTCAAAATCGCAAACTGACTTGAAAAATGATGAATAGTAAAGTGATGAATAGTAATCCATGAATAATAAATTCCCGAGATGAATAGTAAAATTCCAAAGTTTGAAAAATGACCTAAAATTACGATTTGTCACACTACACTTGCCGCCACACAAGTGACAATAACATAAATACTCTAAAACATTGAAATTTAATTATGAAAGGACTTAAATTTAATACTTGAAACTAAGACATGGATATTTAATCTTGGTTGTGTGTTGGTGACGTGCACTCCTTAATTTCACAGCATTCACTGTTCAGACCATTCAAGGTGAGTTCATGGCCCCTACCTTTACTTGTTTTTTTAACTGTTTTGGGGGAGAATACATGCTTGTTTTTAACTAAATTCAATGACTGTTTATTTGGTATATGAAATCTAGAATTCATTGTTTTACTTGAAATGTGATTGGTGTTATATGCTAGGCTGTTTACTTGAAGGCATTATTTGAATACATGGTATATTCATGGACCAGGGGTACTGGTCAGACATGTACAAGGGTGGTTTACTTGAATGCTATATATGTATACTTGACTTGTTCATAGATCAGGCGTACAGAACAGCACCTGGTGTACCGGTAACATTGACCGGGCGAAACGGTTTCATTACCAGGCGTACTAGTCATGGCGAGCATACCGATTAACCAAACTTTAATACGGAACTTTATGATATTCTGTGTAACATAATTTGTTTTAATCAAATCTATGAACTCACCAACCTAGTGTTGACCCTTTTTAGCATGTATTTTCAGGTTTAAGGTGATCATTTAGTGGTGAAGACTTTTGGCAGGGCATGGCATGGTCATAGAAGACTTTGATATAATTGGAACCACTTAAAATCTTTTATGGGCTTATATTTCCGTACTATTTTTGAAACGTTGCAAACAAATCACTTTTTATGAAATATATTTTAAACGGTTGAGTTAAAACTGTTTTTTATACTTTGTGTTGTGATACCAATGGTGTAGTACCCCAGTGACATGTATGCTTTCGCTAAATCATATTTTGGGGGTGTTACAATGGATCAAATCATTACTATGTCATATACTTTAATCTAAAGAAAGTTGATTTAGATATCCTCGACAACGTCAACAACGGCATTGAAAACATCTCAGATAGATATGGGGATTATGCAACGGCTCTGGTAAGTATAACAATATCTTTTTATTTTTACTGCATCAAAGTGTTATGACTACAATAGTTGAAAATAAAAATAAATTAACAGTATGTTTTTTTTTTCACAGATTGATACAATTGTCAATTACCTAAAAAGGATAAAGCACCCAAAAATCACTGAGTTTTTAAAGACGAACCCAAGAATAGTAAAGATAAAATGGAAGACAACCTACAATGATGTCGACTGTGGTATCTTTGTGATGAGACATATGGAAACATATATGGGTAACGAAGTATTTTTGCATGATCTACATAAGGAAGGCGCAGTTCTAAAAGGAGAACTGAAAATGCTTAGCGCAAAGTACTTGGCAAAGATATTACTCAAAGATCTTAATCTCAAAAAGAAAGAATTACTAAAAGCAGTTGAAGCATTTGGGAAGAAACAAGGAAAGACCTTTAAGATTTTAACTCATAGTGATGTCAGAGTTGATCAAAATTTGATTAAAAGGTTTAAGGAAACTCTAGACAATATAATTCAAAGCTGATGGGAAATTTGCGTTGGGATTACTTAAAAACTGATAAATCTTTAGGATATGTTTTACTGAATGATCAGTGTTTTTATGATAAATCTTTTGGATAATGTTTCTATGGTACTTTTACATTTGGTAAATGGTTGTTGAAAACTAAGTAGTTAACTAAGTACTTCTAATGGTTGTCATTGTGTTGCAGTAAATTATACATGGTGATGCAGTATAATAATACTGTGATGCAGTTAACTAGTTTCAATAATATTCACTTAAATGTATAGTCATTTTCAAGTGCATCATGGTCTTAATTATGTTAGATTTAGTGCATCATGAAAATCGTAGTTATTATCTAATTGTTTTATTAAGTGTTGAGTGGTGGTGGAATAGGTGTTAATTTAGAATTTTGGTGTTCTTTGAAGGGATAAAAATACTGCATCACATCATTATTCTATTGGATGTTTCAAATTCTTACTTGTAATACATTGGATATACTGTGCCGCAATGATATCATAAAGATGAAAATATAATGCATCACAATGAAAACATTTAGTGCATCACAATGTAAAACCTACTGCATCACAATGTAAAACCTACTGCATCACAATGTAAAAAAATATATCTATGGCTTTTTTATTATTGAAATGCTTCACCAGAAACGTACAAACGTTACCAACAACTAGATGATATTCTGAATATATATAAGTTAAATCGTTTGAACTGATTCATGAGTTTCAAAAAAGCATCTCAGAGTATCTATCTTCTATTCATAGGGAAAAATTTCAAGTAGATAATGCTCTAATTTTGTAGGTATTGACTGCAATCTATGTTTTTTGTGTTTAACATCTATGTTATTCTACTGCATCACATTATTATGTTATTCCAGTTTCTCATTCAACACATACATTCTTAACTTTAAATACTCATATTATTCTACTGCATCACAAATACTATTCTACTGCATCACAGTTAACTTCATCACAAATATTATTATAATACTATGAGAAGAAACACCAAGATAATATTGTATTGTAGTTCATTAAAAAATTCTATACGTCTATAGAGATACAAATGTATTGTAAGCAATCTTTGAATATCTATACTGTTATTATAGAGAATTTCTTTAAAAAATTACTGAAATGATGATGAATTTTTCTTGGATTTTCTCAGACCAGTCCTTGTCGGCTGCACTGTTTTCTTAATTTTCTTGGATGGTTGCAGCGGTTCTCTTGTACATGTTCTCGAATTATGTCCATCCTTTCTTCCACATATACTACATGTCCTCCTCTTATCACTTTCTTCTTAATCTTTTTCATATGATGACTTCCACCTTGAATGAACATTGGTCCCTTTATTTGCACTCTGATCTGGATTATTTATATACAATTTCTTTGTCGGCTCCTTGATACCAAGCATTGAACACATAACATCTTTAGAATTGATCTTTGGTATTTCTAGAACATCAATTTTAGATTTAGCCAATAACTCATTCATTTGCTCTTTGTATATCTTTAACTTGTCCATGTTGTGAACCAAACGATCAACTGTTGATTCAAAGATCTCATACAAATAAAAAACTTCACTCTGCAAGCTTGAACCTGATTCAACATTAATTCTAGTCACTGCAGAATTGAAAGGCTTAGCATTATTTAACCACCGTTTGTTCAAGTATTTCCGAGGGAATTCTTTAATATTGTTCATTCTTAACACATAAAAGATGTGCCGACAAAGAAGACTATATGCCTCGTAGTGCTTACAGCTACATTTAACTTCCATTTCAGATTTACAAAAATCAACCTCAAAAACATTTAAAAGAAAACATTCAACATATTTAAAAAACATTCAATGATGCAGTACAATTCACTACTGTGCTGCACTAGAAAATGACTATACATTGCGTGTTTTTACTATGCTGTACTAAATCTAACACAATTAACACCATGATGCACTGAATATTATTGCAATGATGCACTAACACAATTATGGTTTCAAGAATCAAAACATAACTGATAAACAACAAAGTTGTTTTCACCCTGATTCGGTTATCAGCTTGCATATCACGAATAAAATATTTCTCAACGTCATCAATTTGCAAAATGTTTACCGACATGCAATGGGAATATGAAGAATAAATCTCATTTTGAACATCGTAGAATACAGTTTGAGTATAAAATACACTTGCTTCTTTCTCCAACTGAAGATCCGTTTTGAGTACTGGTTTCCTATATCTTGAGTCATGATCATTTTTACGCTCAATATACCTTTGATACTCAATAGCCGTATCATAATGACTTAAAAATTCAACAAGAGTCAGATGAGGACTAGTCCATTTACCAAAAAAAAGTGGTTTTCACTTTCTGACCTAGAAGTAGTACGCATGAGGCCTGCCATAGGCTCATCACGTAGGTATGCAGGTATCCATCTTTCCCTCATTTCAAACATGTCTGATAACCACTTATTATCATCAAGTTTAAATTCGTTGATCATACATTGCCACTCTCTTTCAAATTCTACAGGTAAAATCTGATCAATCCAAACAATATAACATATCCGTCTTTTGAAATCTGTCTTATTACTACAGATTGCAGTCCCTACCTGCAAAAACAGAGCATTTATGAGAAACAGATAAGAATGCGATAATAGCTCATTAGTTAATATAATCTACTGCATCAAAATTATATGATCTACTGCATCATTATTTATAAAAATTGTTTGAAGAATAGAAATACCTTTGTCGTCAATTTTTGCATGATATGCCACATGCACAAACGGTGTCTTGTATTAGGAAAGCATTCTGGAATAGCAATTTTCATAGACGGATCTTGATCAGTAATAACGACATTTGGATCTTTACCAAAAGCGTTTTTGAATTCATCAAGCAACCACTTATAAGCACCAACAGTCTCATCAGAGAGTAAACCCGAGGCAAAAGTAATACAACGGTTGTGGTGATTAATACCGGTAAAAGGAACAAATACCATCTTGTACCTAGATTTTAATAATGTTAAAACAAATCGAATGCAATACTAAATCATATAAATTGTGATGAACTGGTGCAATACTAATTTATGCAATACTAAAAATACAAACTGGTGCTTTCGTATATCAATGTAAAATCTACTGCATCTCAATGTAAAATCTACTGCATCTCAATGTAAAATCTACTGTATCTGAATTTAAAATATACTGCATCTCAATGTAAAATCTACTGCATCTCAAACTAAATGTATAAGAAATAAATTTATGAAATCTGATTGACAAGAATAGAGAAGCAACTTGCACATAATTTTATATTTCTTATCTTCAAATACTTTCACACATTTCAATTATCCATCCACCTCACACATTTTGTTATATCTTTCTTATCTTTAAATCCATCCACATCACATATTCTTATCTTTTTCTTATCTTTAAATATGCATACCATCATTACAGATTCTAATTCAACACACACATTCTTTTATTTTTATTATCTTCAAATAATATTTTATTCATATTTCTATGTTGAAATGCTTCCCCTGGAATTGAAGGCGGATACTTTTGATTAGCTTATGAATCTATTGAAACAGTTCAAACATACAAACATTGCCCACAACTAGATGATAAACTAAAAATATATAAGTTAAATCATGTTTAACATATAGTTGCTGGGCGATGTTTGTATGTTTTAACTGATTCACGAGTTTCAAAAAGCATTCCTAGGGAAAAATTTCAACTAGATAGTTAAACCTAACGTAGGGCACATCTACTGCAAATCTATTGCATCTTTATATCTTGTAATGCTTTTGATTACCTTATGAATCTATGAAACTGATTCAAAGCAACTAACAGTGTCCCCCTTCCGTTCATAGGGAAAATTTTCAAGCAGATAACTAAAGCTATCTTGCTTAAACCCTTAATGAATTAGTATTCATAATGATACTTTTTTGCAGGTACGGCCTGCAAATCTATGTTATTCGTGTTTAACATTTATGCCATTAAACTGCATCAAATTATTACTCGAATGCGTCACAACAAAAATCCTTAAGATGCTTAAGTTGCTTATACACTTAATTAACTAGTATCCACTCCCAGTTTCTCATTAAACACATACATTCTTATGTACGGCATCACATTATTATTCTACTAATCTAGACTTATGCATTTGCCAAAAACTACTGTATCATTTTATACACAAACAACTGAATCTATTAAATTTTTTTGATAAAAATAAGATAACATACTTGTTTGATCGAAAAGTAGCATCAAATGAGATAATATCACCAAAAGTGGCATAGTCTTTTATAGCTTGTTCATCAGCCCAAAAAAGCCCAACCAACTTATCATCATTGCCTACAAATTAAAAAAAATGTTAAGAAACTGATACTAAATATCGTGAAATTCAAGTGCATCAAACCACAAAAATTAACTGCATCACCTGTTTTATAATTCACATAAAAGCCTGGTGAATGCATCTTTCTGCTTAACAGTTTTTCAACAGCCATCTGTGCATCTCTATCGCCAATAAACAAGTTTATTTTCTTCTTTTGATTCTTACAATCAACTACAGTAGCACCAACTCTATCAAAACCACCACACATCTGTTTCAACAACTTAAAACCCGTAGAAGGACCAAAATTAGCATTTGATGCTTGAAACATAAAATGTTGTTTCGTGTATTCCAATTATCCCGTGAGCTCTTCATAAATATCATATCCTTTTCAGCAACAAGAGGATGGTTATGCCCTTCTACAAAAGTATATACTTCGTATAAATTTCCTTCAATCTTCTTAATACGAATTTTAGCTAAACAACCGCATCTAAAAGAACCTCGATTCCTTTTCTTCTTTTCATTCACATTTTCAACAGTAACCTCACTATTTTCAGACATAACATCCTTTTCAATAGGTTCATTTGTACCTTCGCTCGTGTATAAAAACCACTTCAAGTTTGGGTCTTCACCACGTTTAGGTTTATAGTGTCCACCCTTTCTAACATCAAAACCTGCCCTTTTACCATAATCCTTATAGAAATTATATGCTTGTTCTATAGAAACAAACTTACAACCTTCCAAAGGTTTGTCACCAATATCAATATCAGGATACCAAGTCCTATTTCCTTTATCATCACAAGTATAAAAACCAACATGATCCTTCACCCGAACAACTTGAACATCTGTATGTTTAACCCATATAACTTTAATAACTTTTAATAAGAATTGAAATATAGAAAATGAATAAGTAAAAAAAAATCATTGTTTTACACCTACTGCATCATTTTTATTAAATCAACTGCATGATAAAAACTAAAACAACTGAATCAGACAAACAATATATTAACTACATACACTAATAAGCTCCACTGTTTGTGCATCGGACAAACTCAACATGGTGTATAACGTACTAGCAGTTTTACAATTTGGCATACATTTTGAAAACTTACTTGGTGTCTTTTTTCTCAAAAACTTTCCTAGTCTAACATCATAAGCAGAAAAAATTATTAACTACATAGACAGATAAGTTCCTAAGGTTGTTGGCCGAATATTGTTAGCTCAACAGTTAGTTTTCAACTGCTAGTGCATTATACAAACAATCATTCACACAAACTCCACTGTTAGTGCATCAGAAAAACAATAACTCATACAAAAACTAATTATTCACATGACTCAGAATAAAATTAAAATAACTAGTGCATCAGACAAACAACCTGTTACACTATACCTAAGTTAAACAAGATGCATAACTTAATGGTACCTTGAAAAAGTACTGCATCAATGATTTATATCAACTGCATAATTATATAATATCAAACCACATGAGAACAAAAACTTACAGAATCACTAATCTTAAGCTAAACAATATGCGTAACATAATGGAACTTTGTATACCTACTGCATCAATGATTTAAATCTACTGCATAATTATATAATATCAAACTTAGTTCTCCAACATTTTGTTCTCCAAACTTAGTTCTCCAACATTTTGTTCTCCAAACTTAGTTCTCCAACATTTTGTTCTCCAAACTTAGTTCTCTTACTAGTTATCCAACATTTGTTCTCCAAACTTAGTTCTCCAACATTATGTTCTCCAAACTTAGTTGTAACACCCCCAAAATCTACTTTGTGGAACCTTTAGAGTCATGGGGTGCTACTGGAATGGAAATCACAACACGAGGTAACGAAGAACCATTTACACACTTTGTAAAAAAAAATATTACTTTGATTAATTCAATTATAACAAACTTTATGTTACAAGTTTGCTTGACAATTTAATGGTCCCTCAAAAACAAGTCTAAATCATTCGTTAAAACACTTTGGTCAATAGTATAAGTCTGCCGCCTTGCCAAACCTTGCCACACATGCATATATCCAGATACCTGAGAAAACATGCTAAAAGTCAGCAAAAAGCTGGTGAGTTCATAGGTTTAAGTATTAACAAATTTGGACTAATAGTTTAGTTTGTGAACATTGAAATGTCAAATTAATATTTTATTTGCGCTAGCACTAAGTTCATGCAACCGAAGCTCGACCGTTCAGTGTGCTATAACCCAGCACATCAATAATCACAATGGGGCCCTTAGCGAGTGCTTAACCCAATTCACTCGTAATCAGACTTAATATACGCCCGCACTGACCCGTATGGCCAGCCGAACGGGGGAGTCACCCCAATAGATCTATTTATATTAATCGAGCTTCCTAACCGGAATTAACAGTGCATGAAGGCGGGCATAATAATGGGTTTTAGAGTCTTAGGTTAACTGCGCAATAACTTTGGTATAAACAGTATTAATGGTCCATGAAATTAGTTTTACATGTTTCTCACCCCATTAATATAAAACAAGTATAAGTAAAAAGGGGCTATAAACTCACCTTTAATGGCCTGAACAATGAAAGCTGTGAAATTAAGAAGTGCACGACACCAACACGCAACCTAGATTAAATAACCATGTCTTAGTTTCAAGTATTAAGTTTAAGTCATTTCATATTTTAATTTCAACGTTTTAGAGTATTTATGTTGTTGTCACTTGTGTGGCGGCAAGTGTGGTTACTAAGGATTTTTCCTAAGAGTTGGTAAGGTGTAACTCTACAAATGACCTAAAGGTACGGTAATGAGGAATTTGGGAATATTGAACTATCTAAAGCCTAAATGGATTCAGTCGGGATGTAATAATATATATATATATATATATATATATATATATATATATATATATATATATATATATATATATATATATATATATATATATATATATATATATATATATATATATATATATTATATATATATATATATATATTATAGTTGTGTAATTTGTTCGTCATGTCCGAGTATCTAACTTTTAAAGTAGGACCTAACATATGTGACATTTATTACCTATTAGTTAAAGGATTTGAGAAATTTACTATAACCTATTTTTACACATTTTTAGTTTAAACTATATGTATCGTCAAGTTAAGTTTGATACAACATCCCTTGCTTTCACTAGTGACGTTTTTATTATTTGACTTAGTTTTAAAATAATAAATGTAAATGTCAATCTACATATTTCCCGGCGTGTGTCATTGTCTAACTTAACGTGTAATTGATTCGTTATTTATCTCGCTTGGGTAGTTTATTTTCATATCTCCATTTTTCCCGAGTATGTGTTATATCATTTATGAAGTCGTAGAACAATGTATGTATATGTTGTGCTACCATAGTCTAAATGTTTCAATTATCTTTTTCGACTTCTATATTTTGGCTACCCAAGTTTTTATGTACAAGTATAATAATTCAAGTGAGGTATCATTTTTGTTATTCGGCTATACACATCTTTACATGTTTATATGTTAGTTATTACAAATGTTTTCGTAAGTGTCTCATGTGAATTTAAATTTTTGACAACTAATCTTATAAGTGTTACTCATAACTTTGTACTCTTATCACAAATTAGGCTGCGGCCCACTGGAATTGAGGAGGGGGAAGGTAAAATCACTAACTGGGTTGGGCCTTATCACTAGTAGCTACAAGTTCTGTTGGGCTGAAATTTTTGTTCACTGACCCACCTCATGGTCTGGAAACCAAAAGGGTGTGTGTTGGGCCTGAGATTGGGTTTCTTCATGGGATTAAATGTTGGGCTTGGCCTGATACTTCTATAATGAAACACAAAATACACAAGTTTAGCAAACTTGTGTGGTGTTCCTGGGGTTCTTCCTGACCGGAAGAGGGTTCCAACAGGGGTCTAAAACTTATCCCCTTGGCTAGGATTTGAGTACTACTCAACTCCGAAGCCTTGGGAGTCCAAGTGTTAACAATGGTTTCGGTTCCTGGCTCAACTACATGTCTCGACAGGAAGAAAAGTGACCTCTAGTGGACTTAGTTTCCTTATGACCTCATATTTTCTATATTCCCTTAATAAGGAAACCTAATGTTTATCCGTCAAGGAAAATACCCATATGAGTACCTACAACCCTTGGTGGGTTTGTGTTAAGGCGAATTGATGCTATCTTTTGAGGGTGGGTTCTTAGGTTCAAGTGAGCATTTACCTAGTTTGAACCGAGGGTACAACCCCCTTGGTTTAGGTTTAACTTGACAAGGATTTTTTGCCAGTATTCCCCCTACTCAAGGTGATCCTTCCCGGCCTAAGTTTATCACCAAGCACCTTGTTTCGGGTGGTTATCTACTCAACTAATGTAACACCCCCAAAATCTGGTATCGCGGAAGCATTCGGGTCATGGGGTGCTACTAAATTGATGATCATAACATGAGGTAATAAAGAATGGAATACATACTCCGTTTTAATTTAATAAAATTAAAGAGTTTACAATATCAATTGAAATCAGAAAGCAAGCCCATAGTTTTAGTTGTCCCAGACAAAAACAAGTCATGGTTTACACATCACAGTTATTCATAAAAATAGTCTATGACCATTGCACTGCCGCAGCCTTGTCACGAACATTCAGCTTTAAACACCTGAGAAAAACATGCTAAAAGTCAGCAAAAAGCTGGTGAGTTCATAGGTTTAATAGTAAATTTAGTAGTTGGACCATGTCTATTACGTAAGCACTAAGTTCATGCAACCGAAGCTATAACAGTGTGCATGCATCTAGAAGCATGTTATATATTAGGGCCCGACAAGTGTTTATCCCAGACATTTGTAGTTTCGACATGGTATACGTTCGTTTGCCTATCCGGTCAATCCGAACGGGGACGTTACTCCCAATAGATCTATTTATAACATTCGCGCTTCCCAGCAGGAATTGACGGTTCATGAGTTGGGCATAAGGGACATGGCAGGGCTTAGGCTAATCTACGTAATAGCACAAAAAGTATAAATTGGTCCATAAAAGTTTTGCATGTTTCTCACCCCAATGTAAAACAGTTTAAATAAAGTGGGGCTATAAACTCACCTTGAGTTCTTAACAGTCGAGTTGGTTGTTTAGTGGGAGTTCGGAAACAGTTTCACACGCGACCTGAATAATAATAAGTTTAAGTATTTGACTTAACACGAATAATGATTGTGATGAGAAATCGTATAACGATTGGATCGGTGACGTGAGTGTGATATATTTATAATGCCGGAAGTTCAAAGATTATTATGATCAATAATCACATGTCGCCTAGGATCGGGTGGGACGAAAAGTTGAATTGGTTTGTTAAAATCGTTATAATTATAACTTGTTGTTAATTATTTGTATACAATTTTTAAATGCCGCAAAATGCGAGGGTAAATGGTGAAAATTCATTTCTTTGATTTAGAATATGTTATCGTCTTGATCAGCCCTTGATGTTTCATAAAGATTACATTTTATACCCTAACGGTGTAGGTTTTGCACTCGAGATGGACTGATCTTCAAAATTTAATTTACGCGAGGCCTTTCACTGATTTAACGATGTTCTTGTTTCTTTCTAGAGTCTCCTGGGTCGTCTATAAACAGGTTCAAATCCTAAGTTCCAAGCTTTATTCGTTTGATCGCTATAAATTTTCTAAAGTTAAGTGTTGAGTCAAAAGAAATAAAATAAAAGAGTTAATCCAGTTTTCAGTTGGCGGGTTGGACAGAAAGGAGAAATCAATTTGCTGAAAGATTATGTGATCATTTTACAAGATTTTTGTTGCTATAATTAGTTAGCTAGGTCGTTATTATTATGGCAAAGATCCAGATTTTTAAAGTGTTGTTTGGGGTTCGAACTAGGTGCTTAAAGTTGGGTGGTCGCTGAGTAGAAATCACATGAAATCATATAAGTGTTTTTCCAGTTATCTTGGTCGACATAGGTCGAACCTTCAAAGCAGATTGTGAGTTCGATAATTGTTCATTTTAAAAGGGTCTTGTTCCTATAGTTAGCTTGCTGGGTCTTTGTTAATATGCCAAAAATATAGATTTTATGGTGGTCAAATAAGGGTCGAAACACAGCTCTAAAGTTAGGTGCTTAGCGATAAAATAAGAAAAGAGTTGGTTCAGTTTTGCAGTTAGCGCCTAAGACAGAAAAGAAATTCAATTTGCCGACAGATTACTGGATCATTTTGTGTGATTCTTGTTCCATTAATTAGTTAGCTAGGTGGTTTATAAAGTGGTATAAAATTAGATTTTTAGGGGGGGCGTTTAAAGGTCGAACTAAAGGTGCAAAGATGGGTGTGAGGGCCTGTTTCTCGGTAAGAATAGAAACAAAGAACAGTTTTTAGTAGCGTTTAGTTGGAGCGCTGTTAAAAGCTTTAGAGAGCTTTTCGTGAAAAGTTCAAAGTACGAATATTAAGTTAGCTATACAAGGATTCGAACTAAGCAAAATTACGTGTGGGTTGTGTTCTTCATTTCGAAAATATAAAGCTCCTAAATTGACTGTTTTGGCTGTTTTAAATATCCCGAATACTTGGAAATTTTGCTAAGTGTTTTTAGTTGGGTTTTCGCGTGTTCTCAGCAGGTTCAAAATGGCTTCGTACATGTGGTTTTCGAATGCATGTGAGTGATGTGAGGGCATTTGTGTATTTTTGGGTGGCTAGACAGCCACTTAGAACATGTTTCGAGTTGTGGATATATGTTCCACACTTAAAGATAGTTCGCTAAATATATGTGTTCGACTAGATTTTTATGACATGAAATAACATAAACTACGAATCGAAATGAATTGAGAACTGATTAGGAGGACTTACAAACACTTTAAAATGGGTTAGGACTGAGTAGGAGAGGCTGAGGATTCCTTGGCTTGCTCGAATGATACAACCCACTTCACAAAAATTTCCAAGGGTGGCGGTATTGATCGAATGAGGTGATGTGGATTATTTCTGGATTTGTGGTGAGTTTTGAGAGGGTTAACGAAGGCTTGTTTATATGGGAATGATGTGTGCATGGTTCCAATGTGCATGAGGGTAATAAAATATTAACATGTGCTTGGTATAGTGGGTGGTGAGTATTCACATCATTGTACAGTGACCATAATGACAGTAGAAATTTTGTGCAGCTGAAATCCCTCTTGTTGTAGCATGTTTTTAGGAAAAGTATTGAAATGACAACTGGTATACAAGAGTTGGTCAAGATTTAAACGAGGCATTTGTGGTTGTCGACATTCACCTCGTGACATGGTTTCATAATGATAAAACTACATTCGGTGTTCTCATTTCAGTGTCTAAAGATCACAAAAATCAGTTACAACGATTATGTGTTGATTTGTATGTTTTGTGAAAAACCGTTGAATTCGAATAAATGAACTTTGGCCAAACGCTTTGGCAGAATTTCGAGGGTCAAACGTTGGATTCAGGGTTCGATATTTGGTACATAACAACTCGGCTAGGTCGTGAATTGGGTGGTAAAAAGAAGTGCGTAGTTTGTTCGTGAAAGTAACGAGTTATCGAGGCCTAAAGTTGAGGTGTGGGAGTCGGTTTTTAAAGAAACGAAGCAAAAGAGAGAAAATATATATACGTGACATAGTTTGAAGTTGGGCACAGTTGTGGGCCGCATACAAAAAAATAAAAAAAAATTTATAACCTTGTAGCTATACAAATTTGAATTTAGTTGGTTTGGTTACATTGTGTTATTTTGATTTTTCGGTGATTCGCGTGTGAGCTCGTTTCCAGTAGTTGGTAATTCCCGTAACAACTCTATAGCTAATTGTTTTAAAAATCTAAATAGACATTTGAAATAATAAATAGTCATTTATTATTATAATTATAGGGTGAAAATTACCATTTGTCACATCCTCCCCAGCTTAGGACGAAAACCGTCCTCGATTTTCACTTGGAGTTATCCGCTGAATTTGGGAAAAGGTGTGGGTATTTGCGTTTGATCTCGTCCTCGCGTTCCCATGTGTATTCGGGACCTCTTCGAGAGTTCCAACGAACTTTAACAATGGGTATGCGGCTTTGTTTCAGTCGTTTGATTTCCCGATCCATAATCTCGACAGGTTCTTCGATGAAATTTAATCTCTCGTCTACCTGAATTTCCTCCAGGGGGATAGCAAGTGCTTCATTTGAGAGACACTTCTTCAGGTTGCTCACATGGAAAACATTATGTATAGAGCTGAGTTCTGGCGGTAGCTCAAGTCGGTAAGCTACCGGTTCGATTTTGGCGATGATTTTGAAAGGTCCTATGTAGCGAGGGTTTAGTTTTCCACGTTTTCCAAAACGAATTACGCCTTTCCATGGCGAGACCTTTAGCATGACATGGTCACCAACTTGGAATTCAAGTGGTCTCCGTCTTTTGTCAGCATAACTTTTCTGTCGATCTCCAGCTGCTTGCAATCGACTCTTGATTTGTACTATCTTCTCGGTGGTCTCTCGTACTAGTTCGGGACCAGTAATTTGGCTTTCTCCGACTTCAGCCCAACATATAGGGGATCTGCACTTTCGACCATAAAGTGCCTCATAGGGTGCAGCTTTGATGCTTGTATGATAGCTGTTATTGTAGGAGAATTCAGCTAGAGGTAGATGTCTATCCCAACTGTTCCCAAAGTCTATCACACATGCTCGTAGCATATCCTCTAGTGTTTGGATGGTCCTTTCGCTTTGACCATCAGTTTGCGGATGATACGCAGTACTCATATGAAGGTCGGAGCCCAATGCATCTTGCAAAGATTTCCAGAAATTTGACGTGAAGCGACTGTCTCGGTCGGAGATGATAGAGATTGGGACTCCATGACGTGCTATTATTTCCTTCACGTACAACCGTGCGAGTTTATCCATGCCTTCTTTTTCTCTGATTGGTAGGAAGTGAGCGGATTTTGTGAGACGATCAACGATCACCCAAATGGTGTCGTAACCGCTAGGTGTCCTTGGTAGTTTTGTGATGAAATCCATGGTTATACGTTCCCACTTCCATTCGGGAATCTCGGGTTGAGTCAGTAAGCCTGATGGTCGCTGATGCTCAGCTTTGACCTTGGAGCATGTTAAGCATTGACTGACATATGTTGCAATGTCAGCTTTCATATTAGGCCACCAGTAGAGTTTCTTCAGATCGAGGTACATTTTATCAGCGCCAGGGTGGATGGAATATTTGGATTTATGGGACTCGTGCATTATAAAGTCGCGTATTCCTCCACATAGTGGGATCCAACTCCTGTTCTTGAAACATAACGTTCCATCAGCTCTCCTTACGAATCCGTTTTCACTTCCAGGCATCCCTTTTATTTTCTCATTAGGTATGTTTTCTTCCTTGAGCGCTTCAGCTTGAGCCTCAAGGATTCTAGCTGGTAGTGGTGAGATTATCGTCATACCCAATGATCGTACTCTCAGAGGTTTCGGTCGTTCCTTTCGACTAAGAGCATCGGCTACTACGTTTGCTTTGCCGGGGTGGTATCGAATTTCGCAGTCATAGTCACTGAGTAATTCTAACCAACGGCGTTGCCTCATGTTGAGCTCTTTTTGGTCGAGGATGTGTTGCAAACTTTTGTGGTCGGTGTAGACTACACACTTGGTGCCATAGAGGTAATGTCTCCAGATTCTGAGTGCAAACAATACTGATCCCAATTCTAAGTCATGCGTAGTATAGTTCTTCTCGTGGGTTTTTAGTTGTCGAGAGGCATAAGCTATAACTTTCTCTCTCTGCATCAACACAGCTCCTAACCCTTTGTGTGAGGCATCGCAATAGACTACAAAATCCTCACTGCCTTCCGGTAAGGCCAAGATAGGCGCGCTACACAACTTATCCTTAAGCAGTTGGAAGGCTCCTTCTTCCTTATCTCCCCAGTCGAACTTTACATTCTTTTGAGTCAACTTAGTCAAGGGCTTAGCTATCTTCGAGAATCCTTCTATAAACCTCCTGTAGTACCCTGCAAGTCCTAAGAATTGGCGTATTTCGATAGGTGTCGTGGGTGTCGCCCAATCCTTAATCGATTCGATCTTTGCAGGATCCACATGAACGCCTTGACTATCAATCACATGTCCTAGAAATTGAACAGTTGGAATCCAAAATTCACACTTCGAGAATTTTGCATACAATTTCTCTTCCTTTAGTAATTCTAGGATTAGCCTGAGATGCTCTTTGTGTTCTTCTTTGCTCTTAGAGTATATCAGAATGTCGTCGATAAAGACTATCACGAACTTGTCCAGGTATGGCTTGCACACTCGATTCATAAGGTCCATGAATACTGCCGGTGCGTTGGTTAAACCAAATGGCATGACCTGGAATTCGTAGTGACCGTAACGGGTTCTGAATGCCGTTTTAGGAATATCTTCTTCCCTAACTCTAAGTTGGTGATACCCGGATCTTAAATCGATTTTGGAGTAAATACTTGAACCTTGAAGTTGGTCGAATAGATCATCGATTCGTGGGAGTGGATAGCGGTTTTTGATGGTTAACTTGTTTAATTCACGGTAATCAATGTACATCCTGAAAGATCCATCCTTCTTTTTGACAAAAAGGACCGGAGCTCCCCAAGGAGAAGAACTTGGTCTGATGAATCCTTTTTCCGCGAGTTCCGACAACTGGTTTGACAGTTCTTGCAATTCTGTTAGAGCTAATCGATAAGGTGCTCGTGCCACGGGTGCGGCGCCTGGTATTAGATCGATTCGAAATTCGACCTGTCGGATTGGCGAGAGTCCAGGTAAGTCTTCAGGAAAGACTTCCGGATAATCTCTTGCGATTGGAACGTCCTCTAGACGTTTTTCCTTCTGCTCTTTTTCCTCCCGGTCGGAAACTTGCGCTAGGAAGAGAAAGCATCCTTTGTTAAAGCATTTCTGTGCCTTAATGCAAGTGATAACGTTTAGTCTTGAGACACTCTTTCGACCTCTCTTGTCTCCTTCAACATTTAGGACCTTGTCTCCACAAGGAAGTCGGACGATTTTCTCGTTACAGAGAATGGTAGCACGATGTTTGGCTAACCAGTCCATGCCGATAATAACGTCAAAACTACCCAGTTCTACTGGCATAAGGTCGATGTCGAATGGGTGTTTTAATAAATTTAGGGTACAGCCTCTTACAATAGTGTCTATCTTTTCTACATTTCCATTAGCTAACTCCACATTGTATACTTTGCCTAGAGGGGTCGGGGCAATATCAAGTAAGGCACTAAATGTGGTCGAAACAAAACTTCTATCCGCCCCAGTGTCAAACAATATGGATGCGTAACGATTATTTAAGAGGAACGTACCCGTCACGACGTTTGGGTCCTCTTGGGCTTCTACCTTGCCCACTGCATAGACCCTTCCGCGGGCCCCTCCGTCATTTCCACGATTCCCTTGCTGTGCAACAACCACTTGATTTCCCCCAGCAACTTGGTTCCTTGACTCACGACACTCATTCCGGTAGTGCCCCTTCTTCCCGCACCCAAAACATGTTACATTGGCCTTCGAGTTTTGCTCGGGTGCTGTTTGTACAGTTGCGAGGGTTCTGGATCTACAATCCCTGGCCATGTGCCCGAATTTCTGACAATTGTTGCACTTCACAGTGCATGGCCCGCTGTGGTGCAGTTTACAGCGATTGCAGAATGGGTGTTTCCCGGCATACCCCTTTTTCTCAACGGAACGCCCTTTCTTCTCGGTTGTTCCGGCCGCGTAGGCCTTAACAACATCCTGTCTCTTGTTCGGGTGGTTGTTGATTTTGGTTCGGGAGTGATCATCCCATTTCCTCTTGTTGGACCTCTCCATCTCAGCTGAATCTTCAATCACTTGGTCCATCAGCTTGTTGGCTACCTCCATTGTTTCGTGAAGGTCTGCAGCCTTGTAAGCTGTAACATTCCCCTTTGTAGACGGAGGCAATCCGCCAATGTACCGCTCCAGTAGACGGGCCTCAGTTTGGACCACGTCCGGACAGAGTAAAGCAAGCTCCTGAAAACGCTGATTGTAGGTGGCCATATCGGTACCTTGTACCTTGAGGTTCCAAAATTCAACCTCCAGTTTCTTCACTTCGTTGCGAGGGCAGTATTTCCTAAGAACCATTTGTTTGAAGCTTTCCCATGACATTGCATAGGCAGTGTCGTAGCCAGCTGATTTTGAATAGTTGTTCCACCAGGTTAAGGCGGCATCCTGAAAGGTAAAGGACGCGTACTTGACCTTGTCCTCTTCAGCACAGCCACTAATTCGGAACACTGTTTCTAGCTTCTCAATCCAACGAACTAAGACAACTACTCCTTCCGTACCTCCAAACACTCCAGTCATTATCTTCTTAAAGTCCGTGTAAGTACAGCCTCGAGTATTGTTGTTGGTGGGTCTAGAGTTTCCACCATCGGTGGTTGAGTGATTGGCTGCAGCCAGTGCTGCTGCCACCCTTTCTTCTACTAGCTGGTTGAGCAAAGCTCGATCAACAGTTGGGGTGGTTGCGGTTTCCTCAATTGGTTTTGGGTTTGCACGCGTAGGTCTTTTCGGAGGCATTTTGCTGTATCAGAAAGATAATGAAAATTTAGATTTTGAGGGTTTATTATTGCACAAGAGTAATATCATCGATAGCGCATATGAGCAAGATTAGACATAAGGAGGTTGACACATGTGGTATTACAAATCAAACTCGTCATAGGTTAGGCTCACTTGAGCTCGAATACATAAGGAAACGTTACAAATACAGATATGAAAGACTACAAATGCCACTAACTAACAACTACACGACTTTGTGGTGATACATTTCAACTACTAAAAGCTAAGGTCAGTTTCGTCCAAGGCGTAGCTGCTCTAACTCTGCTGCCATCCGACTAACAGTAGCTGTCAATCGTGATACGCTTGACTCCAACTGTGCGATGTGTCTTTGCGCTGACCTGATCTCCATACGATCCTCCTGTCCTGACCTTATCACACCACCAACTACTGCCTCCATGTCATTAAACCTATACCAGGTAGCCCATTCTGTATCCCATACCCTGGATTGCTCTCTTCCTATGTCCCTTACATTCTGCCTGATATTGGCAAGCTCTCTCCCTACCTGATCATCCCGTTGCTCAATCCTCTCTATCTGATCAGTGTGAACATCCAATAAGCTCTCATGCGTTTCAAGCTGCAACAAGACTCCTGTGGCCATGTCCACGTCTTCCTCATCTATGGGTGAATTTGCGGGTGGAGGGGGAACTGGATCCTCCGGAGATGGTGGCACAAACCATGGCGAGTGTGGGGGACTGTCAGCTTGAAGTGGAACACTAGGAACACACTCTATATCTTTCCATATCACTTCATCTGCACCTGGGGTCTCATTCTTAGTTGACGGGTCATCGTCTCCCTGTTCCGGTCCATCCATATCTCCTCCTATCATCTGAGCAGCCCTAGAACTCTGCCCAATATCAAAAGTGCTCGGAACCTCTTCCCTAACCGCCTTTCCATGTCGCGGTTCTACTGGTAAGACCTGCTCAGGTGTAGGGTCCGGTATTGGCTCCTCCTCCGGATCCTCTTCAGGTCCTTCCTCAGGTTCCTCTTTAGACTCTTCTTCGGTTTCCTCTTCCGGATCCTCTTCAGACTCTTCTTCGGGTTCCTCTTCCGGATCCTCTTCAGACTCTTCCACCGGCTCTTCTTCATCCTCGGCTGTGTAAGGAGTAGCGGGTCTTCTGAGCCTCTGACGAGGTGGAGAATGATCTGGGGATAATGTAGACGTAGGAAGCGCTGGAGCAGAGGTGCCTAAATAATCATCCAAGGTTCTCCTTTGAGGTGTCATATTCATATACCACCTTCGAACTCTCATACAGGCGACTCGACGGGCAAGATTTGCATTAACCTCAGTGGTAGGCTGGGTAGATGTCTGGTCCGTAGTGAGTGAAGGGAGTGTGGGGGCAGGCTCAGTGGGGTTGGAATCTGGTGCATTGTAGCCGTGAAGCTCTTGCAAGTACAGATCGCCTGAGACTGGTGATTGTGGAGAGTTGTGTTGGGAAGTCATGGTCTGTGACAAAATGGCATATATGTGTGTGAGTATATTGAAAATACTTGTGGTAATTAGTATAAGTATACATATAATACTTATAGTACATGTAGCTGAGTAAAAATTAACTGATAACACTAAGTAGCTAAAACAAGTAAACAGCAGCAAGGCCGGCAGGCAAGTGGCGGTCATAGGGACTTGTTTTTTGTAAAAAGTGGTTATAGTTTAGGTTTTATATGTACCTAGTTCTCTATAACCTTAAGCTCTGATACCAATCTGTAACACCCCCAAAATCTGGTATCGCGGAAGCATTCGGGTCATGGGGTGCTACTAAATTGATGATCATAACATGAGGTAATAAAGAACGGAATACATACTCCGTTTTAATTTAATAAAATTAAAGAGTTTACAATATCAATTGAAATCAGAAAGCAAGCCCATAGTTTTAGTTGTCCCAGACAAAAACAAGTCATGGTTTACACATCACAGTTATTCATAAAAATAGTCTATGACCATTGCACTGCCGCAGCCTTGTCACGAACATTCAGCTTTAAACACCTGAGAAAAACATGCTAAAAGTCAGCAAAAAGCTGGTGAGTTCATAGGTTTAATAGTAAATTTAGTAGTTGGACCATGTCTATTACGTAAGCACTAAGTTCATGCAACCGAAGCTATAACAGTGTGCATGCATCTAGAAGCATGTTATATATTAGGGCCCGACAAGTGTTTATCCCAGACACTTGTAGTTTCGACATGGTATACGTTCGTTTGCCTATCCGGTCAATCCGAACGGGGACGTTACTCCCAATAGATCTATTTATAACATTCGCGCTTCCCAGCAGGAATTGACGGTTCATGAGTTGGGCATAAGGGACATGGCAGGGCTTAGGCTAATCTACGTAATAGCACAAAAAGTATAAATTGGTCCATAAAAGTTTTGCATGTTTCTCACCCCAATGTAAAACAGTTTAAATAAAGTGGGGCTATAAACTCACCTTGAGTTCTTAACAGTCGAGTTGGTTGTTTAATGGGAGTTCGGAAACAGCTTCACACGCGACCTGAATAATAATAAGTTTAAGTATTTGACTTAACACGAATAATGATTGTGATGAGAAATCGTATAACGATTGGATCGGTGACGTGAGTGTGATATATTTATAATGCCGGAAGTTCAAAGATTATTATGATCAATAATCACATGTCGCCTAGGATCGGGTGGGACGAAAAGTTGAATTGGTTTGTTAAAATCGTTATAATTATAACTTGTTGTTAATTATTTGTATACAATTTTTAAATGCCGCAAAATGCGAGGGTAAATGGTGAAAATTCATTTCTTTGATTTAGAATATGTTATCGTCTTGATCAGCCCTTGATGTTTCATAAAGATTACATTTTATACCCTAACGGTGTAGGTTTTGCACTCGAGATGGACTGATCTTCAAAATTTAATTTACGCGAGGCCTTTCACTGATTTAACGATGTTCTTGTTTCTTTCTAGAGTCTCCTGGGTCGTCTATAAACAGGTTCAAATCCTAAGTTCCAAGCTTTATTCGTTTGATCGCTATAAATTTTCTAAAGTTAAGTGTTGAGTCAAAAGAAATAAAATAAAAGAGTTAATCCAGTTTTCAGTTGGCGGGTTGGACAGAAAGGAGAAATCAATTTGCCGAAAGATTATGTGATCATTTTACAAGATTTTTGTTGCTATAATTAGTTAGCTAGGTCGTTATTATTATGGCAAAGATCCAGATTTTTAAAGTGTTGTTTGGGGTTCGAACTAGGTGCTTAAAGTTGGGTGTTCGCTGAGTACAAATCACATGAAATAACATAAGTGTTTTTCCAGTTATGTTGGCCGACATAGGTCGAACTTTCAAAGTAGTTTGTGAATTCGATAATTGATCATTTTAAAAGGGTCTTGTTCCTATAGTTAGCTTGCTGGGTCTTTGTTAATATGCCAAAAATATAGATTTTATGGTGGTCAAATAAGGGTCGAAACACAGCTCTAAAGTTAGGTGCTTAGCGATAAAATAAGAAAAGAGTTGGTTCAGTTTTGCAGTTAGCGCCTAAGACAGAAAAGAAATTCAATTTGCCGACAGATTACTGGATCATTTTGTGTGATTCTTGTTCCATTAATTAGTTAGCTAGGTGGTTTATAAAGTGGTATAAAATTAGATTTTTAGGGGGGCGTTTAAAGGTCGAACTAAAGGTGCAAAGATGGGTGTGAGGGCCTGTTTCTCGGTAAGAATAGAAACAAAGAACAGTTTTTAGTAGCGTTTAGTTGGAGCGCTGTTAAAAGCTTTAGAGAGCTTTTCGTGAAAAGTTCAAAGTACGAATATTAAGTTAGCTATACAAGGATTCGAACTAAGCAAAATTACGTGTGGGTTGTGTTCTTCATTTCGAAAATATAAAGCTCCTAAATTGACTGTTTTGGCTGTTTTAAATATCCCGAATACTTGGAAATTTTGCTAAGTGTTTTTAGTTGGGTTTTCGCGTGTTCTCAGCAGGTTCAAAATGGCTTCGTACATGTGGTTTTCGAATGCATGTGAGTGATGTGAGGGCATTTGTGTATTTTTGGGTGGCTAGACAGCCACTTAGAACATGTTTCGAGTTGTGGATATATGTTCCACACTTAAAGATAGTTCGCTAAATATATGTGTTCGACTAGATTTTTACGACATGAAATAACATAAACTACGAATCGAAATGAATTGAGAACTGATTAGGAGGACTTACAAACACTTTAAAATGGTTTAGGACTGAGTAGGAGAGGCTGAGGATTCCTTGGCTTGCTCGAATCATACAACCCACTTCACAAAAATTTCCAAGGGTGGCGGTATTGATCGAATGAGGTGATGTGGATTATTTCTGGATTTGTGGTGAGTTTTGAGAGGGTTAACGAAGGCTTGTTTATATGGGAATGATATGTGCATGGTTCCAATGTGCATGAGGGTAATAAAATATTAACATGTGCTTGGTATAGTGGGTGGTGAGTATTCACATCATTGTACAGTGACCATAATGACAGTAGAAATTTTGTGCAGCTGAAATCCCTCTTGTTGTAGCATGTTTTTAGGAAAAGTGTTGAAATGACAACTGGTATACAAGAGTTGGTCAAGATTTAAACGAGGCATTTGTGGTTGTCGACATTCACCTCGTGACATGGTTTCATAATGATAAAACTACATTCGGTGTTCTCATTTCAGTGTCTAAAGATCACAAAAATCAGTTACAACGATTATGTGTTGATTTGTATGTTTTGTGAAAAACCGTTGAATTCGAATAAATGAACTTTGGCCAAACGCTTTGGCGGAATTTCGAGGGTCAAACGTTGGATTCAGGGTTCGATATTTGGTACATAACAACTCGGCTAGGTCGTGAATTGGGTGGTAAAAAGAAGTGCGTAGTTTGTTCGTGAAAGTAACGAGTTATCGAGGCCTAAAGTTGAGGTGTGGGAGTCGGTTTTTAAAGAAACGAAGCAAAAGAGAGAAAATATATATACGTGACATAGTTTGAAGTTGGGCACAGTTGTGGGCCGCATACAAAAAAAAATAAAAAAATTTTATAACCTTGTAGCTGTACAAATTTGAATTTAGTTGGTTTGGTTACATTGTGTTATTTTGATTTTTTGGTGATTCGCGTGTGAGCTCGTTTCCAGTAGTTGGTAATTCCCGTAACAACTCTATAGCTAATTGTTTTAAAAATCTAAATAGACATTTGAAATAATAAATAGTCATTTATTATTATAATTATAGGGTGAAAATTACCATTTGTCACAACTAAAGATAGCCATGGTGCCTATTCGGGTCATTAACCTTCACCAAACGAGAAATGTGTCATCCTAAATGGTTTATCTATTTGAATACTATTATCAACTGTCATAGCTTCTCAGGTTCACTACTGGAATCCATGGTTCTTCGGTGTTATTCGGACATCATATAACAACAATTACTAACAATTATCCGACTAACCATTAACAACCTATTCATCGAGTGCTAGTTTCTCTAATCTCCTAAGCCACACAAGATTAACAACAACATTTTTCTAATGTTTCCTCAATATCCATTATTGCTTCTGGGAAATCTTTACAACCGAAATAATCATAATTAACACTTGAATTATTTCCATTCATTCGACCTAGTTACTCTTAACATGTGTGGAATTGAAAGATTAAAACTTAAATCCGAATATAAACTAATCCTTACAGTGATTTTGGGCGAGAGAATGAATTTGAGGGACTCGAACAAGATTCCAATTCAAACCCGGTTATCCCAATTCGAATCACAACCCACTACAACCTTTTGCTCTTCCTTGAGTATTTCTTGAATTTCAAGATACTTTGAATATGTTTTGTTTGGGTGTGATCCGAAGGTCTCTGGGATACCGATTTAAAAGAAAGAAATGGAGAGTAACTCCATTGTTACTTTCGAATCTTGGGAGATGAAAATCCTCCATTCGAGTGCTATATCTCATTCTGGTGTGGCTTTCTAGGTTTGACTTAGGTGTATGCGAAGAGGATAAGGATTCTAGGTCAAAAGAGATTTTGATTTGTGTTGAAGGAAAGGGATGGGTCGATCAAAGTTTTTGGGGATGGAGGGAGGCGGACAAACTGGTGGGAGCTCCTAGGGTAGAAGGTGCAGAGTGTTGGGATGAGTGTGAGTGGGTTGAGTTGGGGTTTATTTTAAGTGTTTAGAGATAAGGTTTAATTAAAGAGTGTGTACATTATTCCTGCGTCTTGCTAAACTGAGTTAAAATCAGGTCCTTTTCGGAACCGTCTTAATTATGGATCGGTAGGTTTTTTGGGACGTTTATATAATACCTGAATATATTGTTGAGTTTTATGAATTCACAATAATTTTTCTGAGTTTTAATTCATGTTTGTTTAGACATCGGTATGCGTGTGGTGTTAATCTAAGTAAATCTGGGATAACCTCCCGTTTTTACTACAATATAGTGAGTAAAATGTGAGATGGGGTAATTTCAATGTTCTTGGTGAGATTTCCAGGTGTCACAGTGTGCGGGTCTGTTTTCCGTTTTAATCATATAAATGCCTAATCTAGTGATTTAGTCATACTAAATGGACAGTCAAGAATTAAATATTAGGGCAAATTTACCATTTGTCACAATGGTTCTCCAACATTTTGTTCTCCAAACTTAGTTCTCTTACTAGTTATCCAACATTTGTTCTCCAAACTTAGTTCTCCAACATTTTGTTCTCCAAACTTAGTTCTCCGAACTTAGTTCTCCAAACAATAACTCAACTGTTAGTGCATCAGACAAACAATAACTCATACAAAAACTAATTATTCACATGACTCAGAATAAAATTAAAATAACTAGTGCATCAGACAAACAACATGTTACACTATACCTAAGTTAAACAAGATGCATAACTTAATGGAACCTTGAAAAAGTACTGAATCAATGATTTAAATCTACTGCATAATTATATAATATCAAACCACATGAAAACAAAAACTTACAGAATCACTAATCTTAAGCTAAACAATATGCGTAACATAATGGAACTTTGTATACCTACTGCATCAATGATTTAAATCTACTGCATAATTATATAATATCAAACCACATGAGAACAAAAACTTACAGTGTGACAATTCGTAATTTCAGGCCATTTTTCCGAACCTCGACAATTTTACTATTCATGAGTTACTATTCATTTTCACTATTCATTCCAAAATTTTTATTTCATATTCTCGTAAGTTAAACTATTTTAATGATAACCCGAGATTTTGGCACTCGTCGGATAATTTCTGCAAAAATCACGAAACCGTGTCCGAGACTTACTTTAAGGTTTAAACATCATTTAGGCATCCCGATATGTCCAAACAACATTACCAACAAGAGAAATATATGTTTTCCACCTTCCGTGACATTTTCATGAATTTAGGAATTTTAGGATACCCGGTTTTAAGTTTTGTGACTTTACGACTTACAGTTAGCAATTAACGGGACCAAAACTCACTCCGTAAGTCAAGATAAGTATCCAGCCTAAAATATATAGATATTTTCTGAAAAATATCTAGATATTTCAAAGACCTAGTGAAATTACCATTTTACCCTTCCATCAAAATTACCAAAATGCCATTGGACTATATAAAGCATAAACTAGCTCATTTTATCACAAAAATCACACTCTCTCCCTCTTTTCTCTCTCAATCCCACGGCACAACCACAAGACCAAGGAGATCCCATAATTTTTCATAGATCGAGTGTTATACAAGTTCCTTATATCTTCCTTGTTAGAGTTTTGCGATAAAAACTCCAAGGTTGTGATCTTTTTCATCCAAACTCATCAATCTTCAAGTAAGCTTCAAGTGAACTTTTTCACCATCTCATACTTTCATTTGATCATTAACATCATGTATTTTCAAGTTATATTGGTTAAACATGCAAGTTACATATGTTATTTATACCACTTTACAAGTTTTCATGGTTTTTATGAATATATATTAATCCTATGATCATCCCCTTGAATCCTACAATATTTTGTGAAGTCTAGGACCCCATGACACCCTAAGAAGGTGTATGGTAGATCAAGAGATGTTTGGTTGTTGATTGGAAGGTTTTTGTACAAGTTAGTAACTAGGAAACCAAGTTTTGAACAATATATATACCTACTGTCCTTAAATGCAAAACGTGGGAAACTCAGTGGGTTTTGGGTAACTTTGGACCAAAGATTTAGAAAATACATTCCGAGACGAAACTATGGCCGAAAACGGGGATAAAAACGAGTTAATAACGAAGGAGATATGGTTTTCCAAAGTTTAACGACGAAAAGTATTTTTGGAAAATATTGTTGCTGTCCATTTTTGCCAAACGTGGAAACTTCAGGGGTTTCTGGGTAATTTTGGGTTAGATATTCAGAAAATACTTTCAAAAACGAAACCGTAGCCGTTGGAATCACTAAAAGAGCCCTTACGACGTGAAAGTTATGCCAAATACGAGTTAACGAGGAAAACTATATTTTCAGAAAAACTCACTGCTGTCACAATTTTCAAGGGCTGTTTTGAGGCGTTAGCCGTCACTTAGCCGTCCCGACTTATCAAAAATATGTTAATACGTTGTCCCACGATTCCGGGGATATAAAGAACATAGAAAACGAGCTTATAACGAAAAAGATACAAGTGTTTGAAACCCGACGAAAAAATATATAATTCCATCAGCTTTTACTAATATAAACTTGCCGCAAAACTGTCTTTGCGAGACACCATTTTCTCGACTGTTTTTCTCTATGATCGGATCAGTTTGAGCCCGAGCCATAGTTAAGTGAAATCAAGATCTCCCAGCAAGCTTTTTAAATCAATTGGCCGTTCGTCGAATAGACTTATAACGAATAAACTATGACCTCATCTTTTTACCCAAAAATCCTTTCAAAGTTATCATTTTGACAGCTTTTACTATAATAGAATTTTCTAAGTGTTGAACATTATATTTTCAAGTAACCATATTCAAAGCCGATTTTCTTTATGATCAGGACACGTATGACCAAAACTCAAATGAGACGGCTGTGAGATCATGTTACAAGGTTTTCAAAAACGTCAAGTTCTATTTCTAACTCTTAACGTACAATATTTTACGGCTAGTTTTGCGAGGCCGTTTGGTCACATTTTCACAAGTTATAAAAAGAGTTATTTTGCGACGAAACTATTATATTTGACTATAGAACACCAAACGAGGATCATAGAGTATTATTTCAACATATTCACACGAAAAGTAGTTTATGACTTGCCAAGACGTCAAAAATGTATTTTTCGACGATAAACATTATTTTCCAAAATCATCGAGTGGTATCGATAACATACGTATTTGCATGTGTAGCATCATTTCATTGCTTACAATAGATCATATCACTCATGTTAGGTCGCGGTTAGAGACCGAGCCTCATTTCAGTATATTCATATCTGTCTTTGTTGCTATCGCATCAGGTGAGTTCCATAGCCCCTATTTTATACGTTTTGGATTACGTTTTGTGGGAGAATACATGCTCAATTATTTTTCACAAGCACTTTAATCTTCTAAGGATTGAAGTGAGTTTTCATAGCCCCGGTTTTCAAGTTATTACATCATTTCAAATCTCTCGGGGGAGAATACATTGTACCATTTTTCATGCGGACCAAAGTATATAAATTCATTACATTGCTTAAGTTACCACATTTGCCAAGATTAAAGTCCCCTATTATCATGAACCGTTAATTGTGAGCAAGCGAGGGTGTGTGAATAGATCTATTGAGGGTGACACCTCCGTTCGGGTTGGTAGCACCAACTTGTCATACGAACGCATTACATTTGATCCATTTCAGGGTGTTTGGCAAAGCACTCAGTTGGGGCATTTCATTCAGTCTAGCTTCGGGGTCATGAGCTTAAGAGCTAATGTATCATTTTCATGTGGCAGTTTTTCATACACTTTATACTTGTGGTTTCCGTGTAACATTTCAGTAACATAAACCAAATCATATTTGGCAATGGGTTGTAAACACACAGGTTGCAAGTCTTGTTATGGGCGGGACTTGGAACTGGGTGGATTTACAATGCCTTTGCTGGGAAAACCTTCATTCAAAGGCATTACATTTTACAATAAACTCTATGAACTCACCAACCTCGTGTTGACACTTGTTAGCATGTATTTTCAGGTATAAAGCAATAGCACGCTACTGGAGGCTCTTGGCAGGGCATGGCATGGTCATAGAAGACTCTGACAAACATTTGGGACCGTTCTACCTATTTTAAAGGGCCTATTTCCGCACTACTTTTAACAATGTAAATTCAACATTTTTGTTAAACAAGGTTGTTCTAAATAATTGAAATGAAAACCGTTCTTTGCACTTGTGTTGTGATACCAATTGAGTTGCACCCCAGCGGCATGTATGCTTCCGCTGGACCCGATTTTGGGGGTGTGACATACAGAAACACTAATCTTAACCTAAACAATATGCGTAACATAATGGAACCTTGTATACCTACTCCATCAACGTTTTAAATCTATTGCATCACTATATAATATCAAACCGCATGAGAACAAAAACTTACAGAAACACTAATCTTAACCTAAACTATAACACCCCCATTTTCGGAATGCAGCGGAATACAACATGGGGTGTTATCTATTAGTCACATAGTACAAGTCATAGGAAACATCAAAATAATTAAAGATGTTTTTAAACAAAGTTTACATTTGATATAATCAGAGTTTAACGAAGTTAGGTCCCAAAAGTTTTAACCAGGACAAGAGTCCAAAAGATATATAATTTAAACACAAAATAAGTTTTTGAGTTATTAAAAGTTCCATCAAGTGTGAAATAACACGTGTCCATCCATCCATGTCCTTGCACGCCCATCCAAGCATTAAACACTTACGAACCTGAGATAAAACATGCTAAAAAGTCAACACAAAGGTTGAGTGAATTCATAGAGTTTAATAAACAATAAGTTGAATACAAGCATTATTCATAAATTGACATGTAACGAATACAAGTCGGGAAAATAAGATTATAGCATCGAGCTCATGATACCAAACCTTGACCTAGATTTAATAATGCCCTCCAAAGGTAAGATTTGCCATTTACCTCAATTTCTCAATATTATGTGGCCGTTGAATGTGAGCGCTACTCACCCGGTCAGGCTCGTCAAGCCAAATATGCATATTCATAATAATAGTGTTTCCCACGGAATTAACGGTTCATGAAATTTGGGACTTATATGGCAAGGTTACTCAATAACTATAATCATGTAATCGGGTCAAGCATACCAAAAACTACTTGTATTCAGTTTGTAAAACTAGCATGTATCTCCCCCAATGGGTTTATAAACAGTTTAAGAGTTAAAGTGGGGCTATGAACTCACCGAAATCAAAAGTGAACAATCAAGTGAAGAAATGAAGAAATAATCCGCAAGAGCTCTACGAGCAACCTAGAATATATACGCGTGTCTTAGCTTTTATGAATAATGATACAATCATTATTATATGCTATATAAATTACGATCTCAATTATGCTTGGTACATAAAGTTTAAATAAACATCAAGATTTAGTTTGGTATTTAAAAAATGATTTACAAGTATAAATCTTAACTTTCTTACAAAATTTCATGTTTCTAGTTCATTTTTATTCCTAAGTCCAAAATAAGTACTAAAGGTCCAATTTAAGTCTAGGGGTTCAATTTAGTTAAAGGGGTCAATTCTTAGTCAAAAAGGTTCAGATTATGTCCAATGGTCCAAAATATATTGGGTGGTTCAAAATAAAACATAAGGGTCCAAATTCATAAGTTATTAACCTTTTTATAACTTTTAATTACAAAGCTGATGGACTTTTTATAACTTAACCACTTTCAAAAATTCATATCTCCCAAACCGTAAGTCAAAAAATTATGTTCTTTATGTCCCCGGAAAGGTATTCGACCATACTAACAATATTTGTGGGGCCCACTAATTTAGAAATTTCGTAACAGTATTGAAATTATTATTTTTCCCCTTACTATCCAGTTCTGAAATCACTAACATCACAATAGTCCCGCGAAAAATACAATATCGAGAGTTATAAAAGCCCAATTAATCTCATTCTTGTGGCCACGTTTAAGTTGAA
Source organism: Artemisia tridentata subsp. tridentata (assembly GCA_021014915.2). Taxonomy (NCBI): domain Eukaryota; kingdom Viridiplantae; phylum Streptophyta; class Magnoliopsida; order Asterales; family Asteraceae; genus Artemisia; species Artemisia tridentata. Next base: position 117,738,681 of record CP139503.1, read on the forward strand.
ATGTTATCTACAACTTTTATGCTTTGAGAAACAGTTGGCCATGTACAAAAAAATGACTTTTATAGGTTTCAAATCTGTTACTCAGAATATGACATGTTTCACGAAAATATTTTTAGTTTAATCATCGGGGGTCGTCACGGGAATCACCACACATGGAAATGACCAAAAGACATAGATCTACAACTACATATATTTTTATTTTAGGTCCATGGTCTACTGTTTCATCCAGTTAATTATGTTTTTACCCCTAATCAGAATAGTGTTTTCAGAATAAGTCCTTTTTAGTGTTTTCTTGTAATTTTTAACATGTACCAAGCATATTTAAGCATCAATAACTTATAAAACATATAAAACACATCAAGTGACATGTATATATAGTAGAGAAATAAAAAGATGGAGGTTGGTTCCTTACAAGGACTTTATGGATGGGAGACAAGAGATCAAGAAAAAGAATACTAGCCTAAAAATCACCAATGAAGAGACCAAATGCCAAAGCCCTTTTACCCAACCTTTGAAGCCAATCTTTTCCCTTGATGAAAGCTTAAAATCACAGCCCTTGAATACTCTTGAAAACCTTTTAAAAACTCTTGAAGAACTCTTGAAAACCTTGACTTATGGAGAAGAAGATAACTAGGATCAAGTTAGCAACAATGGACCATCATCTTTGCATCAACTTCTAATGGAAGTCAACACCAAAAATGTGTGTTTGTTGATGAGAAGCCACGACCAAGAGAGAAGAGAGAGAGCAGATTTTGATGGTTTTTGCATGGAGAAATGATAGTTTGGTGACTTGTGGGAGTATACCTATGTCTTGGAAGAGTTATATGGACACTTGTCCAATCCTTGGACATGTGTGAGGGTGGTGGGCGTTACAAACAAGGAGAGGAGAGGGTGAGACTTGAGTTAGTGCAGAATTTTAGTGGAGAATTAAGATATTGAGTGATAAAGAGTGTATTTTGATCCCCGGTATTTAAAACGTAGGGTTTTTAAGACATATAACGTAACACCGGGTAACGTAAAAATTGTAAAACTTCTAAAAATATAAAAACTTGTTATTATAACATATTTTAGTAATTTAGATGAGTGGTCAGTTCATCAAAAGATTTAAATGTGGTTAGAACATAAAAATGAAGGTTTAAATCGCGTAAAACGTAAAAGGTGCAAGGTTTATGTAAAAATGGAAAAAGTGAAAAGCGACTTTTTAAAATAGGATTGTAAGGAACCAAAAGTGTATAAAAAGTGTAGACTGGACATAGTCTAGTGTCGGTTGAATAATTGAACGTGTTATGTCGTACGCGGATAACTTCCGACGAAGTTAATTATAAAAAAAATAATAATAATAAAATAGTTAGGTAATTAAAATAGAAAAATTAGTGACATGAAATTACGAAATGTCACATAAACAATATGCGTAACATAATGGTACTTTGTATACCTACAGCATCAATGATTTAAATCTACTGTATAATTATATAATATCAAACCACATGAGAAAAAAAACTTACAGAAACACTAATCTTAACCTAAACAATATGCGTAACATAATGGAACCTTGTATACATACTGCATCAACGTTTCAAATCTACTGCATCACTATATAATATCAAACCACATGAGAACAAAAACTTACAGAAACACTAATCTTAACCTAAACAAATATGCATAACATAATGGAACCTTGTATACCTACAGCATCAACGTTTCAAATATACTGCATCACTATATAATATCAAAACCACATCGAGAAACAAAATCTAAAAGAAACACTAGTCTTAACCTAAACACTATACATAACCTAATAGAACCTTGTATACATACTGCATCAACGTTTTAAATCTACTGCATCAGAACAAAATCTTAAAGAAACACTACTCTTAACCTAAACACTATACGTAACCTAAACGGAACCTTATATACATACTGCATCAATGTTTTAAATCTACTGCATCAATGATAAAAACAAAAAATTCAAAACAACAGTTGTAACATCAAATTAGGTCAACAAAAAAGGCAAACATTAATACAAAAAAATTGAAAAAAATAAGATAACAAGATCTTACCATCATTATTAGTAGATAATGAGTTAACTGCTGATGATGAACACTCCTTATTAGATGATGATGAACACTCGTTATTAATTAATGATGAACATTCGTTATTAATTGATGATGAAAACTCAATCGACATCTCAAAATCTCTTTAATCAGTTTATACGGTTGAGAATGATGACGAAACGATAGAGAATGATGGTGAAACGATGAATGATGGTGGTTCTACGGTGGTTATAGCGTGGGAGAGAAGAATAGTCGATCGTAAAGAGAATAGGAGAGAAGAAGAGACGTAAAGAGAGAAAAAAAAGAAGAAAAAAGATTATATATAATGTGAATGTAAAATGACCAAAATGCCCCTCGTAGTTATAATTAGAAAACTGGTGGGGAGGGGACACGTGGAAGCATGTGGCTCCTTCCTAGCCTTCTCATTATAAGGACTCTTCTCAAAATATCCCATATATATATATATATATATATATATATATATATATTATATATATATATATATATATATATATATATATATATATATATATATATATATATATATATATATATATATATGGGGGACTTTCTTACGAGAACCATTTTATCTGCGAGAACTGAGAGAACCACACAAAACATACATGCACGCCTTTTAAAATAAAATAAAAATACATGCAAATGATTAATAATCGTAAGTATCCACCTATGTTCTTCAATATCATCATGAACTCATCCTCTTTTTTCACAAAAACCTTACACAAGGCCGCAATATTGTCGTTGCACGCCTTATAAGAACATACATGCACACCTTCAAAGAAAAATGTTGTATTTCCAATTTCTTATCAAATTCTTTAGAACAACTATGTTTTTTTAAAAACATATATGTTGTTTTTAGAACATATGTGCAAAAATACAATTATTGAAGGCGTGCATGTATGTTTTTGGTGGTTCTCTCAGTTCTCGCAGATAAAATGGTTCTCGCAAGAAAGTCTCACATATATATATATATATATATATATATATATATATATATATATATATATATATATATATATATATATATATATTATAACAGGAAGCGTTTTACCAATTTAAAGCCACATCATCACATTTAATGTCACCTCATAGCAATTTAAAGCCACATCATCACATTTAATGTCACCTCATAGCAATTTAAAGCCACATCATCACATTTAATGCCACCTCATAATACCGCATAAGCACCTTTAATTCCATGTCATCGGTTTTGTCCATGTTGGCAATTTTAATTAATAATTTTCGTGTGTTTTATAAAAAACAAGAATTGGGATTCGAACACATAACCTTCCAAATGTTATGTGGTATCTTAACCACCAAACCAAAATTTTTTTTGTTAACATTCTGTAAGCCAAAAGTTATATAGGAAATATGCATTGGATATTTTCTAAAACAAAAACCATTCAAACATAGAATACGTATTTAGAGTTTCAACCCTAATCAAACATATAATAAACCCACGTAAAAAAACCCAATTACTTTTTATCAAAACCCTAATATCATCTTTTCTACAATTCTGATTTAAACTTTTTTGTTTCACTGCAATCGTAATTAATAGAAGCTGATATTTTTTTGGTCTATTTGATTTGTGTTTTTGTTTAACAAGCATTGAAATCTGTTTGTTTAAATTTTTATTCAGGATCCATGTGAGCATCTGTAAGGTACCTACTGATACAAGCCGAAATAATATGCTTTATATATATTCAGATTCCATGGTGAGCTTTCATGCATGCATTTAATCTTTTATTTTGTGAGATGTCTATATGTTAGTAAGTGAGTATGTCTCCTTTTTCAAAACCCTAATGATTTTTTTTTGGTTTATTTTGCAGAATTATGTGACTGAAGGAGGATATTTTGCAGAATTATGTGACTGAAGGAGGATATAAGACTGTAAACCAGCAAGATTTTATAACTTAAAGATGGTATTAGGCGGTCTTCCAATTCACAATCACTATGATTAGGTTAGTGAAAGAGTTGATGCTTCATCAGGTATATCTAACTCTGTAGTCTTACTAGAATATGTGTTCTTTAAAAATGTAAAGCTTTAATTCTTATTTATTTTGTTTTTAAACAGCAAATGTGGAAGAATTCTGCAAAGTATGAAAATCCGAAGTTTTTTTACCCAAACAATCCTCATTGGGGATAGAGTTGGCTAGCACGTTGGATGGCAGTCAGGCCATGGGAAACTCAAATCACAACAGACAATAATTAGTCGCATGGAGAAATGGTCAAAAGGGTTAATATAAATAAAATAATAAGTATTGGCTCCGCATTTGCTGCATCACTTTAGTGAAGGTAATGACGGAAGATCTAAATTTTACATGAATATATCAAGACGGTGTTGTTATTTTTTTGTTTTATTTCAAATACGTAGCAGATGATGAGTTTCCTCCTACCTCAAGCACTGTGCCCGAGGATATCGAGCATTTGGTTATGGCCAGATTGAATGTTTTGAAACGCCGAGGTGAGGCAGACTCGGTTAATTTGAGCACCAAGTCTTGGCACATGGTGCTCATGCTAAAGCTTTAGATAATGAAAGTCAAAGTTGTAGTTTAATGGAAGGACCATATTTCCAGCACCATGCTGGTAAAGGTAATTAATTAATGATGCATATCTGATGGTCTACAGAATTAAACATCATGAAACATAGGGGTAGACAAATCGCAGGCTAAGGGGTTGGGTAATAGGTAACCAATGATTTGAAACCCAACCAGAGACAAAACCAGTTGGAGGGCCAATCATCACATGCTGTCTACTTTAACAGTCTAAATATAGTACTCATTATGCTTCACTCAGACAATTATCTTATGCAAAGTAGATTATAGCTGTTAACTGCCACAAGATTCTATATCATGTTTGGATTATCTGAAACAGTGCTCAAACACAAGATTCAAATTTTCAAATCCATTGGACTTAATGTAAAGATGGGTTAGAATTGGTTTGTGGTGGGTTTTATATGTCGACCCACTGTTTGGACTAAAACCCAACAGTAAGGGTGCAAGTTAGTTTTGTTGATTTTACTCTCACATTTGCACTTTCTAAAACTATTAGGATTAAATGGATTGGTACTAAATTAATTGGTTAATATGGTTTTGTGTTTTCCTTGTGTTTTTTGTCGAACCCCAACAGTGGGTGTTTTTGTTTGCTTCTTTTTTCCTCAACATGCTACTTCTCAAAAAGGGTTAAATATTTGTGTGTGCGTTTGGTTTGGTTTTACTCACTGATTGTCAAAGGCAATTCTCAAAACAACAACTAACTAAGTGTTTAAATTGCAATCACTGAAGCAACCCATCCCTAACATGAAGAGTGGTTCATGAGTGGTTACTTTAATGTTCGGTTTGTTTACTACTTTATAGGTTGTTACTGATATTTTTTTGTTATGTATATAGAGTGCATGGACAAACCCCTCAAAACAACAACTAACTAAGTGTTTAAATCGCAATCACTGAAGCAACCCATCCCTAACACGAATAGTGGTTCATGAGTGGTTACTTTAACGTTCGGTTTCTTTACTACTTTATAGGTTGTTACTGACCTTTTTTTTTAATTATGTATATAGAGTGCATGGACAAATCTTGATGAACGTCATGAGATTGTTCGTCATGATATCAAGCAAGCGAGTATGTTTCTGATGGGTGTGTTTGTTTAAGCTTATTTGTGGGCTAACGAGGTTATGAATCAGTTATTTACGGTGAATGAGCCAAAAAATAATGTTCATGCAGTATGGTAAAACGATTTTGATTTTTATGCAGGAAGGGTTTACGGGGGCAGTGCAATGGTCCAGGTGTGAGTTTAAGGTATTGTTTGAGTATTTTCATTCATGGGATGATCATGGTAAGGATGTAGCGCGTATTTTGTGAGGTAGATTTTGTAGTTGATGCAATTGAACCAGTGTAAATTTAGTAAAACCACAAGTACGTCGATATTTAGAACTCATAATATTTTGCAGTTTGTTTATGTGTAAATTAGTTTGTGACCATGTTAGCAAACACTGTCTAACTTGCTTATTACGAATTTCTATATAGTTTGTAAAATAAAATCAGCAGTGAGACATTAGATGACCACCAAAAGATCATGGTTTTCATAGTTCCAAGGATATCCGGGAGGTGCAATTTCGCCTGATCAGATTACTATGATAATCAGGTTCTGTGCCAACAAGTATCGCTTGCCGCGGCAAATGATAGCCTCTATGAAGAAACCACTCAGTAAGAATACAGACATTATCACCTTATGCGCTACAATCTCTTACCTTTTCTTTTCTTTACTATATCCGATGACACTAAGTTTTATAAATACAATGAACCTTTAATAGGAGAATGCTAATTGTAAAGTTAACCACTCATGTTTCTCTTTCAACCTCAGAAGTTTCTTCAGAACAATAAAGTGATTGGGGAGGTTTTCGATCCAATAACCACTCCAGAAAAGGTTTTGCCACAATTACGAGTGGATTTGCCCGTTTCAAATGAATAATCTGACTTATGTATCAATATCTGCCCAGATCTTAGCACCTTCGTCGTTTATAAGCAAATTTTTACTATTATCGTTTCTTAGTGCTAATTCAAATTCATTTCTTTCTTGCAGGTTGCGACTGGTCAAATTTTTAGCACTGGAATGGTGGCTCTTGGCTATGTTCAGAAAGTGTCAGAAAGAGTAAGAAGCTCATTCATTTTTATTTTCTGGATTCTTCATAACCCGATTATTATATTAAAGCTATCATCTTTTCTATAGGTTTCTTTGGCATCCGATTTAATGTACAATTACATGCCAAAAGAGGCCACTAACAGCTTTGGCTATGATTATATGCTTCGTTAGGTAATTCCTAGAAATCTTCATTAATCGTTGTTGTCCATGTTACTCCTTTGAAATAAAATTCATCACAACCACATCACTGTTGTCTTCAATGATTTCAATTTTTAGTTTCAATCTCTTGAACCTGTAGTTTAGTTGATATTGATAACCATTCAAGCATACTTCTTTTGAAGGTATGCCTCATTTATACGTTACGTCTGTTTCCTGTGAGCAACCTACGGTGATAGCGGGTTCGTATGTTTTTATAAATTGTCCTGGATTTTTAGACGAGCAGCAACTTAGCAAGGAGGACCCCATGTATAATGTAAAAGAAACTATTCTAAAGTCTAAAGAAACAGTTAATAACTGAGATTTATAGTCACATGGTACCCCAGAGTACCTGTGATTTGTGATCCCGTGACAATCATGCCCCAATCGGGTACAATAGCGTTCCTGGAACCCCATGGTACATAGTTTCAATATGGAAAGTGATATTTCCAATTGCTATTCAAATCTGTTCTAGACGACCATGGGGCATTCTGTCCAGATCCCATGACTAACTAATCATTCTCGCTATCACATAAATCTTTAAACATGGTGTTTGGAATGTAGACAATACAATGCTATCTATATAAGGATTTTGAATATTTGTGAAGGTGTTCCATGGCAAAAAATTAAAGCTAAGTGTAACACCCCGACCCGACAAGGGTAAAGATATCACAAATATATGGTTTCATATCAGAACAACATAGCATCCATAAACCAAAATAGCGGAAGTCAAATACATAATCCAACAATAAGTCAACATGACTTATATCCAAATGAAAGGAAATAAAGGAAGTACATAAGTTCAATGCCTAAACAATGGCAACATAATGTCTAAGGAAAAACAAATGGTAGATAAGCTATGAAGAACAAGCTCCACTCAGGTGCACTCTTCCCAAAAGCCATACCCCAGCTACTAGCTTAATTACCTGCCGTGTGAAAAGAAACACGGCTGAGCTACACGAGCTCAGTGAACAGATATAACGATAACAAGCAGTAGAATAAGGAATAATAATAACAGTATGAATAAATCAGAGTTAAGCATCAATGTGAAGTAGCAGGAATAAAGATAAAGAGTAAAGGTGTAGGAAAACAGTAATCCTCTACGAGCCCAGTATCAGTAATCAGTAACAGTAATCAGTGTAATCATGTAACCATATAATCATATAGAGGGGAGACCTCTCAGTAAGCCAGTAATTATGAGGGGAGTCCTCAATCAGTAAATGGAGTGATCAGCTCCCAGTATGTGAAAGACGTGTATCGCACACACCATCAGTCACCAGTAATACAGTAATCAGTAATCAGTAACAGTAACAGTAACAGTTCTAGGATGCATCCATACGCCCCAGGTGGCCATAAACCTCCCAACACACCAAATAAAATACAGTCAGGGACGGAACAGGTCATCACTCTCCTGCCCTAGAGTCATGCCATCGGTGCATCAATGACATGGTCATGAAACCCTCATGACTAGTTATGGCTCGTAGTATCAAACTGTGGGTCAGTGGTCAAGTATCAGTATTCAGTATTCAGTTTAGTTTCATAGGTCAATATCCAGTTCAGTATAACAGACAGTTCATATCAGATGGTTCAGTAACAGAGGGTCAATATCAGTAGGTTCAATATATGAAAGGTTCAGTATCAGTAGGTCAATGTCAAAGGTTCACAGAAACAAGGAACATGGCAGTGATTCAGAAATCAAAAATGAGACGAAGGCACCTTACTAAAGAAGGGCAGAATATCTGTACCTTATTGCTGATAACGGAAAATACTGAAAAAGATGATCAAGAGCACAAGACTACTCCCTCTTCACACCTAGAGGAGTAAAGACATGATTACTAAAGATCCCATTTCCATATTAAGTAACTTTCTATTTTTAGCAGGTTTCCATTTTTAGAAAGTTTCCTTATTTAGTAAGTTTCCAAAATTAGCAGATTCCTATAATGAGTAAGATTTAAGTATTTTGATTTAGTTAAGTCATTAATTTAGTCTCATTATGGGATTAGGGTTGGTTTTAGCAAGTTATAAAAGTTTAGGGTTAAATATGACAAGTTTACATAGTTTAGGGTTTTAATTGTAAATATATCAAATTAAAGGTCTAGAATGAAAATATCATGATTTACTTATTTAAATACCCCATTTATTCAGAATTACAACTTTAGCCCCTTAAGTTTCATATTTTACACTTTAAACCCTTTATTTATAAAAGTTACAAAATAAACCCTAAAGTTACATAGTTTACAATTTAATCCATATAATATTTTTAATTACACCATTAACCCTTAGATTTAATTATATACAGAATCTACCTACTAATTTCATGCATGGTACGATTTACCCTTTAGTTTCCCATAATTACACATTTAGTCCCTATAATTATAAAACATATATATTAATTTGTAAATTCCAAATAATTACATATTAGTCCCCCATAATTATCCAAACTTACACCGAACCATCTTAACATTATAATTTACTCAAAATGACCTCAAGTTTCCAGTATTTACATTTTTAGTCCCTTGATTTAATTAAATTGCAAATCGAATTACTAATTATATATAATTACCCATTTAACCTTTTAAATGCAAAAATTACATATAGACCTCTCATTTAATATTTTATACAAATTATACCATTTTCAAATAACTTACAAAAATTATCCCTTGAGTTTTTAGAATTACAAAACACACCCTTGGATTTAATTATTCAAATCGATAAACATTAAAATACTAAAAACCCTAGAACAAATCATGCCAATCATTGATTCATCATTCATGAGTCTTAAACATCATTTAAAATTCAGATCATTATATTAAACCCTAGCCTTAGTTGATTTAGGGTTTTTCTTTATTTTTCTTATTTCTCTTCAAAAACCGATTACATAAACAATTCAAGGACAATTTATTCAAGCTTCAATAATTCGATTGATCATTTTTGTGATGTTGTATGGAGTATATAGATGTCATGAAAAAATAACAAGCTGTCCAGAAATTCGCATAGATTTTATTAGAGGTTTTAATCGATTTTAAATATTTCGAACACATAAATTAGCATGCGATTTATATAGGATGCATGTATCGAATTTTACATTTTTCTTAGGTCTCATATGATAAAAAGGTTACGGGAAAAATACCAGATCGAATGTTTGACGTGTAGATTAGGCGTATTAAATTTGGACCTATCGGATCTAGCGCTCGACACCAAAGAATTCACCACGATCACCACAGCCACTCCTCGACCTTGTAATCATTTTTCACAGACCATACATGATGTGAGGGACGTGAGAAAAATGGAGAATGAATTTTACATTGATCGAATTAATAAAAATGGAATTATTACCTATCGAGTGGAATAGAAGAGGAAAATTCGACAACTTGCCAACCCGACCTCTAAAATTCGAAAAACTATTTTTCTAAGCTTCTTGAGATCCTTAAGAACACAGGAAAAATGGTGCCTCACTTCCAGAAATTCGTATGATCAAAGGAGAATTATTTTGGGTGATTAGGGTTTAATCGGTTTGAGGATTTTGGAAGAAAACATGTGTAAGTTATAAAAATGTGGATTGACCGAGTCTTAGGGGGGTTAATGACCAAGATTTCGGAATTATTGATTAGGAAAATTATGGCTTTGATTATCTCCTTTAATTGCCCTTTTAATTACCTTTAATTTCCCTAATTAACTCATAAAATTTGAATTCAAATTATACTTGGCGCCCTAGGGCATTTTAGTAATTTTATGGCTTGTATAAATGTTAAATGAGTTGTTAAAAATTATTTGGGATCATAACTTGTTCATTATTAGAAGTTTGGAATTTATATTGTGCTTTACATATGTTTTATTTAGATTTAAATTCCCAGGGGCAATTTGGTCATTTTACATGTTATAGAATTTCAGGTATTACAACTTCTTCCCCACTAACAGAAAAATTTCGTCCTCGAAATTTGCAAGGACATAAGAAAGGAAACCTGACAGAAACGAAACGGAACATACCAGATCAAAACATGAAATGAGGATAACTCGATCGTATTGACTCTTCGGTCTCCCAGGTTGCCTCGCGCGCTGGGTGATTCCGCCAAAGAATCTTTACAAAAGGAATGACCTTATTCCTCATAACGCGCTCTTGACGCTCTAACACCGCTTCCGGTTCTTCAGATAAGGTCATATCAGGACGGATTTGATCAAACGGATAAGAAGCCACATGTAGAGGATGATAGTTGTATCCCCTCAAAAGAGATACATGAAATACATTATGAACATGAGCCAACTGAGGTGGTAAAGCTAAACGATACGAGACTTCTCCGATACGCTCCAGAATTTCAAAAGGTCCAATAAACCGAGGGCTGAGCTTGCCCTTAATACCAAAACGTTTGACGCCTCGGAACGGAGATACTTTAAGAAATACCCGGTCGCCGACATTAAACTCTAGATCCCGACGGTGCTTATCCGCATAACTCTTTTGACGCGCTCGTGCCTCTTTCAATTGCTCCTTAGCCGTAGCAACCTTTTCATTTGTGACCTCAATCATCTCAGGTCCTTCAAGAAGACGTTCCCCTACTTCATTCCAACATACCGGTGCTCTGCACTTTCGCCCATATAACATCTCAAAAGGTGCCATATCGATGCTCGCGTGCCAACTGTTATTATAAGCGAACTCTACCAGACACAGATAATCATCCCAACTACCCGTCCATTCTAACGCACATGCCCGTAACATATCCTCTAATGTCTGGATGGTCCTCTCCGACTGACCATAAGTTTGGGGATGAAAAGCGGTACTGAACTTAAGACGAACACCCCAAACTTTATGTAATCCCTTCCAGAAGCGCGAAGTAAAACGAGGATCACGATCAGAAACGATAGAAGAAGGAGTGCCATGCAATCTAACAATCTCCTGCGTGAAAATCTCTGACAACTTACTAACACTGTAGCTCATACGGATGGGTAAGAAATGAGCGGATTTAGTTAGCCGATCAACGACCACCCAAATCGCATCATGTTTCCTACGAGTCAATGGTAACCCACAAACAAAATCCATAGATATTTCATCCCACTTCCAAACTGGAATCTCCAAAGGCTGCAATAACCCACTAGCTCTCTGGTGTTCAATCTTGACCTGCTGATAGGTCATACATCTAGCTACAAACGATGCCACATCCTGCTTCATGCCGCTCCACCAGAATTGTTGCTTTAGATCCCGATACATCTTGGTTGAACCAGGATGTATAGAAAAAGGAGAACTATGAGCCTCAGTCAACAAGGCCTCACGTAGATCAGAATCATCAGGAACACATAATCGATCTCCACACCATACAACACCACTACCATCTACCCGAAACTCAGACCGCTTACCTTCCTCGACATTCTGCACAATAGTCCAGAGTTCACCATCGTCCTTCTGAGCTTCCTTAATCCGCAGCATCAAGTTTGATTCCACCTTCAAACTTGCCCAGTAACTACTAACGCCCTTTACACATAGCTCAACCTCTAACCGCTCTAAATCCTGAAGAATACGAGGCTCGATATTCATACTAGCAATCATACCCGATTTCCTGCTGAGTGCATCGGCAACAACATTCGCCTTGCCGGGATGATACTGGATATTAGTGTCGTAATCTTTCAGAAGCTCCAACCATCTCCTCTGCCTCATGTTGAGCTCATTCTGGGTAAATATGTATTTGAGACTCTTATGATCCGTGAAGATATCACAAAATTCACCATATAAGTAATGTCTCCATATTTTCAACGCAAATACCACAGCTGCCAACTCTAGATCATGGGTCGGATAATTTTCCTCATAGGGTTTTAACTGCCTTGAAGCATAGGCAATTACTTTCCCGTTCTGCATGAGAACACACCCTAAACCCTTCTTGGAAGTGTCACTATAAATCTGGAATCCTCCCGAACCCGACGGTAAGGTCAAAATAGGTGCAGATACTAGTCGTCGTTTCAACTCCTCAAAGCTCTGCTCACGCTCATCCGTCCATACAAACTTTTCACCTTTTCTCATCAACTGAGTCAACGGTAAAGCCAACTTCGAAAACCCCTCGACAAAACGTCGATAGTAGCCCGCTAATCCCAGAAAACTCCTGACTTCGGTTACCGTGGTAGGTCTTGGCCATTTTGTGATAGCCTCGACCTTAGCTGGATCCATGGTAATCCCATCTGCAGACACGACGTGACCAAGGAAGGCAACTCGGTCCAACCAGAACTCACACTTGGAAAATTTAGCGTATAATTTCTGCTGCCTCAGAATACCCAAAACAGTACGCAAATGCTGCTCGTGCTCTTCCGCCGACTTAGAATATACCAGAATATCATCAATGAAAACGATGACGAATTTATCAAGGAATTCATGGAAAACCCGGTTCATTAAGTCCATAAATACTGCAGGAGCATTCGTTAACCCAAAAGGCATAACTAAAAACTCATAATGTCCATACCGGGTACGGAAAGCAGTCTTAGAAATGTCCTGCTCTTTAACCCGCAACTGGTGATAACCAGATCGTAAGTCAATTTTGGAGAATACTTTAGCTCCCTGCAACTGATCGAACAAGTCATCGATGCGAGGTAGCGGATAACGGTTTCGAATAGTGATGCGGTTTAGCTCCCGGTAATCGATACACAACCGCATAGACCCATCTTTCTTCTTTACAAAAAGTACAGGAGCACCCCATGGTGACACACTCGGGCGAATAAATCCACAGTCCAATAACTCTTCAAGCTGCTCCTTTAACTCCTTAAGTTCCACCGGTGCCATCCGGTACGGAGCCTTAGAGATAGGCTCAGCGCCGGGAATCAGATCGATACTAAATTCAACCTCTCTGGCCGGAGCAAGACCAGGAAGTTTTTCAGGGAAAACATCAGAAAACTCTCGAACAATATGAACAGTATTAATATCAGGACTCTCTACAGAAGAATCTTTGACAGAGGCCAAATAACCTTGGCAACCATGAGATATTAGAGTCCTTGCTTTCATAGCAGAGATAATTTTCACAGATTTCAGAGAGCGTGTTTCATGAAAGACAAATTCAGGCTGAGTTAGATCACCAAAAATTACTTTTCGAGCATGACAGTCAATGGTGGCTCTATGAAAAGATAACCAATCCATGCCCAGAATAACGTCGAAATCAACCATGTCCAAAGGAAGCAGATTTGCAGAACGAATCCGGTCATCGAATCGTATAGGACAATTTACATATTCATGATCAATAAGAGTACTGAGTTTCATGGGAGTAGAGAGGGATACTTGATTACTTAGTGGTGTTGGTAATATTTTAAGTTTCTTAACCAGATTTAGAGATATAATCGAGTGTGTAGCTCCAGTATCAAAAAGTGTGAAAATAGCATGATCACCAATATATAAAACGCCCGTAATCGTACCTGAAGACTGTGCCGCCTGATCCCGCGTCATAGAATATACACGGCCAGTGTTGGGTGGAGGGAGAGGTTTCAAATAGTTCCCGGCTGTCTCCGGGTGTTTAGGGCAGTCTTTCACTCTATGCTCCGTAGACCCGCATCTAAAACATGCCCCAGTAGCCACACGACAAGCCCCAGCATGACGTTTCCCACAAGTAGTGCAAATAGGAAAAGAATAAGAACCCCCAGACGCACCTCCTTGAGAACTAGAACCCGAAGCCCTGCTCTGCTGATTACCTCTAACCGTCTGGTCTCTCCACTGTTTCTGACCGTTGTTGCGTCCTGAGCGATCATCTCCCTGCCTAGTAGTGACCCCGGAACTCTGGCCCCTCGCATCCGGCCTCCTCTGATCATAATTCCTGCCAGCCTGACCCTGATGGTCGTATCGTTGATCCCCCTGTCCCCGAGAATCATAACTCCTGTCATTTCGGCCCCTAAAATCCCTGCTCTGACCCTGAGTCTGAATCCTATCCCCGTCTCTGTTCCTCTTATACCCAGATCCCTGATGAAATATCTCAATATTGCGAGCTGCGTCGCAACATTCTGCCGGGTCTCGAAACTCATCATTAAGTATGCGGTCTAGTACCCACCTAATACAATAGCAAAAGAAAAATGTATTAATGTCTATTGGTACCAACCATCAACTTAAATAGGTTACTAACCTCTTGAGTCCCCATTTGAATTGTCTAGCCTGCTGCTTAGCATCCCCAGCAAGCGGACCCACAAAACTCACTAATCTCTGAAACCGTTCCAGATACTGCCCAACATTCTCAGAATCAAGCTGAGAGATAGTGTTGTACTCCCTAATGAATCTCTGCTGCTCGGAGACAGGAAAGTACCGATTATAGAATGTGGTACAAAACTCATCCCATGAACAACCAAGAACATATGCATCACCACCCTTAGCTTCTTTGTGCGTTTTCCACCAGTTGAGCGCGTCACCCTCTAGCTTGAACACAGCCAGACGAGTCTTGAACTCGTCCTCACAACCTAACACCTCGAACAGTTTCTCCATGTGGGTGATCCAGTCTTCTGCTGCATGAGGAGTAGCAGCAGAAGTGAAGGACAACGGCTTGAGTTTATTGAAACTCTCCAGCCACCCATTAATGGTAGTGGGTCGGCCCCCACCACCAGAAGAACTGCCAGCACCGCCGGATGAACTAGCCCCACCATTAATAAGCCGGTTGATCACCGCATCAGTGTTAAGGCCTGGTAACAGATTGGCTATAGCATTAGCCACCATAGCCTCCAGATTGGGGATTTCAGCATCCCCTCCACTGTTATACTCCTGGTGACGAGTGTTAACCATCTATAGAATTATGAAGACGATTAGTACGATGAAGTAAAAATATGGCAGAGCAGAATAAGGAAAAAGAGTACGCGAAAGGAAAACCTAATGTCTACCCAATCCTCACAGGTCAAAGGCCTAAGCCAACGGGTTTCGGAAACCTGTCTCTGATACCATAAATTGTAACACCCCGACCCGACAAGGGTAAAGATATCACAAATATATGGTTTCATATCAGAACAACATAGCATCCATAAACCAAAATAGCGGAAGTCAAATACATAATCCAACAATAAGTCAACATGACTTATATCCAAATGAAAGGAAATAAAGGAAGTACATAAGTTCAATGCCTAAACAATGGCAACATAATGACTAAGGAAAAACAAATGGTAGATAAGCTATGAAGAACAAGCTCCACTCAGGTGCACTCTTCCCAAAAGCCATACCCCAGCTACTAGCTTAATTACCTGCCGTGTGAAAAGAAACACGGCTGAGCTACACGAGCTCAGTGAACAGATATAACGATAACAAGCAGTAGAATAAGGAATAATAATAACAGTATGAATAAATCAGAGTTAAGCATCAATGTGAAGTAGCAGGAATAAAGATAAAGAGTAAAGGTGTAGGAAAACAGTAATCCTCTACGAGCCCAGTATCAGTAATCAGTAACAGTAATCAGTGTAATCATGTAACCATATAATCATATAGAGGGGAGACCTCTCAGTAAGCCAGTAATTATGAGGGGAGTCCTCAATCAGTAAATGGAGTGATCAGCTCCCAGTATGTGAAAGACGTGTATCGCACACACCATCAGTCACCAGTAATACAGTAATCAGTAATCAGTAACAGTAACAGTAACAGTTCTAGGATGCATCCATACGCCCCAGGTGGCCATAAACCTCCCAACACACCAAATAAAATACAGTCAGGGACGGAACAGGTCATCACTCTCCTGCCCTAGAGTCATGCCATCGGTGCATCAATGACATGGTCATGAAACCCTCATGACTAGTTATGGCTCGTAGTATCAAACTGTGGGTCAGTGGTCACAGTATCAGTATTAAGTATTCAGTTTAGTTTCATAGGTCAATATCCAGTTCAGTATAACAGACAGTTCATATCAGATGGTTCAGTAACAGAGGGTCAATATCAGTAGGTTCAATATATGAAAGGTTCAGTATCAGTAGGTCAATGTCAAAGGTTCACAGAAACAAGGAACATGGCAGTGATTCAGAAATCAAAAATGAGACGAAGGCACCTTACTAAAGAAGGGCAGAATATCTGTACCTTATTGCTGATAACGGAAAATACTGAAAAAGATGATCAAGAGCACAAGACTACTCCCTCTTCACACCTAGAGGAGTAAAGACATGATTACTAAAGATCCCATTTCCATATTAAGTAACTTTCTATTTTTAGCAGGTTTCCATTTTTAGAAAGTTTCCTTATTTAGTAAGTTTCCAAAATTAGTAGATTTCTATAATGAGTAAGATTTAAGTATTTTGATTTAGTTAAGTCATTAATTTAGTCTCATTATGGGATTAGGGTTGATTTTAGCAAGTTATAAAAGTTTAGGGTTAAATATGACAAGTTTACATAGTTTAGGGTTTTAATTGTAAATATATCAAATTAAAGGTCTAGAATGAAAATATCATGATTTACTTATTTAAATACCCCATTTATTCAGAATTACAACTTTAGCCCCTTAAGTTTCATATTTTACACTTTAAACCCTTTATTTATAAAAGTTACAAAATAAACCCTAAATTACATAGTTTACAATTTAATCCATATAATATTTTTAATTACACCATTAACCCTTAGATTTAATTATATACAGAATCTACCTTCTAATTTCATGCATGGTACGATTTACCCTTTAGTTTCCCATAATTACACATTTAGTCCCTATAATTATAAAACATATATATTAATTTGTAAATTCCAAATAATTACATATTAGTCCCCCATAGTTATCCAAACTTACACCGAACCATCTTAACATTATAATTTACTCAAAATGACCTCAAGTTTCCAGTATTTACATTTTTAGTCCCTTGATTTAATTAAATTGCAAATCGAATTACTAATTATATATAATTACCCATTTAACCTTTTAAATGCAAAAATTACATATAGACCTCTCATTTAATATTTTATACAAATTATACCATGTTCAAATAACTTACAAAAATTATCCCTTGAGTTTTTAGAATTACAAAACACACCCTTGGATTTAATTATTCAAATCGATAAACATTAAAATACTAAAAACCCTAGAACAAATCATGCCAATCATTGATTCATCATTCATGAGTCTTAAACATCATTTAAAATTCAGATCATGATATTAAACCCTAGCCTTAGTCGATTTAGGGTTTTTCTTTATTTTTCTTATTTCTCTTCAAAAACCGATTACATAAACAATTCAAGGACAATTTATTCAAGCTTCAATAATTCGATTGATCATTTTTGTGATGTTGTATGGAGTATATAGATGTCATGAAAAAATAACAAGCTGTCCAGAAATTCGCATAGATTTTATTAGAGGGTTTAATCGATTTTAAATATTTCGAACACATAAATTAGCATGCGATTTATATAGGATGCATGTATCGAATTTTACATTTTTCTTAGGTCTCATATGATAAAAAGGTTACGGGAAAAATACCAGATCGAATGTTTGACGTGTAGATTAGGCGTATTAAATTTGGACCTATCGGATCTAGCGCTCGACACCAAAGAATTCACCACGATCACCACAGCCACTCCTCGACCTTGTAATCATTTTTCACAGACCATACATGATGTGAGGGACGTGAGAAAAATGGAGAATGAATTTTACATTGATCGAATTAATAAAAATGGAATTATTACCTATCGAGTGGAATAGAAGAGGAAAATTCGACAACTTGCCAACCCGACCTCTAAAATTCGAAAAGCTATTTTTCTAAGCTTCTTGAGATACTTAAGAACACAGGAAAAATGGTGCCTCACTTCCAGAAATTCGTATGATCAAAGGAGAATTATTTTGGGTGATTAGGGTTTAATCGGTTTGAGGATTTTGGAAGAAAAGAATTGTGTAAGTTATAAAAATGTGGATTGACCGAGTCTTAGGGGGGTTAATGACCAAGATTTCGGAATTATTGATTAGCAAAATTATGGCTTTGATTATCTCCTTTAATTGCCCTTTTAATTACCTTTAATTTCCTTAATTAACTTATAAAATTTGAATTCAAACTATACTTGGCGCCCAAGGGCATTTTGGTAATTTTATGGCTTGTATAAATGTTAAATGAGTTGTTAAAAATTATTTGGGATCATAACTTGTTCATTGTTAGAAGTTTGGAATTTATATTGTGCTTTACATATGTTTTATTTAGATTTAAATTCCCAGGGGCAATTTGGTCATTTTACATGTTATAGAATTTCAGGTGTTCCATGGCAAAAAAATTACACCATGGCAAAAAATTAAAGCTAAGGGACTTAGTAAGTTAATAGATCTTCACTTCCACGCTATCTTCCTCATGTTGTTTATGGTCTGGTAGGTGGTCCATACTGTGCTTTGAATGCAGGCTATGCTGGGGCAGGCTGTCCACAGGTTGGGTTCTACATCAGTAATGTATTTAGAGGCATAGTTACACATTCATTTGAACACATGTGATTACTTCTACTATTTTTTTAATTGTTCCATCCTTTTTTGTTCTTCAGCCACTTATCTATGCAAGGGCATCTTCAACAGCAGACATGGCAATATGCCAATGCTTTTGAATGATGGAAGGATTGAATAACTCCTGTAAGTGAAATTTTCAGGTGGAGCTTGATCATACAATTCTTCGTGTTTTTTATTGCTCTAAAATCTAAAAACGGAAACAAGGAAAAATCATTAGGGCTAGAGATGCCAAAATGGGAAAGGTGGACAAGTTGGCTAATGGGTCAAAAAGGACAACTTTTAAGTAGGTCTATTTTTCTGCAAGCGGTTGGCATGCAAGTAAAGTTGTGGTCAATCAAGTTGTGTGTTAATGATACATGAGTATTGTGGATGTTCTGCTCATGATTGTGTGTATTGCGCTCATAATAATTTGATTTCTATTTGTAACAGGCAACAACCAAGTTTGCTTCAACTTAACACACACCACCGGCGCCACAACAACATAAAGGAGGTGGTGGTCGTAGTGGTGGAGGCAATTCCAGTTGTGGCCATAGGTGAAGTAATGACATTGGAAGTCAAGAACGTGGTCGCTACAACCTATATCAACTTTGTAGCAAAAGTCTAATGTTATTGTGTTTTGGTATTAACTTTTTGAAAACAATGAGCAACTGGTGTTACATTGGGGGCTTGAATGATTAAACTTTTTCCAATAACATTCACTTAAATATCCTCCTTCTTCACTACTTGCATCATTTTTTTTAACATTGAAGTATCTTTGGAACATCATATATTTAATGTCAGCATATGATTTTTTCTGGATACTTTAGTCTTGGCCCATGATTTTTTTATTTTGGAGATCCTTCAATAAGTAATGAAGTTAGTAAATAGTTCTATTCAACAACTGTCGGAATTAGAGGAGGTATTGTCTTTTTAATCATTTTCAAAGCTCTAACATATTCCTTTTTTTTTTTTTCCAATTTCGTGATAGGTAATTTTATTACCATTCTCTTCCAGACAGTAACTCTGCAACTGAAGGGCGACAAAAGGAATGATGTTGTCGACCTCAACATTTTCACTGACGATGAAAAGTTTTAGAACTTGCATGGGTCACCTTGCTTTTAATTATTATGCACGACAAAAACCAAGGAAAATAACAATCATGGTTTACATGAATGAACAATTTCGAAAGACAGCTTTATTCTTCCGCTGTTGGTTCGTGTTACTAATACGAGAGAAAGTCCCCAGGTGTTGCTGTTCTTAATACTAAGGACAGGATACAGCGTCATAGTAAGTTACAGCTCATATATTTCACTGCAAATCCTTTTTATACTTTGCGTACAAAGAATATTGTTTGTAAATCATGATATTTAGGAACGTGTGTATGTGTTATTCTTTGCGTACAAAGAATATTGTGTTATTTTTAGGAACGCGTGTATGTGTTATTAGGTTAAAAGAGCTTAAGTAGCTTCATTTTTTTCCCCAGAAACAGGTCCTATGGTATCAAGAGTTTCAACGACTCAAGGTAGAAAAGACAATGGTTAGTAACACATATTCCAGACAAATTTTATTTCAAAATATGGTTTACTGTAACCATAGCGACAGAATAAAGGCACCTACTGACTAAACTCTTGATTGTTCCTCAGTTATGATGACTTCTTCGACGCTACCACCTGCATGCACACCTGCATGTCAACGTCGTCGTCGACATTCTGGTAATTTAAGCAGTGGCTGGTACTTTACATAAAGTTTATGCATACAATCAACGTTACCCACAAACATTTGTTTTGAGATAAGTTTAATGTACCATAATTAACGTCATGTCCAATTGCATTATTGCAGGCACACCTACGGAGTACAAATATTTTGGTAAATGTGAACGCACATGTTCATATTGTCGTGCTATTTTTTGGCATGAAGAACGGGTTCGTGGCTCAGTCGTGTTTCAGCAATCCAATACCACCGCTGTTGTTTGGCAGGGAGAGTTGCATTGCATGCATACCATGAATATCAAGAATACATTCACTGGCTGTTTTCTGACAGACACTTCATGGAGCACATACGTGCATACAATCAGATGATTGGGTGCTACGATAGATGAGTCGTTGAACACTGGTAGGGGACTGTATGTGTTTAGAGTGTCTGGCCAAATATACCATTGGATTGGTGCTCTTTGTGCGCCGGAAGGCCATCCACCAAGTTTCTTGCAGTTGTATATTTATGACCCACTAAATGAAGTTCAAAACCGGTTGGATCACTTCGCAAACACTCGCACCAACCCGATGCAGCCTGATATTGTAGTTGGATTAATAAAATTTCTGAAACAATGGCTTCCAGAAACCAGATGGTTACCGTTAAGCTCTAAAACAAGGGTGAACTACTTGATTCATCTTCACTCGAAGATGCAAGATTGGTGAACTACTTGAACCTTCTGAAACAAGGGCTTCCAGAAACCAGCTGGTTACCGTTAAGCTCTCTCTTTTATTTTCTATTACGTGTTACTCCCTTTATAGCAACAGTTGACTTGGCATAAAGCTTAGCAACAATATTTTACTGTCAAATATCTTAAATACCGATCCATAACTGAAAGCAATTGTAATACCCCGTAATTTTCCCGACATGTTTTATTCGGAGAACCGACAATTTATTTTGAGTTTGGTGTTATTTCGAGAAACTAGGCGTATATATTCATAGAGTTGGGGACTTCGGCACCTCCCCACGACCAATAATAAGGAATACGACACTTCAACTAAAACAAGGACGTGAAAATTCAACGAATCAATAGGAGATAACTAGGGAGTAATTAAATCTAATTAAACACGCTTTTCCTATCATAAGAAGTTCACCAATTTACTTTTTCTTGTTTTTAGTTTAATTTTAGTTTTTATAATTAGTTTTTGGGTTAGTTGATTAACAACTAATTCCGCCCACTCCTTCAAAACCGAGATTTTAATTTCTTTCTAAAAAATATAAAAATATAAAAAGAATCATCCTTCTCCTCTAGACCTATCTCGTCATACATCTTGACCTAACGAAAATATTTCCCTAGAGAACGATCAATCCCCCGGACCTACCTATACTACACTACAATGATCAGGTACACTGCCTGGAGGATTGCAAGCTTCTCAAGATCCCTTGAGAAGTAAAACCTTTTGCGTGGACGCAATCCTCACATCATTAATTTAGTGGTGATGTTGTTACCATTTCTAATCAAGGGTGTTTTAGTAATTGAACATTACTCATTTCTTAAGTTTTTAAGTTTAAGGAAAATGATGTAAATTCATTATAAGTTGTATAGATTTATCATTTCAACTATATATATAACACATTAATTGTAAAAAAAGCTAGAAAACCTTTTTTTTTATAGAGGAACATAAATGTTCCAACTAACTGTTGTCATATTTCATTTTCATTTGAATAACTGTATGTTAAAACATTTTTCAATTACATTTTGATTAGTTTACGTTATATGCATAAACGTTACATAAAAAACTTAACGAAAATATCTCAACTACAAATATTTGCCTCTATAAAGTCTCATCGCTATGCACGGGTACTCGGGTAGTTGTAAATATGTTGGAACACGAAAAGTGTAAATCATTAGTATAGGGACTTCTATTTATATTTTGTAATAGTTTAGGGTACGTTGTGTAACATTGTTGTACCTTGTGATAGCAATCACCCTCGCTTTGCGAGGGGAAGCTGGACGTATGTATGGGTATAAATGCCCCCTACCTCATGGGTTATGAGGTGTGTGTTATCATTATGTCTTGTGAGACTTTCTTTCTTTCTCCCTCGTTTCTCTCTCTAGAATAAAGTGCACACACCCACTTTATCTCTCTTAGATTAATAGTAGACGTGATATTTTGGGAACAACAAAATAAACGTTATATTTCAATTTGTTAATAGAATTTACAATCAAACCTTAAACTACTAATACTACTACAACTACGTCATTTACGACTACTACTACTACCACTATCACAAACACTGCCACCACCAACACCACTACTACCACTATCACTACGACCAACGCCACCACTAGTACTACCACTACTGCTACTACTACTACTATACCACCATCAACACCACTACCACCACTACCACTTATATTAACTTAATTTGAATTATGTTAAAATACCAAATTAAACTACTCAAACAATAACATTAAAAAGAAATTTTAATTATTCTTTCAAACCTGAACGAATATAGTTGAATTATTATTCTTGGTTGTAGTCATTGTACGAACCTAATCAACGTTTAATAACATGTGCGTGCACGATTTAAAAATAATTAAAATGCGGCTAAACTTAAAATAATTTAATTTTAATACCAAAAAGGTGTTGATGCACGGGATTTCAAATATCAAAATGAATGCACGACTTATAAGTACACACTAAATAAATATAGTTAAAATATAATTATTTGTTGTACTTCTAGTCTCAACACCATGCATGAAATATCACAATTACAAACCATTAAATACAGACAAATTTCTTTATGCCTGTATCTAAAAAAAAAATAAAAGAAAAAATAACATAAATTTGATGAAGGTGTAAACTGCGTGCGTACATGTGACTTATAACTAGTAATTTTATAAATCATGTTTTCTAGTGTTATATGCATAGAAAAATAAAATAGAATTTTAAAGTCAAAAGAATAAGATTTGTAAAACGAAACATTTTAATATTACCAATTGGATTTACAAAAGGAAAATGGTATACCTTATTAAAACTTGTTCCTACAAATCTTACTAGTTGTATGTGTATTGATTTGATTGGAGGGTGAGAAAGTAATCCAACTTTTTCATCCAATGGATTCAAAACATGCGACAATAGAAAAATTGTTAGAATTATTTGTAGGAGGATATATCATAATTGCCTTGAGAATGATGCAATAAACCTAAAAAAAGATTAAAAAAATATTTTGCTAAAAAGAATGAAACAATTTTTTATTCTTCTTTTGTATTATAATATTTT
Organism: Artemisia tridentata subsp. tridentata; assembly: GCA_021014915.2. Taxonomy (NCBI): domain Eukaryota; kingdom Viridiplantae; phylum Streptophyta; class Magnoliopsida; order Asterales; family Asteraceae; genus Artemisia; species Artemisia tridentata. The sequence goes on from CP139503.1 coordinate 117,762,921, forward strand.
GCATTGTGCATTATAAAAGTAGCACAAAAATCAAATAAGTTGATTTACATCATGAATTTCTAGTTAACTTTTAAACTATCATTTTCTTTGATAATTGTTAAAAAAATTATTACAACAAAACAATTGTAAATAATTTTTTTATCTATTAAGAGAAAACCCAAAACTTACATATGTGTCTTTTATTAAATATAATCGGACCAATAGGAGAGCTCGATTTCAAAATAACGCCTTTAAATTGGAAACTAAAAATTAAAAATGAAAGTGATTTGGTCAACATTAACATACTTTTATTAAGTCGTAAAAAGAAAAGCTATAAAAAAATTGGGTCAAAATGTGAAAAAAGAAATGTATAAAAGGGGTACTTTATAAAACTTTAAGGGTTAAATTTAAAATAATGTTATATTCGGATTGACTAATAGAATTTACATTTAAGTCAAAAACTTTATAAAACAAATATAATCTTAAATTTACTTTACATTCTTAAATGTAAAATTCTCAGTTCCATAATTTTTAATAACTTTATAATTTTAACAAATACCCCTAGACTTTATATTTGTTTTGAAAAACAACATTTATTATTATTGTTGTTATTTATAAATATTATTATCATTATTAGATTAAATAAATGTATATGCACAAGATTATAAATATATGAGATTGTACATATAACGACTTATATAATTTCTCTTTGAAGTTGAAGTAAGAATATTTAAGTATATATATATATATATATATATAACTGGAGGTATACGACGTCATCAATGACATGGAAGTCCACCTCATCATCTTTTAATTCCATGTCATCACAATGAAGCCACATAAGCAATATTTTGGGTTGTGAATTCCGGAATTTATTTGTTCAAAAATACATGAGCATGGATTCGAACATGGCTTTGTAAATAAGTGCTAATAGCATCTTAACCACTGCACCAACACAATATTTTTTATTTGTTCTACAAACTAAAATCTATAAACACAATGAAGGATAGACACTTATTTGGGAAGCTTAATCCGAATAGCATACCTATTGCAGTTTGATTCATATGAGGATAAGTTTAGAATGTATTCTATGATATCTTTTATCTCCAAAAATAGTTTACATATATCTATAATTCACACAATTGCAGCCCTAATTTTTCACTATATATACATCATTAACTACGCATCTACAAACATATACGTATTTTTAATATACAAAAATCGATCTACATAGCAACCCTAATCAAATATGCAGCGGCAAAGACATTCTGAAAGGCTTTCAAAAGCTAAGCAAAACAAAAGTTCTGAAAGTTGTTTGCAAGGTATTGTGTTCTTGAATAATTTGGTTACATATAATTTGTATTTAATTCATGATACAATGAATGTTGTGCGTCTTATTTTGTGGTTGCATATATGTCTGTTTAAAATTGCAGTATTGAAAGCTTCAAAAAAGAAAACTACTACAATGGATGCAACCATGCATCAACAAGGTATTGTGCTTTTAAATTGTTTTTATCATACCTTTAATATTGACATTCTTTAGTTAATTATATTGATGATGTGTGTTAAACAAACAAACTGATATTCTTTGTTTCATAGTTTATATCATTGTGTTAAATTTCTTATCAATGTTTAAATAATTGTTTCAGGTTCAAAAGCTGTTAAGAAGAAAACTACTACCATGGATGCCATCAGGTTTGAAAGTGACACACCATCAATTCATTCACAAGGTATTATGTTTTAAAAGTATTATGACAATATTTGTATTATAGATTTTATGGTTTTTAATTTAATATTGATTGTTAATACATTGATATTGTGTGATTGATAACTTATATGACCATTAACATATTCTTAATACAATGATATTGTCTGATTGATAGCTTATATGATTGTGTTATACATGATGTTTCACATAGATGTATCAGTAAAAATTGAAACTTCTTTATAAAACATGTTGTGCATAATAGGTATGTGTTGCTATAACAATTAGGTTACAGCAGTACAAACTTTCAAGTTAGTACTGCTTCTTTAAACTCATAATAGCAGTACTAAGTTTCAAGTTAGTACTTCTCCTTTAAACTTCAGCAGTATTAACTTTCAAGTTAGTACTGTTTCTTTAAACACATAATAGCAGTACTAAGTTTCAAGTTAGTCTTGCTCCTTTAAACTTAGTACTGCTAAACCTTTTTAGTAACACACAATTCAAAAGTATATAAGCAGTTCATAAGAGTTCTATTATATCGTGTGCTGTTAGATGTTACATGTTTTCCTATTTTTATTTACAGGTTATATGTTAATGACTTATGTTAACCATGTTTCCCTCATAGACTTTATATTTACAAGGATGAGTTTTGTTTGAATTTGTAGATGGGAATGCTATAAAAAAAAGCAGTCCCAATGGATGGGATCATGATTGGAAGTGCCACACCAGTTACGCAACCAAAAGGTATTATGTTTTTACTTTAGTATGATAATGGCTTTGATTTTCTATTTAATTTTACTCAGATATAACGTTGTACTTTTTCCATCAGTGAGATCTTCAAAGCCTAAAAGTACAACAACAGATGCGAGAATGTTTGAAAGTGATACACCAATAAATCAGAAACAAGGTATTTGGTTTAAAATTATTTTGTTAATGGTCCATATGTGTAAAAGTTTAAGGACAATGAGTAAACACATTTATTCTTTAATATTTGTATCAGTTAAAGGTCCTACAAAGAAACCAACTGCAGTGGTTGCAAGCATGATTGAGGGTGGCACATCAAAAACACATCGTCAAGGTATTATGTTTTAAAAGTATTGAATGAGAATATGATTAATTATATAGTTTATTTACATATATGTTTATTGAATACTCAGGTTCTGAACTTTCCAATAATAGAACAACTAAAACAGTGACAACCATGTTTAGAGATGACACACTAGGTAGCAAACCACAATGTATTAGAGTTTGCGATTAATTCAAATAATTTGTGTACACTGTGTGTATATTGTGTAATTGATTTATTTACTATACATTATTTCAAACTTTGGTATGTTAATGTTTGAATGACACCACTTTAATGATAGGATAAATTTTTTTGTAAATGTTATTAGGGAAATCAACCTCAATGATTGAATCAAATAGGATGGCATACATGAGAAATCAACAAAAAGATTTGAGAAGTCCACCATCAGGTATTATTGTTATTAATTAATTTAGTTTCCAATGGTTATAAAATTGAAAATATAATAGTGTAAGAATAATGTGTTGATTAACTTACAGGAGCCATTAATCCACGTCCAAAAGGAAATTTTGGATACCAGACAACATCTTTGGATACGCATTCAGATCGGGAGAATGCCAAAATTGGTAATTCCAACTTTGTTTCTGTACCATCGATTAGTTTCATTATTATTATGTGCCTGTAACTTATTTTTAAATTTTATCTAATGAAAATTTTAAAATTATATAGGGTTAATGACACGTGGTGGAAAGACTTCAAAAGCTCATTCATCCAATTTAAGTAGCTCCTCAACAGGTAATTCGGTTATAAATTATTGCATGTATGTTTTTGTTAAATTTCATTATATCACAATAATATATTGATCATTTTACAGATGTTAATGGATATAGAAAGAAATCCATAGAGATGCATACATCTACTTGTGTAACTGCTTCTTCAGGTATTTTGTTAATGAAATAAGAAACCGACATTTTTGATTTTACATGATTTGATAAATTGCCAACTGATATTATATTTGAATATATTTAGGAATGACTTCCCGCCAAAGGAAAAGCACTGGAAGCAATATGTCCAGCTTTGGAAGTCATTCACAAGGTTTGGTTAGAATTTATTATTCAAAATATATATGTTTTTAGTTCAGTTCATATGAAGTCGATGTGTACAATTTGACAGGACTAAACATAAAGGATCATACAATAACACCAATTAAAGATATCAGTCCTATGGTTGTTAATATTGCAATAAAAGGAAGGTGCATCTCTGTTTGGCATTCTCACAAACTAAATGAAGAACATGATCCATACAGTCTTGATTGTGTTTTTCAAGATGAAGAGGTATATTTAATTTACTTACTAATTATATATGGTTGTACATATTTAATAAAGAAACTAATGATAACAAGTGTTGCAACGGTCTAACCGTATTCAAGTTTACATCAAAAAAGAATTGATGTTTAAATTTGAACCATTGTTGCAAGAGGGTCAATGTTATATAATCTCCAACTTTGGAGTAGCAGAAAATGGTGGAAGGTTGCCACTGTTACCACACATGTATAAAATTTCATTTTATAAAGGGACGGATGTTACCAGAGTTGAACACATAGATGACAACTTTCTTGGCTTCATTAATGAACCATTCAGCCGTATATTGGACAGAGACTATGAGTACCATGAGCGTGATTGTGTTGATATGTATATCTAATAAACATATGTATTGTAAATGTATAAATATAATTTATTTTAGGGCAATTATCCATTTTTTCGCTGCAGATGTTATCGGAACTGTCGTAGCTATTGGAAATATTGTATCCGTCAATAGCGTAGGCGGTCGAAAGAATCGGAGGACAGTTGTCATAGAAGATGCCGAGTGAGTTCGTTATCTTAAATTTAATTATAATTAACATAAAAAAATGTACAACTTTAATCATATGTTGAGAACACAATATGCAGATCTTTGAGGCTTGATGTTACCTTTTGGGACAAATGGGCGTTGCTGTGGAATGAATATCAAGACAAACTTGATAAAATTGGTCATATAGACTTTCTATTGATGATGGGGAAAGTAAAATACTGGGATAGTAAGTTTTTTAACACTTTAATTCAATTTGTTGTACATTTACCGCAATACTTAAATGATATTGTATAATGAACTTTACTTGCACTTGCACATAATGCAGACAAGCCCTCAATTCATAATGCTTTATTCGGTTCAAGGATATTTATAAACAGAAATACACCTCAGTTATTGGCTTTTCGGAAAAGGTAATAACTAATATAAGTGCAAATAACAAATAAATGAATTTGGTCTCATTATTTTTTTTTCAAAATCTAATGTTTACATGAAACAGTTATGAAGAACAAGAGGGATATGATGCAAGTGGATTCAAAATTGAAGCCTACAATCAGGCAATGCATGTTGTTACCCCTGCCGAGTTTATGCACGGTTGTGTAAAAAGATTGGTTGGAATGATTCGTAGCATTGATCCGGTCAGAAAGCGTTATCGATGTTTTCATACAGTATATTAAATAATTTTGTACAATAAATTAAGACATTTTCATAACTAAATTTAATATTAAATTGCAGGATACATGTTGTGTTGTGTATGCAACAGTGCATAGCATACAATATGATGGTGGTTGGGCTTATACAGGATGCAGATCATGCAGCACTAGAGTCACACCAATTGCATCTAAAGGAATGACAACTTCGAAAAACAAGAATCAATTGTGGTACTGCAAGAAACATGGAGAAACATATGCAGTTGCATCTAAGTACAAAAAAACCTCTATTAACATAAATAATTCAATATGTGGTACCAAAAAGTATTACTCAATCCTAATTTACATTTATTTACATTTGTAGGTTCAAGATCATTGTTCGTATATTCGATGATAGTGGTTCTGCCCAGGTTATTCTATTTGATAACAATGTGCATAAGATGACAAACTTGTCAGCATGGGAGATCGTGCAAGAACAAGGCATGGATACAGATGAATACTTTCCAGATGAGCTTAACCAGATTATCGGAAAACAATATCTATTCAAAGTGAAATATACTGAGTTTAACCATAACAATAACAGTCATATTTATCGAGCTGAAAAGGTCACTGAAGATGTTGATACAATCAACTACTTCAAGAATGGTTTCCTAGACGAAGAGGTTTGATACATTACATTATTTAAAAATTAAACAATCAAGTATGCTATAATATAATTCCTCGGTTGCTGCTGAAAATTTGTACACAAACAATTCTTAATTGCATCTGAAAACCTAATCATACATACTATAACAATTACATTCCAGCAGTACTAACTTTCAAGTTAGTACTGCTCCTTTAAATTCATAATAGCAGTACTAAATTTCAAGTTAGTACTGCTTCTTTAAACTTAGTACTATTAAAGCTTTTTAGTAACATAAAATTCAAAAGTATATAAACAGTTCATAATACGATTCATATAATTTTATATAGTTTTTTTAAAATATACGTGGAATACACAATTAAAAAACAGGGTTCCGAAGATGCGCTAGAAGAGGAGGCAGATGACCTATATGAATCCGAAGATGAAGATCAAGATGTTGAGAAAGGCGTGCATGATTCTGAAAATGAACTACAAGAAATGCGGGAGGACCTTGATGATTCTGACGCTGATGATGAAGTACTGGGAGAAGATATGGATGGTTCCGAAGCAGATAAAGAAGAAATTGTAGAAGACCTGAATGATTCTGAAGTTGATGAACAAGAACATGGAGAAGACCTGGATGTTTCCGAAGCTGATAAAGAAGAAATGGATGAAGACCTACATGGTACTGAAGATAAACAACATATTATTGGTGATCAGCTGCAGGATTCCGAAGATGATCTACTTGATGATTCACATGACTTACAGAATTCAAGAGGTGTGCTTAAACCGGCATCAGCTGAAGTAAATAAGGTATTATTTATTATACTTTGATATACGTCTAACCACAATTCGTGTTTGAAAATAAAGAACTTAAAATTTGTTATTTAAATTGCTTGAATATCATAGGTTGCGTCAACTGACACGGCAATTCCATCCATTGTTAAGAATGAGGTATGACATGCAGGTTTTCTATATACATTGTACGAGTATATAAATTAGACACATAAGTCATATAACTTACTTTTGGTTTTATATTATAGCATTATGAACAAGACAGTCTTTGCCCCATGCCTGGAAACACAAAGGTACTGATCATTAGTCTCTTGAATACATATACCAATCAACAAAGTAAATTATTGTACTTACTTTTAAACTTTTTTTATAGGATGCAGCAGCTAACATTTCACCAATGCTAGAAACCCAAACAACGTCACCTAATTGTAATGCTACTACAATTGGTCAACCATCTGGAAGAGATAAGAAGAGACAACTTGAAATGATTAATGTAGGAGATAATGAAGCAGAAGAAAACATCCCCTCAAAGAGGCTGGTGACAGTAAATTTGGAGAAGGATGAATGAAAAAAGCCAAAACTGAATGCGATTGATATTATTTGAAATATATTTTCTTTGAACACTTTATTTGCATTGAACAATGTTTTTGATTCTAAATTTTGTTAAACAGTTTATACTATAGGTTTGTTTAATTGTTGAATAGGTTTTTATTTTTTAAACATAGGATTTTCCTAATACAAATGTACATACGCAGTAATGAATACAACATCCGATATCTGATAATACACAAAAGATGTCTGACACAAGTAATCACAAATGACACAAACAGCACTAAACCACAAGCAGCATTAACGATTTTACTTAGCAACACTAACTAATAACGTCGAACAGTACTAACTTCTATAACGAGCAGCACTAAAGATTTAAGTAGCAGCACTAATCGTATCATAGCAGTATTAAAAACAAACTACCAGTATTAATCAACTATATATCCAAACAAGTGGATCATTGATTCACAAGATATCATAATGTTTAGTGTATAAGAGTATTGAAGATTGTTTATTCATATCTTAATGTTTCATATATTTAAAATATATGTACTATGAGATTTGACAATATGTAATGTTGGAATATGATTGATTTAAATTATATGTAATGTTTGTTACATTATGTCAATCTTAATTTGCAATTTTTTACCCATTTTGCAAGCAAACCACAATGTATTATAGTTTGAGATTAATCAAAATAATTTGTGTACACTGTGTGTATAAAGTTACGTATTTTTCTTTTGAGAAAATATAGTACTAAATTAACAAAATCAAAAAGATATCCAAATAATATTCTCAAATCCAAGGAAACAAAAAGGTGAGTTATGCAATTTTACTAAACATAAATGATAACTTTTACCAATAGAATATCTTACAATCAGATTACATAGCATTCACCCAAACCTTACAACAACAATAACAATAAAACTAAATACAGATACATAACTGCAAACGCAGACACCAACATGAATAACACAACCTAACCAACAACAATTCCCTCCACTTCTAGCCAGACAGTCAGAAATCCATTAGGCCCTTAACCTTATGAACAAAGATCTCCTTATCATGAGCATTTAGTTCCAACTCGGCTGTCATAATGCACATTTGCATGACCTTTTGGTCATCTTTTGACTGCACTTGTCTTAGGTAATCAGTTGTTTTCTGAGCATACATGTTCCCGACAGTGTCTAACTCCTGAATAAAAGCCGCCCTTTCACACATCACTTCAACCAATCTACCACATAGCGCATTCATCTGTTGTGCCATTTGAATGTCTTCAATTCCAGATTTATGACAATATAGAATTAACATTTCAGACCAATTGTTTGAATTAGCCTCGACTCTAAGTTCATCACACCTAGGACGTCTAGACATTGTGTTTTCTTGCCTCTTTATGACAAGTTGGTAAACAAATTGTGAAAATGAATGCACATCATACCTGCCTTAAATAGGAGAATAAAACTCAAAAAACAATCTGCGTTATTTTTTTTGGACACATGCATATAATGAATCAAGATATGCTTATTGCCATGATACACCCGTTGAAAAAAAATTGGAATTAACCATACTTGCTAAAGATGGACAGCAGCTTTGTTTATATGCCACCATCCAAAAGATCCCAAAATTATTACCCTGCAATCTAGAAAAGTTGGTACAAATAATGGACTCCCAACAGTTTTTTTTCAATTATAGACCAATAAAAAAATAAAAAAAATAATAAAAAAAAATTATTAAAAAGAAAATTATTTTTTAAACATAGTATTTTTCTAATACAAATTTACATATGCAATAATGAATACAACAGCCGATATATGATAATACACAAAAGATGTCTGCCACAAGTAATCACAAATGACACAAGCAGCATTAATGATTTAACTTAGCAACACTAACTAATATCGTCGAACAGTACTAACTTCTATAATGAGCAGCACTAAAGATTTAAGTAGCAGTATTAATCGTATCATAGCAGTATTAAAAACAAACTACCAGTATTAATCAACTATATATCCAAACAAGTGGTGTAATACCTGAAATTCTATAACATGTAAAATGACCAAATTGCCCCTGAGAATTTAAGATATAAATAAAACATATGTAAAGCATCAAAATAAATTCTAAATTTCTAGCAATGAACAAGTAATGATCCCAAATATTTTAACAACTATATTTAACATTTATACAAGCCAAGAAAATTACTAAAATGCCCTTGGGCGCCTAATGAAATTAAAATTTCAAATTCTTGATTTAAATAAAAATGAATTAAAGGAGATTTAAAGGAAATTAAAAGAGGTAATTAAAACCATTAACTTCCTATCATCAATTCCGAAATTATGGCTCAATTACCTCCCCTTTTGACCGGTCCTTATTTTAAAATCAAATCACCACATTTTTTCCTATCAAAACCTAATTGCCGATTGAAGAAAAAAAACACACAAACATTTCTCTAGCCTTCATCCGATCACCACAAATCCTTAAGCTATTTTTCTGAGTTTGAGTACAATCCTAAGAGGCCTAGAAAAATAATCCTAGAGGTGTTCGTGGGCTGCTTCGTTCGTGGCGAAAGTTTCTTGGTCGAATCCTTGCTTTGAGGTAATAATTCCAAATCGATGCTACGATTTTTGTACGCCCAAATTATCATTTTTCTCACGTTCTAATACTCAATTTTAACCTACGAAAATTAGCTGGGAGGCTGGTTGTGGCTGAATCGATCGTGGGGAATTATTTCTTAATCGCGCTATACGTATAAGGTATATTCCAAAATAATTCATACGAGCCAAACTAAATTCGTCCAACATTTTTCTCATGTTATTCATGTTGTACATGGTCCACGAAAATTGTTCACAAGGTCGTAAGGAAGCTCAGGAAGTCGTGGTGATTTTAGATCCACATCGAGTGCATATTCTTGTTCGGCCTATCCTACACGTTCAAATTTCAGTTTGGTAATTTTCCCATACTCTTTGATCTTTATGAACGCTATATAAAATATATAATTCAAGGCATGCATGATCTTTCTATTGTTGTGAATAAATTCTATGAATCGAACCTAAAATCTAAAATACATGTATACGATTGAAATGAACCTCATGAATAATTTTTATGGACACTATATGATTATTTTAATACGAGATAAATGTGTATTCGATTTGTCATGGCCCAAAGGAATTGTTTTCGAATTAAGTTTAAAACCGGATTTAGAGATATTTTGGGAAATATATGTAATCGATCGATCTAGGGTTTTAAACGTGAAGTAGGGTTTGTTGGGATATGGAATGAGGTATAATGATTAGTTAATTATTTGGTTTGGTTAGGGCTTGAATTCGAATTACTAAAGTGTTATACGATTTTATTTTAAAACTTAAGGGGTCGAATTGTACTTTTTAAATCTTATGGGTTACTTTTGAAACTTGATAAACCTTGAGGGATGTCGTATAAAAACTATTAGAGGGACCTTTTGTGTAAAATAAATGTTTAAAGGTTTATTTCGAATTTATATTAAAGTTTAAGTCGATTTTATAAATAATTAAACTAGAGGGACTAAACTTGTAATTTTGGGAAACTTTTGGGTCATTCGTGTAATAAATCCTATTTAAAGTGTTTTGGGTCATTTTGATAACTTAAGGGGCTAATATGTAATGGTTGTAAATTAAAGATTGAAAATTATAAGATAAAGGATTAAATATAAAATTTGCATAACTTGGAGGACTTAACTTGTAAACTATATATTAATGAAGGTTAAATCGTACCACTGGATAAAATAAGGGATTAATGTGTAATTTGTAAAACTAAGGGGCTTAACATGTTAATATGAATACCTTAAGGACTAAAGTATAACTTTATTAAGTTAAGGGACTAAACATGTAAATTATGAAACCTCAGGGGTATAAAATGTAACTTGGGAAAAATAACCTTAGCTTGACCTAATTTATAATTATGGAAATATTACTAAATATAGAAACTTACTAAATAAGGAAACTTTCTAAAAATGGAAACCTACTAAAAATAGAAAGTTACTTAATATGGAAACGGGATCTTTAGTAATCATGTCTTTACTCCTCTAGGTGTGAAGAGGGAGTAGTCCTGTGCTTTTATCATCTTATTCAGTGTGATCCTTGTCAAGCAATAAGGTACAGATATTCTGCTTCTTTGATAAGAGGCCTTCATTCTCTTATTATGACTCCGATTATTGAACCATCATGATATTGAACCTTTTATGATTATGAACCTTTCATTCATGAACCAGTGCTTATGACCCTTTGCTTATGAACCATGATTATGAACCATGATTATGAACTTATGAAACATGATATTGACCTATGCAAGTAAACTTAAAACATGATTCATGATACTTGACCTTTACCCTCAGTTTGATACTACGAGCCACTCACTAGGCATGAGGGTTTCATGTCCATGTCAGTCGATGCACCGATGGCATGACTCTAGGGCAGGAGAGTGATGACCTGTCCCGTCCCTGCATGTTATGTTTACGTAGAGGCAGATTATGGCCACCTGGGGCGTATGGATGCATCCTAGATTTGTTCATGTACATGTTATGTTATGTTATGTTATGATATTCATGGTGACTGATGGTGTGTGCGATACACGTCTTTCACACTCCGGGAGCTAGCTACTCCAACCCATGATGAGGTCACCCCTCATATATATATATACAGGATACTAAGAGGTCTCCCCTCTACATGTTTATGGCTATGATTATGATTATGATTATGATTTCATGTTATGGGCTCGTAGTGGATTACTGACCTTCCTTTACCATACACCTTTATCTTTTCCTTATGTATTCTTACCATGTATTCTTATCATATACTCATGCTTCCATTCTCATTTACTCATGTATTATTCATTATGCTACTGCTTGTTACGTTATATCTGTTCACTGAGCTCTAGTAGCTCAGCCGCGTTTCTTTTCCCGCGGCAGGTAATTTAAGCTAGGATTTGGGCAAGGCTTTGGGGTTGAGTGCACTTGAGTGGAGCTCGTTCTTTATAGCTTATCTACCATTTGATTTTCTTCAGACTTCATGTTGCCATTGGTTGGGCATTGAACTTATGTACTTCTTTTATTTCCTTTCATTTTGGATATAAGTCATGTTGACTTATTGTTGAATTATGTATTGACTTCCGCTATTTTGATTTATGGATACTATGTTGTTCTGATATGAAACCATATATTTGTGATATCTTTACCCTTGTCGGGTTGGGGTGTTACAATTTATGGTATCAGAGCCAGGTTTCCGAAACCCGTTGGCTTAGGCCTTTGACCTGTGAGGATTGGGTAGACATTAGGTTTTCCTTTTCGCGTACTCTTTTCCTTATTCCGCTCTGTCATATTTTGCTTCATCTTACTAATCGTCTTCATAATTCTATAGATGGTTAACACACGTCATCAAGAGTATAACAGTGGAGATGCTGAAATCCCCAATCTGGAGGCTATGGTGGCTAATGCTATAGCAAATTTGTTACCAGGCCTTAACACTGATGCGGTTATCAACCGGCTTATTAATGGTGGAGCTGGTTCATCTGGGGGTGCTGGCAGTTCTTCTGGTGGTGGGGGTCGACCCACTACCATTAATGGGTGGCTGGAGAGTTTTAATAAACTCAAGCCGTTGTCCTTCACTTCTGCTGCTACTCCTCATGCAGCAGAAGACTGGATCACCCACATGGAGAAACTGTTCGAGGTGTTAGGTTGTGAGGACGAGTTCAAGACTCGTCTGGCTGTGTTCAAGCTAGAAGGTGACGCGCTCAACTGGTGGAAAGCGCACAAAGAAGCTAAAGGTGGTGATGCATATGTTCTTGGATGTTCATGGGCTGATTTCCGTACCACGTTCTATAATCGGTATTTCCCGGTTTCCGAGCAGCAGAGGTTCATTAGGGAGTACAACACTATCTCTCAGCTTGATTCTGAGAATGCTGGGCAGTATCTGGAGCGGTTTCAGCGATTAGTCAGTTTTGTGGGTCCGCTTGCTGGGGATTCTAAGCAGCAGGCTAGGCAATTCAAATGGGGACTCAAGAGGTTAGTAACCTATTTAAGTTGATGGTTGGTACCAATAGGCATTAATACAATTTTTCTTTTACTATTGTATTAGGTGGGTACTAGACCGCATACTTAATGATGAGTTTCAAGACCCGGCAGAATGTTGCGACGCTGCTCGCAATATCGAGATATTTCATCAGGGATCTGGGTATAAGAGGAACAGAGATGGGGACAAGATTCAGACTCAGGGTCAGAGCAGGGATTTTAAGGGCCGGAATGACAGGAGTTATGATTCTCGTGGACAGGGGGATCGACGATATGACCATCAGGGTCAGGCTGGCAGGAACTATGATCAGAAGAGGTCGGATAATAGAGGGCAGGATTCCAGGTTCACTCCTAGGCAGGGAGATGATCGTTCGGGACGCAACACCAGTCAGAAACAGGGGAGAGACCAGACTGCTAGGGGTAATCAGCAGAGCAGGACTCCGGGTTCTAGTTCTCAGGGAGGTGCATCTGGGGGTTCATATACTTATCCTATTTGTACTACGTGTGGCAAGCGCCACAATGGACCATGTCGTCGGGCTTCTGGGACTTGTTTTGGATGTGGTTCGACAGAGCATCGTGTGAAAGATTGTCCCAAGCAAAACCCGGAGAAAACCGGGAACTATCTACCTCCCCCTCCACCCAACACTGGCCGTGTATATTCTATGACTCGGGATCAGGCGGCACAGTCTTCAGGTACGATTACGGGCGTTTTATATATTGGTGATCACGCTATTTTCACACTTTTTGATACTGGAGCTACACACTCGATTATATCTATGAATCTGGTTAAGAAACTTAAAATATTACCAACACCACTAAGTAATCAAGTATCCCTCTCTACTCCCATGAAACTCAGTACTCTTATTGATCATGAATATGTAAATTGTCCTATACGATTCGATGACCGGATTCGTTCGGCAAATCTGCTCCCTTTGGACATGGTTGATTTCGACGTTATTCTGGGCATGGATTGGTTATCTTTTCATAGAGCCACCATTGACTGTCATGCTCGAAAAGTAATTTTTGGTGATCTAACTCAGCCTGAATTTGTCTTTCATGAAACACGCTCTCTAAAATCTGTGAAAATTATTTCTGCTTTGAAAGCAAGGACTCTAATATCTCATGGTTGCCAAGGTTATTTGGCCTCTGTTAAAGATTCTTCTGCGGAAGGTCCTGATATTAATACTGTTCATGTTGTTCGGGAATTTTCTGATGTTTTCCCTGAAAAACTTCCTGGTCTTGCTCCGGCCAGAGAGGTTGAATTTACTATCGATCTGATTCCCGGCGCTGAGCCTATCTCTAAGGCTCCGTACCGGATGGCACCGGTGGAACTCAAGGAGTTAAAGGAACAGCTTGAAGAGTTATTGGACTGTGGATTTATACGTCCAAGTGTGTCACCATGGGGTGCTCCTGTACTTTTTGTAAAGAAGAAAGATGGGTCTATGCGGTTGTGTATCGATTACCGGGAGTTAAACCGTATAACTATTCGGAACCGTTATCCGCTACCACGCATCGATGATTTATTCGATCAGTTGCAGGGTGCTAAAGTATTCTCCAAGATTGACTTGCGATATGGTTATCACCAGTTGCGGGTTAAAGAGCAGGACATCTCTAAGACTGCTTTCCGTACCCGGTATGGACATTATGAGTTTTTAGTTATGCCTTTTGGGTTAACAAATGCTCCTGCAGTATTTATGGACTTAATGAACCGGGTTTTTCATGAATTCCTTGATAAATTCGTTATCGTTTTCATCGATGATATTCTGGTATATTCTAAGTCGGCGGAAGAGCACGAGCAGCATTTGCGTACTGTATTGGGTATTCTGAGGCAGCAGAAATTATACGCTAAATTTTCCAAGTGTGAATTCTGGTTGGACCGAGTTGCTTTCCTTGGTCACGTCGTATCTGCAGATGGGATTACCATGGATCCAGCGAAGGTTGAGGCTATCACAAAATGGCCAAGACCTACCACGGTAACCGAAGTCAGGAGTTTTCTGGGTTTAGCTGGCTACTATCGACGTTTTGTCGAGGGTTTTTCGAAGTTGGCTTTACCGTTGACTCAATTGATGAGAAAAGGTGAAAAGTTTGTGTGGACGGATGAGCGTGAGCAGAGCTTTGAGGAGTTGAAACGACGGCTAGTGTCTGCACCTATTTTGACCTTACCGTCAGGTTCGGGAGGATTCCAGATTTATAGTGATGCTTCCAAGAAGGGTTTAGGTTGTGTTCTCATGCAGAACGGGAAAGTAATTGCCTATGCTTCAAGGCAGTTAAAACCCTATGAGGAAAATTATCCGACCCATGATCTAGAGTTGGCAGCTATGGTATTTGCGTTGAAAATATGGAGACATTACTTATACGGTGAATCATGTGATATCTTCACGGATCATAAGAGTCTTAAATACATATTTACCCAGAAGGAGCTCAACATGAGGCAGAGGAGATGGTTGGAGCTTCTGAAAGATTACGACACTAATATCCAGTATCATCCCGGCAAAGCGAATGTAGTTGCCGATGCACTCAGCAGGAAGTCGGGTATGATTGCTAGTATAAATATCGAGCCTCGTATTCTTCAGGACTTAGAGCGGTTAGAGGTTGAGATATGTGTAAAGGGCGTTAGTGGTTATTGGGCGAGTTTAAAGGTGGAATCGAACTTGATGCTGCGGATTAAGGAAGCTCAGAAGGACGATGGTGAACTCTGGACTATTGTGCAGAATGTCGAGGAAGGTAAGCAGTCTGAGTTTCGGGTAGATGGTAGTGGTGTTGTATGGTGTGGAGATCGATTATGTGTTCCTGATGATTCTGATCTACGTGAGGCCTTGTTGACTGAGGCTCATAGTTCTCCTTTTTCTATACATCCTGGTTCAACCAAGATGTATCGGGATCTAAAGCAACAATTCTGGTGGAGCGGCATGAAGCAGGATGTGGCATCGTTTGTAGCTAGATGTATGACCTGTCAGCAGGTCAAGATTGAACACCAGAGAGCCAGTGGGTTATTACAGCCTTTGGAGATTCCAGTTTGGAAGTGGGATGAAATATCTATGGATTTTGTGTGTGGTTTACCGTTGACTCGTAGGAAACATGATGCGATTTGGGTGGTCGTTGATCGGCTAACTAAATCCGCTCATTTCTTACCCATCCGTATGAGCTACAGTGTTAGTAAGTTGTCAGAAATTTTCATGCAAGAGATTGTTAGATTGCATGGCACTCCTTCTTCTATCGTTTCTGATCGTGATCCTCGTTTTACTTCGCGCTTCTGGAAGGGATTGCATAAAGTTTGGGGTGTTCGTCTTAAGTTCAGTACCGCTTTTCATCCCCAAACTGATGGTCAGTCGGAGAGGACCATCCAGACATTAGAGGATATGTTACGAGCGTGTGCATTGGAATGGACGGGTAGTTGGGACGATTACCTGTGTTTGGTAGAGTTCGCTTATAATAACAGTTGGCACGCGAGCATCGATATGGCACCTTTTGAGATGTTATATGGGCGAAAGTGCAGAGCACCGGTATGTTGGAATGAAGTAGGGGAACGTATTCTTGAAGGACCTGAGATGATTGAGGTCACAAATGAAAAAGTTGCCACGGCTAAGGAGAAATTGAAAGAGGCGCGAGCGCGTCAAAAGAGTTATGCGGATAAGCACCGTCGGGATCTAGAGTTTAATGTTGGAGACCGGGTATTTCTTAAAGTATCTCCGTTCCGAGGCGTCAAACGGTTTGGTATTAAGGGCAAGCTCAGTCCTCGGTTTATTGGACCCTTTGAAATTTTGGAGCGTATCGGAGAAGTCTCGTATCGTCTAGCTTTACCACCTCAGTTGGCTCATGTTCATAATGTATTTCATGTATCTCTTTTGAGGGGATACAACTATCATCCTCTTCATGTGGCTTCTTATCCATTTGATCAAATCCGCCCCGATATGACCTTATCTGAAGAACCGGAAGCGGTTTTAGAGCGTCAAGAACGCGTTATGAGAAATAAAGTCATTCCTTTTGTAAAGATTCTTTGGCGGAATCACCCAGCGCGCGAGGCAACCTGGGAGACCGAAGAGTCAATACGATCGAGTTATCCTCATTTCATGTTTTGATCTGGTATGTTCAGTTTCGTTTCTGTCATGTTTCCCTTCTCATGTTCTTGCAAATTTCGAGGACGAAATATTTCTTTTAGTGGGGAAGAAGTTGTAATACCTGAAATTCTATAACATGTAAAATGACCAAATTGCCCCTGAGAATTTAAGATATAAATAAAACATATGTAAAGCATCAAAATAAATTCTAAATTTCTAGCAATGAACAAGTAATGATCCCAAATATTTTAACAACTATATTTAACATTTATACAAGCCAAGAAAATTACTAAAATGCCCTTGGGCGCCTAATGAAATTAAAATTTCAAATTCTTGATTTAAATAAAAATGAATTAAAGGAGATTTAAAGGAAATTAAAAGAGATAATTAAAACCATTAACTTCCTATCATGAATTCCGAAATTATGGCTCAATTACCTCCCCTTTTGACCGGTCCTTATTTGAAAATCAAATCACCACATTTTTTCCTATCAAAACCTAATTGCCGATTGAAGAAAAAAAACACACAAACATTTCTCTAGCCTTCATCCGATCACCACAAATCCTTAAGCTATTTTTCTGAGTTCGAGTACAATCCTAAGAGGCCTAGAAAAATAATCCTAGAGGTGTTCGTGGGCTGCTTCGTTCGTGGCGAAAGTTTCTTGGTCGAATCCTTGCTTTGAGGTAATAATTCCAAATCGATGCTACGATTTTTGTACGCCCAAATTATCATTTTTCTCACGTTCTAATACTTAATTTTAACCTACGAAAATTAGCTGGGAGGCTGGTTGTGGCTGAATCGATCGTGGGGAATTATTTCTTAATCGCGCTATACGTATAAGGTATATTCCAAAATAATTCATACGAGCCAAACTAAATTCGTCCAACATTTTTCTCATGTTATTCATGTTGTACATGGTCCACGAAAATTGTTCACAAGGTCGTAAGGAAGCTCTGGAAGTCGTGGTGATTTTAGATCCACATCGAGTGCATATTCTTGTTCGGCCTATCCTACACGTTCAAATTTCAGTTTGGTAATTTTCCCATACTCTTTGATCTTTATGAACGCTATATAAAATATATAATTCAAGGCATGCATGATCTTTCTATTGTTGTGAATAAATTCTATGAATCGAACCTAAAAGCTAAAATACATGTATACGATTGAAATGAACCTCATGAATAATTTTTATGGACACTATATGATTATGTTAATACGAGATAAATGTGTATTCGATTTGTCATGGCCCAAAGGAATTGTTTTCGAATTAAGTTTAAAACCGGATTTAGAGATATTTTGGGAAATATATGTAATCGATCGATCTAGGGTTTTAATCGTGAAGTAGGGTTTGTTGGGATATGGAATGAGGTATAATGATTAGCTAATTATTTGATTTGGTTAGGGCTTGAATTCGAATTACTAAAGTGTTATACGATTTTATTTTAAAACTTGAGGGATCGAATTGTACTTTTTAAATCTTATGGGTTACTTTTGAAACTTGATAAACCTTGAGGGATGTCGTATAAAAACTATTAGAGGGACCTTTTGTGTAAAATAAATGTTTAAAGGTTTATTTCGAATTTATATTAAAGTTTAAGTCGATTTTATAAATAATTAAACTAGAGGGACTAAACTTGTAATTTTGGGAAACTTTTGGGTCATTCGTGTAATAAATCCTATTTAAAGTGTTTTGGGTCATTTTGATAACTTAAGGGGCTAATATGTAATGGTTGTAAATTAAAGATTGAAAATTATAAGATAAAGGATTAAATATAAAATTTGCATAACTTGGAGGACTTAACTTGTAAACTATATATTAATGAAGGTTAAATCGTACCACTGGATAAAATAAGAGATTAATGTGTAATTTGTAAAACTAAGGGGCTTAACATGTTAATATGAATACCTTAAGGACTAAAGTATAACTTTATTAAGTTAAGGGACTAAACATGTAAATTATGAAACCTCAGGGGTATAAAATGTAACTTGGGAAAAATAACCTTAGCTTGACCTAATTTATAATTATGGAAATATTACTAAATATAGAAACTTACTAAATAAGGAAACTTTCTAAAAATGGAAACCTACTAAAAATAGAAAGTTACTTAATATGGAAACGGGATCTTTAGTAATCATGTCTTTACTCCTCTAGGTGTGAAGAGGGAGTAGTCATGTGCTTTTATCATCTTACTCAGTGTGATCCTTGTCAAGCAATAAGGTACAGATATTCTGCTTCTTTGATAAGAGGCCTTCATTCTCTTATTATGACTCCGATTATTGAACCATCATGATATTGAACCTTTTATGATTATGAACCTTTCATTCATGAACCAGTGCTTATGACCCTTTGCTTATGAACCATGATTATGAACCATGATTATGAACTTATGAAACATGATATTGACCTATGCAAGTAAACTTAAAACATGATTCATGATACTTGACCTTTACCCTCAGTTTGATACTACGAGCCACTCACTAGGCATGAGGGTTTCATGTCCATGTCAGTCGATGCACCGATGGCATGACTCTAGGGCAGGAGAGTGATGACCTGTCCCGTCCCTGCATGTTATGTTTACGTAGAGGCAGTTTATGGCCACCTGGGGCGTATGGATGCATCCTAGATTTGTTCATGTACATGTTATGTTATGTTATGTTATGATATTCATGGTGACTGATGGTGTGTGCGATACACGTCTTTCACACTCCGGGAGCTAGCTACTCCAACCCATGATGAGGTCACCCCTCATATATATATATACAGGATACTAAGAGGTCTCCCCTCTACATGTTTATGGCTATGATTATGATTATGATTATGATTTCATGTTATGGGCTCGTAGTGGATTACTGACCTTCCTTTACCATACACCTTTATCTTTTCCTTATGTATTCTTACCATGTATTCTTATCATATACTCATGCTTCCATTCTCATTTACTCATGTATTATTCATTATGCTACTGCTTGTTACGTTATATCTGTTCACTGAGCTCTAGTAGCTCAGCCGCGTTTCTTTTCCCGCGGCAGGTAATTTAAGCTAGGATTTGGGCAAGGCTTTGGGGTTGAGTGCACTTGAGTGGAGCTCGTTCTTTATAGCTTATCTACCATTTGATTTTCTTCAGACTTCATGTTGCCATTGGTTGGGCATTGAACTTATGTACTTCTTTTATTTCCTTTCATTTTGGATATAAGTCATGTTGACTTATTGTTGAATTATGTATTGACTTCCGCTATTTTGATTTATGGATACTATGTTGTTCTGATATGAAACCATATATTTGTGATATCTTTACCCTTGTCGGGTTGGGGTGTTACAAGTGGATCATTGATTCACAAGATATCATAATAATTTAAACAAATTGAAAAGATATCGATATATTTTAAAAAAATAATATTATCTTTTAACCTAAATTATGAATATGTAAATTAAAGAAAAATTAAAATCTTGAAATATCCAGTTTCCTAGAAATATGTACAAAATCAATTCTATAATTATGTTCAAACGATATATGTAATCTAAAATATATATATGCAATCTATATCTATATTAAAAATTTAATGTATGAGAAATCGAATCCAAAAATATATCCACCTATATGTTATATAAACAACGGCATTTGATATATATTGTTCAATCCTAAAATACGATTACTGTTATCAAAAAACAATAACAATGGTGAAAGCAAAGGGATCGAAGGTATTCATGTTTTAATCAAAATTAGAACATTGATTATGTGTTAAATTAAACTAACTGTATAGAATATCAAATACTAACACTTTTGTATGTTAATTATATGGAGGAAAACAAAAAAGCAGCAGCTAAAACCCACTCTAACCACTCAAACCATAATGATAGGTTCACAAAATATAAACCATCCATTTTTATATCTGACGATGAAGAGGTATCACTAATAGGGTAAATTCGTATTATGTCAAACTCATCAATCAGAAAATCTAAGTATCTTTCTAATACTTGCAGGTTGTTCCATCAGATGATGAGGTATTATAACATAAATGTGTTTATTATTATTGACATTTATTTGTGTTTGATTTACAAAATTAATTATAAACATAAGATATACAGATTTATGCTGCTGGTGTCAATGGTTATCGAACTACTCCAATTTGGAATAAGCAAAAACAAAACAATCCATATGTATACAACATATCTGATGATGATGTTGATTTACATGATACTGATAATGAGGTATTATATAAAATTTTAATTACATACTATTTTGCATTGTAGTAAACATAAAATATTTATTACTTTTTAATTTTTTATTCATTCTTTAGGTTGTTTGTTTGACACACAACATTCGGAGATTGTCAAAGGCGAAATCTGAAACCGATAAAAAAATATGCAAGTTTGATTATTCTGAATATAAATCTGATAATGAGGTATTTTTATTAAATTTTGATAATATTTTATTATGTTAAACTCATAAATCAGAAAATCTAAATATCTTCCTAATACTTGCAGGCTGTTCTAGTTACACGTAAACGATGTAGACTGGCTAAAGACAACAAGTTAGTCAACAACAAAAATTTTGATTTTAGTTCATCAAATGATGAAAAGGCGCAAAAAATAGATGACAATCAAGAGGTATAAAAAATAATTGTAATTCATATCATGTAATACTTATCAATCAGAAAAATTAAATACCTTTGTGATAATTGCAGCCTCTCCCAGTTATACGTAAACACCGTAGACTGACTAAAGACGGCAAGTTAGTCAACAACATAGTTGTTGATCTGATTTCATATGACGATGAAACGACACAATCAAACAAAGTTGTAGATCTAACTTCATCTGATGATGAAAAGACACAATCAACAGTTGTGAAAACTCTGACTGCTAATCATCTTGGGGAAAAAAACTCAATGGTAATAATTTACAATTGTACATTTAATTTTTATAAAACATATATATTGTACGAAAATCAATGTTCATAAGTATTGTAAATGTTAGATTTAAGCTATTCCAAACAAATAAATCAAACAGTCCCCATAACAGATAATTTGTTAGTAACTACTAACTATGTTTTGGTGTGTAGAACCCCGTTTTCCCATGGGTTCTTACAGATTACGCGTCACAACACTTGGGTCCAGTCTCTTACCGAGATCTATCAAAGATATCTGATGATGAAGAACCAAATACATTTACGTATTCAAAAACAACACAAGACTCTGTAGCATCGAACCGACAAAAGTATATGCTCTATGATGAAGATACGGATGACGAACATGAGAACAACAACAGCGTATCTGAAGAAGGTGTGTGGGTTAATATCAATGACCTGGATGAACCTTTTTATGATTTAGTTGAGTATAAACCCAAATATACTATTCTTGATGAAGATATCAATGAAGAATCTTCAACAGGTTATTTGTTAAAAAGTAATTCCATATACAATTTTGTTTGTGAGTGGTGTTTAGAAAATTTAAATTTGAACTTATATATTTGATTTTTAAATTATTATTATTATTATTATTATTATTATTATTCTTTTTTGTTTTAATCAATAGGTGAGGATTATAATCATGATGATGGTCAAGACAAATATACAGCCATGGATGAGAAATATGATATAGATCTTGAGATGTGGGATGATATGGTTGATATTGATGGAAAAATGCGGGGAACACATATTTCTAACAGCTACATCGATGACGAAGTATGGGAAGTCGATTCAGACGCATATAGTGTTAGATCTGTATCTTCTGATGATGATATAGCAAGTTTTATTAATGACGGCTCTACTGATTATGAAACGACCGAGGATGAGAATAGTGATGATGATATTTGATCAGGCATACAAAGAATCTCAAAAAATTATGTTTCTTGAATTTTTTTATTTTAAAGAGTTGCGACTGTTACTATTTTATTTCTAAGATGTTCACAGGATTTATGTTTTATTAGTAATGAAATTTACGTATTTAATTAGTATCAATAGCATGTAGTATTTTTATTTTTAAAAAAATTAATCATTCATATAAAGTTGCATTATAATTTCTGTAGAAACATGTATACATAATAGCAAATATTTACAAAGCTTATAATAGAACACTATACTAAAATAAAAGTAACACAAACATACCATGCACACCATCCTTTATCAAGTATAATCAATTTAACTGTTTATCCTATTTAGACTTGATTAGTTTCTTAGCTTTTAGATTCCGTATTTAGTTGGTAAAAAACTTTAGCAGTAATAAGTTTAAAGGAGCAGTACTAACTTGAAAACATGCATAAACAAATTTATATGAAAGAACTTTTTCTAAAACTTTTTAACTAAGCCGGAAATAAGCTAAACATAACCAGCAGTACTAACGTTCAAGTTAGTACTGCTCCTAATCGATTTTTAAAAAAAAATTCGGCCAAAATATTTTTTATTATTAGATAAGTACAAATGGAAAATATCCAATTGCTATTTATAAAAAAATACATAAATTTTAAGAAATTATACATTCCTATAAAATAGTGTTTATAAGTATAAATTATTTATATATGATTTCGTATAGATATATACCAAACATACATAAAGATATGATACAATGCGTAAAACACACTAAAAAAAATAATGTATCGGTTTTTAAATTAGAATTTCGACCAAAAGCTTTATTTATTATTAGATTATTACAAATGGAAAATATCGAATAGATATCTTTTTTAAAAGAAAAACTATACATATATTTTAAGAAATTATACATTCCTATAAAATAGTGTTTATAAGTATGAATTATTTAGATATGATTTTGTATAGATATTTACCAAACATATATAAAGTTCATATGTACCAAACTTTGATAACTGCTTTTTAACATTCATCTTTTTGCATGTGACATCACAAAGAAAATCATTGATTCAACAATGGAAAACAATGCGAACGACTTACTTATCCGGCGTAGGGGCAGACCTAAAAAAAACAAATACAACAAGGTTAGACAAATAATCCATTTTTGTTTCCTAACAATAGTTATTAAACAACAAATTGTTTATACATTATGTTTTTTTTTTTGAAGATCAAATAACATCAGAAGATAACACATTCAACGCTCAGTTCAAAAATATGCTCAACACCAGCAACCACGTACCTTCACAACCAATTTATCATGCAATACCTGAAGAAGAAGCTGATACGCGCAGAGGAACACCTGTTAACAAACATATAATACCTGCGATAAATCCAGAAAGGGGAAGTTCTCGCGTGCAACAAAACGAAACACGTTAGGAATTTGAATTAATCTACATATCTTTATTTCACTCATACTGGGATTGACACAATTATGTGATAATAGTTTAGCTTAACAGTTTAGTTGTTTATATTTTACACAGAATTAAACGACTTTCAACTCCGCCAAAAAGGGAGGCCTCCAACAACAATACTTCCACAATGGATGAATGTGGAAACAAACAATGAACGCGTGAATAAAGTACCTAGGCCAAGGGGACGTCCTTTCAAGAATGCAACCCAACCACGTAAGAAATTTAATGCAGCATAAACACGCGTAAGTTAATTTGACTTTATTATATTTTCCATATTGAGTTTTATACCATCAAGAACAGAAACACCTACGAATATTGACCACAACCAATCTGGTGCACATTCTTCTAAACGCAAATCTGAAAGGCTTAAGCAAAAAACTAAAATAGTTAGACAAAAGGCATTGCAAGGATTACAATTTAGTGCTACACGCTTGGCAGATGAGCATGTTACAGAAAAAGATACCTTCATTGGAATATCTAACGGTACACAAACTATATCTGTAACACCCCCAAAATTACCATACTGCAGAATAGAAATTTGGGACTTTACTTATTAGTTACATAGTCCAAGTCATAGAAAACGAACTCTAAAATGAGACATTTTCGAAAAACAACACCATTCGATAATATTACAGAAAATTCAGAGTTTTACAGCGTAAAATGGTCCCAATACATAAGTGCATAACATAAATTGTTCAAAAGTTTATCGAATGGAATAATTATAAAACAAGTCTTCATTTATGCAAAAGACTTGAAAATGCTTCCCACCTGCTATCGCCTTAAGGACCTGAGATAAAACATGCTAAAAAGGTCAACACAAAGGTTGAGTGAATCCATAGAGTTTAATCATTAGCAGTCGATAGAAATATCATTTATAAAAACAACTAAGCAACAAATGCAAAGTCTAGTAAGGTTATTATTGCCCTAAGCTCGTGACCCCGACGCTACGTATCTGTTGCTAATAGCATAAATTTGCCCTTCATACATAGGTAATAGCCACACCTATCATTTGGTACGAATACAATACACGACTGCCATATAGGCATGTTCTTTCTGGTGGGGATTGTTAATTCCAATAGATCTATTCACTGTATTCGCACTCACTCGCAAGTGACTAACGGTTCACGATAAAGGGACTTTCGGCTATAGGAAACTTAGGCAATAATAATAACATGATAGCATACAATTTTGAAAGCATTGTGATCATAAATATTCATAGCATGTATCTCCCCCACGGAGTTTGTAAAACAATTAAAGTAAAACTTGGGGCTATGAACTCACCAACGATGAAGTAGTAACAGAAACCGGAGAAGTGTGCACGTCGAGAAAAACCGCAAAGATCACAAGTGACCTAGATAAAATATAACACGACTTAGGCTCGGGGATTAAAGTATATTACTTATATTTAGGATTTTACTTAGTACTTGTACTCATAACATCATATGGTAATTTATTTAAAAGTCTTATAGAAAGTCATGGGTCGAAAAGACGTTTGCAAAAGCTTATATGGTTTAAAATGCAAAACTGATGGAAATTTTACAAAATTGTCGCACGAATTAGGTCGCCATTTCTAAACTGTGTAGACTAAAATTATGAAATTTATATGGTTAGAAAGGTATGACTCTGTTATATATGAAAATCAAGGCCTCACATTACTGAGAACTTCAGAACATGGGTGAAATTACCAATTTACCCCTGTGTCTCTATGAAGTTACTTCCAGCATCAAATTATGTTTAGAAAAATGACCATATCTTTTTATCTACAGGTCTAATGGACACATGGCCTGTGGGAAAAGTTTTCTACAGGTCTTGGCTACAACTTTCATGTTTTCACCAACCTAGTATTCTTTGCAATATTTTAGAGTAAATTGCCTATCAAATCTGACATGCATTCATGGACCGATTTTAGTGTGGATTTTCTCAAAAAATCTCCAAATGAATTAAGATGTAAGGTTTTTGGGAAAATGATCCTAAGACCTTGGGGGCTAACTCTAAATATTTTTAGTTTTGCTTAAAACCTTCTGAAGACAAAATGGTGAACTGATCTTGTAGCATCAAATCTGAGACAGACTATTGACCAATCAAAATGGCTACTTTTGTACATTTATTACCTCTAATACACATGCATGCCCAAGATCAATGATTACCAACCTTTTATTCACTCAAGGACCTCACAAGTCCAGGAGATGAAAGTTCATTTTGAAGCTTTATTTCAGTTTTGAATACAATACATCTAATAAAAATCATCATTAACTAGTCAAAAACTCAATAAGATCCATTAAACTCTTGCATAATACTTACTAATCCACACTAACCATTTATCAAACAACCTATTTCACATAAATCTTGACTCAAATCATCTAAAATGACACATGCAAGAGATGTTTGTTTATCCTAGAAAAATCTCTAATAAACATAAGAAAATAAAGGAAATGAGGTGAAATAAACAAAAGGAACTTACTAGGGCTCAAAAGGGACAATTAATGCAAGGTGTTTGGATGCTTGAAACTTGATAAAGATGGTCTTGAGGGGGGGGGGGAATCACGGCAGCAAAGGGGGGTAAGGAGGAGAAGGAGATTTGAAGTTGGATGATTTTTTTTTTAGTGAGAGTTATTTGCATGAAAAATAAAATGATGAGTATCTTGGAAATGCAAAGTTTATAATGAGTGTGAAGTGAAAAAGGGGGCCGACCTAGGGGTTAAGTGGGCTTAAGTTATCTAATTTTTTTTAATTTTTAGAGTATGGTACTTTATGCTCAAGTATTATAAGTCACAGAGTGATTTAAATGCCAACGGAGCTAAACTGGTAACATTTTATGCCTAGTTTATGGAAATAAATGTCATGAAGATTCTATTTTCATAAAAATGTTAAATTAAACTTAAAATGACCTAATTTGATGCTTCATAAATTTCTCGAGCCTTCTGGAGTGTTATAATGTCTTTAAAGCTCAAATCGCGCGCCAAAAACGCGTAAAACGTAAAATGTGCACACTTCGCGTAAAAATGGAAAATTACATTATTCCAAGAGAAAACAAGTACGTGGGGGAAAATAAATCATATTTATGGGTAGACTGGGCATAGTCTGAGTCATATTACGGATTTCAACGTACGTGTCACAATGTACACGGGCAACTTTCCCGGTAAAAGCCAAGTTACTTAAAATAGAAAAATTAAGTAATTAAAATTGGTAAAATTAGTGACCTGAAATGCCTCGTTTATTACATCACCCCACCGTTGAAGGGGAATCACGCCCTCGTGATTCTGGTTGTCTTATCGGTTGTCGACGTGTTGGGAAAAAGGTGAGGGTACGTTCGTTGCATTTGGTCTTCCCGCTCCCACGTGTACTCAGGTCCACGTAAAGAATTCCAACAAACCTTAACAATAGGAATACGGCTTTGCTTTAGTTCTTTTACTTCGTGGTCCATGACCTCAACAGGTTCTTCGATGAAATGTAGCTTATCATCGATTTGAATCTCGTCTGGTGGAATGATGAGACTCTCGTCAGACAAACCCTTCTTTAGGTTTGAAACGTGAAAAGTGTTATGTATTCCTTGTAGTTCTGCTGGCAGTTCTAACTTATATGCTACGGGACCAAGCCTAGCTAGCATCCTGAATGGTCTGATGTAACGCGGACTTAATTTCCTATGCTTCCCAAAATGAATCACACCCTTCCATGGTGAAACTTTGAGCATAACCTTATCACCTACGTTAAACTCTAAAGGTCTACGCCTCACATCAGCATAACTTTTCTAGCGACTACGAGCAGCTAATAAGCGGTTTTTGATCTGTACCATCTTTTCTGTTGTTTCTCGGATTATCTCTGGACCTGTGAGTTGGCTATCCCCAATCTCACTCCAGCAGACCGGTGATCTACATTTCCGCCCATAAAGAGCTTCAAAAGGTGCAGCCTTGATGCTCGCATGATAGCTATTATTGTAGGAGAATTCGACTAATGGCAAATGTCGATCCCAACTTTTCCAAAATCAATCACACATGCTCGCAACATGTCTTCTAGGGTTTGTATCGTC
Source organism: Artemisia tridentata subsp. tridentata (assembly GCA_021014915.2). NCBI lineage: Eukaryota > Viridiplantae > Streptophyta > Magnoliopsida > Asterales > Asteraceae > Artemisia > Artemisia tridentata. The sequence goes on from CP139503.1 coordinate 117,791,488, forward strand.
CTCTCGCTTTGACCATCCATCTGTAGGTGGTAAGCTGTACTCATATCTAGATCTGTATCTATGGCTTTCTGAAATGACCTCCAGAATCGAGAGGTAAACCGGCTATCTCTGTCGGATATAATTGATAATTGTACACCATGTCTACAGACAATTTCTTTTAAGTATAACCGTGTTAAGCTTCTCCATACTGTCTGTTTCCTTCATCGGTAGGAAATGAGCAGATTTGGTCAAACGATCTACAATGACCCAAATTGAATCATATCCACTGGGAGTTTTAGGAAGCTTGGTGATTAAATCCATGGTGATTCTTTCCCATTTCAAAACGGGAATGTCAGGTTGTTGCAGTAATCCGATAGGCTTTTGATGCTCAGCCTTTACCTTAGCACATGTTAGATATTTGCTAACATAGGTGGCGATTTCAGCCTTCATGTTCGGCCACCAATACAATTTTTTCAAATCGTGGTACATTTTGTCGGATCCTGGATGAATAGAGTATTTGGATTTATGAGACTCGTGCATGATTAAGTCTCTCAACCCACCGAATTTTGGCAACCAAACTCGTTTATCAAAACACCGGGTTCCGTCTGAGCGAATCTCAAATATTGGTTTTATTCCTTTCCCCAGGTTCTCAGCTTCCACATTTTCCCCTTTCATTGCTTCTGCTTGTGCATTGAGAATTTGCTCAAGTAACTTGGTGTGTACCGTCATTACTAATGACCTGACACACTTATTTAATTCTTTCTCCTACAAATTTACCATACTGTAGAATAGAAATTTGGGACGTTACTTATTAGTTACACAGTCCAAGTCATAGAAAACGAACTCTAAAATGAGACGTTTTCGAAAAACAACACCATTCGATAATATTACAGAAAATTCAAAGTTTTACAGCGTAAAATGGTTGCATAACATAAATTGTTCAAAAGTTTATCGAATGGAATAATTATAAAGCTAAGTCTTCATTTATGCAAAAGACTCGAAAATGCTTCCCACCTGCTATCGCCTTAAGGACCTGAGATAAAACATGCTAAAAAGGTCAACACAAAGGTTGAGTGAATCCATAGAGTTTAATCATAAGCAGTCGATCACAATATCATTTATAAAAACAACTAAGCAACAAATGCAAAGTCTAGTAATGTTATTATTGCCCTAAGCTTGTGACCCAGATGCTACGTATCTGTTGCTAATAGCATAAATTTGCCCTTCATACATAGGTAATAGCCACACCTATCATTTGGTACGAATACAATACACGACTGCCATATAGGCACGTTCTTTCTGGTGGGATTGTTAATTCCAATAGATCTATTCACTGTATTCGCGCTCACTCGCAAGTGACTAACGGTTCACGATAAAGGGACTTTCGGCTATAGGAAACTTAGGCAATAATAATAACATGATAGCATACAATTTTCAAAGCATTGTGATCATAAATATTTATAGCATGTATCTCCCCCACGGAGTTTATAAAACAATTAAAGTAAAACTTGGGGCTATGAACTCACCAACGATGAAGTAGTAACAGAAACCGGAGAAGTGTGCACGTCGAGAAAAACCGTAAAGATCACAAGTGACCTAGATAAAATATAACACGACTTAGGCTCGGGGATTAAAGTATATTACTTATATTTAGGATTTTACTCAGTACTTGTACTCATAACATCGTATGGTAATTTATTTAAAAGTCTTATAGCAAGTCATGGGTCGAAAAGACGTTTGCAAAAGCTTATATGGTTTAAAATGCAAAGCTGATGGAAATTTTATAAAATTGCCGCACTAATCGGGTCGCCATTTCTAAACCGTGAAGGCTAAAATTATGAACTTTATATACTTAGAAAGGTATGACTCTGTAATATATGAAAATCAAGGCCTCACATTACTGAGAACTTCAGAACATGGGTGAAATTACCAATTTACCCCTGTGTCTCTATGAAGTTACTTCCAGCATCAAATTATGTTTAGAAAAATGAGTATATCTTTTTATCTACAGGTCTAATAGACACATGGCCTATGGGAAAAGTTTTCTAAAGGTCTTGGCTACAACTTTCATGTTTTCACCAACCTAGTGTTCTTTGCAACATTTTAGAGTAAATTGCCTATCAAATGTGACATGCATTCCTGGACCAGTTTTAGTGTGGATTTTCTCTAAAAATCTCCAAGACGAATTAAGATGTAAGGTTTTCATTGAAATGATCCTAATACATTGGGCTAACTCAAAATATTTTTATTTTTGATTAAAACCTTCTAAAGACAAAATGGTGAACTGATCTTGTAGCATCAAGTCTGAGACAAACTATTGACCAATCAAAATGGCTACTTTTGTACATTTATTATCTCTAATACACATGCATGCCCAAGATCAATGATTACCAACCTTTTATTCACTCAAGGATCTCACAAGTCTAGGAGATGAAAGTTCATTTTGAAGCTTTATTTCAGTTTTAAATACAATACATCTAATAAAAATCATCATTAACTAGTCAAAAACTCAATAAGATCCATTAAACTCTTGCATAATACTTACTAATCCACACTAACCATTTATCAAATAACCTATTTCCCATAAATCTTGATTCAAATCATCTAAAATGACACATGCAAGAGATGTTTGTTTATCCTAGAAAAATATCTAATAAACATAAGAAAATAAAGGTAATGAGGTGAAATAAACTAAAGGAACTTACTAAGGCTCAAAAGGGACAATTAATGCAAGGTTTTTGGATGCTTGAAACTTGATGAAGATGGTCTTGAGGGGGGGGGGGGGAATCACGGCAGCAAAGGGGGGTAAGGAGGAGAAGGAGATTTGAAGTTGGATGATTTTTTTTTAGTGAGAGAGTTATTTACATGAAAAATAAAATGATGAGTATCTTGGAAATGCAAAGTTTATAATGAGTGTGAAGTGAAAAAGGGGGCCGGCCTAGGGGTTGAGTTGGCTGAAGTTATCTATTTTTTTTTTTAATTTTTAGATTATGGTACTTTATGCTCAAGTATTATAAGTCACAGAGTGATTTAAAGGCCAACGGAGCTAAACCGGTAACATTTTATACCTAGTTTATGGAAATAAATGTCATGAAGATACTATTTTCATAAAAATGTTAAATTAAACTTAAAATGACCTAATTTGATGCTTCATAAATTTCCCGAGCCTTCCGGAGTGTTATAATGTCTTTAAAGCTCAAACCACGAGCCAAAAACGCGTAAAACGTAAAATGTGCACACTTTGCGTAGAAATGGAAAATTACATTATTCCATGAGAAAACAAGTACGTAGCGGAAAATAAATCATATTTATGGGTAGACTGGGCATAGTCTAATTCATATTACGGATTTAAACGTACGTGTCACAACGTACACGGGCAACTTTCCCTGTAAAAGCCAAGTTACTTAAAATAGAAAAATTAAGTAATTAAAATTAGTAAAATTAGTGACCTGAAATGCCTCGGTTGTTACAATATCCTTCATTAAAACAATTGTTCAGCACAATTTATTGGCATGTATTTATAAATTATGTATGCTTTAATACTATATCGCTGTACAGATTACATTGACCATGGAGATCCAATTTACAAATGCGATTCTTGTGACGCACTATTATGGCAAGCTGAAAGTACGGTAGGATATACACATTCAAATTCAGATTCTTATTCACTCTGTTGTGGCAAAGGAAAGGTGAAATTGGGAAATGAAATACTCAATCCACCAAAGACGTTGATGGAACTTATCAGTAGAAACCATCCAAAAAGCACTACATTCATTGAAAATATCAGACGCTACAATTCAATGTTTGCATTCACATCAATGGGTGCTAGACAAGACATGTCAGTTAATCAAGGATATGGTGCATATTGTTACAGAATACAGGGTGAAAATTACCACTTAATGGGTTCGTTATTGCCAAACGAAGGTGAACCTCCAATGTTTGCACAACTATATATTTATGATGCTGACAATGAAATCCAAAATAGGATGAATTGTTTCAGGTATGGTGCCAAATCTTATAATGTAATGTTAAGAAACTTATGTTTTTTGATTATATTTTAAAAAATGTTATGATTTTTATTAAATACATTATGTTACAAATTCGTATTTAACTTACTATATTTGTGACTACATCAGCGGCACATCAACACCAGCAGAGAATCACGGCATAGACCACCAACTAACAGTGGAGTTACGTGACATGCTTGATTCCATCAACCCATTAGTTGCTCAATTTCGAATGGCGGGTGAACGGTTTGTATCTGAAAGGGACATAAATAAATTAAAAATACGTCTTATTGGTACAAGAGAACGAGATGGTAGGAATTATAACCTACCCACTGCTTCTGAAGTAGCAGCACTGATTGTGGGAGATTTTGACAGCACAACAAATAAAAGGGACATTATTCTGCACATGCAGGAGGGAGGTAAAAGAAGGATCAGCGAATTACATCCTTCATATCTCGCACTACAGTATCCTCTATTGTTCCCGTATGCCGAAGATGGTTATCGTACAGACATATACCATTTTGGTATTACTGATCACACACCAACAAACAAAAAAACGAGGGTAACAATGAAAGAGTATTTTTCATACCGATTGCAAGAAAGGCCAGGTGTTTTTTCTATGTGTCTAAATGCAAGGAGGCTTACTCAGCAATTCATTGTGGACGCATACACTATGGTCGAATCTGAAAGGATGCCATACATCCAAAAGCAACAAAAAGACTTGAGAAGTGAAACATACTCAAAATTAGCAAAATTGGCTGAAGACGAAAATTCTAGTGTGAAACTACGAGGGGAAAAAGTAATTTTGCCTTCATCATTTACCGGGAGCCCAATGTATATGATGCAAAACTATCTGGATGCCATGACAATTTGCAAGGTGTATGGATTTCCAGAGCTCTTTATTACGTTTACGTGCAACCCGAATTGGCCAGAGATTTCACGCTTTGTGGCTGAGAGGGGCTTGAAATCAGAAGATAGACCAGATGCACTTGCTCGAGTTTTTAAACAAAAACCGACACCCTTATGCGAGACTTTAAAGATCGACAATATTTTGGAAAGCTCAAAGCGGGTATCTACTTGACAACTCTATTTCCTAACATGATTATCTCCTAACAACTATTTCTTTATATATTATATTTGATATTATGTTATTAACGCAGCTATTTACACAATCGAATTCCAAAAAAGAGGGCTTCCACATGCTCACATATTACTTTTTTTGGATGAAGAACATAAAATAACGACCCCATCACAAATTGACGGCTTCATTTCCGCTGAAATACCGGACAAGAATGAGGATCCGGAACTATACAAAATTGTAACTGAACACATGATGCATGGTCCGTGTGGCCCTCAACGACTGAGCTGTCCTTGCACCGTAAAGAAAAAATGCACAAAGAAGTTCCCAAAAGAGTTTAATGAAAAGACATTCATTGATGAAACTGGTTATGCCATTTATAAAAGAAGGAATGACGGGTCTACTATAACAAAAAGTAAAACGGATTTGCACAACGGATTCGTGGTTCCATACAACCCCGGACTGCTACGTCGATACCAATCACATATTAATGTCGAATGGTGCAACCAAATTGGTTCTATAAAATATCTTTTCAAATACATAAATAAGGGACCTGATCGAGTTACTGCATCTCTAGAAGACAAAGATGCCGATGAAGTCAAGGATTTTTACGATTGTAGATACCTTTCTACATGTGAAGCAGCTTGGAGAATATATGGATTCGATATACATTACAGGTTTCCGCCTGTTGAGAGATTACCATTTCGCTTTGAAGGAGAACAGTCTGTTTTATTTGATGCAACGGAATCTATTGATTTCACATTGGACAGGCCATCGGTGAATGAAACAAAGTTTGTTGCATGGATGGAAACAAACAAGACAGACGAAGATGCTAGAAAACTACTCTACCACGAGTTTCCGGAACACTATGTATGGAGACAAGAACAAAGGAAATGGTTAAAAAGGTAAAAAGGGACGTGTATTGGACGTGTGCAACATATCCCTCCATCTACGGGTGAATTGTTCTATTTGCGAGTATTACTCAACAAAGTTAGAGGTGCCACAGACTGGATTGACTTCAAAAATTTTGAGGGTGTCACGTATCCTACATATAAAGACGCTTGCCAAGCAAGAGGGCTGTTGGTGGACGACAAGGAATACATCGATGGATTGTTGGAAGCCAGCCATTAGGGAACAGGAACATATTTGCGCACATTTTATGTCATGCTACTTATGACAGACAGCATGTCTCGACCAAATGTTGCTTACGAAAAAACGTGGGAAGTAATGACAGCTGATGTCACACATATCGAGCAAATTAAGAGGAACGACCCAGGTGAGAAATGTTTTCAATCATAACCATATAATAATTACAACCTATCTACATACTTTAAAACATCATATATATTAAGTACAAAGTTTATTAAAAATTTAAGACACTTATTTTTCAAAAAAAAAAAAAAGCTGCCGAAAATAACAAATGAACAATATAAGTATTCAAAGCAAAAAAAAAAAAAAAACAACACAGAAGCTAACGGTTACTTTTTATTTACAGATTTGGAACTATCAGATATTCAAAGGAAAAACATTTGCCTGACATATATAGAACACATGCTACTTTGTAACAACAAAAGTTTAAGAAATATACCAAACATGACATTGCCGAATGAAATGTTCACAATGGGAAATTACAACAGGCTGGTGTTGAATAAGCAGGCATACAATAAATATGAGTTATGCCATCAACACAAAAGAATGTATAGTTCATTGACAGATGAACAAAAAGGGATATACGGGACAATAATGGACGCTGTTCATTCTGAAAAGGGAGGTATGTTCTTCGTGTACGGGTATGGAGGGACTGGAAAGACATATGTTTACAAGACATTGTCTACTGCACTAAGGTCAATAGGAGAGATAGTGTTAAATGTCGCATCAAGTAGGATCGCATCGCTTTTGTTGGAAGGTGGCAGGACTGCCCATTATCGGTTTGCTATCCCAATCAATATAGTAGAGGATTCTATGTGCCATATTTTAGCTGACAGCGAATTGGCTGACTTGATAAGGATGTGTAAACTAATAATATGGGATGAAGCTCCAATGACTCATAGACATTGCTATGAGGCATTGGATAGAACGCTTAGGGATATATGCAGAACAGATCCATTCGAACCTTCTTCATATGGTTTTGGTGGGAAAGTAGTTTTGTTTGGCGAAGACTTTAGACAAATCCTACCAGTTATCACAAACGATACCAGGCACAATGTTGTGCACGCAGCTCTAAATTCTTCATATTTATGGCAACATTGCACTGTATTGCAGCTGACCATTAACAGGAGGTTAAAAACAGGTTCAGATAGTACCGAACGAAAAGAAATACAAGACTTCGCTGATTGGATTTTATCAATTGGAAACGGAACAATTGGAGGTAAAAACGATGGGCAAGCAACTGTCAAATTCCTAGAGGATATGTTGATTCCGGACTCAGATGATCATATCGGATCAATAATAGAAGAAACATACCCAAACTTAAAAGACAACCTTTACAATCCAACATTTTTCCAAGAAAAAGCAATCCTTGCACCAACACACGAGCTTGTGGATATGGTGAACGATCGAATGCTACAACTACTTTTCGAAGAAGAACATACATACCAAAGTACTGACACAGTTGGTATTGCTGATCAAGACACGAATTTCAATGAGTCAATGTACATGTCCGATTTCCTTAACAACATTCGGATTGCCAGTATTCCTCATCACATATTAAAATTAAAGGTAGGTACTCCAGTTATGTGCATGAGGAACATTGACCAAACAGTTGGGTTATGCAATGGAACAAGGCTTCAGGTTCTACGGATGGGTATAAATATAATTGAAGCAAAGATTATATCTGGAGGAAGTGTTGGTACTATTTGCGCAATACCACGTATGATTCTTAGCCCATCAGATAACAAGATGCCATTTAAATTTAACCACCGGCAATTCCCAGTTGCTTTGTGTTTCGCAATGACTATTAACAAAAGTCAGGGCCAAACATTGACACAAGTAGGGTTGTTCCTAAAGTGACTAGTTTTCTCACACGGTCAACTTTATGTGGCGGTATCTAGAGTCAAGAACCGAAAGGGATTGAAAATCATCTGTTGTGACGAAGAAGGGAAATACACCAACTCAGCAACCAACGTTGTATATAAAGAAGCTTTATTTCATATTTGATTTAAATAAACTTTCCTGTATGCCAATTACATTAGCAAAATAATTATTTACCACATATACTCTGTTCTAATAAAACAAACCAAAATAAATAGGTTTACAAACAAATAATTGAAAGCCATAAAACTCATCCAGACACACCATAGAACTGTTATTCAAAATATAAAAACACAACCAACACCAGAAAAATGCTTAACATCAGTAGTCGAAATCAAAACTTCATCGATAGACCAATCATTTAAACTACCATAATGTTTACCATAACCTAAAGATTTACAATGCCTATTTCAAACAAACCATAAAATAGTTACCAAGTCCTACACATTCAAACACAATTATATGTCCATAATCCTAACATTGTCTAACATCAACTAGCATACATACCATCATGCGACATAAACATATAAGACAGGATAACATGAAGGGTGATAAGCTTAGCAGATATGGAATATCGGGAAAATAGGATTTTCACCTTCCGGGGCATCCAAATCTTCACCATTGCCTACATACTTGAACCTTATCATTTTTGAGTATTCAAATCCACATATATCTGCTAACACCCTCCACTGGCCATGTATATTCACATGATTAGTCCTGTTAGGCTTTTCTTTGTGTGATTCCATTCTGATTATCATTTCGTCTCTATACTCTTGGTGTATGATCAGAGTCTTACTATAGGTGTGCATTGGGTGAACAGCAAGGAATTTAGAAGGAATTGCCTGTAATTCGATTAACTAACAATTAATAATACGAATATATCTTAAACACTCATATAAACTGTTTACAAAATATATGACGCAATTACCAATCTGTTATTGGACTGGATATGTGCGTATCTCTTATAGAAACTACGATATCCTTCTCCAAAATGATCCGTGTGGAATGGCCAGTAGCATATATGAGTCATTCTATCGTCCACTACAAATCACAAAACCATATTTTATATATTCAGACGTAGATGCAGAAGACAGTCAATCATATTTGGTTTACGATTTTTTTTTTAATTTATACGTACACTTTTCATTTTTGTCTAACTGTAGTTGTTGCTTCCTCAAGGTTGTTGATCCTTTGAAGAGAACCTCCGTAATCATGTTTCCGTTATCGTTGAATGCATCAAGCCAGAGTCTGTTACCCCTGTTTTTGGTCAAGACACACATTGTCCCAGCTTCGAGACCAACCCCTTCTACCATCGTATTCCATGCATCACCCAGCAACTGATACACATCACTCCCGCCCTCCTCTGATCCCGTTATACGTCGCACATGAAAAGGAAAAGAAACTCCGTTAACTTGGTTATTTATTTCATCGAGCACATCTAATCCCGGTAGAAGCTCAGCAGGAATTGACTGCATAAGAAATAACACCAAAGCGGCAAAAATCAAATATGTTTTATATGGAATGATGGCAAACAAAATGGAAAAGTACAATATATTGTTTACAGCCTAACATTGTAATGTTTTAAAATGGAAAACTTTAAGAAATTGAAAATAATCACTTTAAACTCTAAATACCTGAGGCAAACGTGGGTCTGGGTAAACAACTGTCTTGAACCTTGAAAAGGAAGAATTAAAACCTTCATAACCGGAAACCTCTTTACCCTTGGTATTGTACGCAGTCACATAGAAATAGTCATTACCTTCTTCAATGAAATGCAACACTTGCACATGATCATTCAGGTCACGGTTGCAAAATTGTCTCCATCTTTCCCCTGATAAATACCAGATGCCGTATCTTGGTGTGTTTAATTCTACTTTGTATCGATACCCGTCTGAACTTATTATGTATATATGCTTATTACCGTTGTATGCTTCTAAATTGTAAACAACCGGTAACACCTTCCAAAAAAATATTGCAATATTAGTATCTTATTTAACAATAAACAATCAAGAATCACTAACATTATTGCAATCTTAACCATTATCCTACCTGAGTATCTGGAAAAAGAAATTCATCCACCCAGGCAATAAATTCGATAGCCATTTGCCTATAAACAAACAGCAAGATATTAAAACACAATATAAACTGGTCCACACGGAAGAACATCTGTTTAAAAAAAACTGCATCTGATGCTTTATTAGGCAAGCGACATCATATTAACAAAAGGAAAACAAACATATGGTAAATGATATATTATGACAAATAAATTTTAGATACATCATATAACAAACAACCAAAATACTAATAATCACAATTTCAATATTAAAAAATGTCATCTCTTTTTCAAATTGGGTTGTGTCACATGAACATTATGGTTACATACAAACACATTTATCTTACTTTAATACAAAATCATTATAATAATAACTAATAACAATCTTCGCTTTCCCTAATAAATAATTGGGGGTTTATTATCTAAGCAAACCAACAAACATGCAATATAAGAAACTTATAACTAAACACATGTTATTATTAAAATAACTACTTAATCTATGGAAAACCCCAATCTTAATTAACTTCATATGTAGTACTGGGAAAAAAAACATACAATATATATCAGAAAATAGTATTCCGCTAGACCAAGTTCGTATTAAGTTTTTAATTGAATAATATTGACCATTGATTCAGCACCTTAGCAATGTCTTGAATTTGATCGGTTACACCCTTTTTGCTTATCGGATTGAATTTTCAATAGAAAGTAAAGTAACTAAAGATTAATTAGTAATTTATATACAGCATAAAATTTGTTTAATAATAATAAATATGTAATGATTACCAATTTTGCTAATGTAATAGACTATGTATTTAACATGCAAATAAAATTTATAACATGTGTAATATACAACAATATGTAGATTGAATAAAACATCAATTTTTACATCTATATATTTGCATGTACTTCATGCATTTGTTACTGATATATATGTAAATGAAAAACCTTTACATTTGCCATAAACCTCTAATACAAATGGAACTTTAATATAAAATACCTAATAGGGTGTAAGTTGCCTTATGTAGCCGATAATCATTTACAAACTACTAACACGCTATAATCATGTACGTTTTATTTGTAGAAATCATGGCTATTATATGTTAATTGTTAAGATACTTTAACATGGATGGACGTTATTTAATGTTTTTTTATACCATTATATGGACAACTATACGTAGCCGTATGAAAATTTAAAAGCAAGAAACGAATGAAAATCTTATGTTGTGACGAAGATGGAAACTACGGTAAATCAACTAAAAATGTTGTGTATAAAGAAGCTTTATTGATAATCTAATGCAACGTGATAGACGGTCATACGCTCTACAACTTTATAATTTATAAGGATCTTACTTATTTATTGTTGGGTTTAAAAGATACTGCTGCTACTTTGAAGATGCTGTTGCTAAGTATTTTATTCTGCTGCTCATGGTGTTAATGGAAAATATACCAAGTATGATTCTGCTGCCAAGCTTAATCATTCTACTGCTAGTATATTTATTATGCTGCTGGTGACAACTGAAGAATGGTGAAATAAGCTAAGTCTCATACTACTGCTAGCCTAAGAGGATTCTGCTGCTAGAGTAATGATACTACTGCTTATTAGATATGTATAGTTTGTTTATGGTAAAGATACGAATAGATATTCTTCTTGTATAGAAAGTTTTTGTAACCGACTAGGACTCCTTAGAGTATAAAAGGAGGATCAAGGGTTAGGGTTAGGATATGATTGTTTAGCATACGTATCTTTTGTAATTCGATCACTTCAAGGTTATCTTGTAACCCTGTTGCTTTTGAGCAACCGTATTAAATAAATTGAAGTATTGTTTGAGAATTCTTTTGTGTTCGATTATTAATTCTTCTTAAGATTAATTACTAGTTTCCGCATAGTAATTAATAGATCATTCAAGAACAGTTTCTATACCTATTGCTTTAGGTTTATATCTAAAGTAATTAACAAGATCGTTAAGCTCATTTGGGATCAACAAGTGGTATCAGAGCTTGTGATCTAGAAACTGATACCGAGAAGAATTTTGAAAAGTTCAGATCTGTTCATCATCAACAATGGAGACTGAATCTCATCATATGGTTACTGCATCCAAGGTTCCAATGCTCAAGGTTGGAGAATATGAACTCTGGAAGATGAGGATGGAACAGTACATGAAGATGTGTGACTACACAATGTGGGAAATCATACAAACTGGAGATACTCTGCCTAAGACTGGTGCTGATGGGTCTGTATTGCCCATCAAAACCAATGAAGAAAAGGCTCAAAGGAAACTGGAGATTAGAACTCACACTATTCTCTTAATGGGGATACCAAATGAGTACCAATTGAGCTTCAACAACACCAAGTCTGCCAAGGAGTTGATGGCAGCAATTGAACTCAGGTTTGGTGGGAATGAAGCCACCAAAAAGTCAAGAAAGAATTTGCTAAAGCACGAATTTGAAACATTCACTGCTTCAAGCAATGAAAGTATTGATGGTACTTATGACAGACTGCAAAAGTTAGTGAGTCAGTTGGCGCTTCTGAGTGTCAATATTGCACAGGAAGATATTAATCTGAAGTTTCTAAGGAGTCTTGCACCAGAATGGAATACTCACACAGTTGTCTGGAGGAGCAAGTCTGACTTTGAAACCATGAATTTGGATGATTTGTACAACAACTTGAAGGTCTATGAAACTGAAGTCAAGGGTTCAACCAGTTCTTCAAATTCAAACAACCTTGCTTTTATGTCTTCTAATAACAAGGCTTCTGGGAATATTCAAGAAACTCATTCTGCTGTTGGTCATACTGGTTCTGCTGCTAGTTCACAAGGTTCTGCTGCTAGTTCTAAAAATAGTGACACCATTAGTGATGCTGCTATTTGTGCCTACTTAGCTGAACTCACTACAAGTACTCCAGTAATGAGTCAGGATCTAGATCAAGTTGATCCTGATGATTTAGAAGAGATGGATTTGCATTGGCAATTTGCAATGTTGACTATGAGGGCAAGAAGATTCTTGAAGAGAACTGGAAGAGAGCTCAAGTTTAGAAGGCAGAATAATGTGGGGTTTGACAAATCAAAGTTTGAGTGTTATAACTGCCACAGAAAGGGACACTTTGCAAGGGAGTGCAGAGCACCAAAGCAGATTAAGGAAAATCCAAGGCAGATTCCCATTGAAGATGTTAAACCTACTACTGCTATGGTCTCATGTGATGGCTTGGGAGATTTTGACTCGAGTGACCAAGCTAAGGATGGTCCCAATTATGCACTGATAGCTGATGAAGAACCCAAAGAACAACACTTTGCTCTTATGGGTTACTCCTCCTCTGGATCAGACTCTGAGGTATCAAATGAATCTTCATGTTCATTTAAATCTTGTTCAGATACTATAGAGGAACTGAAATCTAGGTATGATGATTTAAGAGTTGAATTTGATAAACTCAAACTTGATAACTTAGGATATCAACATGGTCTAAAATCTTTAGAAAACAAGGTTGAGTTTCTTAAGCAAATTGAGGGAGAATATGCTGATAAAATTCATACTCTTGAAACTGAGCTAATTAAGAAAGAATGTGAAATTAACATCCTTAATTAAAGAGTAGAACAAGCTGAATTAGCTAGAGACTCAGCTTTAAATGAAAAAGAAAAACATGTTGTTAGGATAAATAAACAACAATATGCATTTGTTCTAGCAAATAAAGCAGTTGAATCTCAGATGATTAAAAGAGGATGTGGCCTAGGATACAATGAAGTGGCTCCCCCACTTAAAAGTGCTTTTGCACCAACTAGGAAAGAATTGTCCTTTATATCTGAGTTAGCTGCACAATCTGTAGGTGAAACAAGTCAAGTAAACAATGAAACATCTGATAAGACTAGTACACCTAAGATTGATGAAAAATTGTCTGATGCATCAATCATTGAAGATTGGGTATCAGATAGTGATGATGAGCAGGTAGAAACAACATCTAAGGCTAAAAGGTTAGAGGATGTTAAACCAGTTGAACCTAAAGTCAAAAATACTGAGTTTGTTAAACCTGTGCTAGGAAGTAGAATCTCTAGGAAAGTGGCTGAGTATGATGATAAACCTAGAGATTATCCTAGGAAGACTTGTGACTTGCCCAGAGGAAACTAGAGAAACTTGCACCATGTGATCTCACACAAGTTAGGTAGTGACTTTGAACTGGTTAAGAAGGCATGTCACAGCTGTGGTAGTTTTGAGCACTTGCAAGAAGATTGTTATTATTCAATACCTAAGAAAACTAGTGCTCCAAAACCTGTATGGAACCATTATACTAGGGTGAACAATAGGAACTTTGCTAGAAAGACTCACCCACATCCCAAAAGAAACATGGTTCCTAGGGAGATTTTGTTAAGAAATGGTATTTCTAGGACTATTTCTCCTGTTGCACCACCAAGGCCCATTCCATAGAAAACAGAGTTTTCTACTGCTAAAGCTAGCAGCAGTACTTCTCATTCTACTGCTAAGCCAAAAGTGGTTACTGATACTGTTGTGGACACTCATTTCTATGCTGTTAAGGCCTCAGCTTGCTGGGTCTAGAAACCCAAAACCAGACACAGCAGTGCATCAATGAACTTCAAGAAATATGATTACTTTGATGCACAAGGCAGATCCAAGTTAGTAATGGCTTCGGTCCCAAAGAGAAACTAATTCTCTTACTTTTTGTGCAGGGCAATCTACAATTGGAGCTAAAGGATAAATGCATTTTTGATAGTGGATGCTCTGGACATATGACTGGAGACAAAAGCAACTTGGAAGATTTTAAGGCTTTTGATGGTGGTTATGTTGCTTTTGGCAATGATCCAAAAGGTGGCAAGATTGTTGGTAAAGGTACTATTAGAACAGGAAAATTTGATTTTGAAAAGGTGTATTTTGTAGAGGGACTTAAGTTCAATCTTTTTAGTGTCTCACAAATGTGTGACAAAAAGAATTTTGTTATTTTTACAGACACTGATTGTCTTGTTTTGTCTCCTGACTTTAAGTTGCCTCATGATTCAGAAGTACTACTTAAAGTCCCTAGAACAAACAATATATACAGTGTGGACATTAAGAACATCATTCCTAAAAGAGATTTAACTTGTCTTTTTGCAAAGGCCACCATTGATGAATCCAAGCTTTGGCATAGAAGATTGGGTCACTTAAATTTCAAAACAATAAATAAATTGGTTAAAGGAAACCTTGTAAGAGGTTTACCTTCAAAAAAATTTGAAAATTCTGAAACCTGTGTTGCTTGTCAGATGGGAAAGCAACACAGAGCTTCTTGTAAGTCCAAAGTGGTGAACTCTATTTCTGAACCCTTGTATATGTTGCATATGGATCTGTTTGGACCAACTTTTGTGAAGAGCTTGAATAAGAAGATGTATTGCTTAGTTGTCACTGATGATTTTAGTAGGTTTACTTAGGTATTCTTCTTAGCAACTAAGGATGAGACTGCTGGCATTCTTAAGGCTTTCACTACTAGAGTAGAAAACCTAGTAAATCATAAGGTCAAAGTAATCAGATGTGACAATGGAACTGAATTTAAGAATCATGTAATGAATCAGTTCTGTGAAGAAAAAGGTATTTTAAGGCAGTTTAGTGTGGCTAGAACTCCTCAGCAAAATGGTGTTGCTGAAAGGAGGAATAGGACATTAATTGAGGCTGCTAGGACTATGTTGTCTGAGTCAAAATTGCCCACTACTTTTTGGGCTGAAGCAGTCAACACTGCTTGTTTTGTGCAAAATAGGAGTAAGGTAGTTAAGCCTCATAACAAGACCCCATATGAATTACTTCATGGTAGGAAACCTATGATAGATTTCTTGAAACCATTTGGGTGTCCTGTCACTATCTTAAATAACAATGACCAGCTAGGCAAGTTTGATGAGAAAGCAGACAAAGGTTTCTTTGTAGGATATTCAACTAATAGCAAGGCATTTAGGGTTTTCAATAGCAGAACTAGACATGTGGAAAACAATCTGCATGTTAGATTTAGTGAAAATACCCCAAATGTTGCTGTAACAGAACCTAAGTGGCTCTTTGACATTGATTCTTTGACTAAGACCATGAATTATGAGCCAATGTTGGCAGGTTCTACTAACATGTCTGCAGGAACACAAACTAAGCCCAATGCAGGTACACAATCAAAGAAGGATGAATCTGCAGAGGAGTTTGTTTTGATTGAGAAGTGGAAGTTTAATCAGTTCTTCACACCAACAGATAAAGAGGGAAAGAGTTCTGAAGATGATGCTATTCATAAGGAAGTACCAAAGGATGATGCAGAAGGTGATGATGAACCTTCTAATGATGGCAAGAATGTTGAAAAGTCAGCAAAGCATGGAAGTTCAAGAAATAAAGCTAGCAGCAGTATCTCCCATTCTGCTGCTAATCCAAATCATTCTGCTGCTAAGCCTAGCGGTAGTACCTCTCATTCTGCTGCTAAGCCTAGTGGTTCTGCTGCCATGCCCAAGGATTCTGTTGCTGACTTTAATAAATGTGTTAATGATGATGTTGACTTTCCTCATATGCCTGAATTGGAGGAAATCTACTATGACATAGATGATGTTGTTGTGGATATTTTTGGAGCAGAAGCTGATTTGACAAATATGGAGTCTGTTATTCAAGTCAGTCCTATTCCAACTACAAGGATACATAAGAACCATCCCAAGGAGCAGATAATTGGTGATGTACAATCTGCTGTACAAACCAGAAGTAAAACAAAAGGGTTGGGTGATCTACTCCATCAAGGTTTATTTGCTCAATCATTGCATCAGAGAAATAGCCACAAGGACCTACAAAATTGCAAGTTTGCCTGTTTCTTATCACAAGAGGAACCCAAAAATATTCACAAAGCTATGCAAGATTCAAGTTGGGTTGAAGCCATGCAAGAGGAGATGTTGCAGTTCAAGCTTCAAGAAGTCTGGACACTAGTTGATTTGCCTAATGGGAAGAGGGCAATTGGTACAAAATGGGTGTTCAGGTGCAAAAGAGATGAAAGAGGAATTGTGGTGAGAAACAAAGCAAGACTAGTGGCTCAAGGGTACACTCAGGAAAAAGGAATAGATTATGATGAGGTCTTTGCTCCTGTAGCAAGGATAGAGGCTATTAGACTGTTCTTGGCTTATGCCTCATTCAAGAACTTTCCTGTGTATCAAATGGATGTAAAAAGTGCTTTCCTGTATGGAAAGATTGATGAAGAGGTTTATGTGATGCAACCTCCTGGTTTTGAAGATCTTGACTTTCCAAACAGAGTATATAAAGTGGAGAAAGCACTGTACGGTTTACATCAAGCTCCTAGAGCTTGGTATGACACCTTGTCTAAGTTTTTGTTATCTAATGGGTTCACAAGGGGAACCATTGATAAAACTTTGTTCATCAAGAAAGACAAAAAGGATATCCTACTAGTTCAGGTTTATGTAGATGATATCATTTTTAGGTCTACAAACAAGGTGTTCTGTGAAGAATTTGAGAAGCTCATGCATAACAGATTTCAAATGAGTTCTATGGGAGAACTCACATTCTTTCTGGGGCTTCAGGTTAAGCAGACAGCAGATGGGATCTTCATCAGTCAAGACAAGTATGTGGCTGATATGTTAAAGAAATTTGGTTTTAATGATGTAAAGGCAGCTAAGACACCAATGGACAACAACAAACCTTTGCTCAAGGATGAAGATGGGGAAGAGGTTGATGTACATCTTTATAGATCAATGATTGGTTCATTGATGTATCTGACTGCTTCAAGGCCAGACATCATGTTTTCTGTGTGTGCTTGTGCCAGATTTCAAGTGTCCCCCAAAACCTCACACTTGAATGATGTCAAAAGAATTTTTAGGTATCTAAAGGGTCAACCAAAATTGGGCCTTTGGTATCCTAATAGTTCACCATTTGATTTGGTAGCATACTCAGACAGTGATTATGCTGGAGCAAGTTTGGACAGAAAGTCAACCACTAGAGGATGTCAATACCTTGGACATAGGTTAATCTCATGGCAATGCAAGAAACAGACTGTGGTGGCTAATTCAACAACTGAAGCTGAGTATGTGGCTGCTTCTAGTTGTTGTGGACAAGTACTCTGGATTCAGAATCAACTCTTGGATTATGGGTACAATTTCATGAACACCAAAATTTATATTGATAATAACAATACAATGTGTATAATAAGAAATCTTGTTTTTCACTCTAAAACAAAGCATATAGAGATAAAACATCATTTTATTAGAGATTGTTATGAGAAAAAGTTAATTCAAGTGGTTAAAATACATACTGACAATAATTTTGCTGATCTACTTACAAAAAGTTTTGATGTAAGTAGGTTTCAATTTTTAGTTGCTAGTATAGGTATGATCAATCTTTAAAATCTTATCTCTGTATGATTTGTAAAAAGTTTTTGAGGATTTGTGCTGTTATTAATCAAATAAGTTGTTTCTAGTCTTTGCTATGTCTGTATGTTGTCTACTGCTAAGTTGGTTATTCTGTTAATTGTCTTGTGATTATTGTGAGATACTCTTGTTTGTGTTTTTGTGGTTTTTGGACTAATCTTTTGCAGGATAAGTCACAAGAGAATGGTTGATTGATGAGAAAAAGATGATTATGAAATTCAGGGGAGGATATCAATTCAGAATCAGTGATAAGAGTGAATGTTTATCAACACAAAGATCATAAAAGTTTATTCATTAAGTGGTGCATTCATTACATAAGCAAAAGTTTCTTCATCCTGGACATAATGGCAACATAATCAACACAAAACAAAACCAAACACAAACCTAGCACAAAACAACTACTCCAGCTTCCTTTTTCCTTTCCCTTGGACATCAAGCATGGTCTTGTGAATTCCTCTGCCATCAATGGCTTCACACACCTTCAGGCAAGGGAGTCCCAGCACTTGTGTCCTTGGCTTTGGAAGAGATTGCTTCTTCTCAGGCACAGGGATCATACCCATTTTTAAGACTGATAGCACTTGGATATCATCATCATCAGATGAGTCAGAAGAGGAGGATGAATCATTCACATAGGATGGGGAGTTGGTAGTTCATCTATTGAAATTCCATCAGAGGAGGTTGTTTCAACCTTTTTCTTTGACGTTTTGTTCCTTGAGCTTGAGGTGTAGTTTGGTGGAAAATAACCTTTCCATCCTCCGAAAACTGAGTCTGAAGACGAATCGGATGAAATCTCCATAACGTTTGATGGGGAAGGATTCATTGTGTTGGAAAATTGTTTTTTTTTTTTGGTATGTGATGGATTTGTGTTGAAGATTCGAGGTCTTTTATAGAACCAATGGAGCATTAAAGTTATTAAATGCACAAGATGGTAACCCCAGCCAACTGTCACACCCCCAAAATCGGGTTCAGCGGAAGCTTTCACATCGCTGGGGTGCAACTCAATTGGTATCACAACACAAGTGTAGAGAACGGTTTTCATTTCAATTATTTAGAACAACATTGTTTAACAAAAATGTTGAATTTACATTGTTAAAAGTAGTGCGGAAATAGGCCCTTTAAAATAAATAAAAACGGTCCCCATTTGTTTATCAGAGTCTTCTATGACCATGCCATGCCCTGCCAAGAGCCATCAGTAGCGTGTTATTGCTTTATACCTGAAAATACATGCTAACAAGTGTCAACACAAGGTTGGTGAGTTCATAGAGTTTAATGCAAAATGTATAGCATTTGAATGAAGATTTTCCCAGCAAAGGCATTGTAAATCCACCCAGTTCCAAGTCCCGCCCATAACAAGACTTGCAACCTGTGTGTTTACAACCCATTGCCAAATATGATTTGGTTTATGTTACTGAAATGTTATACGGAAACCACAAGTATAAAGTGTATGAAAAACTGCCACATGAAAATGATACATTAGCTCTTAAGCTCATGACCCCGAAGCTAGACTGAATGAAATGCCCCAACTGAGTGCTTTGCCAAACACCCTGAAATGGATCAAATGTAATGCGTTCGTATGACAAGTTGGTGCTACCAACCCGAACGGAGGAGTCACCCTCAATAGATCTATTCACACACTCTCGCTTGCTCACAATTAACGGTTCATGATAATAGGGGACTTTAACTTGGCAATGAGGTAACTTAAGCAATGTAATGAATTTATATACTTTGGTCCACATGAAAAATGGTGCAATGTATTCTTCCCCGAGAAATTTGAAATGATGTAATAACTTGAAAAACGGGGCTATGAAAACTCACGTTAATCCTTAGAAGATTAAAGTGCATGTGAAAAATAATTGAGCATGTATTCTCCCCCAAAACGTAATCCAAAACGTATAAAGATAGGGGCTATGGAACTCACCTGATGCGATAGCAACAATGATAGATATGAATATGCTGAAATGAGGCTCGGTCTCTAACCGCGACCTAACATGAATGATATGATCTATTGTAAGCAATGAAATGATGCTACACATGCAAATACGTATGTTAACGATACCACTCGTTACTTTTGAAAATAATGTTTATCGTCGAAAAATACATTTTTGACGTCTCGTAAGTCATAAACTACTTTTCGTGTAAATATGTTGAAATGGTACTCTATGATCCTCGTTTGGTGTTTTATCGTCAAATGAAATAGTTTCATCGCAAAATAATACTTTTACAACTGGTGAAAATATGACCGAACGGCCTCGCAAAGCTAGTCGTAAAATATTGTACGTTAAGAGTTAGGAATAGAACTTGACGTTTTTGAAAACCTTGTAACATGATCTCACAGCCGTCTCATTTGAGTTTTGGTTATACGCGCCTCGATCAATGAGAAAATCGGCTCTCAATATCGTTACTTGAAAATATAATGTTCAACACTTAGAAAATTCTATTATAGTAAAAGCTGTCAAAATGATAACTTTGAAAGGATTTTTGGGTAAAAAGATGAGGTCGTAGTTTATTCGTTATAAGTCTATTCGACGAACGGCCAATTGATTTAAAAAGCTTGCTGGGAGATCTTGATTTCATATGAAGACGGCTCGGACTCAAACCATACCAATCATGGAGAAAAACAGTCGTGAAAATGGTGTCTCGCAAAGACAGTTTTGCGGCAAGTTTATATTAGTAAAAGCTGATGGAATTATATATTTTTCGTCGGATTTCAAACACTTGTATCTTTTTCGTTATAAGCTCGTTTTCTATGTTCTTTATATCCCCGGAATCGTGGGACAACCTATTAACATATTCTTGATAAGTTGGGACGGCTAGGTGTCGGCTAACACCTCAAAACAGCCCTTGAAAATTGTGCAACAGCAAGGTATTTTCTGGAAAAATATAAGTTTCGTCGCCTAATCTTTGAAAAATCATAACTTTCTCATTGTAGGTCGGTTTTTAGTGATTCAAGCGACCACGGTTTCGTTTTTGAAAGTATTTTCTAAATCTTTGGTCCAAAATTACACCCTAGCCCCTGAGTTTCCCACGTTTTGCAAAATGGGACAGCAACTATATATAAGTGTCAAATCTTGGTTTTCCTAGTTACTAACTTGTTCAAAAACCAACCAAACAACTTCAAATGATCCCAAATCCTACCATACACCTTCTTAGGGTGTCATGGGGTCCTAAACATCATCAACCTTGCTAATCTACCAAGGATCTCATAAGGATGTTAATAAAACTTATAGATCTAGGGTTTATTATGAAAATGAACAAAGTGGTATAGATGACTTAAATACTTGCATGTTTAGCTAATATATCTTGAAAATACATCATGTTATTATTCAAATGAAAGTATGAAATGATAAAAATAATTACTTGAAACTTACTAGTGAGATGATGAAGTTTAAAGTATCAAGGTTCTTAAATACTTCTTAGTTTTTATTTCAAAACTTAAAAGAGAAGTATACTAGTGTTATAAATTCACTTGAATCTTGAAAAATCTCCATGTTTTCTTCTTCTCTTGTTGTTGCCGTGAGTTAGATGGGGAGGAAGGAAGAAAAGAACAAGTTTCCTTGCTTTTTGATTTTGTAAAATGTGTTATATGTTGACAATTTAAGTTTACTTTGAAAAATATCTTGATTAAATGGCAAAATGGTGATTAAGTAGTCAAATGAAAGTAGAATACTTACACATTTACATTCAATATGTCGACCATGGTGTATATCTAGGATAATATTTGAGGTTTTGTGTAGTATTAAGTGTATTGTTAGTCATTTAGTGTATATAACGTGTTACGTTATAAGTTTTGGTTACAGTGTTTGCTAGAAATCAATTTTTACAAAACAAAATGGAATATATGAAAGTCGTAAAAATTATAAAATCACATTTCTCGCGGGTATCGGGTGAATAAATAGTTGTCGTTTTGAAATTACTGAAAACCGTTGAAGTTATAAACGTTTAATGATACGTATATCAAATAAATTCAAAACGTCGGGTAAATTAATAATATAACTTTTATATTACTGAAATGAGTATGAAAAATATATCTGGACCATAGTCGGGATTGTCGGATCAATTATTCAAAATAATTGCTTGTATTATAACGTTTATTAAATCGATAACCATACGTATACTGAAATAATGCAAACTCACACATGAATGTATGCAGATGATGTTACTGATGATATGCAGACTAATTCTAGTCTACGTGATGTTGCTCAAATGTGTTCCCTGAATACGCAGCTAAATCCTTAAGGTTACGCGAATTCGACACTTGAAAACTAGATTTACTGAAATGCCGAATGACAAACTTTTTCTCGGGAGTGAATAGTGTTTGATGAATAGTAAATTTTTTGGAGGATGTCTCAAAGTCTTAAATCGACTTCAAAAACGATGAATAGTAAAATAATGAATAGTGTTCTATGAATAGTAACCAATGAATAGTAAATTTGAAAAGTTCAGGAAATGACCTGAATTTACGAGTTGTCACACCAACTGGCTAAAAAGTGGGGCTCAGGGGCTCAATCTAGGATTGAGACTGAGTTTCCATCCAAAGATTCACCTCTCTGGGAAGTTAACACATCCCGAAGTGATGAGGACAGACATGAAACTAATGAGGAATTGATGGATCAATTTGTACAACATGACATTGCCTATGATACACCTCTCGGACCAGGTAACACAGGTCGAAGTGTTGAGGCTAGACTTGAAACAGAACCTGAGACTTTGATGGAAAATGTAAAAATGTCAAGTCTGGTGATCCACCTCTCGGGTCAGGTAACACAGACCGAAGTGGTGAAGACATTCTTAAACTTTTAAATGAATTGACGGTCACTTGTACAAAATTGTCAAAACAAGTTCTTGGTCTCAGAAGGCAACTATAAATGGTGAAATCTTCTCAAGGTGCTCAGATCAGAAGGTTGAGGCAAAGGGTTAAACAACTTGAGGGGATGAAAAGATCAAGAACTTCACACTCACAGAAATCCAAACCTGGTTTGGGGGAGGATGCTCCCAAACAGGGGAGGAATGAAGATGAGGAAAAAAAGGGTCAAGGGGAGGTTGACAAGGAAAAAGATGAAAATGTTGGTGGTATTCCTGAGAATGAAGGTAATGTGGATATGGATGTTGGTTCTAGTAAGGATAATTTTGTTGTCAAGGATAGGTCTGGGAATGAGGTGGTACTTGAAACAGTTGAAAAAGGTGTTAGAAGTGACATTGTTACTGATATTGATGAGAAGAAGACACAGGATGATTCTGCTGCTGTTACAGGACATTCTGCTGTTGGACTAAAGAATACTGCTGCTGGTTCAGAAAAGGGTTCTGCTGCTGAATCAGATGATGATACCATTCCTATAGCCCAAGTCATGCTGAACCTTAAAACAACACAACAACAACAACAACAATCACTACAAAAACCTAAACCTGCTGCTACAATGAAACAACCAACATCTTCAAAACCAGAAGTCAAAGGAGTTGTAATAAGAGAACCTGCACAATCATCCAAACCTGTACAACTAACCATTTCATCAACTGACAAAGGCAAACGTATCCTAGTGGAAGAACCTAAGAAGAAATTCAAATTTATGGATGCTGTTGCAAAGGAACAACAAAGTAAGTCTGATGCTGATGTCGCAAGAGAAATGGAAGCACAATGGAATGCAGATGTTGAAATGGAAAGACAGAGGCAATTATAGGAGGATTGGGAAGTGGCAATGAAAACTCAGAAGGAGGAAAGAGAGAAGTACACTCCTGAGGAACAACAAGATGCTATAGCTGATATGCTTGGAGCATTTAAAAAGAAGCAAAATCAGAAAAAGGGAGAGTACAAGAAGAAGAAACCTTCAAAAACTGATGAGTACAACTATATGAAGATGTATCTGAGAAACCAAGCTTATTGGAAGCCTAGTGCATTTAGAGGGATGAGTAGAGCTGCTGTTGCAAAGTCTTACTATGAGACTCATGCAAGACTCAACAGACCAATTGAACCCATAACAGATGCTGAGATTAAGAAACTTACAAGAAGAGTGGATTCAAAGGCTTATCTTAATCTAGAATCTCAAGTTACAAAGCCTAAAGAAGTAACTGAAGTTGTGCAAGAAAAGATAGTGAAAGAGAAAGAGGTTGTAGGTGAAGCTGAGAAGGAAAAAGAAGTTGTTGAGAAGCAGAATGTTGAAGAGACAAAACCTGAATCTACTATTGGTGTGAAAAGAACAGGAAAAAGAAGGTTAAAGTCTATTAGAAGGAAAAAGAAAAGAGCTAAATCTGTTGTAATGAGTGATTCAGAAAGTAATTCTAAATGTGAGAAGGAATCAAATGCTAATGTGTATGGAACTGAAGAGGTAAATGCAGATGACATAAAGAGGATTATGGATGTTACAGTTCATAAACCACAAGAACAACATGAAGTAGCTAATGCAGTTCCCTTGGAATCAAAGTACCCAATCATTTCTTATACACATGATATTCAAGATGGTAGTGAAGCATGGTGGGAAATCAAGAGATCAAATGGCTTATGTCAGAAGTTTATTAGATTCTCACAAATACTGCATTACATGGATAAGGATGATATAGTACAGCTCTGGAGGATGTATAAGGAAAATTATGGGGATAGAAGACCAGATGTGATTTATGAAAGGCTGCACTATTACTATTTGAGGAATATGTTTGAGCCAAATGAGAGGGATATTGAACGGATGGATTTGTTAATTTCAACCAAGGTTCATAAATGGTATTTATATCAATCATGTGGAGTACATGAGTTGGTTGGTAGAGGTGTAGGTGTATACATGCTGGTTGAAAAAGACTACCCATTTACCAGAAATACTGCTATTCTTACTCAGATGTTACAACATGGTAAGTTGAGGTTACAGAGAGCATTTCTTTCAGATCATCAAGCATATGAGTTAGTAGATAAGTATAAAAAGATTCTGAAATCAAAGACTTCAAAGCAGTAAGTGTTTGGAAGCATCCTCTTTGTGTATATCTGTGCTTAGAAGAAACTTGTATATTTTAGAGGAAAATATCAAGTTTAGGGGAGGATTGTTGGGTTTAAAAGATACTGCTGCTACTTTGAAGATGCTGCTGCTAAGTATTTTATTCTGCTGCTCATGGTGTTAATGGAAAATATACCAAGTATGATTCTGCTGCCAAGCTTAATCATTCTACTGCTAGTATATTTATTCTGCTGCTGGTGACAACTGAAGAATGGTGAAATAAGCTAAGTCTCATACTACTGCTAGCCTAAGAGGATTCTGCTGCTAGAGTAATGATACTACTGCTTATTAGATATGTATAGTTTGTTTATGGTAAAGATACGAATAGATATTATTCTTATTTAGAAAGTTTTTGTAACCGACTAGGACTCCTTAGAGTATAAAAGGAGGATCTAGGGTTAGGGTTAGGATATGATTGTTTAGCATACGTATCTTTTGTAATTCGATCACTTCAAGGTTATCTTGTAACCCTATTGCTTTTGAGCAGCCGTATTAAATATATTGAAGTGTTGTTTAAGAATTCTTTTGTGTTTGATTATTAATTCTTCTTAAGATTAATTACTAGTTTCCGCATAGTAATTAATGGATCATTCAAGAACAGTTTCTATACCTATTGCTTTAGGTTTATATCTAAAGTAATTAACAAGATCGTTAAGCTCATCTGGGATCAACATTTATATGCAATGATCATAAAAATGTAGGCTTCCTATGTATTATACAAAATACACAATAAAAGTGAGAAACCTAAAACAAAACATTGTACAACATTATTGAGTTTATAAGCTTTATGTAAATAACTACATGATGTCCCACATAGATAAAATAGTAAACTTAAACCTACTTTATAAAACGTGATGTGCATGACATGTATGTGTTGGGCTTAGTATGAAGTTCTATTATATCTTTGGCGGTTATTTGTAATTATACATTTAGCTGCTCAAGTTATAATAGAAATTTATATGAATGCTTAACTTTTTTTTAGATAACAATCCTGTATATATATATATATATATATATATATATATATATATATATATATATATATATATATATATATATATATAATAATAATAATAATAATAATAATAATAATAAAACAAATACAAAAAATAAAATCGAAACAAGTCAATTGGAACTTCAATAGAAAATACCTAATAGGGTGCAAGTTTCCTTATGTAGCCGATAATCATTTACAAACTACTAACAAGCTATAAACATTCAAACTAAAAAATCTTTAATTGTTGGGCTATAAGAGATTTCATGTTATTAATATTGGGCTACTAACAAATCCAATATGTTAATTGTTAAGATAAGTTAACATGAGTGGGCCTTATTTAATGTTTTTTATAGCACACTTATAATCCCTCTTGATAACATTTTAATGTCATAACAAAAAACCAATGTTGAAAATCAAATAACATTCTAACTTGATAAAACGAACGTTAACAAAGACAACAAATGAAACTTACACTTGTGTCTCATACACATGTTACACACCAAAACATTACATGAATTCATATACTAATGTTAACCATTAAATTGGCCAACATATCACACGACATCGTATGATCATACACAGATTGAAGATACTACGTTGGCTACCCTTGGTTTTTTTGGATTTATCGGAAGATATGCAAGATTATTCTTAACATAGATGAACATAAAAGATCTTCATAAGCAGTATTAACGCTCAATGAAATCAGTACAAACAATTTCCTAGCAGTACTAAGTAGCAGTACTAAGAAAAAACGATCAGTACTAACATCAATGCATATCAGCAGTACAAACGTATCAATAGCAATATTAACTACTATAGGCAGTACTAACTTTCCTGAATATCAATATTACCATACCAGTAGCAGTATAAATCAACTTATACCTTCATTAACCCTTCAGTCCAAAATACATCCTTATAAATAAGTGTCAAACAAACTAAACACCATTTTCTATACTTATATACGCATTTAACTAATCCTAAACCTACCAGAACAGATACATTGTAATAACATACCATACTTGATATATACAAAAACAAGCTACCAAAACCAAAATACATCCTTATAAATAAATGTTAAACAAGCTAAACTTCATTCTCTATATTTAGATACACCTTAAACTACACGATACTCATTCCATTGAAAGCACAACATCACCCTTGCTTAATAACACTCCAACATCAAGAGTGAAATTGACTTCTTGCTTTTCAACGAATCCAACTTCATTCATAATGTATTTCCATTCTCCAAGCATAACAACATAGTCATCAAACTCTTTGACTTTTGATTTACCACTGTATTTTCTTAACACAATGTCCTTCTCAAAGGATGAATGCAAGTAACACAGTCTGACCTTGGTTGTATCATTAGAACCAAAATAATTGTATAGCTTGTGTTTTCTAACAAAACCAGCTGGTATTGTCTGTTCAGATGTATTAAACACATATTTAGAATTTAAACCAAAACAAAGTATATAAGAACTACTATATCAATATGGTATGCACTTACAATATAACCCTTCATAATAGTACGGCCATGCTCCTTAACAAAACTATAGCCATCATCAATTGTTTTATTTAACACGCCAGTATTTTTATGGCTTGAACTGCCACACTCCTAAAAAATCTTACTATATCAAAAACCAAAACAAATATATTGAATAATTTTAGTACAACGTAGTTGAAACAAATTTTAATACCGTAAACCGTTTCTTGCCATGACAAGGTCCTTTTCTTCTCTTCACAGATTCAAAATTGTTATCAGCTTCAACAATCTTATCAGATACAAAAGCATCACCTTCTTCAACCTTTATAACTTTTTCCACACTCACTCCCTACAGTTGAGTATCATGAGAATATATTGATTATCAAAAAACATAACAAAAACTTAACATGTAAAAAGTTAAAAACTGTTTAATTATACAAACCAGCTCAAATGGAGGACATTTTAAACGACTATCCGATGAAGTCAATGACCAAGGACGAGCATTTTTCCAAAACGCATAATGTAAGAAACATTTATATGTCAGCGAACAAAAATACTACATACACACCATCAGAAAAAATATATATATATATATATATATATATATATATATATATATATATATATATATAATATATATATATATATATATATATATATATATATATATATATAATAATAATAATAATAATAATAATAATAATAATAATATAATAATAATAAAAAACATGATAACTTACGTCGAAATTCAGGGTCCTGACGAAACCCACAAGCATCATGGATGGTCACGATAAAATGATGCCCAACGATAAAATACACAACAGAAGTTTGACTACCGTCAATCATATGTTTTTCGCAATATTTCTCTCATTCAGACCCACACAACCAGTCGGTTTGTTCTCATCAAAATCCAAATACACCCTCATCCACCTGTCACAAGTTCTAACACAATACAACGTCTGTTTTTTAAATTCATATCCTTTAAAAAAAAAAACTTTTTGGCAGCAGCTGCAGACGAATAATACAAAATTATCTAATTAAATTAATAGAAATCGGAAATACATAGTTTCTTAACTCATAAACATACAAACAAGGACTTTACAATGTACCTATCTTAAAGAACTCGTCTTTGACGTCTGTGCAACACAACTAGACATTTTTATTCCGTTCGCTATCTTGACAAATCCATTACCACTATTACCATGTTCATCAAAATGGCTAACAAGAACATATTGAGCATTCCTAATGTCAAATAAAACAAACCAACCCTGCTTAAGCCCACTCTCTTCTACATATCGTTTCCATTCCTCTCCATATATCAGTCCAACATTACCATCAACGATGCAGATCTTAAACTCATAAACTTTATTCACGATCTTTGCATATAACCATTCACAATCTTTACTATCTGTTAGTTCAAACAATTTTATTGGAATTTTGAAACCACATTCATCACCATTTTCAAACTTAACTAAAAATGCCATCTGTAAGATTTAACAAATTTAATGTTAGTCACATACAATGCTATTTAAGTACATAATTTGTAGAAAAAAATGATATCATATTATTAACAAACTTAAACACAATAAAACCTTTTCTAAAATAACATAACTTTGGACTTAGTACTGCTCCTTTAAACTTAGTATTGCTAAAGCTTTTTATCAACATTGAGATTCCAGCAGTACTAACTTTCAAGTTAGCACTACTCCTTTAAACTTAATACTGTTAAAGATTTTTAGCAACTGAATAAGCACTCTAACAGCTAACAGACTAATCAAGTCTAATATACCACACCTAAAAAGCACTAAAAATCCTCATTAGGCCAAAATGAAATACAACTAAACAAACATTATATGTAATTTGAGATATAAAAAAGCCAAATAAAATACCAGTAATAAAATCATGCCAATCACAATCTATAATCAATATAAATGGAAAAGGAAACATAATTGTAATATACAAAAACCATTCACGTAATACACCATAATGTTACACACATGAAAAAGTGACTTAAATGCATAAAAAGACACTTACCATGTATAAAAAATACCTAATTACAACATTTGGGGTTTCTTAAAGTAAACAACATATCCAACATGCAATATCAAAATCTTACAATTAAACAAGAAATCTAATTACAACCAATCCCTGATCTGGCGAAACACCTTATTTTAATGACATTATTATACTATATTAACTAAGAACTTAAAACGTAACTAAATAATATACCAACACATACTCTTAAACTAACTCAATATTCATACTGGGTTTATAAATGTTTTAGAAAAGAAAAAAAACGAAAAAAAAAAAAAAAAAAAAAAAAAACCTTTAATGATTGCAGAAAAAAATCGGATGATGGTGATAAGTGTGTTTGTTTGTTTAGTTACAGGAAGATTGAAAGATACAAAAAATACATTACCTTATTAAATGGTTACAAATTAAATCAACCTAAACAAATTGATGTAATGATTACCTATTTTGTTAATGCAACACTCTATAAATATTTAACATGCATTGAAAATGTGTATCATGTATAATCCATGTAAACATATTGTAAAAAATTTTAAAGTTACCTTTTGAAAATCATAATACCTCATACGAACTATGTGCATTATAGCTTTTGGAAAGAAAAAAACCACCAGTTTACTATCACATATAAAAATAGCGAGAATTATCTTAAGCCATTATTATTTAAAATGGCGCTTCAATTTAAAACAGTACAAACAATCAAACACTCAAACAATCATATCATACAATCAAACAATCAAAATTTTAAATAAAAAACATTACAACATAATATACTCAAAAAAAATAAACAACACGTAAGATCATTATAATACCTGGGAAAAGGGAAATGTATCCCGGTCCAAAAACAAAACGAACTCCAAAGGCATTTCTATACAAACATAAACCAACATACACTTATTAAGCAGCATCTTCAAAATAATAGTTTGTCCAAGAACTACAAATACACTAATACTGAGTATGTAAAACACAACAAAACAAAATAAAAACCAAACGTAGGCAATTGCTAATCGCTAAATAATCCAAGATTCATTTTTTATGTGTCTCGGTAATTAACAATTATAATAAAGACCGTGAAAATTACAAAAGAAAAAATTACAAGGCATGCCCGCCTATCGGGCGGGCTTCGACAACTAGTGTATATATATATATATATATATATATATATATATATATATATATATATATATATATATATATATATATATATATATATAATATATATATATATATATATATATATATCCACATATTATATATAACATGATGCGTATGACGTCATCAAATGCAGGATTGATGAGTAAGCAGCTGGATTGATGACTAATCATGCTCTTAATCCACCTAAGCACGCCACATAAGCAAAGTTTGACCAAATTAATTCGAAAGTTGACTTTTAATTCCGAAATTTTAAAAAAGACACTAGAGATTCGAACTTGGGTTGTTTATATAGCTTAAGTATATGTCAATGTTACCATTAGACCAAATCATTTTTTGTGACATATCTTCCACAAAAAATAACTATAATCTTCTTCTTGAATGACCAGGCGGAATTTTTGAAAAGATATATACTTTCTAAACATGTATCCCGGATTTTTTTCAAAATATGTTTAATTTATAGAATATATGATTTGAAAGATAAGTTTATAATATATTTTGTATAAATATTTTAT
Organism: Artemisia tridentata subsp. tridentata; assembly: GCA_021014915.2. Taxonomy (NCBI): domain Eukaryota; kingdom Viridiplantae; phylum Streptophyta; class Magnoliopsida; order Asterales; family Asteraceae; genus Artemisia; species Artemisia tridentata. The sequence continues at coordinate 117,823,141 of CP139503.1, forward strand.
TCCTATATTTAAGATCATATACCTACTTTGACAACGTTTCTTCTCAAGCCAAAAACACCCTCCAAGTCTTGCAAGAGGATCTCATAAGATTAATACGGGTACTCCTTCAGAAGGTATATTTTTTACATATAATTTAACCAATGTGTTGTTGTAATTTTATTGCTATTGTTGTATAATTAATCTAATGTTTACATGGACAATCATATATATAGCAAACATCTATTTTCAAGGTTGTTATATTCTTATTGATGTTGTTGTTGAAGCAATCCAATGCAAGAGGGTCTCATAAGAATTTTACGAGTACTCCTTCAGAACGTATGTTTTTTACATATAATTTAACCACTGTGTGGTTGTAATTTTATTGTTGTTGTTGTATAATTAATCTAATGTTTACATGGACAATAGTTTTTTAGCAAACATCTATCTGTAAGGTTGTTATATTCTTATTGATGGATTGACATATCAATCCAATGTTTTATTGCAAAAAGTTTTTTCAATTGATCATAGTTGCTAAAGCACAAAAAAAAAATTACAAGAGGATATTGCAATAGGATCTCATAAGAATAATACGGGTACTCCTTCAGAAGGTTTGTTTTTTACAGATAATTTAACTATTAAGTTGTTGTATTTTTATTGTTGTTGTATAATTAATCTAATGTCTACATGCACAATCATTTTTCAGCAAGCATCTATTTGTAAGGTTGTTATATTCTTATTGATGTTGTTGTTGAAGCAATCAAATTATTTTATTAGCTAATATAATTTATCAATTGATCATAGTTGCTAATGCACAAAAAAAAAAAAAAAAATCAACAAGAGGATCTCATAAGAATAATACGGGTACTCTTCGGAAGGATTCATGAGTAAGCAGCTGGATTGTTGTATTTTTATTGTTGTTGTATAATTAATCTAATGTCTACATGCACAATCATTTTTCAGCAAGCATCTATTTGTAAGGTTGTTATATTCTTATTGATGTTGTTGTTGAAGCAATCAGATTATTTTATCAGCTAATATAATTTATTAGCTATTTTGTATTCTTAAATTCACATGAAAAATAAATTCTCTTTAACAGGTGAATGTTTGATACTGGCATACCTGGAAGTAGAGCTAAAAGTCATGGTTCAGACTCCTTACTGTTATGGGAAAAAAATTTCAAAAGGTTAGTACTGTCACTTAAAAATTTAGTACTGGTATGAGTATATTTGCAAAAAGTTTTTCAATTGATCATAGTTGCTGGTGCACAAAAAAAAATTAACAAGAGGATCTCATAAGAATAATACGGGTACTCTTCGGAAGGTATGTTTTTTTACATATAATTTAACCATTACGTTGTTGTATTTTTATTGTTGTTGTTGTATAATTAATCTAATGTCTACATGCACAATCATTTTTCAACAAGCATCTATTTGTAAGGTTGTTATATTCTTATTGATGTTCTTATTGAAGCAATCAGATTATTTTATCAGCTAATACAATTTATTAGCTATTTTGTATTTTTGAAATCACATGAAAAATAAATTCTATTTAACAGATAAATGTTTGAGAGTGTCATACCTGGAAGTAGAGATAAAATTCATGGTTCAGACTCCTTACTGCTATGGCGAAAAAAATTCAAAAGGTTAGTACTGTCACTTAAAAGTTTAGTACTGGTATGAATATATTTGTACTGCTAGATAGATGTTGGTACTGGGTCGAATTTACGGCTTTATTAAAATATCCGTTGAGGACTTATGTTGATATTATTATTACTGATATTTATTTATTAGGGGCTGCTTTTTGTATATTTTTTACTTCTAATATATTTTTTTCATTTTTGTTGAATGAAAAGTTATCTTTTACTTGAAGGTACTCCAGTAGAAACCCTAGTAATTATTTCATAATATTTCAATTCACTTTCTTCATCTTACTTTCTAACCCAAATTACTTTAATCCCAGCAGTCAAATCAATAATTTACCAACAGTCATGGCTACTTTAACCTTTGCCAACAAGCACAACATGGTAGCTTATTTGGAAAAAGCAGCGGATGACACCAAATACCATCAGATAGTCTACTTTTTAAATGCTTCTCACATAAGGTATTGTTTAACATTAAATCCTACTATATATGTTTCCCAAATCAAAGAGTTTCGGCAGAGTGCCACTGTCAAAACATTTGAAGATGGTGACACCGAATTAATTGCAACAGTTGATGGTAAATCTATCACTCTTACTGAATCATCAATCAGGCGGCATCTCCGATTGGATGATTCAAATGGTATTAGTTCTATGCCAAACACCGAAATTTTTGAAATTTTAAGCAGAATGGGTTACAATATTCAATAAGAATCTTTAACTTTCCAAAAAGGGGGTTTTGCCCCACAATGGAGGTTTTTAATTCACACCATCCTTCACTGTCTCAGTCCTAAGAAAACCTCGTGGGAACAGTTCAGTAGCAATATCGCGACCGCTCTCATCTGCTTGGCCACTGACAGAACTTACAATTTTTCTAAACTTATCTTTCAAGCCATGCTTAGAAATGTTGATATCAAATCAAAAATTTTGATGTATACTAGGTTCATACAAATTATTTTGAACAAATCTAAATATCAACTTCTTCCTCATAAAAATGTTTATCTCACTCCCAAGCTTTCCCAAAAAGTTTTCAGTAATATGAAGATGTCCTCAAAATGGTATAATGAGGAAGAGGTCCCTTTATTTGATTCTATGCTACAAGTACATGGTGAAGGATCAACATGTCAAGTTGTTCCACATCACACACCAGATAGGTCTATATCCAGAGAGGGCTCTGTTGTTCCTCAGCACCGAGACCCTGCAACTCCCCATGTAGCAGATGAGGCTGGCTTTGTCCTTACAGAAAGGGCTGCTTCTACTGTCTCAGGTTTAGAAAATGGGCAGGACATAAGTAATGTACATAATAAACAATCGATGGCAACACCCCCAGGTGCAAGTTCCTATGAACCCAGTACTATTGGTGGAATCGCAGGCCAACGCGAGAAATTTGCTGGCTCAGAAACTCACCACATGGTGGATCATGAGTCTGTGCCCCATGATGCACCTGTCTATGAAGGTAATACATCAGGAAGTGCTGAGGGCATCCAGACACTTAAGGTATTGATGGAAACATGTACAAAATTGTATCAGAAGGTTATTGCATTGGAGTCTGAGCTCAATTCTCATAATTCAAAAATAAAAAAAAATGGAGGCTGGGCTCACTTCTCACAAGAGGTTGTTTACCAATGTGTATAAAAAGCTGGTGCGTAAAATAAAAAAATTGGAACAGTAGTTCAAGACACTTAAAAGAAAGAGGTCGGCTCACATGGTAGCATCTTTTGAATCATCTCCTTCGTCGAGTTCATCGGATAGTGAGGGTGCAGATAAAGGTGGGGGATCCTCCAAACATGGAGGGAAGATTGCCCATATTGACCAAGATCCATGTGTTTTTATTGTTCGAGAGCAGTATGAGACTCATGAGAGGCAAGAACAGCAGATGGATTATGATGCTGCACAGTTTGCTGAAGGAACTGGTTGATTTGATGAAGATAATGATGAGACAGAACATGATACTGCCAGTGTTGAAGGTGCTGCTATCCTGCAAAGTTTAATGGATGCTGGGTATAAAGGTTCTGCCAGTGCATTTTATACAAGGACACCACGAAAATCAAATGCATACAAGGGAAAAGGAATAATGACTGAGCAAGAACCATCAAGGAAATTGTCGACGAAGGAAAGAGCACGAATAGCATTGGATGATGATTTGGTTCAGAATGGGAAGCAAATGGATATTGATGAAGAGGGTATTGGTTATGGAAATGGTGGTGACAGTACAAAGTTAACGGTACAAGATGTTTGCATGGAAGAACGTGCTGTTAATGTTTATGAAATAAAAAGGGTAAAAAAAGGAAAGGCACCCATGACAGTAGATGAAGCTGCGCAAGAAGCTGAGAAAAAAAATAAAGTTAATACAAAAACACAAGTTCAAGAAGACTTGGAATAACAATTAGCAAGAAAGGCCCGGGAAAATGAAGTTGCAAACTTTACGGATACTCCAAAATTGCAAATGAAGAGAGTAGCTTCAGATGCTATTGTGACAGAACAAGATAAAATACAACAACTAATTTCTTCTGATACAGTTGTGAGGAAGAAGAGTATAGAACTATTAGCAGATGAAAGCATAACTGATGAAGAAAAGTCATAACTGCTTGAAGATTTTATTAACTTAAAGAGTTATGCAGAATCCTATAATCAGATAACACAGACTATTGGTAAGAATAAAGGTCAAAAGAGAATGAAAAACCCAACAAAGGCACAAGTCATCAGAGAGATGAAGATGTATCTTATGAATCAAGCTGGGTTGACGGCAGTTCAGTTGAAGGTGAAATCAGATTTAGAAATTGAATCTTTGTATTACAATGCATACAAAAATGCTCGAATGAAAACTCCTATGGACCAACATGAAAGATCACCAAAAAGGCTAAAGGCTACTAAGAAAGCACAACCTGGGAAGGTGGACGCACATACGGATAGAGTAAAATTATCACAAGAGAAGATGAGCAAAATGTTAGTTAAAGTGCCAGAAATTCTACATGTTGAACCACTTCAATATAGACATCCAATAATTGACTGGGAGATTTACATAGATAAATTTGGGAAAGCTTGGAAGGTTACTAGATTTGGTGGAGAGACAGCAGTGTACAAGAATTTTGAAAATTTGTTGAGAGCTTTTGATAGAGAAGATCTGGATACTTTATGGAGGTTAGATCAAAATAAGCTTAAAACAAAGAAGAATTCTGATGTGAAAGAGCAAGAGCTTTGGGTTGAATTAAAGAGGTTATATGAACCAGATCCTACGGATGTTCGTTAGGATTTTCCTTTGTTTGAGCTATCTACTGTATGGGAGTTCTATGGTACCTGCAATGTTCATCGTTTGTCGGCGCAAGGTGGAATTGATATATTTATGTTAGCTGAACTAGAATATCCATTAAGTTACGAAGTACTTGCAATGATGATTTCTTTAAAGCTCAGATATGAAGAAAATTCTGAAGTAGGTCAAAATCTAATACAGATGATATATGATCAGTTTGAAAGAAAGAGACACAGTCCCTGGAGAAGAGAATAAGGTGAATTGTTTGGAAGTATCTTCTCATCATCAAAACTTGAATTTAATTCGAGACGTGTGGCGTTCACACAGAATTGATGAGAGGAATTGGAATTCACGTACTGGTGGAAAAGGACTGTGACGTTGTGAATTAAAACAATGTATATGAATGTGTACCGATTGAATGGGGAAACCCAATGAACCATGGGTGTGATTAATTGCACCAATTTGGAACAATTTATAGAAAAACCCCCGTTCCGTTAAAACAATGTATATGAATGTGTACCGATTGAATGGGGAAACCCAATGAATCATGTAACATGTGAGCAACTCCTTTGGCTACATGTTTTTATTGTGTACAAATATATTTATACTACATGTATGTTAAACTTTAAAATAGTATTGTTGGTATTTCTGAATTGTTTAAAATGTATGTACTATAACCACATTTTTTATAAGTATTGAAGATTACTAATCTATTTAAAATGTATGTACTATGAGATATGACAATATGTAATGTTGGAATATTTTGTAAATCTTAATTTTGCTACTATAATGCAATATTATGTTGGTTTGTAAAATTATTTAATTTTCTTTTCCATAGCGTGTTTGCACACAAGGGTAATGTTAATCGGAAATTAAAAGGGGACATAATAGTACTTTGTACTGGTATCAACAATACGTATATGCTATGTTGTACTGCTGAGTTGTCGCCAATATGTATTTTAATTTTGTGATGCTACACTCACGACTTGGTACTGATATTATAACCAGTTCATAAGAGTTACATTAAAACGCATTGTCACTTTAAATATACGTATTCCATTGTTTTATAAGTCATCAATTCTAACAACTTTTTTAAATGTTTATACACAAACAAGTGTGGTTTTTAATTTAAAATTTCATAACAGACAAAAATATAATTCAAGCAAAAATCATTCTATATATTTAGAAGATTGAAAGATATCAAACTTTTAAATATTTCATTCGATATTGATGATAATGGTAAAAGTTTACTAATTTAAAAAACCATAATACTTATCATAATTACAAAAGAAGTTAAAGGATCATCATTATATTCCCAACTTGACTCTTCACATATACACTTTCCAGTGTGAAATACGGCTAAACTGTTCATCTGTCATATCGATTATAAATTTTTATATAAACACCATTTGAAGATCATATTTTTAATTTTATTTTAAAAAAACAATCCTAAACTGAAGGTACTGCTGATAAAAAAAATGTCATTTACAAGGAAAAGAACACTACAAGTTGCAGATATTGAAGACCATCAAGAAGATCAACCAAAGTATGTTAAAATCTTTACACTATGTGTTATCCTATATATTTAGTAACTGAATGTGTTTGATTTTTTTGTAGCAAGCAGCCCAAACAGGAAGGAAATGAGGTGTTGTCCAATGAAAACCAATCACTTGCAGAAATATTTCAATCAGAAGAAACATCTGAAGGTACTTTTTTAACATGATGAAATTAATGGTAAAAACTATATGGTATCTAACCATTGTGTTTGATTTATATTTATTCATTTATTAGAAGTTGAGGATTCTGAAAATGACGATGAAACAGAGACCATAAGTTATGTTTATGATTGGTTGATTTCTGAACAATTAGCCAAGAGAATGAGAAATTGGCAACGAAAAGAGGAACAAGATGAAAAGGTGAAAAAAGAAAGACAAGCTGCTAAGAAACTTTTGGAAGAAGATGGTGGATTTGAGAATGCAGAAGTCAGGAATGAAGAAGTTGATGTTTCTCGAGACGAAGACGACATTGACTCTGAAGACTTTGAAACTTTCATTTACGATGACTTGCATTTGGCATACTCTTTTTCTTCAACACCCTAAATTAGATTAGTAGTTAGATTTGGTTTATATTGGCATGCCACATGTTAGGCACTTTTGTACATATGCCACTACATCATCTTAGTCGCTTTTGTAGATCTAATGAATCAGAAATTGAATAGGGTTGTAAAGTTCATTATTAGGGTTTCATTTTAGCTGCTTATGATTTAAGGTATCTTTTATCCATTTTCAAAACGCTTAAATTGAGTATTTCCGATAGTAATAGGAAGTTGCAATCGGTTGCGGTTCCGTCGTTAAGTTCGGTAAATGAGTTTATTGAGGCTAAGAATAAATGTGTGAATATTAGTTTGACTATTGAGAGTTTGAATATGTGCATTAAGGTTATGCCACTATGTTATGTAGAATAGTACTTGGTGAATTTGATCAATACTTTGTGATTAATGTTAACGTATAGGTTAAGATTCATACATAAACTAGATGCATTTTTGTTTTGGGATTTATGTTTAAGAATATGATGTAAACACATTAGGCGTTAATAATGTTGACCCGATAATTGAATCCGCTAAAGAATGTGGAATCAAAGTACATCCTAACCTGATAAAACTTTTATTTTGTTACGTTACAATAGCATACTTGATTTTAATGTTTTAATGTCATTACAGAAAACCAATGTTCAAAATAAAAAAATAAAAACACTCTAACTTGATAAAACGTACTGCCAGTGTTGAAGGTACTGCCAGTGTTGAAGGTGTTATTATATATTTAGCAGCCAAATGTATAATGGAAGTTTATATGAATCCTTAACTTAAAAAAAATAATAACAAATAAAAAAAAATAAAAAAATAGAAAAATAAATCAATAATCCGTGACGACTTGAACATGCACAGTTACACAAAAAAGAAATATCATACACTAAAAACGGGGTTATCAAGCCAACCTTGATGCGGTTTTACACGGACATAACCATATTGTCTACAAAAGCCATAAAATCCTGAAGCATGTAATTACAATCAATTTATCCCAAATTCAATATAAGTCCATAAAACACTACTTAAGTGACAACTGCACTTTAACATACATCAAACACAGCCACCAACGGAATAGGCCCATTAAACAACTGAACTTCAAAAGCCGGATCGACTGTTGTTCCAACCATCTGGAATCTGATCATTTTGTTCATTGGAAACTGGAAATCTTTGGCCAAGGTCCTCCAATTTGTCCTAAAGTTCATATGATCGTTTCTCCATAGCCTATCAGCATGACGCTCAAATTTCATGACTACACGGCGTTCACTGTCCATCCTCCTTAGAAGTGCATGGGTAAATCGATGCAAATTGTTATCAAAAACAAAACCACTTGGTATAGTCTGAAAGCAATTACAACAACTTAATAACTTCAACTCTTTTACTATTAAATAACTATTAAAAATTTCAAACTACATAATGTATATAAAGAGACAACCCTTACCATTCTTCCGGAATCGACCACAAACGGGAAAAGCCTTCGGTAGAAAGTATTCTCTTCAGACAAATGCACTCCATGTTGGAACCAATTACACCCGTGTACCAACCTTACATCTAACGAATATCAACAACAAAGTAAACGTTACATATTCACTGACGAATACAACTGATTCACCATAAATGTTACATATTCACAAACAAATACAACTGATTCACCTCAAATTAACATGTAAAATTGAATATATATTTAAAAAAAACGTAATACTACCTGGCTCATTTGCATCATGCCCTTGAACAAATGCAAGACGTGTGGGGTAATGATGTTCATGTATGAGCTGAAAACCATCATTATCAAACCTCATCAATGCCAATCGCATACCAGTCTTTTTGGTCAACACAACTCGCTCACCAACCATTAGATTTGCACGATGAACAACCGTATTCCAGTGAACATTAAACTGGAAACCAACGCTATCCAAAGTCCCAAGAATAACACTTTGCTCTGCAACTACATATATTTCAGAATCGGAAAATTCAATCTGCAAATCATTGTGTTCAACGCCTTGAAGGAACTCCACAGGAAACCACTAATCAAACAAAATTCAAAAGTATTAAAACAAGCTTTATAAATTCCATAAATTTTACATATATACAATTATAACATAACTTTACCGGTGATGAACTTCGATCAACCCCAACTTCAGCAATGCACCTAACCAGCCTGTTCCGTGTATGAATTCTCCCATAACCACCGCTCTCCCGTCCATCTGCATCATACGCTGTAACAAAAAAGGTGTCTGCAGCCTCCTTTATGAAATGCAAAGTCCTAATATTCAAATAGCCGCTTTGCTCTATGAAATTATCCCACCATGCACCAGATATACTCCATTCTTCGCTACCTCTTTTCCGACAAATAAAAACTTTCCTTTTAACCCGATTATTATTAATCAGGTACACATAGTCATTATTGTTGTAGTAGTTAATATGATAGTAATCAGGCAGTACCTATGGTTTTACAAAAAATAAACAAACACATGAACAAACAAACTCAAAGAACGTGTATAAAAAGATTATTATGGGAATATAATTCCATAAATACCTACCAATGTTCCCATATTTTCCACATGATTATAATCCGTGATGAATTGTGTTGTCATTGTTCTGCAACCATTCCAAAAACACAAGACATTTAGCAAAGATGAAATCACGAACCAGTGCTTCAAATACACACTCAAATACTATTCTAATAACGAACACCAGTACAACATGTATGAAATAACAGCCAAACAAAACATCTGCATCAACCCCACCAAAGGATTAAGATCATTCAAAACAACTAAAAATTACCTTGATCCACAGTAACTCATAACAGACTTCAATTACCTCCTTACTCTGTCTCGATTCCTTTTTATTTCCTTTCTTCTCACTCCCTCGATTCTTCTTCACATGAGCATGAAGCATTTTGTAAAATATCTCTATCTTCAAACATACTTGCCTTTATAAATTCAAACCACTCTTTTATTAGTATGGTATTGCAAGTAACTTTTCAAGAATGAGAACCAATACCATAACTAAAAAAAATGGTATTAATTAATAAAAGCTATTCATGTTTAAGTTGGAGACACTTGTGTGCTTCTTGCGTGAAAGAAGATAAAATGCTTCATATTCATGTGAATAAGAAAGGAGGAAATAGTGATATCAAACGAAAACAAAACATGCTGCACCGGCATGAGCTGAACCAAAATTACTCCCCTCATTTTTCATTTTTATGCAATACCAAACAGAAACAAAAATATACGTATTGTTGATATCAGTACAAACGACCCTTGTGTCCCGTTTCAATTTCAGAATAACATGACCCTTGCGTTCAAACTTTCTATGAAAAGAAAATTGAATAACTTTACAAAATAACATAATATTGCATTATAGTAGCAGAAATCAAGCTTACAAAATATTCCAACATTACATTTTGTCATATCTCATAGTACATACATTTTAAATAGATTGGTAATATTCAATACTTTTATAAACTTCGACAATTTTCTGTTGGTTTTCTTCTATCACTTTATTACGATTGAAGGTTTTCTTCTATCACTTTATTACGATCTTCAATCTTCTTCTGATGCATCAATATAATCTCTTCATCTTCTTTGTTTTTTTCTTCAACCTTTTTTATACGGTTATTATAAAGTTCAATAAGAGTTTTTTCTGTTCCAAATTGACCAGACTTACATTTTTTCCAAATAGCTTCGGAGATGCCAAAGATTTGGTATTTTGAAGGCATAGAAGGAGGAGGAGGATCTCTTTCACGTTTTTATTTCTTTGAATCAGTATTTGAAGATGATGAAGCCATTCTACTTTGAATCCTTTTAACTTAGTACTGTTAAAGTTTTTTAGCAACAATCAAATTCCATCAGTAAGCCACTCTACTTTGAATCCTTTTAACTTAGTACTGTTAAAGCTTCTTAGCAACATTCAACTTCCATCAATACTAATGGTCACGTTAGTACTGCGCTTTTTAACTTAGTACTCTTAAAGTCTTGTAACAACCGAATAACCACTATAAAACCTAACAAACTAATCAACTAATATGCCACACATAAAAAACGCTAGAGATCCTCATTATAGCAAAATGAAATACAACAAAACAATTACTATCTTTACTTTGTGATATACAAAAGATAATTAAAAATCCAAAAATAAAATGATGCCTACCACAATCTATCAATCACATATAAAAATGACTTAAATGCATAAACGAACCACTTATCATGTATAAAAAATGCCTAATTTCAGGTTTAACTGCCCCACTACAACATTTGGGGTTTTTTAAACTAAGCAAGGTATCCAACATGCAATATTAAAATCTTACAATTAAACATTAAATCTAATTACAACCAGTACTTGATCTGCAAAAAAAACTTAATTATAATTACATTATTATATTATACGTAGTATTAATTAACAACTTAAAACTTAAATCAATAACATACAGAGACACATAATCTTAAAGTAACTCAATATTCATACTATGTTTATAAATGTTCAGAAAAAAAATACCTTTTATGAACGCAGGTAATTATCGGGTGAAGGTAAGGTGATGCGTGTGTTTGTTTTTTTAACTAACTGGGAGATTAAAACCCAATATACATTGTCTTATTAAATGGTTACTCAGTATAAATTTAAAGCAACTTTTACCTATTTTGTTAATGCAACACTCTATACATATTTTAAATACATTGAAAAGTAATCATGGCTACTTTGAAGAGAGTAAGAAAATTAAATGCATGAAATGATCAAGGGTAGGCTAACTTTCATGAGTAAGCTATACCACTCGCATGCTACTCAAATACATTTGCCTTAATAAACAAACATAGCCTAATACCATAACAAAATAAAACAACCAATAATTGGTTAAGAATCATCAATATATCGTAACAAAAATTATAAGTTCAATAATGTATTTTTCTTTTTTTTTAAGCATCCACATCGGCGATGTTGACGAAGAAACATTGGAAATCAATTCAACCGCGTATACTGTCAGTTATGACTCTAACGACGACGATGTAAGCAACTTTATCAATGACGGATCCACTGATTATGAAACAACCAGTGATGATGATAGCGAGGATGAAACATGAACAAATGAAACACGATTTCCCATGTTATCATTTTACATTATTTTAAATAAACATTTAAGTTTTAATTTTTTAATAAATTAGCCTCATTACTTTTGATATGAGACTTTGCTACTTACGCATGAGATGTTTATAATTTTAACCATTTATATCTTTTCATTTATTTATTTTAAATCCATGGCATAACAATAATATGTTACTAACTTTATATGCGTAATACCATACCGACGGAGTATGTTATAAAATGTAAATTTACCGCCTCTTTCGCTATAAAAAAATATTCCATCGATAATTCACGAGTAAACCGTAATGGGAAAAAAAAATCTAACATCTTATAATTATGATATTAAAAAATGCAATAAAACAAACATCTTTAAAAACAACTTTAGAATAACTAAAACCAACCAAATTATAATTACAAGCCATGCCCGCCCATTGGGCGGGCTTTGAAGTCTAGTATATATATATATATATATATATATATATGGTTTTTTTACATTCTTCGTTTAATAACCCCTGCATACACGGGGCAAAAACTAAATACGGCAAAAATTATATTAAATTCATTTTAATACCAAAAATCCATGTATGCACGTAATTATAAATATCAAAATGAAAGCACGGGTTACAATTATTAGAATGTTGATATACAAATGAAGATATGAGATTGTACATATAGCAACGACTTATGTAATTCCTCTTTAAAGTTTAAGAAATGATGTCCAGAAAGGTTTTTTTTTTACTGTTTGTATTTAATAACCCGTACACGGGTTAAAACTAAATAAGGTTAAAAAAATTTATTAGTCGCGTAGATTAACTAAATTTAATTCAGATGTAAAACTACATGCACATGTTTCTTTGCCACTTCAAATATATGTTTCTTAAATAATTATGACAGTTTTAGAAATAATCGAATCTGTAAATAATAAAACAAATACGTTCATTGATGAAGCGAAAAGTGTACCGCTTTTAGGGGGTCATTTAAGCCCTAAATCGTATTTATTTGATCAAATATTGCCCTAAATCGTTCCTTTTGTCATTTTAGGTACTTTGGAGAAGAAATCTGGAAAAGGAAGCATTTTGGACGTTTTTGGAGCATAAAAGTGAAGAAAATGACAAAGTCTCAAAATCGGTTGGAAAAGTACCTTTGACGGCGTCAAGTATTGCTCTTGACGGCATCATGGCTTGGCAAAAGAGGTGGATATGAAAAATACACGTGATAAGCCAGAGAATTTTACAAAGGATTTCTGACGGCGTCACCCTTTAAAGTGATCAAGGCCATCACGGTTTAAGCTAAAGAGGGACGGCGTCAAGCCTTATTCTGACGGCGTCAAGCCTTGATAAGCCAGAGCGGATTTTGGAGCACTAAAGAGGGACGGCGTCAAGAAGGCCATCCGGGAATCCTAGACACGGCGAGGTGACGGCGTCAAGATCTACAACGTGACGCCGTCAGCCCTTAAACTCTATATATAGTTTTGCAATTTTTTGTCATTAGTGTGCAACTTTGTGAGGAGAAACCCTAAGACCAATTTCTGCCATTTTTAAGGGTTTTCATACCCTTGGATCTCCCATGTTTAATTGAAGATAAGTATTCATTTAATCAATCAATATGTCTATGTGTTGTTTGATTATATCTTGTTCTTGTCTTTTAATTAACATGCTAGGCTAGATTTATCTTGTGTTTGCTTGGTTCTAATGAAACCTAGCTATTGATTATTGGTTATTAGTGTGTTATTAATTGTATTGGATGATTGTTTATCGATGTTAGGCTTAAGAAAACTGGCTAACCTCCTATTCGGTAACTTGCTTGAACGTCTTAAGAAACATGAACCAATGCGTACTAAGGTTTTTATGGTTGTATTTAATGCATGAGCAAATTCTAGTGATCCCATGTTAGGAGCTTCTTAGCCGGCTCGACATAGGAGTGAAGTAGGAGCTTGTAGAGTTGGGGAAGTACGTACGCCACCCCACGATTGGTATTAAGGAATACACCCGTCATCCACGCAATTAATACACACTAATCAACCGGTAAAAGATAGTTAGGGAGTAAGGAAATTTAAGTAAACACATTTCTCTCCACATAAGTTTCACAACCTTTTCATTTTCAGTTATTTTATTTTATTTGCATTCGTAGTTATTTGGGTTAGTTGACTAGCAACTAATTCCGCCCACTCCTTCAAACCCGAGATTTTACTTGCTTTTATAAAAAATTATAAAAATACAAAAAGAATCTTCCCTCATCCTTAGACCTATTAGAGTAGTTTTTCAATCCTAACGACACTATTCCCTGTGGAGAACGATCAATCCCCCGTACTTACCACTACACTATACTACATCGGTCAGGTACACTGCCTGGTGGGGTTGTAAGCCTCTTGAGATCCCTCGAGAGGTAAAACCTGTTGTAAGGTCGCAAAACCACGCATCAAGTTTTTGGCGCCGCTGCCGGGGAATAGTTATTGTTTAGGTTGAATTTTTATTTTATTAGGTCTACTCACTAGATTCCTTTCTAGTGAGATTTTTATTTTCTTTTTCTAGGTTTTCTTTAGTCTATCTTATTTCTTTGTACTTTTGTTTGTGACACCTTCCACCTACCTCATGAGTAATAGTGATCGCTTGATCCCTGTTATTCGTATTTTCCGCCGTGCAAATTTCCAACTACCCATTCCCGCCCCCATCATAGAAAACAACAACCTTTCACCCGACCACCAGTTTGGTAACAATTCTGAGATGGAGGATTCTGACCGTGAGAATAACTATGTTAGTCCATTTTATGACTCAGACTCCGATGAGGATGCTGGTAATGGAGAAGTAGTTAACGAGGTATGGAGAAAAGGGGAAATTAATCCCTTTAAGTATGTTGACCCTAGGACTAAGATCGAAAAGGATAACCTCTTTAACATGCAATTTCCATGTAAGATTAGTTATCATAGTTTTCATGCTTATCTTAACTCATCTTTGCCTATGAACATTATCTCTCGCGCTAATTATAATAAAATCATGGTAGATGAGCTAGAATATCAAGGAGATAACATTGTTGCTAGGATTAAGCCACTACACGTATTCGTAGGAAGTTTTGTGTATTTGGTGGATTTTATGGTTATGGAGAACTTAGGAGAATTTATTGATAACAAATTAACCCAAGTCATTTTTGGAGAACCCTTCAAAAGGTTGACCAACCTTGACGAAAAACTTGTGGACGGGTTAATTACATTCTCGGATGGGGATGAAGATTTTGTTTACCAAATGCCCCGATCACATCCTAGGTTTAAGAACTTCTCCATTGAATCTTGCAATAGACTTGTGCCTATTGACTTGTTAAGTGAGAATGATAAAAGAAAGGGGCTCAAATATCCACATGAGAAAAAATAAGAGATATTATCATGGATGTATGGAGCTGAATGATGAGTACAAGAAAGATGAGGCAACAATTAGATGGCTCACACTCGGGTACGTGAGCATAAGCGACACTAGATAAGCCTGACTTTGAGTCTAGCTACAAGACTCGTTAATAATGAAAAGCGCTTCTTGGGAGGCAACCCAAGCTTTATTTGCTTTGTGTGTTTATTTATTTGTTTGTTTGTTTGATTTTATTTGCTTCCGTATGTGTGTTTAATTTTTATTATGATTGATTCATGTTCAAAACTAAATTGTGAAAATGCTTTATTTTGTTTTTAACTTCGTCTTAACTACATATAAAGGTATTTTGCAAAAGATAAGTGTAAGGGAAATCCAAATCGGTTTATTAGAACAAATGAACATGAATCATAATAATATTAAATTAACATACATATTAGTATTTTTTTGAGTCAAATGCTTGTATCGAGTCATAATGATGTTTTGCAGGATTTCCAGGAAGTAAGGTATAGGTTTTTCCAGAAATTTTCCGGAAACTTAACATGAGAATTCTGTCAGATCATTTCTGACGGCGTCAGGTTTTAATTTTCTGAAATTTTTGAAAGTTTTGTTTTCATAAAAAGTTTTTATTAAATCTCTAACTTATAATCTCCAGGAATCTGCAAAATTATCATTCCACAAGCATTATATCCTTATATAGAATTTATCCCGCCGATGTTATGCAGGTTTTCGTGTTTGTTTTCTCAGGTTTAACAGGTTATTTTGGACAAGGAGATGTATTTGGAATCAAGCTTTTGGCGATGCAGTAGTCTTGGAGCTTCTACATTTTCTTGGAAGAAGATCTAACCATGTTGCCACATTATCCACCGAACGAATCAGGGGAGTATTTGATTTCATTCTTTTACCTTATTACTTTTACATCTTGTTATTTGAACATTGGGGACAATGTTCATCTTAAGTGTAAGGGGGGGGGGGGTAAAATACGATACTTTAGAGAATACAAGTGCGCTTGATTTTTGTTTGTTTAATAGTAGATGTGTAATAAAACTGAGATAAATACCTGTTAGGGCAATTTTAGTGCCAAATTTAAAATTTTTTACAACATTTAGGAGTGAAACTTTGATCTTAATGAGCGTCTCATGGATAGGAGTTATATGACTAGCACAAAAAAAACCGTACCACTAAAAAATTTTCCACCCCCAAATATGTGAGGTTCGCCCCTAGAATTGGTAGGAAAAGCATTTATGCTATGATGTGTGTACCGGTAGCACTTAGATTCTAGAACTTGCGTTAGGACCATTCCGAGGCCACAAGTGAGACTACATTCGTGTAGTTAGATTTACTACATGATAAGAGGCATTAGGATTAACCCATTGTTTTACACCTGTGTTTTTGTTATAATTACATTGGCTACATTGGTCAAGTAATTCTCCCACACCTTTGCGTTGTACTCATTTTTAGTACACGATACCCCTAGTACACCCCTCAGAGCCTATCTTTTCATTTCTAACTTTAAGCATTTTACTTAAAGTAAGAATTTGTTTACACCCCACTTAAATGTACACCCAAATCGCCTTGGCCTACCTTGTATGCACTCATCTTTAGTGCATTATTGTGACAACATTTGTTTAAACCCTTAGTTAATTACCTAGTTGATTACATGGTTGCTAAGTCGAGTCATATCCTTGTACATATTGTTTTGGGACGATTGGGACTCATGGGTAAAGTACTAGTGTAATGGAGTAATGGGGAAGAACAACATTATTACCCCCATATGTGCTAAATATTTTTAAAAGTACTCCAAGTGTTTCGATTATCTTAATTCGAGTCATTAGAATAATTATTTGTAAAGTTATGTAAAAGTTCAAGTGTAAGGGGAATGCAACACCCCTATGATGTATTATTTTGGATGGTAGGGCAAGAGTGTATGAAAAAAAAAAAAAAAAAAAAAAAAAAAAAAAAAAAAATCGAAAAAATCAAGAAAAATACAAAAAAATGAGAAAAAGAAAAATAGAAAAAAAAAACATACGGACTACCATCCCGTTTCATTTTATGTTTATTTTATGTTTTTGGTTTTTTGTTTCTAGCTTAAGTCGAGTCTAGTCTTGACTTAGCAACGCCATATTGTACATGTAATTAATCAAGATCTTTAACTCGCCACCAGTAAAATATCCTTTATCCAACAAAACCGTGTTTATCATATCCCTACACCTCATGTTATAACCCATTTAAAAGCCCTCTTTGATAGTCTATCTTAGGTGCTTACGCCTAGTGGGGGAGGTCTTTGATCCTTTCCCAAGCCTATGATAATCTATTTGCTATGACAGGTAGTGAGAGATATTATCCATTTTCATTTATGAGATTTATTTTGATGACACCTGAGAGATGTGAGTATCTAAACACTACTTGTGAGGTGCTAGTTTGTAATCTCCGTGCTTATTATGATTAAAGTGGAACGACTATTTGTTGTAATTACTTTTATATTAGCGTTAAATGACCCCTAACTTGTATTTTGATTAGAATAAAAGCGCATTTGCTTGAGGACAAGCAAATCTCAAGTGTAAGGGTATTTGATGAAGCGAAAAGTGTACCGCTTTTAGGGGGTCATTTAAGCCCTAAATCGTATTTATTTGATCAAATATTGCCCTAACTCGTTCCTTTTGTCATTTTAGGTACTTTGGAGAAGAAATCTGGAAAAGGAAGCATTTTGGACGTTTTTGGAGCATAAAAGTGAAGAAAACGACAAAGTATCAAAATCGGCTGGAAAAGTACCTTTGACGGCGTCAAGTATTGCTCTTGACGGCGTCATGGCTTGGCAAAAGAGGTGGATATGAAAAATACACGTGATAAGCCAGAGAATTTTACAAAGGATTTCTGACGGCGTCACCCTTTAAAGTGATCAAGGCCATCACGGTTTAAGCTAAAGAGGGACGGCGTCAAGCCTTATTCTGACGGCGTCAAGCCTTGATAAGCCAGAGCGGATTTTGGAGCACAAAAGAGGGACGGCGTCAAGAAGGCCATCCGGGAATCCTAGACACGGCGAGGTGACGGCGTCAAGATCTACAACGTGACGCCGTCAGCCCTTAAACTCTATATATAGTTTTGCAATTTTTTGTCATTAGTGTGCAACTTTGTGAGGAGAAACCCTAAGACGAATTTCTGCCATTTTTAAGGGTTTTCATACCCTTGGATCTCCCATGTTTAATTGAAGATAAGTATTCATTTAATCAATCAATATGTCTATGTGTTGTTTGATTATATCTTGTTCTTGTCTTTTAATTAACATGCTAGGCTAGATTTATCTTGTGTTTGCTTAGATCTAATGAAACCTAGCTATTGATTATTGGTTATTAGTGTGTTATTAATAGTATTGGATGATTGTTTATCGATGTTAGGCTTAAGAAAACTGGCTAACCTCCTATTCGGTAACTTGCTTGAACATCTTAAGAAACATGAACCAACGCGTACTAAGGTTTTTATGGTTGTATTTAATGCATGAGCGAATTCTAGTGATCCCATGTTAGGAGCTTCTTAGCCGGCTCGACATAGGAGTGAAGTAGGAGCTTGTAGAGTTGGGGAAGTACGTACACCACCCCACGATTGGTATTAAGGAATACACCCGTCATCCACGCAATTAATACACACTAATCAACCGGTAAAAGATAGTTAGGGAGTAAGGAAATTTAAGTAAACACATTTCTCTCCACATAAGTTTCACGACCTTTTCATTTTCAGTTATTTTATTTTATTTGCATTCATAGTTATTTGGGTTAGTTGACTAGCAACTAATTCCGCCCACTCCTTCAAACCCGAGATTTTACTTGCTTTTATAAAAAATTATAAAAATACAAAAAGAATCTTCCCTCATCCTTAGACCTATTAGAGTAGTTTTTCAATCCTAACGACACTATTCCCTGTGGAGAACGATCAATCCCCCGTACTTACCACTACACTATACTACATCGGTCAGGTACACTGCCTGGTGGGGTTGTAAGCCTCTTGAGATCCCTCGAGAGGTAAAACCTGTTGTAAGGTCGCAAAACCACGCATCATTCATATCGAACAAGTATAGGTTAAATATAATTATGAGTTGTACTCAGAGTCTGAACCAAGCGCGTGCATGGACATTAAAACTAGTATATCATACATTTTATTTACTCATCTAGAAAGTATTAACTTAATTTCTAATTTTAGTCTATTATGTGTATGTTAATGTCATCATTTTCTTATTATTTTGATACAGCTATATTTTCTCATTTTCAAACAATTTCAACATCTTCAAATGTTATTACAAGAAAGAGCTACACAGACATATCATGACTAGCTATAATTTATCAAAAATACCATTTTTATTTAATTCTTTTCAAAACAATAAACACTAAACGACAACACACGTCATAAATAATAAAGAATCACTTAAATGTTGATATCAAGAGTATCTCGTAATAATAAATTAAAAGTAGATATCTTACTAGCTATAAATATTAAAAGAAATCACGATTACTTAGTTGTGTATACATCAAGCTTTTAGATTATACTAAGCGTTTATAAGTTGAAAAAAAATTCAAAAATGAGAGGATTTGCAAGGTATGTTCATTTTCTGATTCATTTATATGCAGTAATATTCATTTTCTGAAACTATCTTGTAGTATATGTGTAGATGGGTTAGGATCATTTTTGGTATTCTAACTAACTAGTGTAATGTCATTTTTAGTGATACCCCTATATCTATACACGAAGTTATCTGTATGCATAACCTTTATATCAGTTTTTTTTGGTTTTTAATCCTTAAAATGAAGACAAGATATTTTGTTTTGTAAACACAAATTTAGGAACTTAGTTTTCTAATGTTATCGTATACTACTCAAGTTACAGAATCCAAGTCAACTATGGTTTGCTGAAGAAATCTAGAACTAAAGAACTTAGCGCAAATCGTTGTCAAATGTAACTCGTTAATCACTTTTAATACCGAATTTCATTTCATATACAAAAATTTGAAAAAGAGAAATGCTACAATCACATAATTTTCACATAAAATTTTTCGTACAATAAAGTGTTATAATGTGATATGCCAAAATAAAGTGAAAAACAGTCTCTCTCTTCTATTAAATGTACAAATTATCATGCCATCTCCTTACGTGAAAATTTTGAAGTAAAAAATTTGTGGTTGCAGCAATTTTCTTTGCAAAATATGTATACAATTGTCACATGTTAATGGGTAATCCTGCAAAAAGTTTGAATTTATTGAATTACTAAAATTTATATTTGATTTAAACTTTTTCATGTGTAATTAATGTTCGATCATTAAATGCTTCTTATGTCTATAAGCAAAGTTTGTATCCATCAAGGACACATTTTTTTGAAGTAGAGGCATTTTCTAAAAAGGCGCAATCTCGAAAGAAGTCAAAAAAGTTTATATATATATATATATATATATATATATATATATATATATATTAGTTTTATTATTTTACAGGTTAATGTTAATAGTATATACATATTAGTTTGTTATTTCTTTGATCTTTTTTTAATATCTTTGTGTTTTTAGTTTTCTTATTAAATAAATACATGATTATATTTTTATTAACTATTTATGACTTATGGTTTATACTTATTGTTATCATAATTTAGTGTTCTATGATATACATATTATTTTACTTATTTTGCAGTTAATTGTTGTTAAGTTTATATACATGCAAGTTTGTTATTTTTTATATTTATGTTAATATTATCTATTTTTTTCATTATATAATCTTATTTATGCTAATTTTAAAATACTTATGTTTTGTTGTGTTCTATGATATATATTATGTTTATTATTTTCCTTGTTAATTATGAATAATAATATATACATGTTAGGTTACTTTTTGCTGTAGATTTATATCAATGTTGTTAATGGTCATTTTTCATTATCCAAACTGTGTTTAAAATAGTTATAAAAAGAGATTTTTGTTTAATTGATCTAAACTTGGTTAAACGTTTTTCTTTTATTTTTATGTTAATTTTTAATACCTATGATTTATGCAATAGTCTCGACGTATGTCCAAACCAAAAAACTAGTGATAAATTAGACGTTAAATTAAAATTTAGACAAAAAAAATTAAATAAAATGTGCTTGCCTAGTTTTGATGATAAACAAAACTTTTTCTCATAAGAAAAGAAATGTAAACCTTTTCCCCGAAATATTTTATATTTTTTATTCATCTTCTTAGTTATTAAAAAAAAAAAAAAAATCCCTTTTCTACTATTCAAAAATCATTATTAGACATTCTACGAAGTTAAGCTTTTCTGGATAATCATGTCCCTTTTGTATAAATCTCTTTTTAAATTTATATTCTTTTTTTGGGTAAAGGATTTCCTCGGTAAATTTATATTCTTTATTTATTGTTTATTAAAATATGTACCTAGTTATAAGATTATAAGTTTGTAACATACTTTTCTTTTAATTGGATTGTCTAAAATGAGCAAGTAAGGTCACGTTTTTATGCATAGCGTTTCATGACTCCCTTTTCACCTTAACTACATATAGGAATTCATTAAAACAACCAATCATGATATGTAACATAGAAGATTGCTTTGCCGAGTTGTCGTTACCTTGCATCTATAAAGTAACATTTAATTGTTGGAACTTATATATGGGTCATGTTGAATGGAATAAAATGGTTGTACTTGATGGCATTTCTTTTTTTGAACGAACTTTTATGCAAAATAACAAATTTTAACATTGGAAAATAATATGTCTTATTTCCATAGGAAAACTTTTGCATCAACTTATCCACCACTTGGCTTATTGTGTTAATTTTTGTTGGGTGTAGATGTTAGTTACTTTGTGGAAAGAATTAACCTAAGAATGAAGTTGTATTCTTATATATGCATGTTTACTTACACAATTGTTAATTTAACAATGGTGTCTTAATTCTTCCTTAGATTTAGGCGCAAACAAGATTTAACCAAAACTATAAAACTTGAGGATCATCCTCTAGGAGATGAAATAATCATGACTAACTCCCGGATAATTAGTGACTTGAACTCAGAACCTGTCAGTGAGAGTCAAGAGCTCAACCCTGCCAAGGGTCAATTGGTGATTGATGCTACCATTAGTCTACAAAGAAAACGGTTGCGTGACAAGGTACCAAGACTATGTTACTTTTTGTTACTAATTCATTAATACATAAATTCTTATGTTGATTGCTACATTTCTTTCCCATCAGTACTAATTATATTAAGCATCTAATATGATTATTTTTATGAGCTTGATGAACTCAAATAAGTACATTTTATTATCATCATTTATCCTATTTATTTGACTTGTTTTATTATATTATATATGAGAATCGATACATTAATGTTTACTTTAGTAATTCTCAGGTAAAAACAAGCATTATGTGAAACTTGGCGATTCTATCAGGACAGGTCTTCTTATTGTCTCGAGTATCTATCTGTGTACGTGTGTGCTAATCGCTGATTCGTGCTCATTAGTTTAGTTTTCTATTTAGTTATAACCAAACTGTGCCAGTCTCTCAGGCTGAACCCCCTTGCGTTAGATTAGGTTGTATAACTAACTTAGGATATTAAAATACTGATTAGAATAACTAGATAATACGTTCCACTCTTAGTGATCGACACTCTGCTTACCATTATATTCATACTGACCGGGTACACTGCTCGTTAAGTGTGTGTGTTATTGATAAATCGGCTAAATATAAATTTAAAACTTGAGTAGGCATTAATACTGCTAAACCGCAACGATACATCACGCGCATCAAGTTTTTGCCGCCGATGCTGGGGAGTGAATTGTTATTATCTGTTAATTTGATTAAGTATTTTAATTAGGTTTTTCTTTTTAGTCTTAGTTTTTTTTTTTTTTTTTAGATTCTAACCACTAACCCTGTTGTATATTAGATAGATTGCATTCATTGTATAATTTGCATATTTACTGTTTTTGTGTGTTTTTGTTTTCTGTAATTTTTGTTTCTTTTTGTTTGTTTTTATTTTTGTTTTTCTTTTTTCTGCATTTTTCTGCATTCTGCTGTCGTTGTATTGTGCTGATACAAACGATACGGCGCATCTGTTTTCACAGATACGGCGTATTGCGTTTAATTTTTATAAAATACAACGCGTTTAATAAATTCGAGTACGACGCATCTTTCCCCAAGATACGGCGTATTCTATTTTTAATAAGAAATTTTTCTAAACCCTAATGCCATACGACGCATCTGTTTTAACAGATACGGCGTATTTTCTATTTAAATTAAAAACAGTTTTTCGAATTATTAAACAGAAGCGACGCATCGATCTTTATCGATACGGCGCATCTACTAAATCAAAAATCTTGTATTTTGAAACGTAACGAAAATACGGCGCATTAGCTTTTGTTAATACGACGCATTTAATTTAATAAATATAATTGATTTTTGATATTCACTTTGATCGTTTCACTACTCTCGTGCACAAGTTAGTTTACTTTCAGAATAAATGATGGCTTAAGCATCACTATGGAAGATTACATTCTGAACCTAACCAAGAGATGCTAGATGAACGTGAGTCTAACTTGAAGACTCTGGAATAAAGACAAGTGCTGACCGGGAGACAACCCGAAAGAAAATTTTTTACTTTTCTGTTCTGTGTCGAGTCTGTCAGACCTGCAGAAGATGCGGCGCATCTCCATCATAAGATGCGACGCATCACCTGCACTGGTCATATCTTATTTCATTTTCTGCATTTTTATTTTTGACTTTAAAACTTTCTGTCAGTTTATTTAATGCGGCGCATCCCTGGTTAAGGATGCGACGCATCTTTTATTCTGATTCGTATTTATTCCAGGCTCGATACGGCGTATCTTCTTCCATAAGATACGGCGTATCGACTGACCTGATGATTTACAGTTTAATTTTTTTTTAGGTTTTATTTTTACTAACTACTAATGTATTATGCAAGTTTGAACCTTCTTAACTCAGGTGTGTTAAAGTCTAAATGGTATTATAGATTCCTGCATTTTTGTGGATACATCATTTATGAAGCTTAAATGTTCTCATCCACAAGATAGTTGATTTTTGCTCTTATACGAATAATGGAGGATCATACCGAGCAAATCTCAGGGGAGTTTTTCTGTTCTAATTCTTTTATTTTCCAGTTTTTAACCTTTGACACAAACAACGAGGTCGTTTTTTAACTTAAGTGGGGGGATGGAGAATTAGAACACTTACTTGTCCTAAACTTTTTCAAAATATGCTTAAAATGCGCTTAATATATCAAAATTTAAAATTTTTTTAGCATGTTTTTGTTTAAAGTCTAAATTACATAACCGCACACATAACTCTATTCTTTCAAAAATATTAAAACTTTAGTGTGCCGGTGACTTGTAAACTTTAGAACTTGGCTTGTATACTATTCGAGACCACCATAATGAGTATTATCTATATAATTGGAGTGACTTGTCTAAATTTGTAAATTTCTAGGATTACACCCAAATAGCCTTTATATGTTATGTGATATTAACTAACTACACTGGTTAGTTAACCCCCGTATAAACCCTTTGTTTACTCTCACTTTTAGAGTAAGATACCCCTAGAAAAACCCTCAGAGCCATTCCTTTCGTTTCTTACACATTTGTTATAATGTTTTGATACACCCTTACACCTTAGCCTACCCTGTAGATTAAAATCCGTGGTTAATTGCTTTAGGCAAAGTGTGTTTCCTTACATTACCTGTGTTCGCGTGCGTAATTCATTATCTTTGGTTAGGTTGGGAAATTGAACAATGCAATTGGTATGAAAGTAAATATTGTATAACTTTTAGTTTATTTTTCATGTGTTTGCTACTTTCACTATTACAGTTATTTCTGAAAGTATGAAGAGTATGGAAAAATTATCCGGAAAAATAGTGATAGAAAAGTTGTGAAATTTTACACATATATGTTGATATAAAAAATAAAAAAAAATAAAAATAGAAAAGAAAAAGAAAAAGGAAAAGTTGGAAGTTTGTTTTAACCAACTTATGTAAAGTTTTGTATTAAGTGGGAGATATCACCACTATTTGTTGTTGTATATTATATTTATGGAGTGAATGGGAGTTGGCCGTTATGGGAACGCCAACTAAGGTTATTCTTTGATTGAGATTTTGTTGAGTATAATTCTTGTCTACCTAAAGCGTGTGTTTCAAGTGTTAAAGCGTGAGTTATTCAATGATATGAGTCTTATTCATGGGATGGTTGGGAAAGTGATTAACCACACTTAGGATTTTAATTTATCTGTTTTCTTTATTTTTCATTTTACACCAATTTGTATCCCAAATATTATCCATACCCTATATCATTCTTCATCCAAACCTTTGATTTATTGAGATTAGGGATTTGAGCAATCTTAAGTATCGTAGTCGTGGATTCGGCTATGTATTTATGATTTTGTCGCCCTTTTTGATATAATATTATTGGTGAAGATTACTTGGTCCTATCTTTAGCCCATTCGAGTTAAGGAATTGAGCAATTGCAAGTATCGTGGTCGTGGATTCGTTCATGTATTTGTAATTTTGTCGCCTTTTCTGGAATATGAGATCGATAGAGATTAAAAAGGATGATCAACCCTTAACCAACAAACCCTTTTTACCGCTTTCGACTTGTTACTCCTTGGCTTTAGTGGGGGAGATGCGTATACTTGCCAAGCCTATGATAGAATATTCGTCACGACTAAGCAACTAAACGATTTAGAATTGTTTTACAATAAAAATTATTTTCGTTTCAACTTCGTTAAGTGTTTGGTTGTGTGATTATGACAAAACGAATACGTGCTTAAATATAAAAATAAATCCTAATATCTTTTAGGATACATTTTCATATGATTAATTCTAAGGTTTACTTAGGGACAAGTAAAGTTCAAGTGGGGGGATATTTGATGAACTCAAATAAGTACATTTTATTATCATCATTTATCCTATTTATTTGACTTGTTTTATTATATTATATATGAGAATCGATACATTAATGTTTACTTTAGTATTTCTCAGGTAAAAACAAGCATTATATGAAACTTGGCGATTTTGGACTAATTATGGAGCAAAACAAGCGAGATGTCAAAAGTCTACTGAAATCCAGAAGATGCGCCGTATCTCACTCAACAGATACGACGCAATATCATACTTAGATGAATTCGAAGACCATTGCCTGACTTTGAAGAATGCACCGCATACAATTCTGTCATGCGCCGCATATGAAACTTTGGTCAAAGAAGAAGATCAAGCTCGTTCTACTCTAGATACGCCGCAATATACTTCTAACATACGGCGTATCACTATCAAGATTTCACCAGTTACAATCCAAGACAGCTAAAGTACATGCGCCGCATACAAAGATCAAGTTACGCCGCATCTGAAGACGGTGTACGAATATTCCAGAATATATTAATCTTGGACCCCACGCGAATTTAAGTCAATGCGACGCATCTATCAACTCAATGCGCCGCATCGATCCCTCAGACAGAAACTATAAATACCCCAAGGTCAGACGAATTTAAGAGACCTTTTATATAACCCTAGAGCCGAATTCAGACGACCAAGCAGCACAAGACACACCTCAAACAAAGATACAAGAGCTGTAAGAAGGTCCTGCATGTATTCAATTCATTAAGTAGTTTTGTTTTATTGTTTTAGTACGCTTTAATTCATCAGGATTGATGGGCTTGTGTCATGTGACTACGGAAGATCATGCACTCCCCTTAATATTGCTTTCCCATTAATTAAAGTTTATATGTTGATGTCTTTGGTGACTTTTATTAGTGCATTGATAACCTCTGTGTCTAGCTGAGTCTTGCTTGGGTCGCCATGCCCCTTCCTCGCCTATTTATTCTAGCGTCTCTAGAAAAGTAGGATAGACATAAGTAATCATTAAGGGTTTACTCGCCGATAAGATTAGAGCCAACGAGAAAGGTTTAATTATATACACTTCATATAAAACTAGCAATAAAACAAGTGACAAGCTATTTAATTATCAGGACAGGTCTTCTTATTGTCTCGAGTATCTATCTGTGTACGTGTGTGCTAATCGCTGATTCGTGCTCATTAGTTTAGTTTTCTATTTAATTATAACCAAACTATGCCAGTCTCTTAGGCTGAACCCCCTTGCTTTAGATTAGGTTGTATAACTTACTTAGGATATTAAAATACTGATTAGAATAACTAGATAATACGTTCCACTCTTAGTGATCCACACTCTGCTTACCATTATATTCATACTGACCAGGTACACTGCTCGTTAAGTGTGTGTGTTATTGATAAGTCGGCTAAATATAAATTTAAAACTTGAGTAGGCATTAATACTGCTAAACCGCAACGATACATCACGAGCATCAGAGCTTTATAAAGAATTCATTCTTCTAAAAAGTTTTATTCTTTTCTAGATTGAAAAGGTCTCGTTGGTGGGATCAAGAAGCAACGGCCATATCAATTTGGCCACAACTCAGAAGAAGAGTTCTTCTCTTCAGGAGTTTACTATGCATGAATGGTATCCTGTTAGTAATATAAAGAGCGAGTACAAAGGGGATGTGTCATCATCCCAACAAAAAACAAACAAAGATTCAACACTTGAATCTAAGTTTGTTTCGATGATAGTCATGAGCTGTCTCAAATGCTATTTGCATGTTCTTGTCAAAGAAACTGACCCGAAATGTCCTAAATGTGGTAAGGGGGATTGTCTACTGGATATGTTCCGTTAAAATCATATAAAGAAAGTGAAGATCATGTAGTTTGAATACATCTTTCGTTTCTTTCATAGAATAGAACAAGATCAGTGTCTTTTGACTCACAACTGTACTATTCTCGTCGATTGCGTGAAATTTTGCTTGTTTTTATTGTTATTGAAGATTGTTATCGGATTTTTCTAGGAATTCCTTGAGTGACATGAATATATGCTTATGGGCATAAATCTTGTTCCTATTAATTTATTATTCTTTGAATTACTTTAATTTTCTTATAATATAGAGTAAATTACATGGATCGTCCTTGTTGTTTGTCCAAAATTGCATCTACCATCCTTGAAACTTTTTTGTTGCACGGATGATCCGTAACTTTAAAAAGAATAACACGGATCATCCTTCTTGTTGACGGACGTCAAATGTTACAGTTAAAAGCGATCATGTGACTAGCGCATGAGGGTAAAGTTGTCATTTTATATTCTAACTTTGTATCGCATATTATTATAAAACCCACACGAATAAAACATTTATTTCTCTTTCTACTACATCTTTTTCTCCTATTTCTAAACTTTCTCTTCATCGAGGCTCCTATCTCTCATTATATAACCCCTTTCATAACCAACACTATCACAACCATCAAGTCCGGAAATAGCCATCGCTAGTAAGCCATCTGGCCACACCATTACTATCTCATGACATGACAATGATGGATAATATATAAGACTGATGGCTTGTTGACTGTCATCTCAATGGCTCCTTCCCTTTTCATTCTCGTTAATCAATGGGGCCGACATCGAACAACCGTCTTTGTCAGTTTACGCGTCTCACGCCGTCTTTTCCTCTGCCAAAAATTTCTGAACAGATGATGCCGATGTCATATGTGTTTATTTTTTATGTTGATACGAGATTTGCAAGACCTCACAAGGAGGTTTTATAATCCTCTAGGCAGTGTACCTAACCGTTGTAGTGTAGTTTAGGTAAGTCCGGGGGATTGATCGTTCTCTAGGGGCATAGTCTCACAATAGTTGTGGAAAGGTCGAAGTGTATGTTGAGATAGGTCTAGAGGTGAGAGATGATTCTTTTTGTATTTTTATATTTTATGAAAGCAAGTAAAATCTCGGGTTTTGGAAGAGTGGGCGGAATTACTTGCTAGTCAACTAACCCAAAACTAATAATTAAACTAAAATAAATTAAATAAATAAGAAAATTAAAGTGGTGGTAACTCTTATGATATGAAAAGCAGTGTTTACTTAGACATCTTTACTCCCTAGTTATCTCCTACTGATTTGTCGAATTGTTACGTCCTTGTTTTAATTGAAGCTTTGTATTCCTTAATATTGGTTGTGGGGAGGTGCCGAAGTCCCCAACTCTATGAACATTAGTCTCCCCAAAACCCTTAAAGTCTATGAAGTTTTCTAGGATCTACAAGCCGCAATTCACGCAATAAATACAACGAGGAAAACCAATATTGCACTCTATGGTTGCGTTTTATAAGACGTTCAAGCTAATACATATAAGAACTTAGCAAGTTTTCTTATCCTAACGTGAGGCAATCAATTAAACAAGAGATGACAAATCAATTATCAATAACTAGGTTTCATTAGATCAAAGCAAACACTTATAAACTTAAGCTAGCATGTTAAAGTAAAGAGAAGATAAACACATAATCAAACAATACATAGACATATCGAATGATCAAAGGGATAACTTATCTCTATTGAAACATGAAGTTCAAAGGCTGTGAAAGCCTTACAAAAGCAGTAAAAATCATCTAGGGTTTGCCTCTCCAAAGTGTTACACGAATTAATGAAAACATGTGAAAGTATATATAAATTTACAATTGTGACGGCGTCACTTTATATGTGTAACGCCGTCAGCTCACCTCCAATTAGGGTTTCGTCTTCTCCAAGTTGTCTTGTGACGGCGTCACTCAGGATCCCTGATGCCGTCAAGTGTTGTTCTGACGCCGTCCCTTAGTAAAAGCTCTGGGCCGTCTCTTGTTAATTTTGCACGAAATCTTGGTCTTCAAATACACTGACGTCGTCAGGTTATAAGGTCTTCAGATTTGACTGAGGCGTCGCTTGTTAAGTCTGAGCCGGGAATCCATCTCCATTTGCAAGTGCCGGTGTCACGTTGTAATGTGTGACGCCGTCAGACTCCCTTATCTGACAGAATTTGTGACCTCGTCGTTTTCTTCTCTTTTCTTGTCGTTTTAAGCCCAAAACATGCCAATTTCCATATTTTTCGTCCCAAGTACCTAAAATGCAAAATGAAATGATTTAGGGCAATATTTGATCATATAAATACGATTTTGGCCTTAAATGGCCCCTTAAAAATGTACCAAATAATTCCTCATCAAATATCCCTACACTTGGGATTTGCTTGTCCTCAAGAAAATAGGCATTTATCCTAATCAATTTACAAGTTAGGGGTCATTTAACATTAATATAAAAGTAATTACAACATACAATCGTTCCACGTTAGTCAAAATAAGCACAGAAGTTATATACTAGCACCTCACATAAAGTGTTTGGATTCTCACATCTCTCGGGTGTATAAAGTTATATAACATATGGAAACGGGAAAATAAAACACTCTCTACCTGTCATAGCACATAGATTACCATAGGCTTGGGAACGGATCAAACCTCCACCACTTTGGCATAAGCACCTAGGATAAACTATCAAAGAGGTCTTTTAAAGGGTTGTAACGTTAGGTGTAAGGGTATGGAAAAACACGGTTTTGTTGGATAAGGGGAATTTTACTGGTGGCAAGTCAATTATCTTGGTCAATTACATGTACAATGAGGCGTTGCTAAGCCAAGACTCGACTCGACTCGCTAACTACTAACTCGTTTTTGTACTTTTCTTGACACTTTCTTGACTAAAACAAAAATAAAAGACGGGATGGTAGTCCGTATGTTTTTTCTCTTTTCTTTTTCTTTTTTTTTTCTTTTTATCATTTTTTTCATTTTTTTTTCGAATTTTTTTTCTTTTTTTTTTCTTTTTTTTTCATACACTCTTTCCCTACCATCCGAAATAATAAATCATTACAAAAGGATTTCTTTCAACCTCCCTACACTTGAACTTTTACATAGATGAAAACTAACTAACGACCCGAATTCAGAAAATCAAAACACGTGGAGTACTTTAAACATTAACGCACATATAGGAGTAATAACATTGACATTCTTCCCCATTACTCCATAACAACTAGTACTTTACCCATGAGTCCCAATCGTCCCAAAACTGTATTTACAAGATATGACTCGACTTAGCAACCATGTAACCAATTAGATAATTAACAAAGGGTTTAAAACATATGTTTTAACAATAATGCACTAAAAATGAGTCCATACAAGGTAGGCTAAGGCGATTTGGGTGTACATTTGGGGGTGGATTATAAACAATGCTCTTCATTAATATTTCGGAATCCACCAAAATATCATGAGAACCGCGAAAAGGATAGGCTCTAAGGGGTGTACTAGGGGTATCGTGTACTAAAAATAAGTACATCGCAAAGGTGTGGGAAAATTACTTGACCAATGTAGCCAATGTAATTATAAAACAGGTTTAAAACAAGGGTTATCCTAATGCCTCTTATCATTTAGTAAATCCTAACTACACGAATGTAGTCTAACTAGCGATCTCGGGATGCATCACAAACGCAAGTTCTAGAATCTATATACTACCGGTACACTCATAAGCATTAAAAGTGAATGCTTTTCCTAAGGATCTAAAGGCGAACCTCACATTTTTGGGGTGGAAATTTTTGAGTGGTAGGGTTTTTGTGCTAGCTATATAATTCCTATCCATGAGACGCTTATTAAAACTAAAGTTTCACTCCTATATGTTGTAAAAAAAATTTAAATTTGGTGCTAAAATTGCCCTAACAAGTATCTCTTTTAGTTTATTACACATTTACTGGAAAACAAAACAAATATCAAGTGAAGTTATAGTTTCTAAGGTATCCCATTTTACCCTCCCTACACTTAAATTGAACATTTTCCCCAATGTTCTTAAAAAGTATCAAAGTTATGACAAAGGAAAAAATAAAATAGATGAAAGAAACTAATACTCCCCTGATTTGCTCGGCATGGGTGATGTGAAATAGGGTTAAATCCTCCTCCAAGAAAATTTAAAAAAAAATGTGCACGTATTGAAGTTTATTTTCTTGTCCAATGTAACCTGTAAATCACTAATAAAACAAACACGAAACCTCGCATAAAATCAGTGGTAAACACTATATATAAAAATTAATTCCTAGAAAGTGAATAAGATATAATGCTTGCAAAATAAATGTTTATAGATTCCTGAAAATTTAAAATTCTGAAAATTTTCAATAATCAAGTTCCAGCAGAAAAATAAAATCCTGGAAAACTGTGCAGCTACAGTGCATAATGCCGTCGGGTTAAAAACCTGACGCCGTCAGGAATGACCTGACAGTATTTTTGCGTTTTGTTTCTGGAAAATTTCTGGAAAAATTTGAGTATTAAAACCTGAAAACTGCAGAACATTCATTGTGACTCAAACAAACACATAAATATATCCTTATCATTCATTTTTAACTTTCATGTTCGAATTCGTTCTTATAAACAAATATGATCTTCCCTACACTTATCTTTTTGTAAAATACCTTTATATGCATTTAAGGCGAGGTTAAAAACAAAATAAAGCATTTTTACAAATTATATTCAAAACATGAAAGATTAAGCAATAATGATAAGACATATATAAGACACAAACAAAAATAAAAATCAAACAAACAAACAATTAAAAAGCTTGGGTTGCCTCCCAAGAAGCATTTTTCTTTATTTACGAGGCTTGTAGCTAGACTCAAAGTCATAGCCTACCCCATATAACTGGGTTCCTTATCGAGGATGTCTTTCGGATCAAATTTATCATTTAGTTTTCTCTTAGTGGACTCGGTTTGGTATGACTTCTCAAACTCCTCTCCATCGGGATCTACTATTGTCATCTTAATGTGCCACAACCCATCTCCTTCCTTAGGTGGCTTTTTCCAATCCCATTTACTATCCTCATCCTCCGACTTCCATTTATTCATGCAAAGATTAATAGGTAAAACTCCTAGGAACTCAATCATCTTCCTAAATACTAGAGGGTCCTTAAAATGATCAAGCTCGGCATCTCTAGCTATTTGTTGTTCCATGTAGGGTACACTCTTCACATATGCATCTTCAAGGAAAAATGAGAGCTGAGGTCCTATAAATTCATGATCTAGTTGGGGCCATATCTTGATGGTTTCTTATCCCTAGCTAACCTAGCGTCCATTATTCATCCTTCCTTATCATGCTCATGCTTTTGGACAACATAGATTGACCTAGTGTATCCTTCCCCTAGCACTATTTTAGACATCTTACAATCTATTATCGCACTAGCGGTTGCTAAAAATCCTCTTCCAACAAGTAATGGGCACTTAAGATCACTCAGAATATCTAAGACATGAAAATCTGCCAAAATAGTCAATCTATCTATATGCACTACCATGTCTTTTAGTATCCCAACCGGATAAGCAACACTTCCATCCGCCAATCCTATAACTAATTCCGTTGTTTCAAGTCTACCTAAGTTAAGGTTCCTATAAAGGGATAACGAAATTATATTGATGCATGATCCTAAGTCGGCTAAGGTGTCATAGGCCTTGGAATTCCTAATCCTACAAGGTAAAACAAATATGCTCGGATCATCCAACTTCTTAGGTAACTTATTTTGGACAAAAGCGAAACCATTCTTACCCAACTTAACTTTATCCTTATATTTTTCCAAAAGGGCATTGTAGTAGGGAGCATGAGTTAAGACATCAAGAACCGAACGTTCAAGATAAAGATCTTTGAATTCATCATCAATGGTTGAGTTAGGTTCTTGTTTGGGTGGTGTTTCAATCACTTGGTTGACCAACACATTAGTTGGTGTGTTATCTTCTTGGTCTTTTTGAAAGATTTGAGTTTGTTTGAAACACGTGTTTATTGCATTGACCGAGTAAAATTGAGGACAAGAACTAGGAGACGAAACCGATGAGATGGAGTTAACATTTAGTTTCGGGTTCTTGACGGTGTCACTTGGGAGTGCTCCCAATACTCGATCATTGAGAACCTTTAACATGTTGTCAATTTTATTTGTCATCTCGCTTTGTTGTTGTTTGAAATCGGCTTCAAACTTGGACAAACGAGCTTCTTGAGATGACATAAAATTAGACATTAACCCTTCAAAATTGTTGGAGTTGTTGGAAGGATTATTGCTAAAGGTATGGTTCGAGGATGAACCATTTGGTTGAAAATGATTAGGTGGATTTGAAAATTTGTTTTGAGAAGAATTTTGGTTTTGTTTCCACCTAAAGTTTGGGTGATTTTTTCAAGAGGGATTGTATGAATCACCAAGGGTGTTTTGCTCGAGTTTGAAAGTAAACCACTTATCTCCCGCTCCGTCGGTACGCGAGGATGCATAATCCGCAAAAGCTTGTTCGGGGAGTTCCATGCAATCACTATTGTCATGGGGACCACTACATAATTCACATGAAGAAGTGATTTTGTTCACTTGACTTGAAGGTTTAGGACCTTCTTAGGATTTCATGAGAAACTTGACTTGGTCTTCAAGTTCCATGATCCTACGGTCGGGAATGTTTGAGTTATTCGAAGGCAAGGATATTGCCTTGACCATTTTGCTCAACTCGCAGGGGTCATTCCAACATTCATTGTCATAGAGAGCAAGATCTTCTATGATGCCCTACGATTCTTCCGCATTCTTGTCAGATAGCTTACCACCGGCCGCTTGGTCAATGGTTTGCCTTGTGGATTGATTGACATGATCATAGAAAATTTGGACTTGGAGCCAAAGATCAATGCCATGATGAGGGACTTTTTGGAGTAAGTCCTTGAAATGAGTCCACGCTTTGTAAAGAGTTTCACCTTGACGTTGTTGGAGCATCAAGATGTCATTTCTTAGCTTGGTAATTCTCCCTGGTGGGAAAAATTGAGCGAGGAAACAAGAAGTAAGATCATCCCAAGATGAGATAGATCCCGCGGGTAAACGCTCAAGCCAATGACTAGCTTGGTCACGTAGAGAGAATTGGAAGAGACGCAAACGCGTTGTCTCTTGAGTGGCAACATCAAGGTCTATGGAATGTACGATTTTAAGGAAATCCTTGAGATGTTGATTTGGATCTTCGGAACGAAGTCCATGGAATGCACATCCGCTTTTCACCAACCGGATGGTATCGGATCACAAGGGAGACACATTGGCTCTTTGGGGGAGCTCAATAGTGTTTCGATAGCCTTGGTTGATTGGTTTGGAGTACTCACCTAGAGTACGGGCTCAAGGTGGGTCTTGATGTGGTTGTTCTTGATGGGGTTGCTCTTGGTGAGGTTGGTGTGGTTCAATGGGGTTGAAGATGCCTTCATTCACCATGATGGCAAATGAAGAGGGTTACGAAACAAAGGGCACGAAGAAAAGATAGACTACAAGAAAGCTAATAAAAAGGAAATAAAATCTCACCTGATAGGAATCTAGTGAGTAGACCTAAACGAAATAGAAATCGAACCTAAACTATTAACTATTCCCCGGCAACAGCGCCAAAAACATGATGCGAGATTTGCAAGACCTTACAAGGAAGTTTTACAATCCTCTAGGCAGTGTACCTAACCGTTGTAGTGTAGTATAGGTATGTCCGGGGGATCGATGGTTCTCTAGGGGCATAGTCTCACAATAGTTGTGGAAAGGTTGAAGTGTATGTCAAGATAGGTCTGGAGGTGAGCGATGATTCTTTTTTTATTTTTATATTTTATGAAAGCAAGTAAAATCTCGGGTTTTGGAAGAGTGGGTGGAATTAGTTGCTAGTCAACTAACCCAAAACTAAAATAAATTAAATAAAAAAGAAAAGTAAAGTGGTGGTAACTCTTATGATAGGAAAAGCAACGTTTACTTAGACATCTAGTTATCTCCTACTGATTTGTCGAATTGTGACATCCTTGTTTTAATTGAAGCGTTGTATTCCTTAATATTGGTCGTGGGGAGGTGCCGAAGTCCCCAACTCTATGAACATTAGTCTCCCCTAAAACCCTTAAAGTCTATTAAGTTTTCTAGGATCTACAAGCCGCAATTCACACAATAAATACAACGAGGAAAACCAATAGTGCACTCTATGGTTGCATTTTATAAGACGTTCAAGCTAATACATATAAGAACTTGGCCAGTTTTCTTATCCTTACACGAGGCAATCAATTAAACTAGAGACGACAAATCAATTATCAATAACTAGGTTTAATTAGATCTAAGCAAACACTTATATACTTAAGCTAGCATGTTAAAGTAAAGAGAAGATAAACACATAATCAAACAATACATAGACATATCGAATGATCAAAGGGATAACTTATCTCCATTGAAACATGAAGTTCAAAGGCTATTAAAGCCTTACAAAAGTAGTAAAAATTGTCTAGGGTTTGCCTCTCCAAAGTGTTACACGAATTAATGAAAACATGCGAAAGTATATATAGATTTACAATTGTGATGGCTGTAAAAGCCTTACAAAAGCAGTAAAATCTTTGGGTCGTTTCTTGTTAATTTTGCACAAAATCTTGGTCTTCAAATACACCAGACGCCATCAGGTTATAAGGTCTTCAGATTTGACTAAGGCGTCGCTTGTTAAGTCTGAGCCAAGAATCCATCTCCATTTGCAAGTGACGATGTCACGTTGTAATATGTGACGCCGGCAGACTCCCTTATCTGACAAAATTTGGGACCTCGTCGTTTTCTTCTCTTTTCTTGTCGTTTTAAGCAAAAAACATACTGATTTCTAGATTTTTCGTCCCAAGTACCTAAAATGCAAAAAGAAATTATTTAGGGCAATATTTGACCATATAAATACGATTTTGGCCTTAAATGACCCCTTAAAAAGGTACCAAATAATTGCTAATCATATGTCTGAGTGTGTGAGATTGGATCTTGATTTTCTTTGAGTTCATATTTTCCAATCTAAAATTGATTTATTATTTTCATTCATATTAATATCTTTTTTTGTATATGTTTGGTTTAAGTATACTGTTTGGTCAATATTTGACCCAAATGTCTCTGACAAGTATTTGAACATAAAATAGCCAAGCCACTCACTGACAAAACATCAGTGATCATTTCACTCACTGATGATCAGTGAGTATGTCACTCCCTGATACAGAGAGATGCTCAAATAACATACTTCAAAAAGACCAACTAAAGATGCAAGTTACCTCACTGATGTAGAATCAGTGAAGAAAGTATCAGAGCAAAACATCAGGGACACTGAGATCTGACAAATGTCTCTATATCCCTGACCACCTTTCTCTCAAGACATTGGACATCTCACCTAACTATAAAAGAAACTAACTGATCAAGAAGTCTCGTTGCTGGTAGAATCAGCGAGTAACTTCATCAAGGTTCAAAATCCAGAGACATTATGAATCTAGGAAGAACTGATTAAAGAAGAACAGCTCTAGCAGAAATTCAAGTCCTAGATATCGTCAAAGTTATCTTGTAAACTTACTAGGTGCATGTCAGCCAGTATTTACAAGGAACTCTAGCTCAGGAACAAAGGATCATCAAGGGCAGCAATACCTTGACGATCTCTCAGCTCTCTGAACAAGACCAACAGAGCATAACACTTATGCTCTGATAGTTAGGTGGGATTATAAAAACACATTTAACTGGGAAAACCCTTGGGAAGATAACCATTGCTCCTTCCCAAGGCACTAAAGTAGCTCACGGGTACTCGTTACTGTCAACTCCGGTAAACCAAAAGGACATCAAAGCTAGAAGACTAGGCAAGTGCCTATCTATGAACAGTTGGCAAGATCACTATTCCCACGTGAAGCAATAGTAACTTCCCCGCTATAAATACCCATTCCAACAAAGAAGAATGTGTGCATTCAACGAGAGGTAGAAGTGAGAATTCCACACAAAGTGCAATACAAAAGTGTTATAGTGTTAGAATCCTCAACATTTAGAACTCAAGCCTAACTTGATTCTTTGTAACTTTCAATTTGTCTCTCAACGGGGATAGCCGTCTGCAACTATCCCCTTGAAAAGCCACCCAAGTGTTATTAGTGTGTCAAAGTAGGTTCTTTAGTGACCTTGTAATTTTGCCCATCATGAATCATAAATTCGTTCTTCTTTCAATACCTAAACGTCACTTGTTTATGATTATTCTGTTAATTCATGAATTACTCAAGCTCAATCGGACCAACAAGTGGTATCAGAGCGGGTGGATCAATTCCAAGACCTAGATCCGTTCTTAAATGACGGGTAATAACATATAACCGTTCTTAAATGACAGCTAATAACCTACAACCACAATCCTCTACCACTCCCCATCATCTAATTTTCCTTTCATAACATCCCCGAGCGTCTTTTTGAGCAATATGGTTGTCTTCAAATCGTTCTTGGGCAAAGAGATGTCTCATCTACCCACCTTCAACCTTCCATGCAAGTCACTCCTATCACCACTAGCCTTGAAAGAAATTCTTGTCACCAAAATTAACAAAAGATGTTATAGTGACTGAATTTCAAGTACCTTTGATCAGAAACAGGTTTACCTGGACCATGATGTCATGTGTAATCGCCTTCATCATCAAAGGTCATATAGATGGCGAGAGCTTCATTGCCAATTAGGCTCTCATTGGCCATCAAAGTGGTGACATATAGGAATGTTTAATAGTTGATCTCAGTAACAACCAGCATGGATGAACAAGAGGGTATTCAGGGGTATCTGAAGGGAGAGATAGAATGGGAAAGAGGATACGTCTTTAGGGATAGGTACAAATCATACATTAGGGGCTATTCATTGCATAAAATAGTCCCTAATCCTCAAAAATTGTCACCTAAAGACGTCTAGCGACGAAAGGATGGAAGTCAGTAATGAAAGGATGAAAATCAATGATGCTTCTCTCCTTGTTTTCGCCCAGCTTGTAAGCAAGAAGATGCGCTTACAGCCTGGGTTGTACTTGGCTAACTCATGAGAGATGGGAAAAGCCACCTAAGTTCTCCCACGGTGTAAATTTGCCAAGTAAAATAAACAATCCCTGTTCATAACTCTTTGAACAAACTTGATCCTCTACCTAATCTAGTATCAGAGAGGGGAATCAGCTTGCTCAGTTCGTGGACTGTATTCTTCAAATCAGGTAGTAAGCAAGTAATACCTGATTCTACAAGTCTCTGACCAGAGTGGTTGTTGTAATGTCAGAGCATCAAAACCCGGACAAACTCAACCGGGTATCAAAACTAACTGCTGAACTATGAAGACACTAGACTAAAGACGATAAAAGGTTGCAGAACTGAAGAAAAAAGGTATCAAGTCTTAGTGTCTATATATCCTTCAGCAACATTAATAGAATTAGTTATGTTGAATATTGTAATTCTTTGATGTAACAATCAGTATGTAAGAAGAAGTCATTGCTCACTTAATACTGATTAAGTTTAGACTATCTGTGTAATTAGACATGGAGAGATTAATGAATCAAAATGTGAACTAATCTCTTCTTACATGTATTTGTGTATAAAAAGGTCTAAACTTTTCACTGATTCTCAATAAATCAGAGAGTGCCATTCACTAAACAGCTAATTCATAGCATCAGTAAGTCACTCTCTGATGAGCTATCAGAGAAGAATTACTCTCTAATAGTTCATATGTCTATCATTCTAAATGAACAAGGAATAAATGAAAAGGTGGAGAAATCAAGTTACTTATCAGGACAATGAAGAAGGCATATAGGCATATACACCATTGACCTATCTGATTTCATGACCAAGTACCACCACAGAAGACTGAACAAGCTTCAAATCAGTGATAGACATTCAACAAGGACATAATTCTTGTCTCTTGAACCATAACCATACATGCAAGAACTCCAAAAACTTCCACTAAAGTTGTAGTTTTTGAGGGGGAGAAAGCATTTATGAGAATCTAAGAAAGCCGTAATTAAGAAAGGTTTGAACCTGATAAACAAATCATCAGGGATTGAGTTCACATACAACAATTGGTATCAAAAAGTGGCTTGAATAGAATAAACATCAGGGATGTAGACCTTGAGCATAAAGAAGGTGAAATGGTTCAAGACAAACAAGCTAAAGTAGAAACTCCAGCCACATCAACAAAGAATCTGTTTTTTACTGAGCGTCATTTATGTTTTCTTTGTTGTAAGTCAATCTGTAAGAAGGTGGCATAATGCTCATGTTAG
Source organism: Artemisia tridentata subsp. tridentata (assembly GCA_021014915.2). Taxonomy (NCBI): domain Eukaryota; kingdom Viridiplantae; phylum Streptophyta; class Magnoliopsida; order Asterales; family Asteraceae; genus Artemisia; species Artemisia tridentata. Next base: position 117,863,424 of record CP139503.1, read on the forward strand.
GAATAAATATTCAGATGAAGGCTCGGTCACCCCGAGCATCTAATTAGCATTTATATAGCTCGTAGGATTATTTATATTAACTTAGTATTATTAGTATTAGTATTAATAGTATTAGTCGTATCTATATTTGTGGAGTGGGTCGGGGCTTTCCCCACTGTCAGCTCACTCCACAGCCCACTAGGGGCATCAATATGTAGAAGTATAAATACCCCTTCCCACACTTGGGAAGGGTTGGAACTCTTGTCACAATTTCACATAGTAATCTAATCTTATCCAGGTTTTCTCTCAAGGTTCCCTCTCTCTCTCTAGTTCATCTCATCTCTCTAACCATGGATCTAATCTTCCATGAACCAAGACCACCCGAATCATCCACACAATCAAGATGGTTATTTCCTACAATTGGTATCAAGAGCCATGGTTTCATCTTGGTCAGATCTGTGGTCAATGGCTGTATATTCGGTTGGTTATTACTTAACTCAGATCTGTGGTCAATGACTTGATTTTAAAAGGTTGCTATAATTCTTTTTGTTTGGTCATTCGGTCAAAGGCTTGATTTGGTCAAAGTAATTCTTGTTACAAAATGTAATGAACGCTGTTCAAATTGATTGTGCTTGCGTGGATGGTTTCTAATTCTCTCGGTTGACTGCTATATTTTCAGATTTGTTAAACTCTTCATGTGGGCCTTTAACTGGCAACATAATGAGTTAAGGTTAATGGTTGTCTGATGTGTGTTTTTGCTTTTCCAGCCCACTAACATGTTTGCTTAACCTTCTTCTTTTGGTTCTATTTTCGGTTTACAAGCCCACTAATATGTTTAAAAAGGTTGGTTCGTTTGTACAACTTTCGGTTTACAAGCACTAACAAGTTTAAAGATTTGTATGGTTTGCTTAAACTTTTCTTTTGGTTCTGCTTTCGGTTTACAAGCCCACTGATATGTTCAAAAAGGAAACTGCTTACTTGCGTGTTGGCTGTTTTGCACTTAAAAGGGTGTTGTGGCTTATTTGTGATGGTATAAGCTTGGTTGTAAAGGTGATGTTCTTGGTTGCTGCTGGTGTTTAAGGGATATTCTTGAATGCGGTTTGTGGTATTCTTGGGTGCAGTTTGGAGTGTAACCAAAAAGGGGTAAAAGACAAAAGTGTGAGTGTGACAGCTTTGACTGGTCAAACATGCGGTTTGTCCTGGACTCGGTTTGTCCATACAGTCATGAACTCGGTTTGTCCATTTTTCACGAACTCGGTTTGTCTATTTTTCACGAACTCGGTTTGTCTATTTTTCACGAACTCGGTTTGTCTATACGCTCACGAACTCGGTTTGTCTACAATTTCATCTATGCGTTTTGTCTGTCACAGTCAAACCAAAACAACTAACAGCAACTACGACTCAAGGGTTTGCTTTTTAATATCAGAATGAAAAAGAAAGGAGATGAAGCAGATTAACAAACTATGACCACTAAACCAAACTTAATCACAGACTCTTTGACAACCAAACAATCATAACGACAACAACCATCATAACGTATCAATCACTAACCAAGAGACCAAGTTAAATTGTTTATAAATGCAGTATCCAATATCAAACACAAAAAATTACAACAAACAAAATCTATTCTAACCTAACACCTAACCCACATCATCTGTCACAAATCCCACTGCTTTCAAAATACAACCCTAACAAGTAACCTACCATGATATCTATCTGATCTGGAAGACAACACCGAACACAACTAATCACCTACCATTGATCTTATCAACAAGACCTTGAAGCCGAGTATCTCGTCTGATCGTGAAGCCGCATATCTCGTCTGATCTTGAAGCCGCGTATTTGTCATATTTCTACATGGCTTCTATTTCGTGGTTGCATTGTTTTTCGGCGGATATGTTTTACGATTAGGGTTTGTGGTTGAATGGGATTTATGATGTATGGTAATTGTGATGATGAAGATAGATGAAGATTGAATAAGGTGTGATGATAGATCGGATTCATTGGGAGTTGAGAGTTAGGTGAGAGCAGATTAGAAAAGAGGGGGCGGAGGATATGATAAAATGAGATTAGGGTTATCTTAAGTGTGATTAGGGTTAAGGTTTGTGTTGTTGTTGGTGGCTGAGCAAAAGGAAGGAGATAGCAGCGAATGGTTTGATATTCTTGATTAGGGTTTGTGAGGTTGGAGAAGGAGATAAAGGGCGTATTTTTTGTGATTAGGGTTATGCTAGGTGTGTTCAGGCTTATTAATACCCGAATTATTAGGGTTAAATATGGATTTGGGCTTCAAAGCATTTAACCCGGGTATGGCTTAATTCATTGGGCTGGTTGATTATGGACTTGGACTAAGTGAGTTTAAGTATGGTGGGCCATGGAAGGTTAACACATGGGCGTTATTTGCTGATGTTACTCTTCATTCTTAAATTCATAAATGTGACGATTTGAACGTATTTTATAGTGGGTCATGGAACGCTATTTGTTGACAATTATTTGATTACATATGGACGGCATGAATTATGGCTTGCATTACATATTTAGTCAAAGTGATCATGTGTTGTGAATTTGTCAGTAGTGAATCTGCCTTAAGGACAGTGGTTTTTAATTATTTGTGGTATAACCATAATTGACGAAAATACTGGTCATCCATTCTTGACATAATTCATGACAAAATGATTGGTACAGTTTGGTGTTACATGTCGATACACACGTCACTGCCAGTATTTGGGTATTCGAATGTCTTCGTGATTATAGAGTTGCTGATTTGTCAGTATTGGTCTATAAGTGCCTACGACTTGAGTGAGTCTGCAATTTGATCTTTGCAATTTGAGTTATCGCTGACAAATAACTGTTTGCTTAAATTGCAATTTGTCAAGTTGAGTTTGGACTTGTTGCAACTTGACTAATTACGATTTGACCAGTTGCGATTTGACGTTGCGAGTTAACACTTGCGATTCGACTTATTGCGATTTGGTTGATTGCGATTTGTCTTGTGGCACCTTGAAAAACTGTGACTTGTCTGGTTGCGATTTGATCAAGTTGTAATTTGACTCCTGTGACTTGAATTTCGAAGATTAATATTGCCCTTCACTCTTAACTGTTCTTGTTGATTTCACGGTTTCTCTTATAGATTTTAGAAAATCCCGCGAAAGATTCGATTTCTCGGTTTAAATCTCAAGAGCTGTAAAATCCCGTGAAATTAATTTTGGACAAGTAGGCGGGACTTGGATTTAGACTAAATAAAACTTACGGGGTTTGACTATTTTTTCGGGATAAGTTTGTGCTTCAAGATCAGCAGGAATTGGGAAATTATGGTAACTTGGTTGGTTTGTTAATTCACGAGTTGGTGTACTTAGTGTCACAAACATCTCGGGGTGGATGGATGCACGATGTTTGATGACCCTTGCTCGAGCGTATTTAAGGTGATTAGACCTGGATGCTCAAGAAGTGGATATATACAATTAAGGATGGAAGGTTGGGTATATATCACTACCTATATTTAAAGGAGTTACGTTGTTGTGCTCAATGTAGGTTCTAAATCACAATTTGCAATTTAAGGTGATTAGACTTGGATGTTCACGAAGTGGATATATACAATTAAGGATGGAAGGTTGGGTATATATCACTACCTATATTTAAAGGATTTACGTTGTTGTACTCAATATAGGTTCTAAATCATAATTTAGTGCAAGTTTAAGTCGCGGATTTGTTCTTTATCAAGCTTCATCAAGTGATTGTTGTTTCTCAAGGTTCTAATGGGATTGTTGTTCAAGATCTTCTCAAGAGGTAGTCAGGCTTAAAGACAAGAGGTGATTTGTTTGGAGACATGTTTTAACCTTTTACTAACTTTAAAGTCATATGCATTTCATCAAGCGGTTTTGGCATATTACGAGCTTCAATGAATTGTTAATCTACTAAACCATTGATGATGAGGAAAGCAAGGGGTTACTACAAGAAAGTCTTAATCACCATCTTCGTTGCAGTAGTTTCATTTGTCTCTTTCCATGTTTTGTGCCTGACAAATTCACAAACATCACGGACTCTCAGCTTTGGCAAAAAGGTCATTTCATGTCCTTTTTGAGGGGGAGAATTATCGCAAGTTTCCTAGAAGTTCCGTCTCCAGCGATGTGAATTTTAGCGGTTCCGGTTACAGCGGGTCAGATCGTATCGGTTCAGTCTCCAGCGGTTTGAATCTTAGCAGTTTCGGTTACAGCGGGTCAGATCGTAGCGATAGTCTACAGCAGTTTGACGCTTACTGTTGTGCAGTTAGTTCTTGAATTTATTTCTCAGATAAATCTCCAGAACTGTAAAATCCTGTACACAGTACGACAACTATTCCACATCCAAGTAGCTGGATCAGACAGCTTTGTTTGATAGGACTGACTATGAGTCATGGGCTCTTCTAAGAATTCGCGCATGTTTCTTCTCTTTGTGGCTAGTCAACAACACAAGATGATCACAAAGTTAATCCGGTATTCTTTATTTGTGATTGAAGTTGAATTTCACGAAGGCGTCTACTTATTTTATCTTGAAGTCGGGGTTGGTTGGATGCATGACCTTCAATGATAACTTGCTCGTGCTCAAAATTTAAGCTGAAGACTTGGGTTATCTAGTTACCAGCAGTTGGGGTAACTATCACTTAAGAGTTATTGGAGTACTCAGTGTCACACGTCATTGACGTTGTCGATAATCGCAAGAGGTGTTAATGTCTCATACTTTGGTTGGGTATTGAGCACTTAGAGATTTGCTTGGAGCATTAATTCTCTACACCGTTCTTCCAACATTAGTGCAAGCTTAAGTAACAAATTTGGGGACTTCTACTTCAGTGTTCAGTATTGGTATATCGGGTTTCCTTCATCAAGTGGTCACTAATCTGTGTACAAGGTTGGTTAGTTGGACAAAGGTTTTAAAAGTTGTGATGTGAACTGTAATTCTCACGAGATATTCTTAACCCAAGCTGAAGTTCACCAAAATCAAATCAGTCATGCCACATTCTATCTGTTACTGTCTCACGGTTTCTTCTTGATTTTGTAAAATCCCGCGAAAGAACTTATTTCTCGGTTTAAATCATAGATTTGTAAAATCCCGTGATGATGGGCTATGCGCTCTTGACCATGATCGGGTTAAAACCATTATCAAAGATCAGCTAAAACATCACAAATGGCTGGATCGGGGCAGTTAATTGACAAGATGTGACTACGGGGTTAGTTCAGTATTATTTATTTGAGGCTGAAGTAAAATTTCATGGGTGCGTGTACTTAGTATCTGAAGATATCGGGGAGGTTGGATGAAGATTCTTCGAGATCCTTGTTCGAGCTTTCAATACAATGACAAGGACTTGGATATCTAGTTATTTTTTCTTTCTCCCTATTACAAAATAACTATCACTTTAAGGGGTCACGTTGTAGTGCTCAGTGTCACACGAAGTTGTGGATATCCAAGAGGCGATGTACGTCTTATACTTGATGGTTGGTTGGTTGAAGAGTATAGAGTACTTAGGGATTCGATGTTGCACGAAGTCTCTACACCGCTCTTTGTCACGCATTAGTACAAGTTTAAGTCACAAGTTCGGGTTATATTACTTCAGTATCAAGTTCATCATATTGGGTTTTCTCCATCAGTGGTCACGACATCAAGCCGACAGAATGATAATGGGGTTGGTAACGAGTTAGATGAGAGAAGAAGTAAAGAGAGAGATAATGACGTCTGTACAAGTCAGTGCAGGCCTCGCTCTTCAACATAATGACGTCTGTACACATCAGTGCAGGCCTCGTTCTTCATCATAATGACGTCTGTACACATCAGTGCAGGCCTCGCTCTTCATCATAATGACGTCTGTACAAGTCAGTGCAGGCCTCGCTCTTCAACATTATGACGTCTGTACAAGTCAGTGCAGGCCTCGCTCTTCAACATTATGACGTATGTACACTTCAGTTCAGGCCTCGTTCCTCAAAGAAAAGAAAAGTGTACGCTTGAGTTCACTTTATCTTCAAAAGAAGAGGAGTCTTCTTATTTATGGCCATTCTCATCAACAAGTTTCATGCTCTTTCCGTGCTTATTCAGTCTTCAAGTGGATCGGCGCACATTGGAGTATATTCTTATTCACTTATTCAACCAAAAATTGCAGTTGACAGGCATATGCAATTTTTGAGGGGGGGAAAGGGTGAATAAACAACATGTTAGTCTTCAAGAACCGTCAAGCGGAGCTACTTACCGTTGATGGTATTCATATTCACTAGTTCAAGTATAAAAAATTGCAGTTGGCAGGCATATGCAATTTTTGAGGGGGGGAAAGGGTGAATATGATTCTACATGTTAGTTGATGATTGAGAAATGGTCATACGACTCCTGAATACGTCAGTTCAGGAGTCGTGCAAACCATGTTTCTCCAACACTACTTCTTCCGTCTATCAAGGTGTTGAAGAACATGGTCATGGAATGCTAATCGACAAAGTCTCACGGGTTGGTCTAATCAGCAACAATGGGTTTCTAGTCAATGCTTCAAGTACACGTCATCAGGCTACATGTACACATCATGATGATGATTCCGATTAATCGTAAACATCATGGGGGAGAGAAATGTGTACACCAAGGACGCACAACAGGTTCACGTGATCGGGCTTAATCATATATTCCGGTATTGATAACCGCAGAGATGATCAGTGGTTCAACTTGTTATCTTGGCATTTACGTTTCACTGTTACGTCATGGGCTGATTAATCGTAACCATCAGGGGAGAGAGAATGTGTACATCAAGGACGCACAACAGGTTCACGTGATCAGGGCTTAATATCCAAGGATGGATACATACAATAGATGATCAGTGGTTCAACTTGTTACTTTGGTGTTATACTAAAGACTGAAGAAGGTCGAGTCGTCAGTCTACTCTTCATTCTCTGTTGGGTGTTATCATCTCATGTGTATGCTGCGGGCTGATGGGTTATATGTAAGGTTACTGGAAGGCATTTGGTGAGATGAAGATGATTGGTATTCTATTCCTCCACATTGGGCAATCTTGAAGAAGGTCGAGTCTTCAGTCTTCTCTACATTCAAGAATGTTGAGCTCTTTTCTTACAACTTGATATTTAACTTAATCCCATGATAGTTCTTGTTTGATGAGTTATGGAGTTAAGTTAGGTTCAAGTTGTTCCGTAGTTGAAGGTTAAGTCCAACTTGATATTAACCTAATCTCATAACAGTTCTTGTTTGATGAGTTGTGAGGTTAAGCTAGATTTCAGTTGAGGCTCAACTTAAACTACCGAAAAGTTGCCTAAGGTTTTTGACGGAGTCACTCTAGGACGGGAGTGTTAGAAGATTAAAGACGGCATGCATTTGGTTATCAAAAGACTTCTTCATATTTCGGGCGTTCATCCAAAGTCTTCTTCCTATTATTGGGTGATCGTCAGAGGTTGTCAGATTGGGGGAGAGCACTAATTAGGGGAGAGTGTTAAAGCCAGAATCATTCCCTGATTGAAAGTGCTCACATTGCTCTTCAGCAAGTCAAGTGATGAATGCGGTGAAGATTCAGAATGCTGAGGAGTAATGGTTTCTGGTTCGTATCCTTGTATATATTTTGCTTCTTACATTCTTTTTCACATCTTATACCATTTTGTAAATAGATACATAGAATTCTTGCTAATTGTAAATAGAGAATCTTAAAATCAGAAAAACCCATAAAAATTGAAAAATAGAAAAGACCAAAAATAGTTTCACCTAGGCATGTCTTCTGTTTATCGATAACATTTACGGACTTAGAAATGTCATTCAATAATGGCACGGGTCTTTAAATGAAGCTCGAGCAGAAGTTAAAATGGATTGTTAAAACATGTCTAAATGGCTTGCTATTACTTTAGATAGCAACCCGCGCTTCATATTGGGGAAAGCACGTCACCAAAAAGACGGCTGTTCCTCCAACTGGGTGATGTTCACCTGGGCATGGATTACTTCATATCCATGTTTCCTGATTTGATGTACGTTTCAGTGCATCATTTCTTGTAAAAGAAGAGAAATCTTCTTAGTATAACAAATAGTTTTCATTCTATGATTCTTCTGAAAATTATTTGTGAGACACTTGGTGAATATGTGTTGTATGAAATTTGTTTATACTTGGATTATGCATAAAATTTGTCACTCAATCAACGACTACAAAACCTCATGACAGTTCTAGTTTGATGAGTTGTGGGGTTAAGCTTGATTTTAGTTGAGGTTCAACTAGAATACGGGTCATTGATTGAGGGGGAGAGTGAATTCAAATTTTATATCATCAAACGGATTTATTGGTTAAATCATACTTGTTAGAAATGGTTTTGTAGTTAATGGGGAATTAGTTGAAGAGGATCTTGCTTAAATATATCAAATGACCAAGTGTGTTAGTTGCTAGAAAGTGTAGGATATTATGTGCAATTTGCTTATAGTTTCCTAGCTTTATGTATCTAGAAGGTTCATTTGTGTTACTTTGGAATCCTCGTATAATCCCCAAAGTGCTTTAAGACTCAAAACCTAAAAGAAGTTAGAAAACCAGTTGTGTTTGATGTTTTTTGAATACTCCACTGGCATTTGTATGATCTAAATGAATGAGTTTCAAATGTTGTTTGTCTCTGTGCTTAATGGTTGTTGATATTGTGCATATGTTCTCAGGATTCGCTTAGGTAGATTGCTATTATGTTAGAATCATGTTCCTAAGATCCTGAATTGAATATTGAAATCCGTGTGAATTGCCATGTTCATGATTGCTATTTGCTATTCATGCTAGATAGTGGTTTGACGTAGTTCCTGATTATGGTTTGATTATAAGATGAACTTGGTTTTATAATGTGGCAAGCTGCTGAAGGGTAGCTATTTAGGAATAGTGTATCTGCATGTATGTATATCTGTGTTGATATTCTTATGCAGATTCCATAGCCAAAATGAATGTACCAGTTCCCATTCTAACCATTTGATCAGACGATCAAACTCTATTGATTGGCTCGAAATTCACCTCAACAACAACGTCGGCAACAACAACAACAACAACACTTTCACCACCGCCACCACCATTCATCTATTTTGGTCTCGCCAAGTGGGGATCAACGACATTTGCGAAGGATTTGTTGGTGGATGGATAATTGATGTTGACTACTAACTCAGAGAAGCGGATGATTACATCGTCTGCGCACAAGGTCAATATCATTTGTGTCATAATAAACAAGTTGTGCAAAATAAGCAGTGAAACTCCCTCTTAGATTAAGGGGGAGTTCAGTATGTTCTCATCATCAGAATATATTAAATCGGACACATTTTCTCCCACATTTTCTAACTTATTTAAATCAATTGGGATCACAAATCTCAAAAGGTTTGAAATTTTTGATCGGGGGAGAGAATGTGATTTAAATATGAAACCTGATGAAAATGTGATGTTTTGGATTTAAGTGTAAGCTCTCCCATATGTGCTAAACTCTTTTGTATACCAAGGCACATATTGAGGGGGAGCAAAATGTTTTGGACATAAAAGTAAGCTCTCCCATGTGTGCTAAACCACTTTATATATCGATGCACACATTGAGGGGGAGTAAATGTTTTGTGGAAACAAAAAGGATTTGGCATAACATGAGATCGTGACTCAGACTTGACAAATGAATTGACGAAACATATACTGTCATTGATCGAAAGGACATATCCTGGCCGGGTAATAATTTCAAGCTGGTCTAACCAGTGATGTAAGCGTGTCTCGAAAAGGATGTGTCTGAGTAGAGTGTACCGTTTCGAGAAACTTTCTATGGACTTGACCAGGCCGGGTAATAATTTCAAGCTAGTCAAACTAGTGATGTAAGCGTGTCTCGAATCGGTCATGTTCACTGAAAGTGGATCAATTCAAAAAGTGCGTGCTCTACCTAACATGTGCAAATTTATAAAACAATCAACTGAGCACATGTTGAGGGGGAGCATTTGAAAAATATAAAACTCTCAAGTGTTTGCAAAAATGTGTTTCAGAATCATGAACACTTTGAGAGATTTTTCAAAGATTTGGTTTGGCAATCGTGGATGAATACCAAAGACCGACCATTTTAATTAATGCATGGAGTTATAAGGATGGTTAGGTTAGGCTCAAGTTCCCACGATCCCGCCAGAGCCGGAGGGATCTACCCAGGGACAATCCACTAGTTAGTGTAGAAGTCCTTAGGTATGATTAAAAAGGAGAAAAGTGTGATTAAGGGAAGAGTGCCGACTGAGATGGAGCTAACACTGGAATAAACCCAACAAGGTGTTAGTTATGAAGTCTCGGTAAGCACTGAAGGGGTTGAAGAATGAAAAAGAATTGTAAAGATAAAGGGTGAAAAGAAATAGCCCTCCTTACAACTTAGGCAGAAACCGGGTCAATACATATGCTGTCAGAATCACTTAGTTGATTGCTGGCATTGAAGACAAAGTATCATGGACCTAGTGATACGCTGCACAACCCTCCCTAGCCACTCAAGGTCCCTCAAAGGACTCTTGTTTCACTTGTCACAGAGATCAATACATTTCTATCGTCTCTCTCACTCCGAGTTAGATGATATTGAAAAGGTGGCAGTTCTCTCCAGCCTCCGCTCACTAAATCAAAACGCACTATAGAGTCTGGAGCCACGAGATGCATAATAAGGTCTCATAGGAACACATGCTACTTCTACACTGGTTGTTCAACATTAAGGACACCAGTTGTAAATTTAAGAGTCCTACGCAGATCTTAGCAATCTGCCAGAACATTTATGAGGGAATTTACAAATGTAATTCTCAATGATTGAATGGAAATTCCTGCCAGGGTCAACATCAAGCAGCCCTGAAAGCAGGTCACTTCGGTAATTCTTTATGGATTACGCTTAGTGGTCACGGCGGTTTCTAACGGTCTACAGTCGTGGAGTGATCTCCAGCGACTCACCTAATCGTTGATGTGCTACGGTTCGATCTTAAAAAGCCCTCTGTGGGTTTTCGATTAGGAACGGTCTTGGTAAGGATTAGAGAGAGTTTTCACACTATGCTGTTAACAATCTCGAAGTTCGAACCTGTAAGTACCGGACGTTTTATTGCTAACTGTCGTATGCAGGAACATCTGGCGGTTGAAGCTGATTGTTGTTGCAGCTGTTTGCGGTTGTAGCTGATTGAGGTTGCAGCTGAATGCGGTTGTAGCTGATTGAAGAGAAGATGCCAATCCTATACCACATGCTTACACTACAATTGTAACTCAACAAAGTCATGATCAACCTAAAAGACCTTTAACACGGCTTCTACAAACTCTGATGCTAAAGATCATGACACCAAATAGTGTGAGCATGTCGGCTCAAAGAATAACACATCACATGGAAACATACTGCTGAAAGATGACTTGGAAACAAATGTTGGATGATAAAGTCGAAGAATACTCAAAGATCATCCAAGACAATCAATCAGTCATCAAATCATTACTGCTGAAGGCACAAAGACTAAAGACTTTGAAGAATCAAAGACTACGAGCTATAAAGACAAGTTCAGAAGAAAGAATGCTAGAAGTCGAATTATTATTTCCGGGGTGACCTCCCTTAGGGGAGATTGTTAGGAATATAAATATTCAGATGAAGGCTCGGTCACCCCGAGCATCTAATTAGCATTTATATAGCTCGTAGGATTATTTATATTAGCTTAGTATTATTAGTATTAGTATTAATAGTATTAGTCGTATCTATATTTGTGGAGTGGGTCGGGGCTTTCCCCACTGTCAGCTCACTCCACAGCCCACTAGGGGCATCAATATGTAGAAGTATAAATACCCCTTCCCACACTTGGGAAGGGTTGGAACTCTTGTCACAATTTCACATAGTAATCTAATCTTATCCAGGTTTTCTCTCAAGGTTCCCTCTCTCTCTCTAGTTCATCTCATCTCTCTAACCATGGATCTAATCTTCCATGAACCAAGACCACCCGAATCATCCACACAATCAAGATGGTTATTTCCTACAGCTCACTTACAATCTGATAAATACTTGGGCTATCTATTAGGTAAACTTTTGCTAGAATCTGAATGTAAAGTATCCTAAGTAAAACCCTGAGCAAGAACACTCAGGAAGCCATCATCAAACCAATCATCAAAGAAAGAATCATCACTACCTGAGGATAAAGCTCGGACAAGTGCAGATCAGAACCAAGAATCAAGATGGTGACTTAAGATGAGGCACAACTTCATCCTCAACAAGTGGTATCAAAAATATAGCCTAAAACGAAAATTGTTTACTTTAACGTTGTTAATCAGAGTATAAGAAGAAGCCGTTATGCTCACTTATCTCTGACAAAATCCAACAAGTAGTATCGAACAAAATAACCAAAACAATAATTGTTTATTATACCTTTGTTGTAAATCAGAGCATAAGAAGAAGCCGTTATACTCACTTATCTCTAATCAAACCCAGGCTATATTTATATTCAAATAGGGGGAAATTGTTTTGTCAATATTTGACCCAAATATCCCTGACAAGTATTTGAACATAAAATAGCCAAGTCACTCACTAAAAAAATATTAGTGATCATTTCACTCACTGATGATCAGTGAGTATGTGTTGGGTTTTAGAGATACTACTGCTCATGTAATTACAACTGCTCAGGTATTACAAGAAAAAATAAAGCAAGTCATTACTGCTGCTGGTTATAAAGATTAATGCTGCTTATGGAAGTTAAGACTACTAGAGTACATTAACACTGCTGACAGACTTCAAGGAAAAATACTCTAAGTATTTAATGCTGCTAGAAGGAAACTTAGTGCTGCTAGCTCTAAGTTACTACTGCTGAAGACTTAATGCTGCCATAGTAAAGTATTAGTACTGCTGAGTGTTTGTTAGTACTGCTGGAGTATTAGAGTCAGTTTATGTTTATACAATATCTTGTAACGAAAGTTTAGTAATAGATAAATAAAGAAAAGATATTTATCTTGTTTAGAAAGTTATTGTAAGCCGACTAGGACTCCTTAGTCTATAAAAGGAGGTCCTAGGGCATAGAGATAGATACATCATAACACGATTTTTTATATAGAACTTCAAGGTTGTAAACCCTAATACTTTTGAGTATTCGTATTATATCAATAATATTGAAGTGTTTAGTTTGATATACTTGTGTTCTTGTTTACTGTATACAAAGTTCTTCTTAAGATCAAATACAAGATTCCGCATTGTGTTTGATAAACTTCAAGGCAGTTTCTATACTTACTTGTTTTAGATTTATCTAAGATTAATAACCCTTACAAGGTGAGGAATTCGATCAAGTTCATAACTGGGATCAACAAGTGGTATCAGAGCTTGTGATCTAGAAGCTGTGATCAAGAAGAACCTGTTTAGACTCAACTGTTCTGATCTTACTGAAGACATGGAGTCAGAATCTACACATATGATTACTGCATCAAAGGTGCCAATGCTCAAGTCTAGAGAGTATGAGCTATGGAGAATGAGAATGATGCTACCAAGAAGAATAGGAAGAACCTTTTGAAGCAACAATATGAGAATTTTGCTGCTCCAAGTTCTGAGAATCTTGATCAGACCTTTGACAGACTTCAGAAACTTATTAGTCAACTAGCACTTGTGGAAGTAACAATTCCTCAAGAAGATATAAATCAAAAGTTTCTGAGAAGCTTGTCACTAGAGTGGAACACACATACTGTGGTGTGGAGAAACAAGGCTGATCTTGATACAATGAGTTTAGATGATCTGTATAATAATCTTAAAGTGTATGAACCTGAAGTCAAAGGGTCGTCTAGCTCATCCTCAAGCACACAAAACTTAGCTTTTGTGTCCTCCTTCAATAACAGTTCTGGCAGTACTAATGAAGCAGTTAATACTGCTCATGGAATTAGTACTGCTGGCACACAAGTTAATACTGCTGGGTCTACAACCCTTGATAACTTGTGTGATGCTGTTGTCTATGCATGAAGACTTGGAACAGTTTCATCCAGATGATCTTGAAGAAATGGACTTGAAGTGGAAAATGGCAATGTTACAATGAGGGAAATGAGATTTTTGAAGAAGATAGGAAGAAACCTCAAGGTCAATGGGCAGGATAACATGGGTTTTGATAAGTCCAAGATTGAATGCTACAACTGTCACAAGAAGGGACACTTTGCAAGGGAATGCAGGGCACCAAGGAGCCAACACTACAAGAATGGAGAGAGCTCAAGGAAATCTGTGTCTAAGGAACCTAAGAATTCTAAAGCTTTGGTGTCTTGTGATGGTTTGGGTGGATATGACTGGAGTGATCAAGTAGCAGAAGGACCAAACTTTGCACTTATGGCTTACTCTTCTTCATCAAGTTCTGATTCTGAGGTATCTAATGATTCTAGGTGTTCTTATAAATCTTGTTTAGATACTATTGAAGAACTTAAGGCTAGGAATGAAAAACTAATAGAAGATGTAAGGAAGCTAGAGTTAGATAATTTAGATTATAAAGTAGGCTTAAAATCTGTTGAGAAAAGACTTGAATTCTTTAAACAGAATGAGTCAGAGTATGTAGAAAAAGTTAATGTTCTTGAAAGTAAGCTTTATGTTAAAGAGAATGTCATTGATGAACTTACTAAAAGGTTAGAACAGGCTCAAAAAGAAAAAGATGCAGCTTATCAAGAAAAATAAAAACATCAAGTTAAAGTAAATAAGCTTGAATTTGCATCTAAAAGTGTAAATAAGATAATTGAGTGTCAACTGATGAGGAGAGGTAATGGTATAGGTTATAATGAAGTTCCTCCTTCAATAACAGGGAAGTATGTACCTCCTATACCTAAATTGTCTTGTTTAGTTGAGTTTATTGATAAGTCTTTAGGTGAGAATAGTAAGTCTAATGAGGAGAAACCTAAGGTTGAAAAGACATATACTGATGCACCTATCATTGAAGATTGGGTGTCTGATGATGATGTAGAACAGGTGGAGTTTACACCTAAGGTTGAAAGGAACACGGTTAAGCCTAGTGTTGAACAGATTAAGTTTGTCAAACCTAGGTTTGGTGATAAGGTGTCTAGGAAAATTGTTAAATACACTGAGCAACCTAGGGAGTACACTAACAAGCCTAGAGGTAACTAAAGCAATTGGAATAACATGATATCTCAAAAGTTAGGAAGTGACTTTGAGATGTTTAATAAGGCTTGTCATTATTGTGGTAGTTTTGAACATTTACAAGATAATTGTTTTTACTATCAAAAACCTGTTTGGAACTATTCTAGGAGGGTGAATCATCAAAGTTTTTCTAAAAATACTCACCCAAATGCAAAAAGAAATATGGTTCCAAGAGCAATGTTAATGAAATCTGGGTATGTATCAGTTAATACTTTCAAGCAAAATGTTTTTAGACCAGCAGTATTAACTAATACTGCTAGAAAAGTTGATATTGTGCCCATCAAAAGAACGGTGAATGATGCTAAATCCAGGTTACAGTTTTCAAATAAAGCACATTCAACTGTAAAAAGGCCTTTTCAAAAGTATATAGCATTTAGTACTGCTAAGGCAAAAGCAGTAGTTTCTACTGCTAACCCAAAAGCAATAACTGCTACTATTTTGGGAAATCATTTTTATGTTGTTAAGGCCTCGGCTTGTTGGGTCTAGAAACCAAAAGTTAAAGTTTTAGATCATGTTTCCAGAAACAGCAGTGCATCAATAGTTTTAAAGAAATACAATTACATTGACGTACAAGGCAGATCCAAGTCAGTAATGGCTTGGGTCCCCAAGAGAAACTAATTTTCTTACTTTATGTGCAGGGCAATCCACAGGTTGAATTAGAGGATAAAGAAGTATTTGATAGTAGATGCTCAAGGCACATTACTGGAAACATGTCCTATCTCAGAGATTTTGAAGCAATTGATGGAGGATATATTGCTTTTAGGAGTAATCCCAAAGGAGGGAAAATCAGAGGCAAAGGTACAATAAAAACTGGTAAATTAGATTTTAATAATGTGTATTTTGTAAAAGAGCTTTAGTTTAACCTCTTTAGTGTCTCACAAATGTGTGACAAAAAGAATAATGTTCTTTTTACTGACACTGAATGTTTTGTCTTGTCTCCTGACTTTAAGTTGACTGATGAAAGTCATGTTTTGCTTAAGGTTCCTAGAAAAGACAACATATACAGTGTTAATCTAAAGAACATGGTTCCCAAAAGAGGTTTGACTTGTCACTTTGCAAAGGCCACATCTGATGAATCTAAGCTTTGGCATATAAGGCTTGGACATTTAAATTTCAAAACAATGAATAAATTGGTTAAGGGAAACCTTGTCAGAGGTTTACCTTCAAAAGTTTTTGAAAATGTTGAAATCTGTGTTGCTTGTCAGAAGGGAAAACAACACAGAGCTTCTTATAAGACCAAAGCAGTGAACTCTATAAGTCAGCCTTTACATATGTTGCACATGGATTTATTTGGACCAACATTTGTGAAAAGTTTGATGAAAAGGATGTATTGCCTAGTTGTCACAGATGATTATAGTAGGTTTACTTAGGTTTTCTTTTTGGCATCTAAGGATGAAACCAGTGGCATTCTTAAGGCTTTCATAACCAGGATAGAAAATCTAGTTAATCATAAGGTGAAAGTGATAAGATGTGACAATGGAACTGAGTTCAAGAATAGGGATATGAACCAGTTTTGTAAGTTGAAAGGTATTGAGAGACAGTATAGTGTAGCTAGAACTCCTCAACAAAATGGTGTTGTTGAGAGAAGGAATAGGACACTTATTGAGGCTGCTAGAACAATGTTAGCTGATTCTAAATTACCTACTACTTTTTGGGCTGAATCAGTCAATACTGCTTGCTATGTGGAGAATAGAAGTAAAGTAGTTAAGCCTCACAACAAGACCCCTTATGAACTTTTACATGGTAGAAAACCATTGCTAGATTTCTTAAGACCATTTGGGTGTCCTGTTACTATCTTGAATACCATAGATCACTTAGGCAAGTTTGATGGCAAGGCTAATGAAGGTTTCTTTGTTGGATACTCAATGAATAGCAAAGCTTTTAGAGTGTTCAATAGTAGGACCAGGACAGTGGAAGAGAACTTTCATGTTAGGTTTAGTGAGAGTACACCTAATGTTGCAGGGAGTGGACCAAACTGGCTATTTGATATTGATTCATTGACCAAGACAATGAATTATGAGCCAGTTGTTACAGGTACACAATCTAATGAGTATGCAGGTACAAAAGCTAATACTGATGCAGGTACACAAGCTTGGAAGGAGACTGAACTTGCAAAGAAGTACATTTTGCTACCCATATAGACTGCAAATCCACCTTTCTCAACCCAAGAGTCAAAAAGTTCACAAGAAGATGATCTTGATGAAGATCCAAAATATGCTAAAGAAGATGATGTAAAATCTTCTGATGATGATAAAGTGGTTAATGAAGAAAAGCAGACTGATGAACATGTAAAGGATGATGTATCAGATAATATTGCCAATGAAGAGAATAACACTAGTAGTACTAACTCTGTTAATACTGCTAAGCCAAGTGTTAATGTTGCTGACAAGGAAGGCTTTGCTTTTGATAAGGATGAATATCCACATGATCCAAACATGCCTCCATTGGAAGAAATATATCCTGATACTGATGATGATGTACATGGTGCAGAGGCTGACATAACCAATATAGAAGATGAAGTTCCTGTCAGTCCTATTCCAACTACAAGAATTCACAAGGA
The DNA here is from genome assembly GCA_021014915.2 of Artemisia tridentata subsp. tridentata. Classification (NCBI taxonomy): domain Eukaryota; kingdom Viridiplantae; phylum Streptophyta; class Magnoliopsida; order Asterales; family Asteraceae; genus Artemisia; species Artemisia tridentata. The sequence goes on from CP139503.1 coordinate 117,881,031, forward strand.
TCATCCTAAAGAACAAATCATTGGAGAGCCACAATCTGCTGTTCAAACAAGAAACATGACAAAAGGTTTGAAGGAACAAGGTTTCTTTGCACAATCCCTTCATCAAAGAAACAGTCATAAAGACCTTCAAAACTGTTTGTTTGCTTGTTTTCTATCACAAGTAGAACCCAAGAATGCTCATAAAGCATTACAGGATCAAGCTGGGTGGAGGCTATGCAAGAAGAGCTTTTACAATTCAAGCTTCAAGAAGTTTGGTCTTTGGTAGATTTGCCTAATGGGAAGAGGGCAATTGGTACTAAGTGGGTTTTCAGATGCAAAAAGGATGAAAGAGGCATTGTGATTAGAAATAAGGCAAGGTTAGTAGCTCAAGGATACACTCCAGAAGAAGGTATTGATTATGATGAATTATTTTCCCCAGTTGCAAGAATTGAAGCTATAAGGTTGTTCTTGGCTTATGCTTCATATAAAGATTTTGTAGTGTATCAAATGGATGTAAAGAGTGTTTTTCTATATGGCACAATTGATGAAGAAGTTTATGTCTCTCAACCACCTGGTTTTGAAGATCTTGATTTTCCTGACAAGGTTTACAAGGTGGAGAAAGCACTTTATGGTTTACATCAAGCTCCTAGAGCTTGGTATGACACATTTTCAAAATATCTGTTGAACAATGGTTTTAGTAGAGGGAAGATTGACAAAACTTTGTTTATCAGAAGGCAAAAAGATGATATCTTGCTAGTTCAAGTTTATGTGGATGATATTATCGTTGGATCAACAAACAAGGTGTTATGTGTTGAATTTGAGAAGCTTATGCATGAAAGATTTCAGATGAGTTCTATGGGTGAACTCACATTCTTCTTAAGGTTACAAGTCAAGCAAAAGAAGGATGGCATATTTATCAGTCAAGATAAGTATGTAGCTGAAATTTTGAAGAAGTTTGGGTTTGCTGATGTGAAGCCTGCAAAGACAACAATGGAAACTTCCAAGCCCTTGCTCAAATATGAAGATGGTGATGAAGTTCATGTTCATTTATATAGATCAATGATTGGGTCATTTATGTATCTTACAGCTTCAAGACCTAATATTATGTTTGCAGTGTGTGCCTGTGCAAGATATCAAGTTACACCAAAAGTTTCACATCTTAATGCTCTGAAGAGAATTTTTAGATACTTGAAAGGTCAACCTAAATTGGGCCTTTTGTATCCAAAAGATTTCCCTTTTAATCTGGTTGCATACACTGATAGTGATTATGCTGGAGCTAGCTTGGATAGAAAATCAACAACCGAAGGTTGTCAATTTCTAGGATGCAGGTTGATTTCATGGCAGTGTAAGAAACAAACTGTGGTTGCAAATTCCACAACAGAAGCTAAGTATGTGGCTGCTTCAAGCTGTTGTGGACAAGTGCTCTGGATTTAGAATCAATTGTTGGATTATGGGTACAATTTTATGCATACAAAAATATATATTGATAATAGTAGTACTACGTGTATTGTAAGAAATCTTGTTTATCACTAAAAAACAAAACATATTGAGATAAGTCATCATTTTATAAGATATTGTTATAAAAAGAAGTTAATTCAAATTGTTAAAATTCATACTGATAATAATGTTGTAGATTTCTCACAAAAGCTTTTGATGTGGGTGGATTTCAATTTTTGGTTGTCAGTATTGGAATGATAAATCTTTGAAAATTCTTATCTCTTTGTGCTTTTGTAAAGTTTTGTAAGGATTAGTACTGTTATTAGGTCAATAAATTGTTTCTGCTGCTAAGTATACTTAGTGTTGCTAGTTTACTTAAAATTGTTGTGTTAATGCTGCCAGTTATACTTAGTACTGCTAAGTATAATTGATGATGTGATTATTGTAAATTATGTTATGTTTGTGGTTTTGTGTTTTTAGGACTAATCTTTTGCAGGATAAGCAGAGAAAAGTGTTGGAGTGCTGATTCATAAGTTGTTAGGAGTGGAAATTGAGTTCATGCTGCTAAACATAAGTTAGTGCTGCTAAGCCTAACTAAGTGCTGCTAGGTTTCTGCTGCTATGTTTGAGAGTACAGGGTACTGTTTTAGAAATATGAATGATTAAGGGTTTATATCCTTCAATTATTTACACAAGTGTTTTTTATCCAATCAAAACTCTCTCAAACATAAACCCCAACTCGTTTTTATCAATTAATTGAAAACCCCAGCAAAACCCTACACAATTTTTCATAATTCACAATGTCGACTCTGTCTTTTGCAGACCAACATAACATGATCGCATTTTTGCAAAAACCCAGAGAAAGTGAAGGGTTTACTGAAATCATTGATTTTCTCAATGCTACTCATATTAAGTATGCATTAACAGTAAATCCTACCATATATATTTCCAACATCAAACAGTTTTGGGCTACTGATAATGTCAAAACTATTGATGGGGAAACACAGATACATGCCCTTGTGGATGGGCAGAAGATTCTTATTGCTGAGGCATTTGTTAGAGAAGTTCGTTATCTAGCAGATGTTAATGGAATTGAGAATCTTCCAAACTCTACAATTTTTGAAAACCTTGCACTGATGGGATATGAAAGGCAAAGTGATTCTTTAAAATTTTCAAAAGGTGCCTTCTCTCCACAGTGGAAATTATTAATACACACTATCTTACAGTGTCTTAGTCCAAAGACTACTGGTTGAAATGAGTTCAGTAGTAATATGGCTTCTGCCATTATCTGCTTAGCTAAAAATCAAAGATTCAATTTTTCAAAATTAATTTTTGATAGTGTGGTTAAGGGCTTGGATAGTTCTTCAAACAAATATTACTTATATCCAAGGTTTTTGCAACTTCTTATGGACAAACAGTTTACAAATAAAAATGTTCATAACAAGGTTTATCCTACTCTCTCTCATACTAAAAAGATTTTTGCTAACATGAAGAGAGAGGGAAAGGATTTTTCAGGCATAGTTACACCATTGTTTCAAACAATGTTGGAACTAGGTCAAATTCAGGGTGAATGATCAGCAATCTCAGCTGATACCCATCACACACCCATAATTTTACCATCTACATCCCAACCTCAAAAGACCTATACCCGTAGGTTCACCAAAAAGGGCACTCAGCTACCTCAGGCTAGTGCTAGTATGGATGCAGATGAGGTTGTGCATAAGGAGAGGGTCATAGTTTAGAAAGGGCTGCAACTACTACTGCTAGCTTAGATGCAGAGCAGGATAGTGGTAACATAAGTAAGACCCAATCTAAGGCAACTTCTAATGAATCAAGTTCCTATGGAACTGATTCAGGTGAAGGTCCCACCCAAACGGAAAACATCGGGGGTGTAGATGCTCAGGCTAGGAATGAGGCTATGCTTAACATTCCCAATGCACCACTCGGGAGAGGTAACACACTCCGAAGTGCTGAGGGTAGTATGAAACAAATAAATGAATTGATGGCTACTTGTACCAAATTGTCAGAACAGGTTCTTGACCTTCAACAAACAGCTGCTTCTCAAGGTGATGAAATTAAAATGTTGAAGAGAAGAGTTAGGTTTCTAGAAGGGGTACAGAGGTCAAGAATCCACAAGCTTAAAGAATACACAAGGTGGGTACAGTTCAAAGGGTGAAATCCTCTAGTTCTGAAGATGTTCTCAAGGTGTTAAAAGAGGATGCTCCCAAACAGGGGGGGGAATGAGAGCATGGTTCCAGGGGAGGATACTAAATTTGATGCTGCTATGGATGATGGTGATGAAAATATTGCTAAAAAGTTGGTGAATGATGCAAAAAAAGTTAATGTTGCTGAAGTAGTTTCTACTACTAATGTTGAAGAAGTACCAGTTAGTGTTGCTAATGTTGAAGAAGTACCAGTTAGTGCTGCTAATAAAAATTTTAATGTTGCTGGTACAAAAACAGTTTCTCTGCGCTAGTGTTGATTTGATGAATGATGAAATTGTTTTAGCACAAGCAATGATCGAGTTGAAGACATCAAAACCACCAGTAAAAGGATTTGTCATTCAAGAACCCATACCAACAACAACCAAACAACCACAACCTACTCAGTACACTAGAAAGGGAAATAGTGTACTTATTGAAGAACCACCTGTTAAACAAATTTCAAGAGTAGCACAACCAAAGCATGATGCAGAGGTTGCAGAAGCTTTAGCTGTAGAATTTGAAGAAAAGAACAGGGTTATTGCTGAACAAAGAAGGGCTGCAGCTGACAAAGAAGCTCAAAAACTAGCATTGATCAATGAATGGGATGATGAAAGAGCCCAAGGTGATGCTGATTAGGAACTTGCTCAAAAAATTCAAAATGAAGAGCAAGAATAGTATACAATTGATGAAAGGGCTAGGTTTCTAAAAGAGTTTTTTGAACAAAAAAGAAAATTTTATGCTGCAGAAAGATTAAAGGCTAAGATGCTGAAACCACCCACCAAAGCTCAAAAAAGAAAGTTTATGAGCAATTATCTCAAGAACATGAAGGGCTAGAAACTAAATGTTCTAACTCACTTTGATGATGGCAAGATACAAGAGATGTATGAAAATGCAAAAAGGGGGATTAGTGCATGATGCGTGGTTTTGTAACCTTACAACAGGTTTTACCTCTCGAGGGATCTCAAGAGGCTTACAACCCCACCAGGCAGTGTACCTGACCGATGTAGTATAGTGTAGTGGTAAGTACGGGGGATTGATCGTTCTCCACAGGGAATAGTGTTCGTTAGGTATGAAAGACTACTCTAATAGGTCTAAGGGTTGAGGAAGATTCTTTTTTATGTTTTTATATTTTTTTATGAAAGCAAGTAAAATCTCAGTTTTGAAGGAGTGGGCGGAATTAGTTGCTAGCCAACTAACCCAAATAACTACAAATGCAAATAAAATAAAATAACAAAAATGAAAATGTGGTAGAAACTTATGTGTAGAGAAATGTGTTTACTTAGATTTCCTTACTCCCTAACTATCTTTTACCGGTTAATTAGTGTGTATTAGTCGCGTGGATGACGGGTGTATTCCTTAATACCATTCGTGGGGTGGCGTACTTACTTCCCCAACTCTACAAGCTCCTACTTCACTCCTATGTCGAGCCGGCTAGGAAGCTCCTAACATGGGATCACTAGAATTCGCTTGTGCATTAAATACAACCATAAAAACCTTTAGTACGCATTTGGTTCATGTTTCTTAAGACGTTCAAGCAAGTTACCGAATAGGAAGTTAGCCAGTTTTCTTAAGCCTAACATAGATAAACAATCATCCAATACAACTAATAGCACACTAATAACCAATAATCAATAGCTAGGTTTCATTAGATCTAAGCAAACACAAGATAAATTTAGCCTAACATGTTAATCAAAAGACAAGAATAAGATAAAATCAAACAACACATAGACATATTGAATGATTAATTGATAACTTATCTTCAATGTAACATGGAAGATCTCAAGGCAAAAAGCCTTGAAAAAGAAGCTAAATTCGTCTTAGGGTTTTCTCCCAAAATTCCACACACTAAGCTCTCTCCTAATGACAAAAAATTAGAAAACTATATATAGACTTTTGGATCTGACGGCGTCACCTTATGGATTGTGACGCCGTCACCTCGCCGCTTCTAGGGTTCCCGGATGACCTTCTTGACGCCGTCCCTCTTTAGCTCTTCAAAAATCCATTCTGGCTTATCAAGGCTTGACGCCGTCGAACCTTGAACGTGACGCCGTCCCTCTTTGATTTAAGCCGTGACGCCCTTGATCAAGTTAAAGCGTGACGCCGTCAGAATTCACATGCTATTTTCACTGGCTTATCATGAGTAAATTTCACGTCCACCTTTTCTTGCCAAGGCATGACGCCGTCCAGAGTAAATTGTGACGCCGTCAAAGGTAACTTTCAGCCGATTTTTGAGACTTTGCCGTTTTCTTCACTTTTATGCTCCAAAAACGTCCAAAATGCCTCCTTTTCCAGATTTCTCCTCAAAAGTACCTAAAATGACAAAAGGAACGATTTAGGGCAATATTTGATCAAATAAATACGATTTAAGGCTTAAATGACCCCTTAAAAGCGGTACACTTTTCGCTTCATCAAATACCCTTACACTTGAGATTTGCTTGTCCTCAAGCAAATGCGCTTTTATTCTAATCAAAATACAAGTTAGGGGTCATTTAATGCAAACATAAAAGTAATTACTACAAATAATCGTTCCACTTTAATCATAATAAGCACGGAGATTACAAACTAGCACCTCACAAGTAGTGTTTAGATACTCACATCTCTCAAGTGTCATCAAAATAAATCTCATAAATGAAAACGGATAATATCTCTCACTACCTGTCATAGCAAATAGATTACCATAGGCTTGGGAAAGGATCGAAAACCTCCTCCACTAGGCGTAAGCACCAAAGATAAACTATCAAAGAGGGCTTTTAAATGGGTTATAACGTTAGGTGTAGGGAAAAGGAAAACACGGTTTTGTTGGATAAGGGATATTTTACTGGTGGCGAGTTAAAAATCTTGATCAATTACATGTACTATACAATGTTGCTAAGCCAAGACTAGACTCGATTTAAGATAATGAAAGAAAATAACAAAAACAAAAACATAAAATAAACATAAAATGAAACGGGATGGTAGTCCGTATGTTTTTTCTATTTTTCATTTTCTCATTTTTTTGTATTTTTCTTAATTTTTTTTTTTTTTTTTTTTTTTTTTTTTTTTTTTGCATACACTCTTGCCCTACCATCCAAAATAATACATCATAGGGGCATTGCATCCCCCTTACACTTGAACTTTTACATAACTTTACAAATACTAATCTAATGACTCGAATTAAGATAATTGAACAACTTGGAGTACTTTTAAAACATTTAGCACATATGGGGGTAATAAATGATGTTCTTCCCCATTACTCCATTATACTAGTACTTTACCCATGAGTCCCAATCGTCCCAAAACAATATGTACAAGGATATGACTCGACTTAGCAACCATGTAATCAATTAGATAATTAACTTGGGTTTAAACAAATGTTGTAACAATAATGCACTAAAAATGAGTGCATACAAGGTAGGCTAAGGCGATTTGGGTGTACATTTTAGTGGGGTGTAACAAATTCTTCCTTTAAGTAAAATGCTTAAAGGTCGAAACGAAAAGATAGGCTCTGAGGGGTGTACTAGGGGTATCGTGTACTAAAAATGAGTACAACGCAAAGGGTGTGGGAGAATTACTTGACCATTGTAGCCAAAGTAATTATAACAAAAACACAGGTGTAAAACAATGGGTTAATCCTAATGCCTCTTATCATGTAGTAAATCTAACTACACGAATGTAGTCTCACTTGTGGCCTTGGAATGGTCCTAACGCAAGTTCTAGAATCTAAGTGCTACCGGTACACACATCATAGCATAAATGCTTTTCCTACCAATTCTAGGGGCGAACCTCACATATTTGGGGGTGGAAAATTTTTTTAGTGGTACGGTTTTTGTGCTAGTCATATAACTCCTATCCGTGAGACGCTCATTAAGATCAAAGTTTCACTCCTATATGTTGTAAAAAATTTTAAATTTGGCACTAAAATTGCCCTAACAGGTATTTATCTCAGTTTTATTACACATCTACTATTAAACAAACAAAAATCAAGCGTAATTGTATTCTCTAAAATCGTACTTTTACCCTCCCCTTACACTTAAGATGAACATTGTCCCCAATGTTCAAATAACAAATGTAAAAGCATAAAGTAAAAGAATGAAATCAAATACTCCCCTGATTCGCTCGGTGGATAATGAAGTTACACGGTTAGATCTTCTTCCAAGGTAATGTAGAAGCTCCATGACTAATGCATCGCCATAAGCTTGATTCAAAACATTTCCTTGTCCAAAATAACCTGTTAAACCTGAGAAAACAAACACGAAAACCTGCATAACATCGGCGGGAAAAATCTATATATAAGGATATAATGCTTGTGGAATGATAATTTTGCAGATTCCTGGAGATTATAAGTTGGAGATTTTAATAAAAACTTTTTATGAAAACAAAACTTTCAAAAATTTCTGAAAATTAAATCTGACGCCGTCAGGTTGTAAGGCCTGACGCCGTCAGAAATGATCTGACAGAATTCTCATGTTAAGTTTCCGGAAAATTTCTGGAAAAACCTATACCTTACTTCCTGGAATTCCTGCAAAACTTCATTATGACTCGATACAAGCATTTGACTCAAACAAATACTAATATGCATGCTTATATCTCATTGTTATCGTTCATATTCAATCTTGTTCTTAAAAACAAATTTGGATTTCCCTTACACTTATCTTTTGCAAAATACCTTTATATGTAGTTAAGACGAAGTTAAAAACAAAATAAAGCATTTTCACAATTTATATTTGAGACATGAACAGTAAACAAAAAGAATAAGAAATGCATACGGAAACAAATAAAATTAAATAAACAAAAATCAAACAAATAAAGCAAATAAAGCTTGGGTTGCCTCCCAAGAAGCGCTTGTTTTTGTTCGAGTCATGAGCCTGACTCTACCCTTATTTAATGGATAAAGGAGGGGTTTTCCCTACACTTAGGATTAAGTGCGGGTGATAGTAGCGATACACACCAGCTCGGTAGGAGTATGCCACGTGAGGAAAGAGTGGTGGATGAATTATATGCTCAAAGGGGTGTGCTCCTTTCATCATAACCTTACCTAGTTCACTTTGGTCAATGGGTGAATTAAAGTTTTCTCCTAAAAAGGGATCATCTTCTATCAACTTCGAGAGATTCCTAGTTGGGAATCCATCTTGACCTAATAAACCCGGTTTAAACCCATAATGTTTCTTGTGATCAATCATGAATGGGTGATGTAAGTATGTAAGGTCATGGTTCACTCCTATATTAGCTTCCACTCCACATGGCCTAGAGTCTACTACCTTAACCTTAACATTACCCGGACTACATGGTTTGATGGGTGGATCGGGATCTTTTTTAATTCCTAAATTCACATCTAAGGATGGAAGATTAGGTAACGGTTTTGGTTTAGGCTCCGGCTCATCAAAACTAGGAACTTCCATAGGACTAAAAGAAATGTTGTGATCACTAAAAGCATTCAAACCTATTTCTTCTAGTTGTGTTTGGTCCAAGGGCTCTACCTCTATTGGGGTTCCTATAGTCTCCTCAACTTCTTCCGGGTAAGTCACGGGCGGTGTGTGTGCCTCAAATGATGGTAGGACTTGTGGGGTACTTGGTGGGCTTATGTTACTAACCTCATCATTCCTTGTGTCAAGATCACCTATATCCTCATCATGTGTTTTGGTAGAATTTATCCTAAGAATTCTCCTAAGTATCTCACGTGCTTCTCTAGGCATCTCAACTTCAATGTCCGAATCATAAGGATCTTCCTCAATAATCTTATGTTCAATTTGCCTAAAGGATTCATCATGTGTTCCTTGAGATTCAAAGTCATTGGTCATAAAACCTAGGTCTTTTTGATCAATGTGATCATGCTCGGCTAAATCCTCCTCAATTGTTTTCTTAGGTAGTGATAACAGCAAACCTAGTGCTTCATCCAACTTATGGTTTGTTGCAACGGCTCTCTCCATAATTCCTTGGCAAACTAGGTCGCATTTCCTATTAGCCTCACTAAAATAAGAACCTAAACATGGAGGTTGTTCATAAGAATCTATCCTAGGTGAAGGCTCATATGATTCATAAGTGTCTCTAAATGAGGTATTTTGAACTTCTTGGTGTTCTAGCCACTTAACCATATCTTGCAATCTTAGAAGTCTAAGTGAAAAGTCCATTTGAAGCAAATTACAAACAAAATCACAAAGAAAAGATAGACTACGAGAAAGCTACAAAAATAGAAAGAAAAATCTCACTTGATAGGAATCTTGTGAGTAGACCTAATAAAAATAAATTTCAACCTAAGCAATAACTACTCCCTGGGTTGCGGCGCCAAAAACTTGATGCGTGGTTTTGTAACCTTACAACAGGTTTTACCTCTCGAGGGATCTCAAGAGGCTTACAACCCCACCAGGCAGTGTACCTGACCGATGTAGTATAGTGTAGTGGTAAGTACGGGGGATTGATCGTTCTCCACAGGGAATAGTGTTCGTTAGGTATGAAAGACTACTCTAATAGGTCTAAGGGTTGAGGAAGATTCTTTTTTATGTTTTTATATTTTTTTATGAAAGCAAGTAAAATCTCGGTTTTGAAGGAGTGGGCGGAATTAGTTGCTAGCCAACTAACCCAAATAACTACAAATGCAAATAAAATAAAATAACAAAAATGAAAATGTGGTGAGAAACTTATGTGTAGAGAAATGTGTTTACTTAGATTTCCTTACTCCCTAACTATCTTTTACCGGTTAATTAGTGTGTATTAGTCGCGTGGATGACGGGTGTATTCCTTAATACCATTCGTGGGGTGGCGTACTTACTTCCCCAACTCTACAAGCTTCTACTTCACTCCTATGTCGAGCCGGCTAGGAAGCTCCTAACATGGGATCACTAGAATTCGCTTGTGCATTAAATACAACCATAAAAACCTTTAGTACGCATTTGGTTCATGTTTCTTAAGACGTTCAAGCAAGTTACCGAATAGGAAGTTAGCCAGTTTTCTTAAGCCTAACATAGATAAACAATCATCCAATACAACTAATAGCACACTAATAACCAATAATCAATAGCTAGGTTTCATTAGATCTAAGCAAACACAAGATAAATTTAGCCTAACATGTTAATCAAAAGACAAGAATAAGATAAAATCAAACAACACATAGACATATTGAATGATTAATTGATAACTTATCTTCAATGTAACATGGAAGATCTCAAGGCAAAAAGCCTTGAAAAAGAAGCTAAATTCGTCTTAGGGTTTTCTCCCAAAATTCCACACACTAAGCTCTCTCCTAATGACAAAAAATTAGAAAACTATATATAGACTTTTGGATCTGACGGCGTCACCTTATGGATTGTGACGCCGTCACCTCGCCGCTTCTAGGGTTCCCGGATGACCTTCTTGACGCCGTCCCTCTTTAGCTCTTCAAAAATCCATTCTGGCTTATCAAGGCTTGACGCCGTCGAACCTTGAACGTGACGCCGTCCCTCTTTGATTTAAGCCGTGACGCCCTTGATCAAGTTAAAGCGTGACGCCGTCAGAATTCACATGCTATTTTCACTGGCTTATCATGAGTAAATTTCACGTCCACCTTTTCTTGCCAAGGCATGACGCCGTCCAGAGTAAATTGTGACGCCGTCAAAGGTAACTTTCAGCCGATTTTTGAGACTTTGCCGTTTTCTTCACTTTTATGCTCCAAAAACGTCCAAAATGCCTCCTTTTCCAGATTTCTCCTCAAAAGTACCTAAAATGACAAAAGGAACGATTTAGGGCAATATTTGATCAAATAAATACGATTTAAGGCTTAAATGACCCCTTAAAAGCGGTACACTTTTTGCTTCATCAGTGCATTTGAGCCTATGGAAAAAGAGATAATGGTGAAAGAGGTGCAAGGAAGCTCTAGTTCTGAAAGAGCAGGAGAAAAGTTGGTTAAGCAGAGTAGTAAGAAGCAGAAATTTAAACAAATTAAATAGTAGGCAGAAACAGAGCAAAAGCAAGAGCAAGAGCCAAAGGAGCAAGTTAATAAGCAGAAAGCTGATGTTGAAGATGAGAATGATAAAGTACAAATGCAAGCACTTACAGAACTTGCATTAGTCAATAAAGATGAAGTTATGGATGTTGTTCCTCTCAAGGTTAAACTTCCCAGAATTGCTTTTACTTCAGGAATACATGGTAAGACGGCATATTGGGATATTAAAAGAGTTGGTGGAAACTCTGTGAGATTTATCAGTTTTCTACAGATGGTACATCATTTTGATAGAGGGGATATGGAAACTCTATGATAGCTGTATAAAGATAAATTTAGTCTTAACAGGCCAGAACAAATATATGATAGAGTAATATGGGGATATTTGAAGGTGATGTTTGAACCACATCATGAAGATGAAGAGTGGAGAACACTAAGACACAACACAGTTTTGTCTTGGAAGCTTTATCAGTCTTGTGGAGTTCATGTTTTGGATGTACATGGTATGTCAATTTACATGCTTGTAGAGAAGGATTATCCTCTACAATATCAGAAGGACATTGTTCATCAAATGCTACATGGAAATAGAAGACTCCAACTTCAGTATCCTTATGATGAAACATCATATCAGCTACTTAAAAAGATGGAAAGCATTCTCACACCCAAAGAAAAGAAACAGAATTAAGTGTTTGGAAGCATCCTCCTAGTGTTTGTTCAAGCTATGATTGAAACTTGATGATTTTAGGAGAAAATATCAAGTTTAGGGGAGGATTGTTGGGTTTTAGAGATACTGCTGCTCATGTAATTACAACTACTCAGGTATTACAAGAAAAATAATGCAAGTCATTACTGCTGCTAGTTATAAAGGTTAATGCTGCTTATGGAATTTAAGACTGCTAGAGTACATTAAGACTGCTGACAGACTTCAAGGAAAAATAATCTAAGTAGTTAATGCTGCTAGAAGGAAACTTAGTGTTGCTAGCTCTAAGTTACTACTGCTGAAGACTTAATGCTGCCAGAGTAAAGTATTAGTACTACTGAGTGTTTGTTAGTATTGCTGGAGTATTAGAGTCGGTTTATGTTTATAGAATATCTTGTAACGAAAGTTTAGTAATAGATAAATATATAAAAGATATTTATCTTGTATAGAAAGTTATTGTAAGCCGACTAGGACTCCTTAGTCTATAAAAGGAGGTCCTAGGGCATAGAGATAGATACATCATAACACGATTTTTTATATAGAACTTCAAGGCTGTAAACCCTAATACTTTTGAGTATTCGTATTATATCAATAATATTGAAGTATTTCATTTCATATACTTGTGTTCTTGTTTACTATATACAAAGTTCTTCTTAAGATCAAATACAAGATTCCGCATTGTGTTTGATAAACTTCAAGGCAGTTTCTATACTTAGTTGTTTTAGATTTATCTAAGATTACTAACCCTTGCAAGCTAAGGAATTCGATCAAGTTCATAATTGGGATCAACAGTATGTCACTCCCTGATAGAGGGAGAAGCTCAAACAGCATACTTAAAAGAGGGCAAAGACCAACTGAAGATGCACGTTACCTCACTGATATAGAGTCAGTGAAGAAAGTATCTGAGCAAAACATCAGGGACACTGAGATCTGACAACTGTCTCTATATCCCGGACCACCTTTCTCTTAAGACAATGGATACCTCACCTAACTATAAAAGAAACTAACTGATTAAGAAGTCTCGCTGCTTGTAGAATCAGCGAGTAACTTCATGAAGGTTCAAAATCCAGAGACATTATGAATCTAGGAAGAACTGACTAAAGAAGAACAGCTCTAGCAGAAGTTCAAGTCGTAGATATCGTCAAAGTTATCTTGTAAGCTTACTAAGTGAATGTCAGCCAGTATATACAAGGAACTCTAGCTCAGGAACAAAGGATCATCAAGGGCAGCAATACCTTGATGATCTCTCAGCTCTCTAAACATGACCAACAGAGCATAACTCTTATGCTCTGATAGTTAGGTGGGATTATACAAATGCATTTAAGCGGGAAAACCCTTGGGAATATAACCATTGCTCCTTCTCAAGGCACTAAAGTAGCTCACGGGTACTCGTTACTATCAACTCTGGTAAACCAAAAGGAAATCAAAGCTAGAAGACTAGGCACGTGCCTATCTACGAACAGTTGGCAAGATCACTATTTTCACGTGAAGCAATAGTAACTTCCCCGCTATAAATACCCATTTCAATAAAGAAGAACGTTTGCATTCAACGAGAGGAAGAATTAAGAATTCCACACAAAGTGTAATACAAAAGTGTTATAGTGTTAGAATCCTCAACATTTAGAACTCAAACCTAGCTTGATTCTTTGTGTCTTTCAATTTGTCTCTCAACGGGGATAGCCATCTGTAACTATCCCCTTGAAAAGCCACCCAAGTGTTATTAGTGTGTCAAAGTGGGTTATTGAGTAACCTTGTAATTTTGCCCATCATGAATCGTAAACTCATTCTTCTTTCAATACCTAAACGTCACTTGTTGATGATTATTCTGTTGATTCATGAGTTGCTCAAGCACAATCGGACCAACAAGTGGTATCAGAGCAAGTGGATCAATTCCATGACCTAGATCCGTTCTTAAATGACGGGTAATAACAGATAACCGTTCTTAAATGACAGCTAATAACCTACAACCACAATCGTATACCACTCTCCATCATCTAATTTTCCTTTCATAACATCCTCGAGCATCTTTTTTAGCCATATAGTTGTCTTCAAATCGTTCTTGTGCCAAGAGATGTCTCATCTACCCACCTTCAACCTTCCATGCAAGTCACTCCTATCACCACCAGCCTTGAAAGAAATTCTTGTCACCAAAATTAACACAAGATGTTATAGTGACTGAATTTCAAGTACCTTTGATCAGAAACAGGTTTACCTGGACCATGATGTCCTGTGTAATCACCTTCATCCTCAAAGGTCATATATATGGCGAGAGCTTCATTGCCAATTAGGGTCTCATTGGCCATCAAAGTTGTGACATATAGGAATGTTTAATAGTTGATCTTAGTAACAACCAGCATGGATGAACAAGAGGGTATTCAGGGGTATTTGAAGGGAGAGATAGAGTAGGAAAGAGGATACATCTTTAGGGATAGGTACAAATCATACATTAGGGGTTATTCATTGCATAAAGTAATCCCTAATCCTCAAGAAACTTCACCTAAAGAAGTCTAGCAATGAAGGGATGGAAGTCAGTAATGAAAGGACAAAAATCAATGATGCTTTTCTCCTTGTTGTTGCCCAGCTTGTAAGCAAGAAGATGCGCTTACAGCTTGGGTTATACTTGGCTAACTCATGAGAGACGGGAAAAGCCACCCAAGTTCTCCCACGGTGTAAATTTGCCAAGTAAAAGAAACAATCCCAGTTCATAACTCTTTGAACAAACTTGATCCGCTACCTGATCTAGTATAAGAGAGGGGAATCAGCTTGCTCCGTTCGTGGACTGTATTCTTCAAATCAGGTAGTAAGCAAGTACTACCTGATTCTAGAAGTCTCTGACCAGAGTGGTTGTTGTAATGTCAGAGCATCAAAACCTGGACAAACTCAACAGGGTATCAAAACTAGCTGCTGAACTATGAAGACACTAGACTAAAGACAAGAAAAGGTTGCAGAACTGAAGAAAAAAGGTATCAAGTCTTAGTGTCTATATATCCTTCAGCAACATCAATAGAGTTAGTTATGTAGAATATTGTAATTCTTTGATGTAACAATCAGTATGTAAGAAGAAACCATTGCTCACTTAATACTGATTGAGTTTAGACTATTTGTGTAATTAGACATGGAGAGATTAATGAATCAAAATGTGAACTAATCTCTTCTTACATGTATTTATATATTAAAAGGTCTAAACATTTCACTGATTCTCAATAAATCAGAGAGTGCCATTCACTAAACAGCTAATTCATAGCATCAGTGAGTTAGGGGTGAGCGCGGTTCCGGAACCGCACGGAACCGACCCGGAACCGATAGAACCGAGAACCGCAAATTGAATTTCGTAAGAACCGAGAACCGGACCGAGAAGTTGGTTCGGTTCCGGTTCGGTTCTCGGTTCCGGTTCGGGTATTTCGGTTCTTACCCGTTAGAACCGATTTTACTACAACATAAACTTAATGCTCTTTTTTTTTACAAGCAAGTATACACTTTGAGCCTGAGTATTCTTGACAAAGATTATTAATTTGGCAAATGTAGTGGACAATACTTATGATGCTTATGGCACATACGAAGAACTTAAGATCTTTAATCAAGCAGTTCAAAGGTGGACGCACACATAGACATACTCATTCACAATAATATACTACTAATTAATTGGTGCATCTTGGCTTTTTAAATCAATCTTGTAGATAAAATCTGAAAGTTTTGTGTACATTAACTGTAGGTGGTCAATTACATGCTTAGAAGAACTTCCTGAATATATGAAACCGATTTACAAAAGCCTCATTGATATTCATATTGAAATGGAGGATATCTTGGCAAATGATGGAAAATCACATTATATTAACTACGTACACCAAAGAAGCGGTATATATATATGCTATATGCTCTGTTTCTTTTCCCCATTAGATAGGTACACATATTAACATATAATATATATACCCATTTATATGTTAGAAACTTTGTCAAGTATTTGAACATATATTCTACTACTGTCATATCAAACCATAAAGATACACAAATACTATCACTACCTATAGAGCTTTTCTATTGTTAAATGAGAAAGCAAGGAAGAACAATGTTTTAAGTATCATGTAAAAAACTAAATGTCTCACAAAAATCCTCATAAAAATCCTATATATTTGAAAGTAGCGGTTCTTCGGTTCCGGAACCGAGACCCGCGGTTCCGAACCGAACCGAACCGAGAACCGAAATTTGCAATATTGAAGAACCGAGAACCGAACCGCGGGTCTAAAATTCGGTTCGGGTTGGGTCGGTTCCGGTTCGGTTCTCGGTTCCGGTTCGGTTCTCGGTTCCGGTTCGGTTCTTGGTCCATTTGCTCACCCCTATTTTAATCCTACAGTAAAATGAAAAAAAAAAAATTAGAGTCACTCTCTGATGAGCTATCAGAGAAGAATTACTCTCTGATAGTTCATATGTCTATCATTCTAACTGAACAAGGAATAAATGAAAAGGTGGAGAAATCAAGTTACTTATCAGGACAATGAAGAAGGGCTATAGGCATATACACCATTGACCTATCTGATTTCATGACCAAGTACCACCACAGAAGACTAAACAAGCTTCAAATCAGTGATAGACATTCAACAATGACATAATCCTTGTCTCTTGAACCATAACCATACATGCAAGAACTCCAAAAACTTCCACTAAAGTTGCTATTTTTGAGGGGGAGAATGCATTTATGAGAATCTAAGAAAGCCATAATTAAGAAAGGTTTGAACCTGATAAACAAATCATCAGGGACTGAGTTCACATACAACAATTGGTATCAAAAAGTGGCTTGAATAGAACAAACATCAGGAAATAGACCTTGAGCATAAAGAAGGCGAAATGGTTCAAGACAAACAAGCTGAAGTAGAAACTCCATCCACATCAACAAAGAATTTGTTTTTTACTGAACGTCATTTATGTTTACTTTGTTATAACTCAATCTGTAAGAAGAAGCCATAATGCTCACTTACAAACTGATAAATACTTGGGCTATCTATTGGGCAAACTTTTGCTACAATCTGAATGTAAAATATCCTAAGTAAAACCCTGAGCAAGAACACTCAGGAAGTCATCATCAAACCAATCATCAAAGAAAGAATCATCACTACCTGAGGATAGAGCTCGGACAAGTGCAGATCAGAACCAAGAATCAAGATGGTGACTCAAGATGAGGCACAGCTTCATCCTTAACAAGTGGTATAAAAAATATAGCCTAAAATGAAAATTGTTTACTTTAACGTTGTTAATCAGAGTATAAGAAGAAGTTGTTATGCTCACTTACCTCTGATAGAATCCAACAAGTAGTATCGAAAAAAATAACCAAAATAATCATTTATTATACCTTTGTTGTAAATCAGAGCATAAGAAGAAGCCGTTATGCTCACTTATCTCTAATCAAACCCAGGCTATATTTATATTCAAATAGGGGGAGATTGTTGGGTCAATATTTGACCCAAATATCCCTGACAAGTATTTGAACATAAAATAGCCAAGACACTGACTGAAAAAATATCAGTGATCATTTCACTCACTGACGATCAGTGAGTATGTCACTCCTTGATACAGGGAGAAGCTCAAACAACATACTTCAAAGATGTCAAAGACTAACTGAAGATGCACGTTACCTCACTGATGTAGAATCAATGAAGAAAGTAACTGAGCAAAACATGAGGGACACTGAGATCTGACAAATGCCTCTATATCCTTGACCACCTTTCTCTCAAGACAATGGAGACCTCACCTAACTTTAAAAGAAACTAACTGATCAAGAATTCTCTCTGCTTGTAGAATCAGCGAGTAACTTCATCAAGGTTCAAAATCTAGAGACATTATGAATCTAGGAAGAACTGATTAAAGAAGAACAGCTCCAGCAGAAGTTCAAGTCGTAGATATCATCAAAGTTATTTTGTAAGCTTACTAAGTGCATGTCAGCCAGTATGTACAAGGAACTCCAGCTCAGGAACAAAGGATCATCAAGGGCAGCAATACCTTGTTGATCTCTCAGCTCTCTGAACATGAACAACAGAGCATAAGTCTTATGATCTGATAGTTAGGTGGGATTATACAAACGCATTTAAGTGGGAAAACCCTAGGGAAGATAACCATTGCTCCTTCCCAAGGCACTAAAGTAGCTCACGGGTACTCGTTACTGTCAACTCAGGTAAACCAAAAGGACATCAAAGCTAGAAGACTAGGCACGTGCTGTAACACCCCCAAAATTTTGAGTTAACAGCGGAAGACTAATTGGGGTATTACGAGGAGGATCATAGTCATAATCGTAGAAAATGGCTCAAAAAGAGGAATTTTGAAAGTAGTTGTCATTCATACAATAATTCAGTTAAAACGTGAAATATCAGAGTTGTGAAATCCCATAAAAGGAGATAGTAGTTTGAAATGAACGACATAATTTATTTTACACCATAAAAACTATAAGTTTATTGCCCGCTCCTTGCCTTGTCTGCTTCGCTAGTTACCTGAGATAAACATGCTAAAAGTCAACAAAATTGTTGAGTGAAATCATAGAGTTTGTAATTATAATCAGTTCGAACACAAGTGTAGGATTGCATGTGAAATACAATCATTTGAAATGGTGATATTGCAGTTGTATATATATATATATATATATATATATATATATATATATATATATATATATATTGCCCTAAGTCTCATAACACGTAAACGTTAACAGAGTACCGGGATTCGGTGGGGAACACACCAAATTAATGATGTGAGTTATGGCCCTCGGGTAATAGGAGATTGCCATCTTCCTATTTACTTCAAATATAATGCATTGCGACTAATCCGACTAGCAACTAAGGCTATCCGTCAGGCATTAGTGGAATAAGCAGTCAGCCTCCAATAGATCTATTCACTATATTCGCGTTCACTCGCAAGGGATTAATGGCTCATGATGTGAGGGGCTTTTGGCAATAGTGGTAACTTAGGCAATATCAATCAGGTGTAGCATACATAAAATACTTGTGTTCTATTTGTAGCATGTATCTCCCTCATGGAGTGTAAAGTTGTAAAATGAGTAAAAGTGGGGCTATAACTCACCTTGTGTGTAACTGACAAGGTAAAATGTGAATTCAAGTGAGTTACGGGAACGGCTCCAACACACGACCTGAACAATAGTGAAGTCTGAGAATTTGGCTTAATATGAATAGTGATTGTGAAAATGAGTAACGGATAACGATTCGATTGGTGATGTAAGTGAGTGATATGCTTAAAATGCTTAAAGTTCAAAAATAATATTATATATAATATTATCTTGTTTTTATGTCATTGAAATCATAAATATCGTTTCCTCGAAAGTGGTGGAACGAAACGTTAAGTTAAATCGTTAAAATTCATTTATATAAATATAACGTAACACGATTGAATATATTAAAACGAATGGTACAAATGCACGTGATTGTGTTGAAAAATGTAAAATATGAAATAGAATTGGAAATGGTATAAAGTTACTATTTGGCCCATGTACTTATACCATTTTTACACTTTTTCCCCTAACGAAGTTAGTTTTGCACCGGTAGTCCTTGGTTAACTATTAATTGCATTTTTAGTCGAAAAGAGTTAAACTTTCCATTTTAGACCTTCTGTTTTACTGTTTGATCATATTCTACCCTTAATTTACTGAATTGATAGTTTAGAACTTAATTTTACAAACTTTACACTTTTAACCCGATTTGTGAAATATTTTACAAAACAAGTCCAAAATTCACAAAAATATGTTGAAATGATTTCTGAAAGTTTTAACAACTTTAAAAAGCTTATTAAAGTCTATATCAACTGCTTATTAGTCCAAGTGCTTATTTTTAAGCTTAATGGGATTTAACGATTAAAGATAAAGGCCCATTAAGGTTTTTAGATCCGAGGGGTTTTAAGGGGAGTTGGGCTTGGTTTTGGGATTATTTTGTGAGCTTAAAAATAATAGGAGAGCTTATATGACCAGCTTATCGCATGTGCTTAAAATCAGCTTATTGGGCATTAAAGCCTAAGTCGAAAAAAATAAGAGTTTCTGGTCAGTCCGAGTAGCGTTTGGTTTGTGGTTCAAAAATGGATTTTAAGAGCTTGTTATGAGTGCTTATTTGTGTAGCTTATTAGGTGGCCTGGTAGAGAATTAGTTCGTGTAATAAAATGGGTATGTCGCGTGTACGAAATGGATTTTACAAAACCTTTCAATTCGACATAAGTGAGTTGTAAAAATATTAGATGCGACTTGTTAATATGTTATAATGTATATATGATACAACATGTAGTAAAAATGGTTCTCAAAATGAATTAAAATGAATATGTAAATATCGAACAAGTGTGTAACTTGATTTTCTAGCCTTCCATAAATAGGAGGCAATCAAGTTATGCATAAAATGAATATAAGAACTTGTAAAAATACATAGAAAGTTATATACGTTCGAAATAAATTATGTACGATGCATGGTGTGATAAAAACCAAAGGAAAGAATAGAAAATGAGTTTAAGGTACTTACAACATCTTAAAGGTGGAGTGTTAAACGTGAACATGGTCTAGAAATTGAGTGGAACTCACGTAACCCTCCAGAACTATAACCCAGGGCTTCGAATGGAACTTGTCGACTTGGAATGTGGATCGCAATGATTATGGAATTTCTCCTGGTCTTCTTGATGCTCGAATATGATGTGAAATACTTAGGAAAATGTATGTAAAATATTTGTGTGTGAATGGCAGTTAATGCAAGTGAAATATGTGCATATATGCATGTATATGTGTCGAATTTTATTGTAAAATATAGATAGAAGTTGCTCGATCAGTAGTGGCAGGGATTTGGTGACTTTGGGGAGATATTCACATGAGTTTGGAAGACATTTAGGAGGAGCTTGTGTGTAGGAGTGGGTATGAATTGATTTGTATATATATATATATATATATATATATATATATATATATATATATATATATATATATATATATATATATATATATGTGTGTGTGTGTGTGTGTGTGTGTGTGTGTGTGTGTGTGTGTGTCGACATGCCAAAGAGGTCCAAACAACTTTTTCAACGTGTGATATTGCAAGTCAAGGTGAGAAACAATCATATAGCTTCATATTCGATCATATAAAGCCAAAAGACCTAGGGGAAAATGAGTTGGATCGATTTTGGTTAGAATGTTTTAATATTGTATTAGTTGTACAAGGGTCGAAAGGGATAAGCTTTGGGTCTCGCTTGGTGTCCAAACAATCGAATGAGGGTGTGAGACTTCGACATCTTGATTCTTTGGAGTTTGAGGATTCGAATGGTTTAAAAAGTTAGGTGTGTTGTGTGTTGAATTTAAAAAAAAAACGAGGCCAAGTGTGGGTGATTCGAATCGAGTGAAATAAAGAGAGTTAATAAAAATTATTGAATTGGTTTGGGCTTATGAATGGTATCATGCTAGACACTTCGACCGAGAGTAGTGTGTGATCCGTTTGGTTAAAATGAGTGTGTTTATTTCGTTGTGGTCCGCGTGTGAGCTCGTTCCAATATTTGGTGAATCACGTATCAACGTGTTTGAGTTATTATAATGTAATAAACAAAAAGTTCAAAATTTTCCCATAAAAATAGTTAACTGAACAGTAATGGTGATTAATACTTGATTAACGTTTACAAATTACTGGGGAATCTTACAGATTGCTACAGTACCCACCCATCAAACAGAATTCCACCCCGGAATTAAAGTCTAAAGTAGTTGTGAGGGTTGTCTATGGAAATAAATGTGGGTATTTATCGTGAATTTGATCCTCGCGTTCCCATGTGTACTCTGGTCCTCGCTTAGAGTTCCATCAAACTTTGACAATGGGAATACGGATTTGCTTTAGCTGTTTCACCTCCCTGTCCATTATTTCTACTGGTTCTTCTGTGAATACGAGTTTGTCATCAAGTCTGATTTCTTTCATTGGGATGACAAGAGTTTCATTTGTCAAACATTTCTTCAGTTGTGAAACTTGAAATGTGTTGTGCACTCTACTGAGTTCTTCTGGGAGCTTAAGTTTGTAAGCAACTAGACCAATCCTTTCAAGGATTTTGAATGGTCCAATGTACCTTGGATTCAACTTTCCACGCTTTCCAAAGCATACCATTCCCTTCCATGGGGAAACTTATAACATAACCCTGTCACCAATTTGAAATTCCATGGGTTTTCGTCTTACATCAGCGTAACTTTTCTGTTTGTCACGAGCGGCTTGTAGTCGTTGTTTGATCTTAAAAATCTTTTTGGTTGTTTCGTGAATCAGTTCTGGTCCTGTGAGTTCTACGTCACCAACTTCTGCCCAACAAACAGGCAATCAGCACTTTTGACAAAAAAGTACTTCAACTTGTGCTGCCTTGATGCTGGCATGGTAACTATTGTTTTAGGAAAATTTAGCCAATGGCAAGTGTTTATCCCAACCTTTTCCGAAGTCAATTACACATGCCCGGAGCATGTCTTCTAAGGTTTGGATCGTTCTTTCACTCTGCCCATCAGTCTGAGGGTGATAAGCAGTGCTCATATCTAAACGTGTACCGAGAGCTTTTTGTAAAGTTTGCCAAAATTTTAAGGTAAATCAGCTATCTCTATCTGAGATGATGGAGATTGGAACTCCATGTCGAGTCACTATTTCCTTGAGATACAACTGAGCGAGAGTGCTCATCTTGTCAGTTTCCTTGATTGGTAGGAAATGAGCAGACTTGGTGAGACGATCAATGATGACCCAGATAGTGTCCAATCCAGTTGACGTCTTTGGTAATTTAGTGATGAAATCCATGGTAATTCTTTCCCATTTCCATACTTGTATTTCAGGTTGTACTAGTAATCCTAACGGCTTTTGACTTTCCACCTTGACTCTTGAACAAGTCAAACATTTCTTAACATACTCAGCGATGTCGGCTTTCATGTTTGGCCACCAACAAATCTTTTTGAGATCCTGATACATCTTGTCAGAACCTAGGTGTATATAGTACTGGGATTAGTGGGATTCATGCATGATGAGGTCACGAATACCTCCGTAGAGAGGAACCCAACTTCTTTCTTTAAAACACAGTATTCCGTCAGATCTTTTCACGAAATTGTTTTCATTTTCTGGCATGCCATAAATTTTCTCATGGGGTCTGTTCTCTTCCTTGAGAGCTTCTAATTGGGCTATGAGAATTTGTGATGGAAGTGGTGAACAAATGGTCATTCCCAGAGATCGGACTCATAGAGGTTCGATTCTTTCTTTTCTGCTCAAGGCATCAGCCGCGACATTCGCTTTAACCGGGGTGATAGGGAATTTCACAATCGTAATCATTTTGCAATTCTAACCATCGGCGCTGTCTCATGTTCAGCTCCTTTTGATCCAGGATGTGCTGAAGACTCTTGTGATCAATGAAAACCATGCACTTGGTACCGTACAATTAATGTCTCCAAATCTTAAGAGCAAAGACCACTGCTCCTAATTCTAGATCATGAGTGGTGTAGTTTTCTTCGTTCTTCTTGAGCTGTCTAGAAGCATAAGCTATTACTTTGCTTCTTTGCATTAGTACCGCACCTAAACCGTGATGCGACGCATCGCAATACAATACGAAGTCTTCACTTCCTTCGGATAGTGCTAAGAAGGGTGCTTCACAAAGTTTTCATTTCAAGAGTTAGAAAGCTGACTCTTGTTTTTCTTCCCAGATATACTTCTTGTTCTTCTGGGTGAGTTCTGTCAAAGGCTTTGCAATCTTTGAAAAATCTTCTATGAACCTTCTGTAGTAACCAGCGAGACCTAAAAATTGACGAATCTCGGTTGGGGTGGTAGGAGATGCCCAACCTTTAACCGCCTCAATCTTGGCAGGGTCTACGTGGATACCTTGACTGTTGATGATATGGCCAAGAAATTGTACCGTTGGAATCCAAAAATCACATTTGAAGAATTTAGCGTACAACTTTTCATTCTTGAGCAACTCCAAAATGGTTCTCAAGTGTTCAGCATGTTCTTTCTTGCTGCGTGAGTAGATTAAGATGTCATCGATGAACACGATCATAAATTTGTCCAAGTATGGTTTGCATACTCGGTTCATTAAATCTATGAACACTGCGGGTGCATTGGTGAGACCAAATGGCATTACTTGAAATTCATAATGCCCGTATCGCATTCTGAAGGATGTTTTGGGAACGTCTTCTTCCCTGACCCTTAGTTGATGATATCCCGATCTCAGATTAATTTTTGAGTAGACACTCGATCCTTGCAACTGGTCAAACAAATCATCGATCCTAGGCAATGGATATCGATTCTTCACGGTGAGTTTGTTCAACTCCCAATAATCAGTACATATTCGGAACGTTCTGTCTTTCTTCTTGACAAATAAGACCGGGGCTCCCCAAGGTGATGAACTTGGTCGGATGAATCCTTTACCTGACAGCTCTTTCAACTGCTCAGACAATTCTTTCAATTCAGAGGGTGCCAATCGATAAGGTGCTTTTGCAACTGGCGCTCCTCCAGGCACCAAATCTATTTGAAATTCTACTTGCCGAACTAGTGGAATACCGGGCAAATCTTTCGGAAATACTTCAGAAAACTCTTTGACAACTGGCACTTCTTCGAGTTGTTTCTCTTTTGATTCATTCTCCGTCACCTAAACCAAAAACACATGACATCCTTTGTTCATGTACTTCATCGTCTTGGTATACGAGATAATGTTGAGTTGGGTTTTGTTGTGATCGCCACGAACGATAAGAGTTTCACTGTTGAGTGGATTTTGGACGACCTTCTCGTCACAAATGATTCTGGCGTGGTGCTTGGATAACCAATCCATGCCAATTACGACGTCAAAGCTACCGATTTGAATAGGCATGAGATCAATGGGAAAAGGTTTGTTTAGAAGTGTTAGGGTACAACCTTGAATCATTGTATTGGTGCCTATGAGGTTTCCGTTAGCCATTTCAATTTCGTACGTAGTGTCTAGTTCTACTGGGGCAATATTAAGCAATGAAGCAAATGAAGTAGACACAAAGCTCTTATCAGCTCCAGAATCAAATAATATTTTAGCACTTTGTTGGTTTAGTAAGAATGTACTCGTGACGACGCCGGGGTCTTGTGGTGCATTTTCGTCACCAAGCACATATGCTCTCCCACGAGCAACATTGTTCGGATTCTTTGGGCAGTTGCTCTTGTAATACCCTTTATCGCCACAACTATGGCACACTACTACTATCGGCTATGTATTTGCACCCATGGCTCTGCAGTCAATAGTTTTATGACCCACTTTTCGGCAATTGCCGCACATTGCACGACAAGGTCCAGTGTGATGTAGTTTACATCGGTTGCACTGGGGTTGTGTTTTGGTATAAACTTTTTCTTCTGTGGGTGCAGCAACATAAGCTCTAGCAGCTTCCTGTCTACGATTCTGTTGGTGGTGCTGGTTGTTGCGATTCTGTTGGTAGTTTTGGTTACGGTGGTTGTGTTGTTGTTGTTGTTGTTGGGGTTCCTGTTGTTGTTGTAGTTGTTGTTATTGTTGGGGTTCATGTTGTTGTTATTGTTGTGAGTGGTGGTTCCACGGTTATCTAGACTTCGTTTGTGATCAGTGTTTGCGGAGGTAGAACTCCGTTTGATTACCCATTCCAATAATCGTTGAGCTGGTGTGATAGCTTCCTCCAGAGTTGCTAGTTTTGATGAAGTGACATCTCCCTCGATGCTTTGAGGCAGTCCCTCGACGTACCTTTCCAATGTCTTTTCAATATCCGGTACCATAGCTGGACATAGTACCGACAGTTCTTGGAACCTTCTGTGTTAGGTTCTTAGATCATTCCCCTTTACAATCAACTGGTGGAAATCCTCCTCCAGTTTCCTAATTTCCGTACGCGAGCAGTATTTCTTCAGCATTTTTGTTTTCAGTTCAACCCAGGAAATCTAAAATGCTTCATCCACACCCAAGGTCTGGGCGGTAGCATTCCCCCATGATAACGCATCTTCCAGAAGAGTCTCCGTAGCAAAGGTGACCTTGCTGTTTTCTTGACAGTTGCTTCTCATGAATACTGTCTCTGTACGCTCAAACCACTGAGCTAGTTCGGTCACTCCTTCTGAACCTTTGAAGGAAGTTGGCTGGCAACCTATGAAGTCTTTATAAGTACACTTACGAGACGAGATGCCTTACTTTTAGCTGTTTCCCTATTATTGCTACTTGAGCGGGCTATAGTAGCTGCTTGAGTTTCAAGAACCGCAGCAATGCCATCGCCTACCAGTTTCTGAACAGCTGCAGGAGTCATTGTTGTTGCAGGAGTGGTGGTTTCCTTTCTTGTGCGAGCCATAGATCTATGAATGCCACAAGAAAAACACAGATTTAGAATTCACATAATGACCATGTTAGAACAATTTGAGTAACAGGGTAATTGCAAACAATTCCTAACAATATTGTCACAATGTGAAATTACAACCAATTAAGAATCACAAAAATTACGACATGTTTGGGTACTATCGTAAGTAAGTGATCAATTCTTGGTATAGGATTGCTAAGGAACAAAGTGATTCATCATCTACAAAAGTTGAAGTTCAGCAACTTTCTCTTCATTCATCAAGTTTCTTTTGATTTTTTTTTTAATTATAAGTTTGTAATTACGTTCTAGTTGTAATATTCAAAGAACCATAACAAGCACAAGTAACATCACGACATGTCTGAATACAATCACAATACACATGAATAACCACAGTAACATAAGTCGACATCGATATATAGTAAACCGTAACCGACAACATATATTAATAACTTGATCAGTTGTGTTACATAACAAAATGATACAAGATCCTTTATTAATGCCACATACGGCAGGCTAAGATGCCACAAAACTATACAGATGTAAACTATTTCTAACTACTGGAAGTCTCATCCATGGGTCCTGTGAGTTCTGAAATCTGATCCAGAAGCCTCTGTATGTCATTCTGATGCCGGACCTGCATGTCTTCCACGAGGTTATCTAATATATCGGCTCTGTGGTGTGCTTGTAGAGCTTCCTCCATCTGTCTATGTCCTTCCCATTGTAGGACTGTCATGTGGGAGCATGTCTCAAACATCTCTGACTATATCCTAGTCAGACCATCCTGAAGATCCATCATATTGGATATGAGGCCATGTAGGGTGTTGTCGACCGTGAGTGGTGCTCTATCAACAATGCTTCGAAGTGCATCAATCTACTCCTCATGACGCTCCAGACGCGTCATGATAGTGGATGGGGTAGGTGTATGGTCAACTGCTGCTCTGGAGCTCTCTCCAGTCCTGAAGACTCGGGCTAAAGGAGTGAAACCAGGTAGGAATAGTAATGATGGTGAAGATGGATGACTGGGGTCTGATGTACGGGCTCGGCTCTGAGAGGGTAGATCCTCCTCTGGAGTCGGCTCCCGTTGGTGTGGTGTAACCGGGTAAGTTTGGGTGAGTTGGTTGAATAGGTGGTCGGGTCATAGTGGTGGTGATGCATACTGATACTCGGGTGATGATAGGGGTGTCATCTCGATCATGTCTAGGGTGAAGTAGGGGAGTAGGGTGGATATGGTGGTATAATCGGCACAGGGTGTAGGCGTACCCTCTTGCGAGGTGTATACTTCTTGATAGGGCCATTGGGATGGCTCCGAAATAGTTTCATAAATGGTTCGGGCTCATAGGGTGCTAAGATCCTGACTCGTCTGCCCCAAAATACTTGTGAAAGCGGGGGTGGTGGAGTACGTAATGGTGTGTCAGAATCTTCTGCTGGCAGCCATTGCCGACTCTGCATGTATTGATCCTCCGTAAGTGGGTGTAGGCGGGAGAAAATGGACGGGTCTCCTGGTGTGGTGGTGAGATGCATGCTCATCTAGCTAGTATGTATGGGTCTTCAGACACGGGTGAATTTGGGTTACCTGGTGCAACAGGTGTCATGGGTGGTGTAGCAACAATTTCACCCTCCTCAAAGGGCTCCGTTTCGTCTGAAGTGGTGTTCGATACTGTAGCAGTCGAAATGCTGGGAACTATGGTTGAGGTGATAGATGATAAAGTGCTCTCGGACTCCATGTCGGATGATGAGGTGCTAAGGTGTGAGTCTATAGACATTGTACTGTAATAACCCGAAAATAGTAAATGTAAGTAATCAATAACATCATTGGTGTGAAAATAAAGGTGAAATAATCAAGGGTGTGAGAGTAAATGTGAAATATCAAGTGTGTGAAGATTAATGTGAAATAATCTTAATAGGTAATATACTGAGCACGGTGATATGCAGGCACGGAGGGCGTAAGGTGGTATGGTGTAAAATCATTCATTTTGAAAGTGTAGTTATAGTCCAATGTTTGAAAACATTTGGTTCTCTATAACCATGTCTCTGATGCCAATCTGTAACACCCCCAAAATTTTGAGTTAACAGCGGAAGACTAATTGGGGTATTACGGGGGGGATCATATTCATAATCATAGAAAATGGCTCAAAAAGAGGCGTTTTGAAAGTAGTTGTCATTCATACAATAATTCAGTTACAAACGTGAAATATCAGATTTGTGAAATCGCATTAAAGGATATAATAGTTTGAAATGAACGACATAATTTATTTTACACCATAAAAACTATAAGTTTATTGCCCGCTCCGTGCCCTGTATGCTCCGCTAGTTACCTGAGATAAACATGCTAAAAGTCAACAAAATTGTTGAGTGAAATCATAGAGTTTGTAATTATAATCAGTTCAAACACAAGTGTAGGATTGCATGTGAAATACGATCATTCGAAATGGTGATATTGCAGTTGTATATATTGCCCTAAGTCTCATGACACACAAACGTTAACAGAGTACCGGGATTCGGTAGGGAACACACCAAATTAATGATGTGAGTTATGGCCCTCGGGTAATAGAAGATTGACATCTTCCTATTTACTTCAAATATAATGCATTGCGACTAATCCGACTAGCAACTAAGGCTATCCGCCAGGCATTAGTGGAATAGGCAGTCAGCCTCCAATAGATCTATTCACTATATTCGCGTTCACTCGCAAGTGATTAATGGCTCATGATGTGAGGGGCTTTTGGCAATAGTGGTAACTTAGGAAATTTCAATCAGGTGTAGCATACATAAAATACTTGTGTTCTATTTGTAGCATGTATCTCCCCCATTGAGTGTAAAGTTGTAAAATGAGTAAAAGTGGGGCTATGACTCACCTTGTGTGTAACTTGCAAGGTGAAATGTGAATTCAAGTGAGTTACGGGAATGGCTCCAACACACGACTTGAACAATAGTGAAGTCTGAGAATTTGACTTAATATGAATAGTGATTGTGAAAATGAGTAACGGATAACGATTTGATTGGTGATGTAAGTGAGTGATATGCTTAAAATGCTTAAAGTTCAAAAATAATATTATATATAATATTATCTTGTTTTTATGTCATTGAAATCATAAATATCATTTCCTCGAAAGTGGTGGAACGAAACGATAAGTTAAATCGTTAAAATTCGTTTATATAAATATAACGTAACGTGATTGAATATATTAAAACGAATGGTACAAATGCACGTGATTGTGTTGAAAAGTGTAAAATATGAAATAGAATTGAAAATGGTATAAAGTTACTGTTTGGTCCTTGTACTTATACCATTTTTACACTTTTTACCCTAACGGAGTTAGTTTTGCACCGGTAGTCCTTGGTTAACTATTAATTGCATTTTTAGTCCAAAAGAGGTAAAAATTTCATTTTAGACCTTCTATTTTACTGTTTGATCATATTCTACCCTTAATTTACTGAATTGATAGTTTAGAACTTAATTTTACAAACTTTACACTTTTAACCCGATTTGTGAAATATTTTGCAAAACAAGTCCAAAATTCACAAAAATATGGTGAAATGATTTCTGAAAGTTTTAACAACTTTAAAAAACTTATTAGAGTCTATATCAAATGCTTATTAGTCCATGTGCTTATTTTTAAGCTTAATGGGCTTTAACGATTAAAGATAAAGGCCTATTAAGATTTTTAGATCCGAGGGGTTTTAAGGGGAGTTGGGCCTGGTTTTGGGCTTATTTTGTGAGCTTAAAAATAATACAAGAGAGCTTATATGACCAGCTTATCGCATGTGCTTAAAATCAGCTTATTGGGCTTTAAAGCCCAAGTCGATAAAAATGAGAGTTTCTGGTCAGTCCGAGTAGCGTTAGGTTTGTGGTTCAAAAAGGGATTTTAAGAGCTTGTTTTGAGTGCTTATTTGTATAGCTTATTAGGTGGCCAGGTAGAGAATTAGTTCGTGTAATAAAATGGGTATGTCGCGTGTACGAAATGGATTTTACAAAACCTTTCTATTCGATATAAGTGAGTTGTAAAAATATTAGATGCGACTTGTTAATGTATTATAAAGTATATATGATACAACATGTAGTAAAAATGATTCTTGAAATGCATTAAAATGAATATGTAAATGTCGAACAAGTGTGTAACTTGATTTTCTAGCCTTCCATCAATAGGAGGCAATCAAGTTATGCATAAAATGAATATAAGAACTTGTAAAAATACATAGAAAGTTATATACGTTCGAAATAAATTATGTACGATGCATGGAGGGATAAAAACCAATGGAAAGAATAGAAAATGAGTTTAAGGGACTTACAACATCTTAAAGGTGGAGTGTTAAACGTGAATATGGTCTAGAAATTGAGTAGAACTCACGTAACCCTCCAGAACTATAACCCAAGGCTTCTAATGGAACTTGTCGACTTGGAATGTGGCTCGAAATGATTATGGAATTTCTCCTAGTCTTCTTGAGGCTCGAATATGATGTGAAATACTTAGGAAAATGTATGTAAAATACTTGTGTGTGAATGGCAGTTAATACAAGTGAAATATGTGTATATATGCATGTGTATGTGTAGACTTTTATTGTAAAATATAGATACAAGTTGCTCGATCAGAAATGGCAGGGATTTGGTGACTTTGGGGAGATATTCACTTGAGTTTGGAAGACATTTAGGAGGAGCTTGTGTGTATATATATATATATATATGTGTGTGTGTGTGTGTGTGTGTGTGTGTGTGTGTGTATGTGTGTGTGTGTGTGTCGACATGCCAAAGAGGTCCAAACAACTTTTTCAACGTGTGATATTGCAAGTCAAGGTGAGAAACAATCATATAGCTTCATATTCGATCATATAAAGCAGAAAGACCTAGGGGAAAATGAGTTGGATCGATTTTGGTTAGAATGGTTTAATATTTTGTGAGTTGTACAAGGGTCGAAAGGGATAAGCTTTGGGTCTCGCTTGGTGTCCAAACAATCGAATGAGGGTGTGAGACTTTGACATCTTGATTCTTTGGTGTTTGAGGATTCGAATAGTGTAAAAAGTTAGGTGTGTTGTGTGTCAAATTTAAAAGAAAAAGAGGCCAAGTGTGGGTGATTCGAATCGAGTGAAATAAATAGAGTTAATAAAAATTATTGAATTGGTTTGGGCTTATGAATAGTATCAGGCTCGAAACTTGGGCCGAGAGTAGTGTGTGATCTATTTGGTTAAAACGAGTGTGTTTATTTCGTTGTGGTCCGCGTGTGAGCTCGTTCCAATATTTGGTGAATCACGTATCAACGTGTTTGAGTTATTATAATGTAATAAACAAAAAGTTCAAAACTTTCCTATAAAAATGGTTAATTGAACAGTAATGGTGATTAATACTTGATTAACGTTTACAAATTACTGGGGAATCTTACATATTGCTACAGCACCCACCCATCAAACAGAATTCCGTCCCGGAATTAAAGTCTAAAGTAGTTGTGAGGGTTGTCTATGGAAATAAATGTGGGTATTTGTCGCGAATTTGATCCTCGCATTCCCATGTGTACTCTGGTCCTCGCTTAGAGTTCCATCGAACTTTGACAATGGGAATACGGTTTTGCTTTAGCTGTTTCACCTCCCTGTCCATTATTTCTACTGGTTCTTCTCTGAATACGAGTTTGTCATCAAGTCTGATTTCTTTCATTGGGATGACAAGAGTTTCATTTGACAAACATTTCTTCAGTTGTGAAATGTGAAATGTGTTGTGCACTCTACTGAGTTCTTTTGGGAGCTCAAGTTTGTAAGCAACTGGACCAATCCTTTCGAGGATTGATGCGTGGTTTTGCAACCTTACAACAGGTTTTACCTCTCGAGGGATCTCAAGAGGCTTACAAACCCACCAGGCAGTGTACCTGACCGATGTAGTATAGTGTAGTGGTATGTACGGGGGATTGATCGTTCTCCACAGGGAATAGTGTCGTTAGGATTGAAAAACTATTCTAATAGGTCTAAGGGTGAGGGAAGATTCTTTTTGTGTTTTTATAATTTTATGAAAGAAAGTAAAATCTCGGGTTTGAAAGAGTGGGCGGAATTAGTTGCTAGTCAACTAACCCAAATTACTACGAATGCAAATAAAATAAAATGACGAAAATGAAAAGGTTGGTAAAACTTATGTGGAGAGAAATTTGTTTACTTAGATTTCCTTACTCCCTAACTATCTTTTACCGGTTGATTAGTGTGTATTAATTGCGTGGATAACGGGTGTATTCCTTAATACCAATCGTGGGGTGGCGTACGTACTTCCCCAACTCTATGAACTCCTACTTCACTCCTATGTCGAGCCGGCTAAGAAGCTCCTAACATGGGATCACTAGAATTCGCTCATGCATTAAATACAACCATAAAAACCTTAGTACGCATTGGTTCATGTTTCTTAAGACGTTCAAGCAAGTTACCGTATAGGAAGTTAGGCAGTTTTCTTAAGCCTAACATCGATGAACAATCATCCAATACAATTAATAACACACTAATAACCAATAATCAATAGCTAGGTTTCATTAGATCTAAGCAAACATAAAGAAAACCTAGCCTAGCATGTTAAACAAAAGACAAGAACAAGATAGAATCAAACAACACATAGACATATTGAATGATTAATTGATAACTTATCTTCAATGTAACATGGAAGATCTCAAGGCAAAAAGCCTTGAAAAAGCTGCTAAAATCGTCTTAGGGTTTCCTCCCAAAAGGTTACACACAAAGTTCCACACTAATGACAAAAAATTGCAAAACTATATATAGAGTTTAAGGGCTGACGGCGTCACGTTGTAGACCCTGACGCCGTCACCTCGCCGCTTTTAGGGTTCCCGGATGGCCTTCTTGACGCCGTCCCTCTTTAGTGCTCCAAAATCCGCTCTGGCCTATCAAGGGGTGACGCCGTCAGAATTGAGCTTGACGCCGTCCCTCGTTAATTTAACCCGTGACGACCTTGATTACTTCAAAGGGTGACGCCGTCAGATTTCCCATGCAAAATTCTCTGGCTTATCATGAGTAATTTTTCACATCCATCACTTTTGCCAAGCCATGACGCCGTCTGGACCAATTCCTGACGCCGTCAAAGGTACTTTCCAGCATAATTTTGAGACTTTGTCGTTTTCTTCACTTTTATGCTCCAAAAACGTCTAAAATGCTTCCTTTTCCAGATTTCTTCTCCAAAGTACCTAAAATGACAAAAGGAATGATTTAGGGCAATATTTGATCAAATAAATACGATTTAGGGCTTAAATGACCCCCTAAAAGCGGTACACTTTTCGCTTCATCAAATACCCTTACACTTGAGATTTGCTTGTCCTCAAGCAAATGCGCTTTTATTCTAATCAAAATACAAGTTAGGAGTCATTTAACACTAATATAAAAGTAATTACAACAAATAGTCGTTCCACTTTAATCATAATAAGCACGGAGATTACAAACTAGCACCTCACAAGTAGTGTTTAGATACTCACATCTCTCAAGTGTCATCAAAATAAATCTCATAAATGAAAATGGATAATATCTCTCACTACCTGTCATAGCAAATAGATTACCATAGGCTTGGGAATGGATCGAAAACCTCCTCCACTAGGCATAAGCACCTAAGATAAACTATCAAATAGGGCTTTTAAATGGGTTATAACGTTAGGTGTAGGGATATGATAAACACGGTTTTGTTGGATAAGGAATATTTTACTGGTGGCGAGTTAAAGATCTTGATTAATTACATGTACTATACAATGTTGCTAAGCCAAGACTCGACTCAATCTTAAGCTAAAAACTAAATAACAAAAACATAAAACAAATATAAAATGAAACGGGATGGTAGTCCGTATGTTTTTTCAACTTTTCTTTTTCTCATTTTTTTGTATTTTTCTTGATTTTTCGATTTTTTTTTTTTTTTTTCATACACTCTTGCCCTACCATCCAAAATAATACATCATAGGGGCATTGCATTCCCCTTACACTTGAACTTTTACATAACTTTACAAATAACTATTCTAATGACTCGAATTAAGATAATTGAAAAACTTGGAGTACTTTTAAAATATTTAGCACATATGGGGGTAATAATGTTGTTCTTCCCCATTACTCCATTACACTAGTACTTTACCCATGAGTCCCAATCATCCCAAAACAATATGTACAAGTATATGACTCGACTTAGCAACCATGTAATCAATTAGATAATTAACTTGGGGTTTAAACAAATGTTGTCACAAGAATGCACTAAAAATGAGTGCATACAAGGTAGGCTAAGGCGATTTGGGTGTACATTTAAGTGGGGTGTAAACAAATTCTTCCTTTAAGTAAAATGCTTAAAGGTCAAAACGAAAAGATAGGCTCCGAGGGGTGTACTAGGGGTATCGTGTACTAAAAATGAGTACAACGCAAAGGGTGTGGGAGAATTACTTGACCAATGTAGCCAACGTAATTATAACAAAATCACAGGTGTAAAACAATGGGTTAATCCTAATGCCTCTTATCATGTAGTAAATCTAACTACACGAATGTAGTCTTACTTGTGGCCTCGGAATGGTCCTAACGCAAGTTCTAGAATCTAAGTGCTACCGGTACACACATCATAGCATAAATGCTTTTCCTACCAATTCTAGGGGCGAACCTCACATATTTGGGGGTGGAAAAAAAAATTTAGTGGTACGGTTTTGTGCTAGTCATATAACTCCTATCCATGAGACGCTCATTAAGATCAAAGTTTCACTCCTATATGTTGTAAAAAAATTTAAATTTGGCACTAAAATAGCCTTAACAGGTATTTCTCTCAGTTTTATTACACATCTACCATCAAACAAACAAAAATCAAGCGTAATAGCATTCTCTAAAGTATCGTACTTTACCGCCCCCCCCCCTTACACTTAAGATGAACATTGTCCCCAATGTTCAAATAACAAGATGTAAAAGTAAATAAGGTAAACGAATGAAATCAAATACTCCCCTGATTCGTTTGGTGGATAAAGAGGTAACATGGTTAGATCTTCTTCCAAGGGAATGTAGAAGCTTCAAGACTAAAGCATCGCCAAAAGCTTGATTCCACAAACATCTCCTTGTCCAAAATAACCTGTTAAACCTGAGAAAACAAACACGAAAACCTGCATAACATCGGCGGGATAAATTCTATATAAGGATATAATGCTTGTGGAATGATAATTTTGCAAATTCCTGGAGTTTATAAGTTAGAGATTTAATAAAAACTTTTTATGAAAACAAAACTTTCAAAAATTTTCAGAAAATTAAACCTGATGCCGTCAGGTTGTAAATCCTGACACCGTCAGAAATGATCTGACAGAATTCTCATGTTAAGTTTCCGGAAAAATTTTGGAAAAACCTATACCTTACTTCCTGGAAATCCTGCAAAATATCATTATGACTCGATACAAGCATTTGACTCAAACAAATACTAATATGTATGTTCATTTAATATTATTACGATTCATGTTCATTTGTTCTAATAAACCGATTTAGATTTCCCTTACACTTATCTTTTGCAAAATACCTTTATATGTAGTTAAGACGAAGTTAAAAACAAGATAAAGCATTTTCACAAATTAGTTTTGAACATGAATCAATAATAATAAAAATTAGACATACATACGGAAACAAATAAAATCAAACAAACAAATAAATAAACACACAAAGCAAATAAAGCTTGGGTTGCCTCCCAAGAAGCGCTTGTTTTTGTTCGAGTCACGAGCCTGACTCTACCCTTATTTAACGGATAAAGGAGAGGTTTTTCCTACACTTAGGATTAAGTGCGGGTGATAGTAGCGATACACACCATCTTGGTGGAAGTATGCCGCGTGAGAAAAGAGTGGTGGATGAATTATATACTCAAAGGGGTGTGCTCCTTTCATCATAACCTTACCTAGTTCACTTTGGTCAATGGGTGAATTAAAGTTTTCTCCTAAAAAGGGATCATCTTCTATCAACTTCGAGAGATTCCTAGTTAAGAATCCACTTTGACCTAATAAACCCGGTTTAAACCCATAATGTTTCTTGTGATCAATCATAAATGGGTGATGTAAGTATGTAAGGTCATGGTTCACTCCTATGTTAGCTTCCTCTCGACAAGGCCTAGAGTCTACTACCTTAATCTTAACATTACCCGGACTACATGCTTTAATGGGTGGATCGGGACCTAATTCAATTCCTAAGTTCACATCTAAGGATGGAAGATTAGGTAACGGTTTTGGTTTAGGCTTCGGTTCATCAAAACTAGGAACTTCCATAGAACTAAAAGAAAGGTTATGACTACAAGTATTCAAACCTATTTCTTCTAGTTTTGTTTGGTCCAAGGGCTCTACCTCTATTGGGGTTCCTATAGTCTCTTCTACTTCTTCCGGGTAAGTCATGGGTGGTGTGTGTGCCTCAAATGATGGTAGGACTTGTGGGGTACTTGGTTGGCTTATGTTACTTACCTCATTCTCCATAGTATCTAAATCACCTATATGTTCATCATGTGTTTTGGTAGGATCTAACCCAAACACATTCATAAGTATCTCAAATCCTTCTCTAGCCATTTGAAATTCTAAGTCCGATTCATAGTAATATTCAACTTGATTACTATGTTCCAATTGCCTAAAGGATTCCTCATGCGTGTCATATGTTTTGGCGAAATCTATCCCACTCATGCAACTAGGTAGTTCAACACTAACCATCTCACAATCTTGGTCCAATTCAAGGTCCATGTTCTTAAAAACTAGGTCTTCTTGCTCATGGTACCTATAGTCGGATAAATCCTCCTCATTTGTTTCCTCAAGTTGTGATGTATATAAACCCATCAATTCATTCAACTTATGGTTCACGGTTAGGAAGCTTTCCTCAAATTTTTTCCAAAGGGTTTCACTAAAAGGAGTTGATCCTAACAATGATTGTTTAATAGAAGCCGCACATGCACATAATTCATCAAACCTATCAAACTTTACACCCATCTCCTCTTGTATATATCTAAGATCACTTAAAAATTCATTGGAACAACAGGAAGCAAATCTATCCGTGTAAAGTAATTGTTCCTCTATTGTTAATGATCTAAATGGAATTTCATCCGCCATGGTGACAAATGAAAATGGTTTTACAAACAAAGGGCACAAAGAAAAAGATAGACTAAAGAAATCTAATAAAAAGAAAATAAATATCTCACTCGATAGGAATCAAGTGAGTAGACCTAATAAAATAAAAATTCAACCTAAACAATAACTATTCCCCGGCAACGGCGCCAAAAACTTGATGCGTGGTTTTGCAACCTTACAACAGGTTTTACCTCTCGAGGGATCTCAAGAGGCTTACAACCCCACCAGGCAGTGTACCTGACCGATGTAGTATAGTGTAGTGGTAAGTACGGGGGATTGATCGTTCTCCACAGGGAATAGTGTCGTTAGGATTGAAAAACTACTCTAATAGGTCTAAGGGTGAGGGAAGATTCTTTTTGTGTTTTTATAATTTTATGAAAGCAAGTAAAATCTCGGGTTTGAAAGAGTGGGCGGAATTAGTTGCTAGTCAACTAACCCAAATTACTACGAATGCAAATAAAATAAAATGACGAAAATGAAAAGGTTGGTAAAACTTATGTGGAGAGAAATGTGTTTACTTAGATTTCCTTACTCCCTAACTATCTTTTACCGGTTGATTAGTGTGTATTAATTGCGTGGATAACGGGTGTATTCCTTAATACCAATCGTGGGGTGGCGTACGTACTTCCCCAACTCTATGAACTCCTACTTCACTCCTATGTCGAGCCGGCTAAGAAGCTCCTAACATGGGATCACTAGAATTCGCTCATGCATTAAATACAACCATAAAAACCTTAGTACGCGTTGGTTCATGTTTCTTAAGACCTTCAAGCAAGTTACCGTATAGGAAGTTAGCCAGTTTTCTTAAGCCTAACATCGATGAACAATCATCCAATACAATTAATAACACACTAATAACCAATAATCAATAGCTAGGTTTCATTAGATCTAAGCAAACACAAAGAAAACCTAGCCTAGCATGTTAAACAAAAGACAAGAACAAGATAGAATCAAACAACACATAGACATATTGAATGATTAATTGATAACTTATCTTCAATGTAACATGGAAGATCTCAAGGCAAAAAGCCTTGAAAAAGCTGCTAAAATTGTCTTAGGGTTTCCTCCCAAAAGGTTACACACAAAGTTCCACACTAATGACAAAAAATTGCAAAACTATATATAGAGTTTAAGGGCTGACGGCGTCACGTTGTAGACCCTGACGCCGTCACCTTGCCGCTTTTAGGGTTCCCGGATGGCCTTCTTGACGCCGTCCCTCTTTAGTGCTCCAAAATCCTCTCTGGCCTATCAAGGGGTGACGCCGTCAGAATTGAGCTTGACGCCGTCCCTCGTTAATTTAACCCGTGACGACCTTGATTACTTCAAAGGGTGACGCCGTCAGATTTCCCATGCAAAATTCTCTGGCTTATCATGAGTAATTTTTCACATCCATCACTTTTGCCAAGCCATGACGCCGTCTGGACCAATTCCTGACGCCGTCAAAGGTACTTTCCAGCATAATTTTGAGACTTTGTCGTTTTCTTCACTTTTATGCTCCAAAAACATCCAAAATGCTTCCTTTTCCAGATTTCTTCTCCAAAGTACCTAAAATGGCAAAAGGAACGATTTAGGGCAATATTTGATCAAATAAATACGATTTAGGGCTTAAATGACCCCCTAAAAGCGGTACACTTTTCGCTTCATCAAGGATTTTGAATGGTCCAATGTACCTTGGATTCAACTTTCCACGCTTTCGAAAGCATACCATTCCCTTCCATGGGGAACTTTTAACATAACCCTGTCACCAATTTGAAATTCCATGGGTTTTCGTCTTACATCAACGTAACTTTTCTGTCTTTCATGAGCGGCTTGTAGTCGTTGTCTGATCTTAAAAATCTTTTTGGTTATTTCGTGAATCAGTTCTGGTCATGTGAGTTGTACGTCACCAACTTCTGCCCAAGAAACAGGCAATCTGCACTTTCGACCATAAAGTGCTTCAATTGGTGCTGCCTTGATGCTGGCGTGGTAACTGTTGTTGTAGGAAAATTTAGCCAATGGCAAGTGTTTATCCCAAACTTTTCCGAAGTCTATCACAAATGCTCGGAGCATGTCTTCTAAGGTTTGGATCGTTCTTTCACTCTGCCCATCAGTCTGAGGGTGATAAGCGGTGCTCATATCTAAACGTGTACCGAGAGCTTTTTTTAAAGTTTGCCAAAATCTTGAGGAAAATCGGCTATCTCTATCTAAGAGATGGACATTGGAACTCCATGTCGAGTCACTATTTCCTTGAGATACAACTGAGGGAGGGTGCTCATCTTGTCAGTTTCTTTGATTGGTAGGAAATGAGCGGACTTGGAGAGACGATCAATGATGACCCAGATAGTGTCCAATCCAGTTGACGTCTTTGGTAATTTAGTGATGAAATCCATGGTAATTCTTTCCCATTTCCATACTGGTAGTTCAGGTTTTACAAGTAATCCTGACGGCTTTTGACTTTCCGCCTTGACTCTTGAACAAGTCAAACATTTCCCAACATACTTAGCGATGTCGGCTTTCATGTTTGGCCACCAACAAATCTTTTTGAGATCCTGAAATGTCTTGTCAGAACCTAGGTGTATAGAGTACTTGGATTTGTGGGATTCATGCATGATGAGGTCACGAATACCTCTGTAGAGAGGAACCCAACTTCTTTCTTTGAAACACAGCATTCTGTCAGATCTTTTCATGAAATCGTTTTCATTTTCTGGCATGCCATAAATTTTCTCATGGGGTCTGTTCTCTTCCTTGAGAGCTTCTAATTGGGCTATGAGAATTTGTGATGGAAGTGATGAACAAATGGTCATTCCCAGAGATCGGACTCATAGAGGTTCGATTCTTTCTTTTCTTCTCAAGGCATCAGCCGCGACATTCACTTTACCGGGGTGATAGCGAATTTCACAATCGTAATCATTGAGCAATTCTAACCATCGGCGCTGTCTCATGTTCAGCTCCTTTTGATCCAGGATGTGCTGAAGACTCTTGTGATCAGTGAAAACCGTGCACTTGGTACCGTACAAGTAATGTCTCCAAATCTTAATAGCAAAGACCACTGCTCCTAATTCTAGATCATGAGTGGTGTAGTTTTCTTCGTTCTTCTTGAGCTGTCTAGAAGCATAAGCAATTACTTTGCTTCTTTGCATTAGTACCGCACCAAAACTGTGATGCGACGCATCGCAATACAATACGAAGTCTTCACTTCCTTCGGATAGTGCTAAGATGGGTGCTTCACAGAGTTTTCGTTTCAAGAGTTGGAAAGCTGACTCTTGTTTTTCTTCCCAGATATACTTCTTGTTCTTCTGTGTAAGTTCTATCAAAGGCTTTGAAATATTTGAAAAATCTTCTATGAACCTTCTGTAGTAACCAGCGAGACCTAAAAATTGACGAATCTCGGTTGGGGTGGTAGGAGATGCCCAACCTTTAACCGCCTCAATCTTGGCAGGGTCTACGTGGATACCTTGACTGTTGATGATATGGCCAAGAAATTGTACCGTTGGAATCCAAAAATCACATTTGGAGAATTTAGCGTACAACTTTTCATTCTTGAGAAACTCCAAAATGGTTCTCAAGTGTTCAGCATGTTTTTCCTTGCTGTGTGAGTAGATTAAGATGTCATCGATGAACACGATCATGAATTTGTCCAAGTATGGTTTGCATACTCGGTTCATTAAATCTATGAACACTGCGGGTGCATTGGTGAGACCAAATGGCATTACTTGAAATTCATAATGCCCGTATCGTGTTCTGAAGGCTGTTTTGGGAATGTCTTCTTCCTTGACCCTTAGTTGATGATATCTCGATCTTAGATCAATTTTCGAGTAGACACTCGATCCTTGCAACTGGTCAAACAAATCATCGATCCTAGGCAATGGATATCGATTCTTTACGGTGAGTTTGTTCAACTCCCAATAATCAATACACATTTGGAACGTTTTGTCTTTCTTCTTGACAAATAAGACCGGGGCTCCCCAAGGTGATGAACTTGGTCGGATGAATCCTTTACCTGACAGCTCTTTCAACTGCTCATACAATTCTTTCATTTCAGAGGGTGCCAATCGATAAGGTGCTTTCACAACTGGTGATGCTCCAGGCACCAAATCAATTTGACATTCTACTTGCTGAACTGGTGGAATACCGGGCAAATCTTCCCGAAATACTTCAAAAAACTCTTTGACAACTGGCACTTCTTCGAGTTGTTTCTCTTTTGATTCATTCTCCGTCACCTAGACCAAAAACACGTGACATCCTTTGTTCATGTACTTCATCGTCTTGGTATACGA
This sequence comes from Artemisia tridentata subsp. tridentata, assembly GCA_021014915.2. Taxonomy (NCBI): domain Eukaryota; kingdom Viridiplantae; phylum Streptophyta; class Magnoliopsida; order Asterales; family Asteraceae; genus Artemisia; species Artemisia tridentata. The sequence continues at coordinate 117,922,832 of CP139503.1, forward strand.
GATAATGTTGAGTTGGGTTTTGTTGTGATCGCCACGAACGATAAGAGTTTCACCGTTGAGTGGAATTTGGACGACCTTCTCGTCACAAATGATCCTGGCGTGGTGCTTGGATAACCAATCCATGCCAATTACGACATCAAAGCTAACGATTTGAATAGGTATGAGGTCAATGGGAAAAGGTTTGTTTAGAAGTGTTAGGGTGCAACCTTGGATCATTGTGTTGGTGCCTATGAGGTTTCCGTTAGCCATTTCAATTTCGTACGTAGTGTCTAGTTCTACTGGGGCAATATTAAGTAATGAAGCAAATGAAGTAGACACAAAGCTCTTATCAGCTCCAGAATCAAATAATATTTTAGCACATTGTTGGTTTAGTAAGAATGTACTCGTGACGACGCCGGGGTCCTGTGGTGCATTTTCGTCACCAAGAACATTTGCTCTCCCACGTGCAACATTGTTCGGATTCTTTGGGCAGTTGCTCTTGTAATACCCTTTCTCGCCACAACCATGGCATACTACTGCTATCGGCTTTGTATTTGTACCCGTGGCTCTGCATTCAATAGTTTTATGACCCACTTTTTGGCAATTGCCGCACATTGCACGACAAGGTCCAGTGTGATGTAGTTTACATCGGTTGCACTGGGGTTGTGTTTCGGTATAAACTTTTTCTTCTCTGGGTGCATCAACATAAGCTCTAGCAGTTTCCTGTCTGCGATTCTGTTGGTGGTGGTGGTTGTTGCGATTCTGTTAGTAGTTTTGGTTACGGTTGTTGTTGTTGTTGTTGTTGTTGTTGTTGGGGTTCCTGTTGTTGTTGTTGTTGGGGTTCCTATTGTTGTTACTGTTGTGAGTGGTGGTTCCACGGTTAACTAGACCTCGTTTGTGATCAGTGTTTGCAGAGGTAAAACTCCGTTTGATTACCCATTCGAATAATCGTTGAGCTAGTATGATAGCTTCCTCCAGAGTTGCTAGATTTGACAAAGTGACATCTCCCTCGATGCTTTGAGGCAGTCCCTCGACGTACCTTTCCAATGTCTTTTCAATATCCGGCACCATAGCTGGACATAGTACCGACAGTTCTTGAAACTTTTTGTGTTAGGTTCTTATATCATTCCCCTTTACAATCAACTGGTGGAAATCCTCCTCCAGTTTCCTAATTTCCGTACGCGGGCAGTATTTCTTCAGCATTTTTGTTTTCAATTCAGCCCAGGAAATCTGATATGCTTCCTCCACACCCATTGTCTGGGCGGTAGCATTCCACCATGATAACGCATCTTCCAAAAGAGTCCCCGTAGCAAAGGTGACCTTGCTGTTTTCTGGACAGTTGCTTCTCATGAATACCGTATCTGTACGCTCAAACCACTGAGCTAGTTCGGTCACTCCTTCTGAACCTTTGAAGGAAGTTGGCTGGCAACCTATGAAGTCTTTATAAGTACACTTACGAGACGCAGATGCCACACTTTCAGCTGTTACCCTGTTGTTGCAATTTGAACGGGCTATAGTGGTTGCCTGAGTTTCAAGAGCCGCTGCAATGCCATCGCCTACCAGTTTCTGAACAGCTGCAGGAGTCATTGCTGTTGCGGGAGTGGTGGTTTCCTTTCTTGTGCGAGCCATAGATCTATGAATGCCACAAGAAAAACACAGATTTAGAATTCACATAATGACCATGTTAGAACAATTTGAGTAATAGGGTAATTGCAAACAATTCCTAACAATATTGTCACAATGTGAAATTACAACCAATTATGAATCACAAAAATTACGACATGTTTGGGTACTGGTAGAGAATTAGTTCGTGTAATAAAATGGGTATGTCGCGTGTACGAAAAGGATTTTACAAAGCCTTTCTATTCGACATAAATGAGTTGTAAAAATATTAGATGCGACTTGTTAATGTGTTATAAAATATATACGATACAACATGTAGTAAAAATGGTTCTCGAAATGCATTAAAATGAATATGTAAATGTCGAACAAGTGTGTAACTTGATTTTCTAGGCTTCCATCTATAGGAGGCAATCAAGTTATTCATAAAATGAATATAAGAACTCGTAAAAATAAATAGAAAGTTATATACGTTCGAAATAAATTATGTACGATGCATGGAGTGATAAAAACCAAAGGAAAGAATAGAAAATGAGTTTAAGGGACTTACAACACCTTGAAGGTGGAGTGTTAAACGTGAATATGGTATAGAAATTAAGTGGAACTCACGTAACCCGCTAGAACTATAACCTAAGGCTTCGAATGGAACTTGTCGACTTGGAATGTGCCTCGAAATGATTATGGAATTTCTCCTGGTCTTTTTGAGGCTCGAATATGATGTGAAATACTTAGGAAAATGTATGTAAAATACTTGTGTGTGAATGGGAGTTAATGCAAGTGAAATATGTGTATATATGCATGTATATGTGTCGACTTTTATTGTAAAATATAGATACAAGTTGCTCGATTAGAAATGGCAGGGATTTGGTGACTTTGGGGAGATATTCACTTGAGTTTGGAAGACATTTGGGAGGAGCTTGTGCGTAGGAGTGGGTATGAATCGATTTGTGTAAATATATATATGTGTCGACATGCCAAAGAGATCCAAACAACTTTTTCAACGTGTGATATTGCAAGTCAAGGGGAAAATGAGTTGGATCGATTTTGGTTAGAATGGTTTAATATTGTGTTAGTTGTACAAGGGTCGAAAGGGATAAGCTTTGGGTCTCGCTTGGTGTCCAAACAATCGAATGAGGGTATGAGACTTCGACATCTTGATTCTTTGGTGTTTGAGGATTCGAATGGTGTAAAAAGTTGGGTGTGTTGTGTGTCGAATTTAAAAGAAAACGAGGCCAAGTGTGGGTGATTCGAACAGAGTGTAATAAAGAGAGTTAAAAAATATTATTGAATTGGTTTGGGCTTATGAATAGTATCAGGACAGAAACTTGGGCCGAGAGTAGTGTGTGATCCATTTGGTTAAAATGAGTGTGTTTATTTCGTTGTGGTCCGCGTGTGAGCTCGTTCCAATATTTGGTGAATCACGTATCAACGTGTTTTAGTTATTATAATGTAATAAACAAAAAGTTCAAAATTTTCCCATAAAAATGGTTAACTGAACAGTAATGGTGATTAATACTTGATTAATGTTTACAAATTACTGGGGAATCTTACAGATTGCTACATGTGCCTATCTACGAACAGTTGGCAAGGTCATTATTCCCACTTGAAGCAATAGTAACTTCCCTGCTATAAATACCTGTTCCAATAAAGAAGAACGTGTGCATTCAACGAGAGGAAGAAGTGAGAATTCCACACAAAGTGTAATACAAAAGTGTTAGGGTCTTAGAATCCTCAACATTTAGAACTCAAGCCTAGTTTGATTCTTTGTAACTTTCAATTTTTCTCTCAACTAGGATAGCAGTCTACAACTATCCCCTTGAAAAGCCACCCAAGTGTTATTAGGGTGTCAAAGTGGGTTCTTGAGTAACCTTGTAATTTTACCCATCATGAATCATAAACTCGTTCTTCTTTCAATACCTAAATGTCACTTGTTTATGATTATTCTATTAATTCATGAGTTGCTCAAACTTAATCGGACCAACATATACATTTGAGTTAAGGCATGATGATGAAGATAGTTTTAGATGGGTACAATGGTGGTTAAAGGTAGGAATGATGGCTAGGACGTGTTTATGAGTGGTCAAAAGTGGTTATGTAATGTTAGTTGATTATTGATGACTAGTCACGGTGTATGTATGAATATAAGGAAAATAATATTAAATTTAGAGTAAAATATATGGTAGTTGAAAACATTCGGGTAGCATAATGGTTACAAAAATATAAAATGAATTATGTGACATAATATAGTCATATTTCAATCCATTTCTTTAGTTATGTAAATAATGGTTTGTGCTACATTTGCAGGTCACATCGGCCCAATGTATTGTGGATTTAGGGTTGAAAGGCAACAATTCTTTAAAACTAGTACGTTACATCATTATGGAAATTGTTCTATCAAGTGTGGGAATTGTAAAGGAAAAGGACATTATAGGAAGCAATGCCCAAGCTTCAAACCCGACTGGAAAACTAAGACTGATTCGGAAGAAAACTAGAACTTATTAAGAAATCACCTCTATGTCCTAGTATGACCTTTAAGTTTGATATCTCGGAAGTAATGAATAAATTGAGGTTTAGAACTCTTTAAGTTATATTTTCCTTTCAGAACTATCTTAGTTACGATAAATTGTCTTTCTACTCTATGAAATCTCTACCTCATAACAATTTCTTCATATTCCCAAATCTGCGTTTAGCCTTCATATCTATTCTATTTCTCCTTACCATTCATAAACGTTACCTAGTAAAACCTTAGACGAACTCTAAGATTTATCTTGAGGTTATCCTATTGATACCTTAGGAATCCTTAACCCATCACTGTAGTGTGGACAGAAAATTTTCCTATGCTTTTGAAAATTATTTATGAAGCTACTTTTCAAAAATAAAGCGTTGAACGCCATCTAAAACTTTTTGAATAAATACCACAGTGACTGTACGAAACATTACATCATTTGGTCCCAAATTATACATAACCTGATCAACTATGTATAATTTTGGAAGAATCATGTGATGAATTGGACAGTTATATTTTTAGATTTTCTACTACTAATTTTCATTCAAAAGCAAAATGTTGAAACAAAACAAACTGTTTATAAACTATTATTTTGATTTCATACAACAAAAGTCTACATCTACTACCCATCATTTCTAAGATAGGAATTTTACAACATCATGGGTAGAAAAACCCTAAGATTTTATTCGAATTCTTGGAAGATAATACATAGAACCATAATTAGCAACTGAAGTGCTAATATTACAAGGATTACATAGGATTATTACATTGAGGATTACCTAGAAAACACAAACTAAGACCATCCTAGTAACTCTAGCGCAAGACTTATTTTCCCCATGTTTGATCCACGATAAAGGCTACGATAGTAAGGGGAACAACGAACAATATGATGATACCAAAGGCTTCGAAATTCTCATCTGGACTATACGCCATGTAGGAAATAATCGCAATAACGAAAACAATCGCTAGGTATGTAACAAAGTGCGGCATTTTTGATGTTTAGATGGAATTTGATAGTGAAAGAATGAGGATTAGAAAGGAGGTATTTATAGGAAGAACCTAGCCATTATATTCGACCGTTACAATCACTATTCATCCACTTTAGGAATCTGACTGTTGCATAGTGACACATCAGGTGGCAAAACACTCAAATTTAGCTTATCTAGTAGAGATGAAACTGACCAAACCTTGATCCTTTGGTATTAAAACGGAGAACCAAGGATTATCAGTGAAACGACATTATCATAAATCAGACCCAAGAAAAAGATAATATTTTAAGTAATATTATTTTTAACTTGAGGCATTTTAAGCATATCAAACTCTCATCCCAACCAAATCGTTATACGATTTTCCTTTATCACGTTCCCTATCTGGATAAGATAGAAATCTGAACCTAGCTATCCCTATACATCATTTTTCTCAACCTTCCAACCAACACATGTCGAATCTCGGGACAAGATTCCCTTCAACAGGGGGATACTGTAACCACTCGTAAAATTTCCTATTTACTTTACAGAATTATTATCCTTTTTCCACGGGTAATTTTTTTTTTACTTATTTGAATGTATCTCTCATCTTATGTGACGTAGATCACATCATTGATAAACGTGCTCCCACAAGACCTGCCTAACAAACCTAATGTTTATTTCATAAACATAACGATATAAAAATATTACAGAATACCATTTACCAATTTACGATAAATCCTTAACAAACATATAACAAAACATTCATTATCTGAATGGAGTTTCTAGGAAACCCTAAAATTTACCACAACACCAAATATGAACAACTAAACCTCAGAACATAAAAATACAACATATCTGAGTTAATGTACAAGTTACTAAAGCACCAGAAACCCTAATTCTATATCAGCTCCCGGTAAAACCCTAATTTCAAATAACTGTGATTTTATGCATACATTTCACAAACCCTAATTTATTTTTATAATATTCTTACAAAATATTAAGTTTACAAATTATTTAAGCTAGACTACAAGTCATTTATGCATAAACTCATTTATTTACAAAACCTTTATTAAAATCTCATTTATATTATTTTTAAAGCACAAAGTACAAACCATTTATGCATAACTTTTATAAATTATATTTTCTAAACTCCTTAAATATTTTTACAAGTCTTTTAGCCCAAAGTACAAGTGCCTAATGCACAAAAACTATAAATTCCATTTAATTACCTTTTAACTTACTAAAACTTAACAAATAAATTTTATAAACTAACAAACTATTAAAAACTATATTTTTCACACATCCTAAATTATTGTACAACTCATTTAAGCCTATAAGTACAACTCTTTTAAGCGTAACTCATGTTCCCTTTTATTCTACATAAAATTCGATTTAAATAAATGTATGGAAACTTAAATAGTTTTACTAAGTAACCAAGGCATTAAACTAAGTTAGATAACATTCCTAAACCTTGAATACAACTCACCAAACCCATTGTACAATAACCTAAAGCACCATTCGTTCCTTCTCTTAGAAACCTCGTTCGAACTTAGCTATACAACCAAACTAGAAATTACATTCTAATGATACAATGAACCTAGCCCTAGACATACTCCATGCCCTCTCCTAAAAACCCTTCCACTTGTCACCCTTCTTCTACAAGAAGCCTCTCCATTGGTAGCTTAAACCTTAGGATGAAAACCGGCCACATCACCCTCCTTTCTCCCTCCTCCTCCTCCTATCCAAGTGGCATAACCCTCCATTTCCTGTCAGCCCTTGTATGCACACTTGGTCTCCTTATCTCTACCCTAACAAACCCTAATCAAAACTCCTATAAATAGCAACTCAACTCTCTTCTCATTTCACACCCAATCGAACCAAGTACTACAACAAACCCAACCCACTCCTGTCATAATCACAACCTCACAATACTCTTAAACCTAAACCTAGGAAGTCAGAAGAGAGGAGGAACACTGGAAACCAGAATCGAATCAACACCATTCATAAAACCCTAGTCGACCACAAACACTAAGTAAGTCTCAATAACTCTTTTAAATTCATTTTTAATTACTTTATATTATCTGAAAATATTCATATACATCCTATAATAACACTAAGTAAGTCTCAACAAACACTAAGTAATTCCCAATAACTCTTTTAACGCACCCTATATGTTCGAGTTTTAGTTTAAGCGAACCACTAATATGTAAAACATGATTGAACATATCAAAAATAATAGTAACATACATAAAAATCTAGTTACAAATGTTTTAAGAATCAAAAAACCCTATTGGGTTGTTTATCTGAGTTTATATCGAGTTCAAATCACCCTCATAGCCCAACTTTTGGCCTTTAAACCGACACCCAAACGACCCTATTAAAATCTAATTTTTGGTATTTAGAAAGTCCACCCAGCTAGCTTGAGTTAGGAAAAAGAATTTCGAAAAACGATCCATTTTCCATGGAGATATCGAGTCTTGAATCTTGCCCCCTATCGCTAAATATAGAAATGAATTTCCAGTTATATATAATTTTCTATTTCACTCGACCAGTCACCCTACTTAAGACCTGATTTTCGACCCTCAAACGACTTTGGAAAAATCTAATTTTTAGTATGTTAAAAGTTCACTTGGCAAACTTTAATTAGGAAAAAGAATTTTGGAAAATGATTTATTTTTCTAAAAGATATCGACCCTCAAAGTTCACCCCATATCGCTGGAAATAGAAGCCAAGGTTTCCAGTTAATATTTTTCAACCCTAGTCGACCAACAGCCTAACTTGTGACCATGTTTTCGACCCCTTTTAGACCTTTAAAAATTCTAAGTTTCTGGCATACTAGAGTTCATATAGTGAACTTAAATTAGAAAGAAGAATTTTGAAAAACCGTCTAGTGGTTTAAAAGATATTCGAGTCCAAAGTTTGGTCTTTTGCTAGTGTAAAAACCCTTTTTACCAGATTTTTATAAAAACAGGTTATCTAGTCGACTTTAGTAAATTCTTTTGAGTATCAAACGAATTTTATAAATTTTGATCTTTGACATGTTTAAAGTCGACCTAGCTGCCTTTTTATAGAAACTGAGAACACGAAAAATCATTTAGTTTTCGTTAAGATATTTGTGTTCAAAACTCTAGACAAATCATATATTTCATATGTGCGATTTTTGTAAAATTAAAGTTTTTAAGGTTGATTTTGTAAATATATATTGTCAAAGGTTATTTTTGCAAATAACAGATGAACAAGGTAGAAAATGTCATTTTTGAAACTTAAGGTTAGAAACTGTCATTTTCCAAAAGTCCAGGGTGTGAACTGTCATTTGACCAAACCTTAGGGATTAAAACGTAACTTTTCCTAATCAATATTTTCATCCTTTCTACTTTATTTCCCGAACCAATATTAACATAATATGTTTATTAACAAACAAACCGAACCGAAACTTATAGATAAGAGATAAGATAAAATCTTACTTTTGAAACTACATATTGGCTCAATTAAAACATTTAACCATCAACCAAACAACAAAACAGAACGAAACGAAATAAACATATAATCATCAGAAATGATTACTAAATATTGGCATAACAACTCAGGTTCCTTGTCCGGAGACGTTTATCAACTTTCTTTCATTTGTTTTCCATCCAGACTGATCAGGTGAGTTCATAACCCCTCTTTTTACATGTTTTGAATTATTTTGGGGGAGATACATGCTCAATTATCTGTTTTTACTTTCATAAGCAATTCTAAACTTTTACATATTAACTTAAGTTTCATAGCCCTGTTTCATATGACATATTTTGGAAGATATATTGGCAAACACTGTTTGCATTATATGATTTATGAATCACTAATGGACTTTTTCCCGTATTAAACACAAGTAATTTCCCAATGTTATCCTTATTTTATTGCCTTAAGCTAAGTTAGATTAAGCCAAAAGACCTCCCATCATGAACCTCTAATCACCCCGCGACTTAAGGTGAGCGCGAATATTGTGGATAGATCTATTGGGCTGACAACCCCTTTGTGTTACCGTAACGTAACCCAAAGCATTATATTTGAGATGAATAAAGAGATGTGGCTATCTCCTACCCGGGGGCAAGGTTACCTACATTTAATTATGGGGTAATTATTACATCATTAGTTCATGACTGTTGATGTTCTGTTAATGTTTTGCGTTTCATGAGGCTTAGCGCAATAAAATACATCTTTCCCTAATAATAATTGTGTGTGTGCCAATTATTATATTTAATCTTGTGTTTAAATGATTTCCAACTGGACTGAACGACGTATTTCCGAATAACTAAAAAGGGCTTATTTTCTGAAATATTGAAAAGGGCTTATTTATGAATAACTGGAACCAACGTATTTCTGAATAACTGAAACGGATTATTTTCAACTAAAAAACTTTATGAATTCACTCAACCTTTGTGTTGACGTTTTAGCATGTATTCTCAGGTTATCGGAAGCATGGATTGGCACGGGATTGGCTATGGACTATGTTATCATTCAAACTAATAATATATTTTTATAAATGTATTTTGAGAACCTCCTGCTGGGACCTGCATATTGTAACTCTGATATAAATGAATGATAACAATTTTATCTAAAACGTCTCATTTTCGAGTCGTTTTCTATTATCATGACTGTGAACTGTTTAGTAGCACCCCAACTTATATTTCCGCTGCGAATATCGAAAACGGGGGTGTTACAAAGAGATAGTGGTCACGATCATCCCCGAGTCTCTCATCTTCAAATATTCTGGGGAATCGTAAATCAAAAGCAAATTGACTATGCACAACTCATCTGGGATGACATAGTTTTTTCAAATTCAGAACCACTACCTCACTCCATTAACCAAAATCCCATTTTTCTGATTCACTAAGTTAATCATCCACCATCTTCTTGAAGATAATGAAGATATTTCCCGTGGTCTGAATGACTCCGAACAACACCCGATTGCCCTGGATAAAACCGTTAACAAAATCAATGTTCAGGCAACGTGTACTCGTAAACAAGGGAAAAGACTTCCTAACAATCTTCTCACTGAAAAAATCCTAAAAACACTTGCTTATAAGAAGTACGATGAAGCATTCAAGGTTGGAAGGGTAGGTTTCCATCACTATGAGGTTGAACTGTAACACCCCCGTTTTCGATAATCGCAGCGGAATATAAGTTGGGGTGTTACTTCAAGCATCACAGTCATGAAAAAAGAAAACTAATCGAAAAGAGACGTTTTAAATAAATTTTTATCATTCATTTATTAAATCAGAGTTTACATATAGAGGTCCCAGAGGGAGGTTTCGAAATACGTTATAAAAGTTACATTATCTGTTGAATGATAACAAAATTGACACTCTTTTTATAATGAGAAAGCCCATGCCACTCCGTGCCAAATCGTACTTCTGGTTACCTGAGATAAAACATGCTAAAAAGTCAACACAAAGGTTGAGTGAATCCATAGTGTTTAAAGTTAAATCAGTTTGAACACAAGCTAAGTAGAAAGTAAATCGGTAATATCGCAGTTCGTTATACATTGCTCTAAGTCTCATGAATCGCAAGACGTTAACACGATGAATAACGATTATGCCCTTGAGTAGGAGTCTGCCTGAAACTCTTTATTAAACGTTTTCAAATAAAATGCATTGGGTCACATTACTGTAACACAAAGGGGTTGTCAACCCAATAGATCTATTCATTATATTCGCGCTCACCCGAAAGTGATTAATGGTTCATGATAGAGGGTCTTTAAATAGGCAACAGTTAAACTTATGCAATATAAATCAAGAAAGCATACAGGAAAATACTTGTGTTCGGTTTAGTAGCATGTATCTCCCCACAAGTTTGGAAAAACGTATAAAGAAAAGTGGGACTATGAACTCACCTGAACAGTCTGGATGGAAAACAAAGTTAAGTAAAGTTGATAAACATCTCCGGCTCGCAACCTGGGTTGGTTATGTCAAGTTTCAGTAATCGTTTCTGAATATATATAAGTTTCCAATGTTCATTTCGTAACGTTTTGGTTGTTGATTAAATATTTAAATTTGAGACAACAGGAAGTCTCTTCAAAAGTTATAAGATTTATCTTACTTCTTGTTTTTATGTTTTCGTTCCGTTCGTTCGTTAAATAGATACTTCGTTTGTTCGTTTAATATATATCTCGTTCGTTGGTTACTGAAAATAAACGTATATTAGTTTCTATTAAATCGAAAATAATAGTAATAATAATATTAACATTTAAAAAATGTTATGTTTTTGCCCTTAGAGTTTCATATACTGACGGTTTATACCCTTGTACTTTTATAAAGTTACAACTTTTACCCCTGAACTTTGGTTAATTGACAGTTTCTACCCTGGAGTTTTGAAAATGACACTTTCTACCCTTATTTATTAGTTATTGACAAAATGGTTATTGTTTTAAATACCTTTAAGAAATTGACAAATTTGGCCCATAAAAACTCTAATCTCGAAAAATATATATATATTGTGTTTTAAATAGTTTGCGATCACCCCATTTTGGACTTAAATAAAAGCGAGGCGAGGGCTTGGTTTTTCTTCATTCTTTTTCCTACATGAAGTTAGCTAGGTGGTCTATTTATTGGCCAAGTTTCGTAATTTTTGAAGATCATTTAAGGGTCGAAATGAATCTTAGAAGTTGGTCGAGTAGAACAAAGTTTAAAAACTGAAAATAATAAAAATGGCTGGGTTTTAGTCTAGCGATAAAGCTATTTTAGATCTCGATAAAGCTATTTTGAAATTCTTCTTTCTAAAAATAGTTAGCTAGGTGACCTTTAATTAGGCAAAAATTCGGATTTTATAATGATTGTTTGATGGTCGAAAACTAGGTCCAAAGTTGACGACTCAGGCTATTACTCGACCAGACTTAATAAGACTTAGGGACTTTTCATTTTAGCGATAAGGGGGTATTTTTAGGACTCGATATCTTTGAAATGACTTCACCTTTTTACGAGGTTTTTCTTCCTAAATTTAGACAGCCAGGTGGTCTTTAACTTAGCAAAAATTTAGATTTTATGATGGTCCTTTAGTAGTCAAAAATTAGACTCAAAGTTGGCGACATAGGGTTGTAGCGATAGAAAAGAAAAGAAATATATTTATTTTGGGTTTCAGTCCAGCGATAGAGCTATCTTTGAAACACCATAACTTTGTGATATGTTAGCCAATCCATACCGTTCTTCTTTCTAAAATTAAATAGCTACGTGATCTTTAACTAGGCAAAAGTTAGGATTTTATTGAGTTCATTTAGGGGTTGATTAGTAGGCTCAAAGTTGGTGGTCTGGAGACTGTTTTTAGCGATAGAAACAGAAAAAGAAAAGCAAAATAGGTTTTCAAATTTTAGGGTTCCTAACTATGTTTTAATGCATGGTATGATGCTATTAGATATATTAAACTTGTTTTTAACATACTTTATCATTTCTTGATTTTATTTCTACGAAATAAATAATAACAAGGGTTCGTTTGGTTTTTTGGTCGAACAGAAGAAAAGAAAAGAAAAGAGAAAATGTAACTTTTGATCTTGTGGTTTATTAAGGATTAATTAACAATGTTTTTAAGTGTATATGATATATATAAAATGAATGAAAGATAGTAGAAATACTTACTTGACTATACTTGGTCGTTTAGGGATATTTGTGGCGTATAGGTTTATTTCTTGAACACCAATGCTTCTCTTTGTTATTTAGGCTTCTTAGAGTTTTCTTAGGCTTATGGGAGGATTGTGGAATCAGTAGTGGTGAAGGTTGGGACTGTTTTGAGGGATTGTCGAGTTAGGGTTTGAAGAAAGAAAAGGAAATGGGTTTGATATTTATAGAAGGATAGAATTAGGGTTTTCTAGGGCTTATGTTGATGTGTTTAATTCTTATTGGTGCCATGTATATGGACAAATGTGAGGAGGAGGGGGAATGGACGTGGCTTATGGGGGAGGGTGATGTGGAGTTGTATTTTCCATACAAGTGTTTTCAAGGTGATATCATTGATGATGTGGAGCAGGGGGAATTAAGGAAAGGTTACTTGAGGTGGGTCTTACTTGAGAAATTAATTTAGTTATTGTTTAGTTAGAATTCGACTAGGAGGGGGAAATGGGAGTTCGAATAGGGCTTTCTATGAGTGTACATGGGCTTTAAGGTAGTTGTACTCTAGGGTTTAGGTTTTAACTTAATTAGTTTTTAGGGTTTAGTTTATGTAATTGTTAATTAAAATTCATTTTAGAGTTTATTTATATATTTAAGTATAAACCGATTTATATGAAAATGATAAGGAATATGGTTTGTGCTTAAGGGAGTTGTACTAGAAGCTTAATAGGGTTGTACTTAGGGTTTAGAAATATAGAAATTATAGTTTTAAGGTTTCCTTAGGTTATATAATTTTTATGTAATTTTTATTATGTTTAAAACGTATATAAATGGGATTTTAGGATTTTGTGCATTAGGCACTTGTTCATTAGGTTTAGAGACTTGTACTTATATTTAATGAGTTTAGGAAAATTAATTTTTTAGACTTATGTATGAAAAACTTGTAAATTGTGCTTTTAAATAAATATAATATTAGGGTTTTAATAAGATTTTTATTAATATTTGGTTTTTATGCATAAAAGACTTGTACCTTGGCTTAAATGACTTGTACATTTATATTTTATAAAAATCTTATGCAAATAAATTAGGGTTTGTGAGTTTTGTACATAAAATCATAGTTTATATGAAATTAGGGTTTTACCGGGAGTTATTATGGAATTAGGGTTTCTATGCTTTAGATGATTGTACTTTAGTTGAATGAGTTGTACTTTAGTGTTTTAGGGTTTTGTTTCTTACATTTGTTGTTATGATAGTTTAGGGTTTTATAGAACTCTATTTGATAATGAACGTTTAGTTTATACGTACGTTAACGAATTAACGTAAAGTGGCAAATGGAATATCTTAATGTTTCATATGATAATGTTTACACAAGGTAAACATTAAATACGTTAAGGTTGGGTTGCATGCGAGCACGTTTATCGAGGATGTGATCTACGTCACATAAGATAATAATTATGATCAGATAATAATAAAAAAATACACATAGAAAAGGATAAGTTTTCTATAAGATAGTTTATTATAACGTGGGATTTTCACAGTGGTTACAGTCACCCCCCGTTGAGGGAATCTCGTCCCGAGATTCAGTCTACGTTGGTTGAGAGGTTGGGAAAAGTGAAGTATAGAGATAGTCAGGCCTAGATTTCTAATCTATTCAGATAGGGAATATGAGAATGGGAAATCGTACAACGATTTAATTTACGAGGGGAGGTTGATATGCCTAAAATGCCTCAAGTTTAAAAATAATATTATAAATAATATTATCTTATTCTTATATCCTTAAATCCAATAATATCGTCTCACTGCTAATCCTCGGTTATATCTTTAGCCTAAAAGGGTTATCTAGGGATTTCTATTCGATACCTAAGGGAACGCAGTTTGATCAGTTTTATTCCTACCAGATGAACTAAATTTGAATGTCTTGCCACCTAATAAATATAAAGGCTGTGAATAGTGTTTCCAACGGTCATGAACAGTTTATTTTAACGGTCATATAATGGCTATATAACGGCTAGTTTTCTCCTATAAATACCTCATTTTTAATCCGCATTCTTTCACTACTAAATTCTCTCCTAAAAACCTCAAAATGCCGCACCTCGTTACATTCCTAGCAATCGTCTATGTGATCCTTGCGGTTTCCTATTTGGCTTACGCACCTAATGAAGATTATGCATTTCTAGCTTGCGTCCTAGCGGTCCTTATGCCTATTGTGGTCTTTGCTATCGGGGTAGACAAGATATGGGGGTAAGGGTTGTTTTTCTAGGTAATCCTCAATAAAACTTATTTATTCTTATGCCTAATTTCTAGTCTCGCTACTCTATGCAGGATAATCAAGGTCATTCATCCCGTCGTGGCTCTAGCTATTGTGTTATTGGTGGCGATCCTCATTTTCATGGCCGGTCAACCTATTGAAGAATCTATTCCTTATCTTGTAATCATTGTAACCTTAGTACTTCCGTTCCTAATCATTTCCCTATGTATGAACTTCCGAGGTTTCTAATAAAATTTGTACCGTTTGGGTTTGCCATAAATCCTTATGAATTCCTAAGGTTTTTCTATCCTCAATTCTTGTCAATTTCCTATCTTAGAGGTAATGGGTAGCAGTTGTAAACATTTGTTGAATTAATTCAAAAGTGATAGTTTATAAGTAATTTGTTTTGTTTCAATATTTTGCTTTTGAATGAAAATTGTTATTAGGAAAATCTGAAAAGATAACTTTCCAATTTATTACATGATTCTTCCTAAATTATACATAGTTGATCAGGCTATGTATAATTGAGGACCAAATGATGTGATATTTGGCTCAGTTACTGTGGAAATTATGCTTAAAGAGTTTTAGATGATGTACAACGCGTTATTTTTGGAAATCATCATAATTATTTTTCAAACGAATAAGAAAATTTTAGTCCACACTACAGTGATGGGTTAGGGTTTTCCTAGGGTACTAATGGGGTAATCCTCAAAATAAATCTTAGGGCACTAATGGGTTATTCTCGAAATAAATCTTAAGGTTCATCTAAGGTTCCTACAGGGTAGGGATAGTCTATGGTTCCATCAAAATAATATCCACCAAATTTCTTAAGGATATACTAGGGTTTTGCTAGGTGCTAACTATGAATAGGGTAAGGAGGAATAGAGTAGATAACGAAGCTAAACGCAGATTGGGATTATTATTGAAATATTACAAGGGAAAGGTTTCATACGGTAGAAAGATAGTTATTACACTTAGGTTACGTTCATCGTAACTAAGGTAAAGATTCGAAAGGAAATATAACCTAGGGAGCTCTAAACCTCAATTTATTTATCCATTACAGGGATTTATCTTCTACTTAAATACTAAAGTCATCCTAGGACATGGTTGGGATTCCTTAATGAGTTCTAGTTTTCTTTTACACCAGCCTCGGTTTTTCTATTGGTATTATGGTTTTCCTATCATCAAGTTTTCTCTTAAAGTCTTTTTCTTAGGAGTAATACCTTGCTTAATTTCTAGGTCGAGAAATTCTTAAGTTAAGATGATGGTCTTTCTATCAATGAGTTTTCGCTTTTGGTTATTTTGCCTAATTTCTAGGGCACGGCTAACGGTAGGTTTAGTCATGATATGTTGGTCTAATATCCGTAAAACTTTCATCCAAATTTGAGTTTAGTTAGTCCTAGTAAGGGGTCACAATATGAAGTCATAACCTATTGAGAATCATAATATCATGATGTGTCTGGTTAAAATCGTAAATAAATGATTAACTCAAACTAATCCATTTACAAAAACTGAAGTTCAGCAGCTTTCTCTTTATTCATCAAGTTTTCTTCCGAAATTTATCCTAGAGGGAATTTCTACAGTCATAGCCTAGTCATGGTAGGTCTAAGGTATCATAATAATCCTAGGTAAAGTCACGGTAGGTCTGGATTAAATCACTGGGAAATTACATGATATTAATAACTTGATTGATTGTTTTTACACAAAACAATTAATACACGGTCTTTTATTAACATTCCATGTGGTAGGTTAGGGATTCTGTAGCCACTCTATAGTTATAAATATTTCATTTATGCAGCTTAAACGATTAACAATAAATTACATACAAATAGGCGTTAGATGTACTATATGTTAGTGCACATGCTTCATTTGTGTGTGTGCTTGTGTGTGTGTTTCTAGTGTGTGATAATAGAAAACTCTCCATTCCATCTCTCTCTCTCTCTCTTTACCGTTGCACCATTACAACCACCACCACCATGAACACCATCAAGTCACCATGAATATTGATTAGTAAGTTGATATAAATGGGAGCCTACATTTAGTATTTAAAAGAAAATAAAATTAAAAAAAATTAAAAAAAAAGTTGGTGGTGATGTTAGTTGTCCTATTAAATTATGCTGGTGGTGATGTTGATTGAGGAGAGAGAAGCTGATGTGACGCTAAGTTAGCGGTGATGATGTTAGCCACCAGTACCCCTAGTATAAAGTGAGTGTTCAAATTCTAAATTTTGTTCCATAACGATAATGTCCATGTATGGAGAGCATACCAACACTTATCAACATGTTAACCTGCAAATTTTAGAAGTCATAAAATTATGGATAGCGCTAGTTGAGGTCATTCAACCTCTCATTCCCATGTCTATGGAATGCATAGTATTTATATTTGGGGAATTTGTTGCATGACACTATTATACGTGTTACTATTTTTGCATTTAATTACAACCAGGTGTATTTTGACAGTATGGGTTGGTAGGATATTTGCCATGAGGACATTCTCTAAAAGGTTTTCGTGTTATTGTAACCCTGTGTACTCACCAACTATTTCATAGTTGACTCATTTTTCTCATGCATTTTAGGTGATCGTGAGTAATGTTTTTTCCTAGGCACTTGCATTTGAAGTTATCTTATGTTATCATTTTCAAAGACAATATTTTATCTATGAAGACTTATGTTTTATGATCCGATGTTTGGATCAAAGAAA
Source organism: Artemisia tridentata subsp. tridentata (assembly GCA_021014915.2). NCBI lineage: Eukaryota > Viridiplantae > Streptophyta > Magnoliopsida > Asterales > Asteraceae > Artemisia > Artemisia tridentata. Next base: position 117,940,433 of record CP139503.1, read on the forward strand.
CTTTTGTAATGTTGCAAACTTATTTCTATATTAAGTAGGGTATTGTTCTATTATCTTATGCTAGTTCCTTTCCTTGTTACACTTCGTGTTTTCGCTTCAGCGGGGTGTGACATATATCATTGTGTAACACTAAACATTAACAAATAGGTTTGAGTGAGTGAAATTGAGTATGTGGATGTTGGTTTATGTCTCGCACTTAGCAAAAAAGCTTTGCGAAGTGCATGGTGCGTCGTTTGAATTAGTGGTCATTTATATGTATTTGAACATGACCGGCCATTCTGTTTGATTTTTTGTTTGTGGCGATTTTTTGTTTCTTAGTGTGTTAGGTTTATGTGATTAGGTGTTGGGGAAAGTAAAATTAGGTATGTGGATGTTGGTTTATGACTCGCACTTTAGAAATTAGGTTTTAGAAGGGTATTGTGTGGTGTCAAAGTTGGTAGTTATTTTGATGTTTTTTAACTTGATTAGAAACTTTTTGGCGTATGCGATGGTTGTATTCTTTTATTACGAGGCTATGATGATTGATTTGAATATTTCTGATTAGAATTGAGCAAATTTGAGATTTTTAGTGTCTTGGCGGGGCAACTTGCTCAGTTTGTAGCCATGGCGAATTGATCCTTTTTTTTAGATTATTTGCAGACCTGAGCCTCATCAAATCAGGTATTTTAAGTCGCATCGTCAAAAGTGCTTGCTTGAGTTTGTGAAGCATATGACAGTAACTTCGCTGGTAAAGAGTTTATTTTTGGCTTCTTTGATATTGATGTGATTTATTTGAAGCATTTAATGATTTGTTTGTTGTTGCCTGCTTTTAGTCTCTTAGTCTCTTAATGATTTGTAGGATGATTGAGGGTCAGTTTGATTGGTAAGGAGTTTGTGTTTGGTTTGTTTGATGTCAATGTGATTTTGAAGAGGTAACTATGAAGTGTGCTTCAACTGTTTGGTGTTCTGTTTCTTGAATCTTTTAGCTTCTTTGTGGATTAGGTAAGTGATCTTGGTGAAATTGCATTTCGAGGTGGAGGAATCCGGCAATAAGTAGGCTGTTAACGTGTTAGTTTTTAATCAGTTTGATGTGCATATGATTAGGAAGTAGCAATTATATAATGTGCTCAATCTGTTTGATGTTGTTTTGTTGCTACTTTTAGTTGCTTGTTGTGTTTGCTACATGTAGTTGGGGGTTAGGGAAAGTTAAGGTGGGTATGTGGATGTTGGCTTTTATCTCGCATTTAACTATAAAACTTTGAGAAGAGCATTGTGCTTAGTAATCAGTTAGATTTTTTTTTGAATATGATCAAGCCCTTTTCATCCTATGTGATTATCAGATTCTTTTACTGTAAATTAAGTTGTTTTTTGTCGATAGTCAAAACTATAAGAGGCAATAATGATTGATTTTAATGTGTCTGGTTAGTTGCGAGGAAAGCTGGGATTATCTACATGTTGGCGGGGCAACTTACTATGGTTGCAGCGATGGCAGATTGATCATGCTCTTTTTTGTTCTGTGCAGACCCGAGCCTAATCATATAAGGCATGTTTTAACGTCTATGATTTTGTCGATATACATGAGATGATATACTTGCATGTTTGTTGTATGTGATTTTCTTCTTCTTATTTTTTTTGGTATGCGGTTCGACTCAAGATTTCTTAGATTGTTTGTCAGCTGACGTTCCTGAAGGATATAATCCAACTTAGTGGGTGCACTCATACTGTTGTGTTTGTTGGTGGGTTAATCACTATTTGTCACCTAATTTTAGAGGTTAGTTGCGTTCTTAACACCTATTTTCCATAATCAATAATTGATGTATAGAATTCTGAAGCTTCATTGGAGCATTTTACCGATCGTTTTTTAATAAATCGATTGGATGGTAGTTGCTAGGATATGATGATTTTGTCGCCCTCTAAGTCTTAATTTTGACATGGCAAAATCTAGAAAGCATAAAAAGCAACCAGGTTTTGAGCCAATACAATGTCTGAACCAATGCATAGATATTTTTCGTTTTTGTATTTAGGCTATTCAGAAAATGTCAATTGGACATGCTAATGTAGTCGTGCGGAGCATGAGAAGAATTGATATGGAGGCTTTATGTGATGCACGCAAGGAGAAGTTATGTTAAGAAAAGGTATTTTGCTAGCCTTATTTTTACAAAAAAAATGATGCTTGCTGATGAAGCAAAAAGTGTACCGCTTTTAGGGGGTCATTTAAGCCCTAAATCGTATTTATTTGATCAAATATTGCCCTAAATCGTTCCTTTTGTCATTTTAGGTACTTTGGAGAAGAAATCTGGAAAAGGAAGCATTTTGGACGTTTTTGGAGCATAAAAGTGAAGAAAACGACAAAGTCTCTAAATCTGCTGGAATTGTACCTGTGACGGCGTCAAGCACAATTCTGACGGCGTCATCCCTTGACGCGCCAGAGCGGATTTTGGAAGATTAAAGGGGGACGGCGTCAAGAAGGCCGTCAACCCTTGATAGGCCAGAACGGATTTTGGAGGATTAAAGAGGGACGACGTCAGGAAGACCATCCGGGAACCCTAAACGCGGCGAGGTGACGGCGTCACGATCTATAACATGACGCCGTCGGATCTGTTTTCCTATATATATTTTCATAATTTTTAGTCATTAGTGTGCAACTTTGTGAGGAGAAACCCTAAGACGAATTTTCTGCCATTTTTAAGGGTTTTATACCCTTGGATCTCCCATGTTCAATTGAAGATAAGTAATCAATTAATCATTCAATATGTCTATGTGTTGTTTGATTATATCTTGTTCTTGTCTTTTATTTAACATGCTAGGCTAGATTTATCTTGTGTTTGCTTAGATCTAATGAAACCTAACTATTGATTATTGGTTGTTGGTGTGTTATTAATTGTATTGGATGATTGTTTATCGATGTTAGGCTTAAGAAAACTGGCTAACCTCCTATACGGTAACTTGCTTGAACGTCTTAAGAAACATGAACCAATGCGTACTAAGGTTTTTATGGTTGTATTTAATGCATGAGCGAATTCTAGTGATCCCATGTTAGGAGCTTCTTAGCCGGCACGACATAGGAGTGAAGTAGGAGCTTATAGAGTTGGTGAAGTACGTACGCCACCCCACGATTGGTATTAAGGAATACACCCGTCATCCACGCAATTAATACACACTAATCAACCGGTAAAAGATAGTTAGGGAGTAAGGAAATCTAAGTAAACACATTTCTCTCCATATAAGTTCCACCACTCCTTTTCATTTTCAGTTATTTTATTTTATTTGCAATTGTAGTTATTTGGGTTAGTTGACTAGCAACTAATTCCGCCCACTCCTTCAAACCCGAGATTTTACTTGCTTTTATAAAAATATAAAAATACAAAAAGAATCTTCCCTCACCCTTAGACCTATTAGAGTAGTTTTTCAATCCTAACGATACTATTCCCCTAGAGAACGATCAATCCCCCGGTACTTGCCACTACACTATACTACATTGGTCAGGTACACTGCCTGGTGGGGATTGCAAGCCTCTTGAGATCCCTCGAGAGGTAAAACCTGTTGTAAGGTCGCAAAACCACGCATCAAGTTTTTGGCGCCGCTGCCGGGGAATAGTTATTGTTTAGGTTGAATTTTTATTTTATTAGGTCTACTCACTAGATTCCTTTCTAGTGAGATTTTTTATTTTATTTTTCTAGGTTTTCTTTAGTCTATCTTTTTCTTTGTGTGTTTGTTCGTAATTTCCATTGACTCTTCCGTTCACCATTATGGAGAACGCGAATCCACCATACTACCAACCACATAATTCACCCACTCCATATGACATCTTGATGTTTAAACAACATAAAGATGAACCTCTCTATGATGCATGGACTCGTTTTAAATATTTACTCCAAAAAGTCCCTCATCATAACTTCGATTTATGGTCCCTAACTCAAATCTTTTACAATCATGTTGACCGACATGCCCAAAGGGACATTTACCATTTTGCCGGCAGGGATCTTAGGGAATTAAGTGCTGAGGAAGCATGGGAAGCTATTGAGAATTGTGCCCAATATTATTATATAGTAGACAACCCAACAAACATTAATACAAGTCAATTGACCACAAATTTCAAGGATCATGAAACAAGTTTGTTTGGGGATGAGGGTAGAGTTGAGCCACCTAGCTGCATGTCATGGTTAGGCACTACCATAATACAGGATGAACACATAGGTGACCTTGATGTGATGGAGGATTTAGCCGAACATGATCACATTAATCAAAAAGACCTAGGTTTTATGATTGATGACGTTGAATCTCAAGAAACACATGATGAATCTTTTAGGCAATTTGAATATAGCAGTCAGAATATTGAGGATGATCCTTATGATTCGGACATAGAAGTTGAGATGCCTAGAGAAGCACTTGAGATACTTGGGAAAATGTTTGGGTTAGATCCTACTAAAACACATGATGAGGATATAGGTGATCTTGACATAAGGAATGATGAGGTAAGTAACATAAGCCCACCAAGTACCCCACAAGTCCTACCATCATTTGAGGCACACATACCACCCATGACTTACCCGGAAGAAGTAGAAGAGACTATAGGAACCCCAATAGAGGTAGAGCCCTTGGACCAAACAAAACTAGAAGATATAGGTTTGAATACTTGTAGTCATAACCTTTCTTTTAGTTATATGGAAGTTCCTAGTTTTGATGAACCGGAGCCTCAGCCAAAACCGTTACCTAATCTTCCATCCTTAGATGTGAATTTAGGAATTAAAAAAGGTCCCGATCCACCCATCAAACCATGTAGTCCGGGTAATGTTAAGATTAAGGTAGTAGACTCTAGACCATGTGGAGTGGAAGCTAATATAGGAGTGAACCATGACCTTACCTACTTACATCACCCATTCATGATTGATCACAAGAAACATTATGGGTTTAAACCGGGTTTATTAGGTCAAGATGGATTCCCAACTAGGAATCTCTCGAAGTTGATAGAAGATGATCCCTTTTTAGGAGAAAACTTTAATTCACCCATTGACCAAAGTGAACTAGGTAAGGTTATGATGAAAGGAGCACACCCCTTTGAGTATATAATTCATCCACCACTCTTTCCTCACGCGGCATACTTCCACCAAGATGGTGTGTATCGCTACTATCACCCGCACTTAATCCTAAGTGTATGGAAAACCTCCCCTATTTTCATTAAATAAGGGTAGAGTCAGGCTCGTGACTCGAACAAAAACAAGCGCTTCTTGGGAGGCAACCCAAGCTTTATTTGCTTTGTGTGTTTATTTGTTTGTTTGTTTGATTTTATTTGCTTCCGTATGTATGTTTAATTTTTATTATTATTGATTCATGTTCGAAACTAAATTGTGAAAATGCTTTATCTTGTTTTTAACTTCGTCTTAATTACATATAAAGGTATTTTGCAAAAGATAAGTGTAAGGGAAATCCAAATCGGTTTATTAGAACAAATGAACATGAATCATAACAATATTAAATTAACATACATATTAGTAATTGTTTGAGTCAAATGCTTGTATCGAGTCATAATGATATTTTGCAGGATTTCCAGGAAGTAAGGTATAGGTTTTTCCAGAAATTTTTCGGAAACTTAACATGAGAATTCTGTCAGATCATTTCTGACGGCGTCAGGGCTTACAACCTGACGGCGTCAGGTTTTAATTTTCTGAAATTTTTGAAAGTTTTGTTTTTCTTCCGGAATCATAAAATGCTTTATTAAATCTCTAACTTATAAACTCCAGGAATCTGCAAAATAATCATTCCACAAGCATTATATCCTTATATAGATTTATCCCGCCGATGTTATGCAGGTTTTCGTGTTTGTTTTCTCAGGTTTAACAGGTTATTTTGGACAAGGAGATGTATGTGGAATCTAGCTTTTGGCGCTGCTTTAATCTTGAAGCTTCAACATTACCTTGGAAGAAGATCTAACCATGTTACCTCTTTATCCACCGAGCGAATCAGGGGAGTATTTGATTTCATTCTTTTACCTTATTACTTTTACATCTTGTTATTTGAACATTGGGGACAATGTTCATCTTAAGTGTAAGGGGGGTAAAAGTACGATACCTTAGAGAATGCAATTACGCTTGATTTTTCGTTTGTTTAATGGTAGATGTGTAATAAAACTGAGAGAAATACCTGTTAAGGCAATTTTAGTGCCAAATTTAAAAATTTTTACAACGAATAGGAGTGAAACTTTGATCTTAATAGCGTCTCATGGATAGGAGTTATATGACTAGCACAAAACCGTACCACTAAAAAATTTTCCACCCCCAAATATGTGAGGTTCGCCCCTAGAATTGGTAGGAAAAGCATTTATGCTATGATGTGTGTACCGGTAGCACTTAGATTCTAGAACTTGCGTTAGGACCATTCCGAGGCCACAAGTGAGACTACATTCGTGTAGTTAGATTTACTACATGATAAGAGGCATTAGGATTAACCCATTGTTTTACACCTGTGTTTTTGTTATAATTACATTGGCTACATTGGTCAAGTAATTCTCCCACACCATTTGCGTTGCACCCATTTTTAGTACACGATACCCCTAGTACACCCCTCAGAGCCTATCTTTTCGTTTCTAACTTTAAGCATTTTACTTAAAGTAAGAATTTGTTTACACCCCACTTAAATGTACACCCAAATCGCCTTAGCCTACCTTGTATGCACTCATTTTTAGTGCATTATTGTGACAACATTTGTTTAAACCCTAAGTTAATTATCTAATTGATTACATGGTTGCTAAGTCAAGTCATATCCTTGTACATATTGTTTTGGGACGATTGGGACTCATGGGTAAAGTACTAGTGTAATGGAATAATGGGGAAAAACAACATTATTACCCCCATATGTGCTAAATATTTTAAAAGTACTCCAAGTGTTTCGATTATCTTAATTCGAGTCATTAGAATAGTTATTTGTAAAGTTATGTAAAAGTTCAAGTGTAAGGGGAATGCAACCCCCCTATGATGTATTATTTTGGATGGTAGGGTAAGAGTGTATGAAAAAAAAAATTGAAAAAATCAAGAAAAATACAAAAAAAAAAGAGAAAAAGAAAAGTAGAAAAAAAACATACGGACTACCATCCCGTTTCATTTTATGTTTATTTTATCTTTTTGTTATTTTTCATTAGCTTAAGTCGAGTCTAGTCTTGGCTTAGCAACGCCATATTGTACATGTAATTAATCAAGATCTTTAACTCGCCACCAGTAAAATATCCCTTATCCAACAAATCCGTGTTTATCATATCCCTACACCTAACGTTATAACCCGTTTAAAAGCCCTCTTTGATAGTTTATCTTAGGTGCTTACGCCTAGTGGAGGAGGTTTTTGATCATTTCCCAAGCCTATGGTAATCTATTTGCTATGACAGGTAGTGAGAGATATTATTCATTTTCATTTATGAGATATACTTTTATGACACCTGAGAGATGTGAGTATCTAAACACTACTTGTGAGGTGCTAGTTTGTAATCTCCGTGCTTATTATGATTAAAGTAGAACAACTATTTGTTGTAATTACTTTTATATTAGCATTAAATGACCCCTAACTTGTATTTTGATTAGAATAAAAGCGCATTTGCTTGAGGACAAGCAAATCTCAAGTGTAAGGGTAATTGATGAAGCAAAAAGTGTACCGCTTTTAGGGGGTCATTTAAGCCCTAAATCGTATTTATTTGATCAAATATTGCCCTAAATCGTTCCTTTTGTCATTTTAGGTACTTTGGAGAAGAAATCTGGAAAAGGAAGCATTTTGGACGTTTTTGGAGCATAAAAGTGAAGAAAACGACAAAGTCTCTAAATCTGCTGGAATTGTACCTGTGACGGCGTCAAGCACAATTCTGACGGCGTCATCCCTTGACGCGCCAGAGCGGATTTTGGAAGATTAAAGGGGGACGGCGTCAAGAAGGCCGTCAACCCTTGATAGGCCAGAACGGATTTTGGAGGATTAAAGAGGGACGGCGTCAGGAAGACCATCCGGGAACCCTAAACGCGGCGAGGTGACGGCGTCACGATCTATAACGTGACGCCGTCAGATCTGTTTTCCTATATATATTTTCATAATTTTTAGTCATTAGTGTGCAACTTTGTGAGGAGAAACCCTAAGACGAATTTTCTGCCATTTTTAAGGGTTTTATACCCTTGGATCTCCCATGTTCAATTGAAGATAAGTAATCAATTAATCATTCAATATGTCTATGTGTTGTTTGATTATATCTTGTTCTTGTCTTTTATTTAACATGCTAGGCTAGATTTATCTTGTGTTTGCTTAGATCTAATGAAACCTAACTATTGATTATTGGTTGTTGGTGTGTTATTAATTGTATTGGATGATTGTTTATCGATGTTAGGCTTAAGAAAACTGGCTAACCTCCTATACGGTAACTTGCTTGAACGTCTTAAGAAACATGAACCAATGCGTACTAAGGTTTTTATGGTTGTATTTAATGCATGAGCGAATTCTAGTGATCCCATGTTAGGAGCTTCTTAGCCGGCTCGACATAGGAGTGAAGTAGGAGCTTATAGAGTTGGGGAAGTACGTACGCCACCCCACGATTGGTATTAAGAAATACACCCGTCATCCACGCAATTAATACACACTAATCAACCGGTAAAAGATAGTTAGGGAGTAAGGAAATCTAAGTAAACACATTTCTCTCCATATAAGTTCCACCACTCCTTTTCATTTTCAGTTATTTTATTTTATTTGCAATTGTAGTTATTTGGGTTAGTTGACTAGCAACTAATTCCGCCCACTCCTTCAAACCCAAGATTTTACTTGCTTTTATAAAAATATAAAAATACAAAAAGAATCTTCCCTCACCCTTAGACCTATTAGAGTAGTTTTTCAATCCTAACGACACTATTCCCCTAGAGAACGATCAATCCCCCGGTATTTGCCACTACAATATACTACATCGGTCAGGTACACTGCCTGGTGGGGATTGCGAGCCTCTTGAGATCCCTCGATAGGTAAAACCTGTTGTAAGGTCGCAAAACCACGCATCACTTGCATATATCGTACAAGAACTTCATATCAATTTCTCCCATTCTCCTCAACTCAATGTTATTCTGTCCACTCGAGATATCGTGAATGCTCTAAGTACAGAATGATCAAATTCACAGATAAATGTTTCTTGATTTGGGAGGAGATCCTGAAATAGATTCTACTTTGAAAGTGGTACATGATCCTTAAGTAGTTAGAGCATATGTGCTGACCTCCTATAACAACTCATGTATTCCAAAATCAATTCATCTGGTGCTTTTTTGTTTGTTATGTTGTTGTGTTTTGTCTACGTTCCCAATACTTTACACCGATTCCGTAGACACACACTTTATAATTCTTCAAGATGTAGCTAATAACTTTCTTCATTGTAGGCTTTGGATTATTTAGATATTTAATTTGTTTTGTCCCGTTGCTTCAGATATGACTGTATAAACTAATATTGTATTAAATATTTGTCATCATTGGTGTCGACTCTTTTAATGTCATCTAAAACAAGTTTTATTTTTGATATAGATAGTTTCATTAGATTACAGTTTGCGGGCTCATCATCATCGTCACTATCCCCATCATCATTTTATCTCAATGATTTTTTATTTTATTTTTTTGGGTTCTAAATGATGTATCTTTGTGACTGAGTTTTGAATTTTGAACTATGTATTTATGTTATTCAGACTGTTCGAGGTGTAACTAATATTGGTTGTCTTAAAAGGATTTAGTTAAATTTGTTATGGTTGTTATGTCACTTTAGTTAATACGTTGTCTTAACAACCATCAAAAGAGAATTAAGCCATAAGGGGGTGTTTGGTTTGTGGCTTATATAACCACCCAAACATAGTTTCTGAAAATTAACACCACTAATTGGTGTTATGGCACCTTAACAAGGTACCTATTACTTATTTAAACAATTATACATAATTACAAGTGTTTTTGGTGATTTCTTAAAAATCATAACTTCACAAAATCATGTAAAATTCTACAAGAACACAACAAATGGCATAAAGACATCATCTTTAAGCATTACGTACTATTGGGTAGCTCAAAAACACAAATTTAAGAACAAGATGCTTTTTACCTCGAATTGATTGATGGAAATCCTAGAACACACATTTCTGAGCTTATATATGGTGATATCTTGCTTAAACCTTGCTTAAAATTAATCTTGAATCAAACCCTAGTTCTTGATGATATGTAAGTGCGTGTGTTGTGAGTTTGGAGAGGGAAAAAGGAGACAAGTGTATTTCTGAGAATTTCCAGACTAATCCAAAAGATAAGTGTTATAATTTTAAGTTTCACCATTCGGCAATTTTAGTCCCTCATAGTAGGAACATTTCATGAAAGGTCCTTATCTCTTTAAAACTTATTTAATAGGAGGTCCTTTGGACAAATGACAGTATATACAAATGACAGGACTTAACTAGGAAGCTTATAAATTAATAATAAGTTATTACCATGAAAACTGAGTTGTTACAATCTTTCTCCTGAGAAGCCAATCAGTAGTGTGGTTGGTGGTTTCAGGCTCGACCTGATGTGCTTTAGGAACTCGTTGAAGCAGTGTTCATACATTATATCAACTGAGCTCCCACCATCCATATATATTTTGCTAACCTTGTACGAGGTTATCACTGCTGTGATGAAAATGGGGTCGGATGATGGTATGAAGGTATACCATGGAATGTTTCGCGATGGGATGTGCTGCCAGTTTTCCATAACCTCGCTACTTCTTTTTGTGCCTATGTACCATGACTAAATCAAGTGAACACTCCCTACTTGTTCTCTAGGGATGTTCTGGAACGATTGATTGGTGTTGTTTACCCTGGGTTGTTTATCAGGGTAAAAATTCTCGGGTTTCCATATGATGGAGTGACCCCTAAGGGAGCTTGTTATGAAGTATTCAGGGTTATGTAGACTTGGGAAATGGTTTTGCTTTTCCTTTATGAGTGTTCTAGTAAATGACCGGACTAGGTGTTCATTTACAGTGTGAGTTTTTTGAATTCGGCATAAACTAGGATGGGCGTTGCTTTGAGAGGAGGGGCTAGGTAATGGTTTCAGAGTGTCTTTTTGAATCAGGCTCATAGTTATGTTAACATGCCGGTTGTTACTAAGTGTTGGTGCATCCTGATTTCTAGGTGTGTGGTAATGCGGAAAAGAGTAAGTAGGTTGGAATGCGTTTACCTGAGAACTAGCCAACCCTTTTACTTTTGCGAGTTTCTCCAGGTAAGCCAACGTGGCTGGCATAACCTGGATGTTATGCAATTCCCTTCCCTGATGTACCCTAGCGCCCTCTATCCTACCCTGACCTCTGACTTCTTGAATTGGTCTAACTTGGGAAGTTGACATGAGAACTCGGTGTTCGTCATGGGACTGTGGGTCCTTCTTTGAAGAGTTCCGTATGCAAGCTAACATGGTCGTTTGTTGCATGTACTTCCCCTGCATGATCTTATTGTGAGGTTTCTAGCTGACTGGTGAACCTCTTTTTCGAGTGTTTGGCGACCCTCCTCTGTGTGAGTTAGGTCATTCACCTGGATAGGTCCGAGGTGGTCATTGGCTATGTTCGAAATTTGATGGGGTTGTTCATCAAACATGTTTGGTTAAGAAACTTGTGGAAGAAGGAAAAACTTTTAGAGTTTTTGGGTGAGAAATGAGTGAAATCGGTGAAAATTTGTGAGAAATTTGTGGCTATTTCGTATCATGTCTCATGGATGGCGCCATGTTTACGTATTATATTTAAATCGGTATTAAGAATGGGTTGGGATGGTTTTATTATTTGGTTTCCCGTGTTTAACGGTTAGGACCCGATGATTTGATAAAGATCAATAAGCTCGGGTAACACTTAAACAAAGACTATGTGTATACTGCGTGTGAGGCAGTATTTGCCCAAGTGTGTGAAACTTATGAAGTTGTGTGTGAAACCTTCTATTTGTAAAGTAGGGTTTAGATATAAACCATTGAGAGATGATCAACAGTTGTGAAGAAGCCATGTGTTGATCATGGAGTAGACAAGGAGGACAGGTGGACTCTCCTCCTTGGCTCATACAAAGTGGTGCTTGTCGTGCATTCTCATTGTTCTATGTTCGATGGTACATCTTAACCGTTAGTGATAGTTGGAGAGCAGTGATACTATGCATTATGCATAGCCTGATGAGTGTGGTCAGGCCAAGTGTGGCCTTGGATTTTAGCCAGGCCGTTATTAAGTGTTTATTGATAGGCTTAGTAATGCGTTTGATTTGTACGCATATTTAGTAGGGCTTAAGTCACTAATACTGATACACTATAACTTTCAACTTAAAACATTAGTTAAAGTTACTTTTATTTTCCTTTCTATTAGAGGATAATCGGCCCAAGCTCGGTCTGCGGGCTTAGGGTCCATTAGGGTTTACTCATGTAATCTCTGATACCATGTTAGATTATATAATTCCCATAGGTTAGCATTAAGCATAGTGAAAGTTTTAATTTTAAAAAAATAAAAAATAAATAAATAAAAATAAATAAATAAATTATAGTAGTTTTAATATTTGTTTGTTAGTTGATTGTTCGTACGGATTTGTTACCAGTCGACTAAAGTTGACCGTTGGTACCAGTCCCTAAAGTCGACCGTTGGTACGGTTGTGTTACCAGTCAACTTAGCCGACCATTGGTACAAGTCTACTAAAGTCGACCGTTTGTACGGTTTTGTTACGAGTCAACTAAAGTTATGCTTTTATTACGTTAATGTTTTGTTTTTCTTTTCTTTTTTAGTTTATTATTTTACTCCGAGCTTTCGCGATTTCATCACTCGGACTGCGGGGGAGTATTAGAGGATAATCGGCCCAAGCCCGATCTGTGGATTTAAGGTCCATTAATTTTTACTCATGTAATCTCTATATAATGTGCATGAATAATAATGATAATTATTGTTGGGTCTAAAAGATGCTGCTGATTCGAGAAACATAACTCTGCTGAATAGTTATGTGACTCTGCTGATTAGTACAATAACTCTGCTGTTTTATGACTCTGCTGGTTTGGAAGAATAAGCAAAGTGTAACTCTGCTGCTAGCCTACGAAGACTCTGCTGCTAGAAGATTTACTCTGCTGCTTATTAGATATGTATAGTATGTTAAGGATAAGTATAGAAAAGATACGTAAGATATTTTTCTTGTATAGAAAGTCTTGTAAACCGACTAGGAATCCTTACGCTATAAAAGGAGCATCTAGGGTTAGGGTTAGATATCGATTATCTTAGCATACGTATTATTATTTACACTTCAAGGTTTTTGTAACCCTATTGCTATTGAGCAATCGTATTAATATATTGAAGTGTTGTTTGATAATTCGTTTGTGTTTAATTCTTCTTAAGATCAAGTATTAGTTTCCGCATAATATTTGATATACAACTCAAGATCAGTTTCTATACCGATTGTCTTAGATTTATCTAAAGCAATTAATAAGATCGTGAAGCTCAACTGGGATCAACAAGTGGTATCAGAGCTTGTGATCTAGAAACTGGTACCAAGAAGAATTACCGAATACAAGATTTGTTAATTTTCAAAGAAAACAATGGATTCCGATTCTACACATATGGTTACTGCATCAAGGGTTCCCATGCTCAAGACTGGAGAGTATGAGATCTGGAAGATGAGGATTCAACAGTACATGCGAATGGTTGATTACTCACTTTGGGAAGTTGTTCAACATGGTGATAGTGTGCAAACCAAGACTGCTACTGGATCGGTCTTGACTCTCAAGACTAGTGAGGAGAAAGCGCAGAGACGATTGGAGGTCAAGGCTCACAGTATTCTCATGATGGGAATACCCAATGATTATCAATTGAGTTTTACTCATATTGAGTCTGCTAAGGAGTTATGGGAAGCAGTCGAACTTCGATTTGGTGGTAATGAAGCTACCAAGAAATCAAAAAAGAATCTACTGAAGCATCAGTTTGAAACTTTCACTGCCTTAAGTTCTGAGAGCATTGAGGGAACTTATGATCGACTTCATAAGCTATCCAGTCAGATGGCTCTTTTGAAGATTGAGCCATCACAAGAAGATGTCAATCTTAAGTTTCTGAGAAGTCTATCTTCTGAATGGAACACTCATACAGTGGTTTGGAGGCACAAAGAAGATTTTGATACTATGACATTGGATGATCTGTATAACAACTTGAAGGTGTATGAATCAGAAGTTAAAGGATTGTCAAGCTCATCCTCTACCACAAATAATCTTGCCTTTGTTTCCTCAAGCAACAAGTCTTTTGGTATTCATCAAGAACAGCACTCTGCTACTGGTACTTTTGCTCTTGTTGTTGGTTCACATGTCTCTGCTGCTGACTCTGCTAACCCCAACACCATCAGTGATGCTGCGATTTGTGCTTATTTGGCTGAACTTACTACAAGTACTTCAGTCATGCCTCAAGATCTGGATGAACTTGATCCTGATGATGTTGAAGAGATTGATATGCAATGGCAGTTTGCAATGCTAACTATGAGGGCAAGAAGGTTTCTTAAGCGAACTGGAAAAGAGATGAAGTTCAGAAGGAACAAGAGTGTGGGATTTGACAAGTCAAAGGCTGAATGTTTTAACTGCAGAAAGAAGGGACACTTTGCAAGAGAATGCAAAGCACCAAAAAGAAGCAATGAGAATTTCAAGAAGTCTACAGATGAGGAGCCAAATTCTACTACTGCTATGGTATCATGTGATGGGTTAGGTGATTATGACTGGAGTGATCATGCTGAGGATGGTCCAAATTGTGCATTGATAGCTGAAGAGGAAACTGAAGTACAGCATTTTGCTCTCATGGCCTATTCTTCTTCTGGATCAGACTCTGAGGTATCCAATGAATCATCTTGTTCATTTAAATCATGTTCTGATACAATTGAGATTCTTAAGTCTAGCAATGGAAACCTTAAGATGGAAAATGAAACACTTAAGCTAGATAATCTTTGTTATACATATGGTTTAAAGAACTTAGAAGAGAAGCTAGAATTTTATAAAAAGGCTGAAATTGAATACCTTGATCAGATCACTATCCTGAAAAATGAGCTTATCAAGAAAGATGATGAGATTAAGGTTCTTATGGAAAAAGTAGAAGAGGCTGAACAGGCTAAAGATTCAGCTATTAGTGAGACTGAAAAACACATAGTTAGGGTTGAAAAACAACAATATGCCACTGATATTCTCAGTAAACCAATAGGTAGACACTTTGCAAACTCAGGAAGTGGTCTAGGATATAATGCTGTTGCTCACCCTCAGAAACTTAGTGCTAATGCCTCTCCTACTAGGACATTAACTTTCATATCTGAGTCTGGGGCTAAACCTGTAGGTGAAACTAGTAAACATGTAGTTGAAACAAGTGAAACAGAAATAGAGTCACCTAAGGTTGAGGTAAAGAAGTATGAACAACCACCCCTGATTGAAGATTGGGAGTCTGACAGTGATGATGATGTAGTGGAATCTGATTCAACCACTAAGAACAAAAAGGAAGAAATTCCTACTGTTGTTGAATCAATAGTACCTAGGGCTAAAAAGGTTGAGTTTGTTAAGCCTAGGTTTGGTAAAGGTATCTCTAGGAAGATGGCTGAGTATGAAAACACACCTAGAGTATATCCTAAAAGAACAAATAACTTGCCTAGGGGAAACCAGAGAAATTGGAACAACCTAGTTTCACAAAAATTAGGTACTGATTTTCAATTACTTAAGAAGGCATGTTATTGTTGTGGTAGCTTTGAACATCTGCAAGATGAGTGCTATAAGAAACCAGCTTGGAACCAGTACTCAAGGGTGAACTATAGAAACTCTGCTAGAAAGACTCACCCTCACCCCAAAAGAAACCTGGTTCCCAAAGAAGTTTTGATGAGAGATGGTACTTCTAGAGTTATCTATCCTATTGCACCAACAGTGCCCATAAAGAAGGATATAGTTGATTCTGCTGTTAAGGCAAACTCTGCTGTTAAGGCAGACTCTGCTGTTTTGCCTAAAGTTGTTACTGATACTGTTGTGGGCAATCATTTTTATGCTGTTAAAGCCTCAGCTTGCTGGGTCTGGAAACCTAAAGTTAAAGTTTTGGATCATGTTCTCAGACACAGCAGTGCACCAATGCAGTTGAAGAAATTTGACTACTTTGATGCACAAGGTAGATCCAAGTCAGTAATGGCTTGGGTCCCTAAGAGAAACTAATTCTCTTACTTTTTGTGCAGGGCAATCTACAAAAGGAGCTAAAGGATAAATGCATTTTTGATAGTGGATGCTCTTCACACATGACTGGAGACCAAAGCAATTTGGAGAACTTTAAAGCTTTGGATGGTGGATATGTTGCCTTTGGGAATGATCCTAGAGGAGGTAAAATTGTTGGAAAAGGCATGATCAGAACTGGAAAATTGGATTTTGAAAAAGTGTATTTGGTGAATGGCTTAAAGTTCAATCTTTTTAGTGTCTCACAAATGTGTGACAGAAAGGATTTTGTTCTTTTTACAGACACTGAATGTCTTGTCTTATCTCCCGACTATAAGATACTTGATGATAAATTAGTACTTCTTAAAGTCCCTAGAAATGACAACATATACAGTGTGGACATAAAGAACATCATTCCCAAAAGAGATTTAACTTGTCTGTTTGCCAAAGCCACTATTGATGAATCCAAACTATGGCACAGAAGGCTTGGACATCTGAACTACAAGGCTATCAACAAGTTGGTGAAAGGGAACTTGGTCAGAGGATTACCTTCAAAGGTTTTTGAGAATCCTGAAGTATGTGTTGCTTGTCAAATGGGAAAGCAACATAGAGCATCTTGTAAGTCCAAATTGGTGAATTCTATAACTGAACCTTTGTTTATGTTACACATGGACTATTTGGACCCACTTATGTGAATAGTTTGAACAAAAAGATGTATGGCTTAGTGGTCACTGATGATTTCAGTAGGTTTACTTGGGTATTCTTCTTAGATACTAAGAATGAGACACCTGGCATTCTTAAGGCTTTTATTACAAGGATAGAAAACCTATTTAATCACAAGGTTAAGATCATCAGATGTGACAATGGAACTGAATCTAAGAATCAAGTGATGAATCAGTTCTGTGAGGAAAAAGGGATAACTAGACAATTTATTGTGGCTAGTACTCCTCAGCAAAATGGTGTGGCTGAGAGGAGGAATAGAACATTAATTGAAACTGCTAGGACAATGTTGTCAGAGTCTAAGTTACCCACTATCTTTTGGGCTGAAGCAGTCAACACTGCTTGTTATGTGCAAAATAGAACTAAGATAGTTAAACCTCACAATAAGACCCCTTATGAGTTATTGCATGGTAGGAAACCTCTGATAGATTTCTTTAGACCATTTGGGTGTCCTGTCACTATCTTAAACACCATTGACCACTTAGGCAAGTTTAGTGAGAAAGCAGACATAGGTTACTTTGTTGGATACTCTACTGAAAGTAAGGCTTTTAGGGTTTTCAATGAAAGAACTGGGCATGTGGTGGAAAATTTGCATGTTAGAATTAGAGAAACCACACCTAATGTTGATGGAAAAGGACCTGAGTGGATGTTTGATATTGATTCTTTAACCAAAAGTATGAATTATCAATCAGTTATTGCAGGTACTACTAACATGTCTGCAGGTACACAAACTAACCCCAATGCAGGTACACAAGCAAAGAAGGATGAAACTGCAGAGGAGTTTGTTTTGATTGAAAGGAGCACGTTTGATCAGTACTTCTCTCCAACAGATAAAGAGAAAAAGAGTTCAGATGGTGATGCTGTTCAAAAGGAAATTCCAAAGGTTAATGTAGAAGGTGCTGATGAACCTGCTCATGTTGACAAGAGTGGTGATAAGGAAAGATATGAAGAGTCACAAGTTGATGGAATCCAAGGGAATAAACATAGCAGCAGTTTTCTCAACTCTGCTGCCAGGCCAAAACACTCTGCTGTTAAGCCAAAACACTCTGCTGTTAGGGTAAAACACTCTGCTGTTAAGCTTGGTAACTCTGCTGCTCTGCCAAGGACTCTACTGCTGATAAAGATGGTGATTCTGATGATGATTCTCCTGATGAGATGCCTGTATTAGAAGAAGTGTATGTGGATACTGATGATGAAGTTGTTGATGTTTTTGGTGCTGAAGGTGATTTATCAAATTTAGAGACTGATATACCTGTTAGTCCCACTCCTACAACCAGAATCCACAAGAATCATCCAAAGGAGCAGATCATTGGTGATGTTCACTCTGCTGTTCAGACTAGAAGTAAATCAAAAGGGTTGAGTGATTTGCTTGATCAGGGATTGTTTGCTCAAACACTTAAGAAGAGAAATAGCCACAAGGATTAACAGAATTGCATGTTTGCCTGTTTCTTATCTCAAGAAGAACCCAAAACCATTCACAAGGCTATGAAAGATGAAAGTTGGGTTGAAGCTATGCAAGAGGAGTTGCTGCAGTTCAAGCTTCAAGAGGTCTGGACATTAGTTGATTTGCCTAATGGAAAAAGGGCAATTGGTACAAAATGGGTGTTCAGATGTAAAAGAGATGAAAGAGGTATTGTTGTCAGAAACAAGGCTAGATTGGTGGCTCAGGGATACACTCAGGAAGAAGGAATAGACTATGATGAGGTATTTGCCCCAGTTGCAAGACTGGAGGCTATCAAACTTTTCTTGGCATATGCCTCATACAAGAATTTTCCTGTGTATCAAATGGATGTGAAAAGTGCTTTCTTGTATGGAAAGATACCTGAAGAGGTTTATGTGATGCAACCACCTGGGTTTGAATATCCTAAGTATCCTGATAGGGTCTACAAGGTGAAGAAAGCACTATATGGACTACATCAAGCTCCAAGAGCTTGGTATGACACCTTATCACAGTATTTGTTAAACAATGGTTTTTGCAGAGGAACCATTGATAAAACATTGTTCATTAAGAAAGACAAAAAGGATATCCTACTTGTTCAGGTTTATGTAGATGATATCATTTTTGAGTCTACAAATAAGGTGTTATGTGAAGGATTTGAGAAGCTTATGCACAGCAGGTTTGAGATGAGTTCTATGGGAGAACTGACTTTCTTTTTAGGGCTTCAAGTTAAGCAGAAGTCAGATGGGATTTTTATTAGCCAAGACAAGTATGTGGCTGATATGTTAAAGAAATTTGGTTTCAAAGATGTGAAGGCAGCTAAGACACCAATGGATAAAAACAAACCTTTGCTCAAGGATGAAGATGGGGTAGAGGTTGATGTACATCTTTATAGGTCAATGATTGGTTCATTGATGTATCTGACTGCTTCAAGGCCAGATATCATGTTTTCTGTGTGTGCATGTGCTAGATTTCAAGTGTCCCCAAAAGTTTCACACTTGGAAGTAGTCAAAAGTATTTTTAGGTACCTAAAGGGTCAACCAAAATTGGGTCTTTGGTATCCTAATAATTCACCATTTGACTTGATAGCATACTCAGATAGTGACTATGCTGGTGCTACTATGGATAGAAAGTCAACCACTGGAGGCTGTCAGTATCTTGGACATAGACTGATCTCTTGGCAATGTAAGAAACAAACAGTGGTGGCTAATTCAACAACTGAAGCAGAATATGTTGCTGCTTCTAGCTGCTGTAGACAAGTGCTCTGGATTCAGAACCAATTACTGGATTATGGGTACAATTTCATGAACACAAAAATTTTCATTGACAACAACAGCACAATGTGTATTATCAAAAATCCTGTTTTTCATTCTAAAACAAAGCACATAGAGATAAGACATCATTTTATTAGAGATTGTTATGAGAAAAAGCTAATTCAAGTGGTTAAAATACATACTGACAACAATGTTGCTGATTTACTTACAAAAGGTTTTGATATAAGTAGATTTCAATTTTTAGTTGCTAGTATTGGCATGATAAATCTTTAATCTTTAAACATCTTATCTCTGTATGTTTTTGTCAAATTTTGTAAGGATTTGTGCTGTTGATTAGTCATTGTCTGGTGTTTAGTCAAAGTCTGCTGTTTAGTTGTTTATTGCTATGCCTACTCTGCTGCTATTATGGAATATTCTTGCTTGTGTTTGTTGTTTGCTACTAACCTTTTGTAGATACACATACATACACAATCAAGTAAAGCATGAAAAGAGGAAGTTCATTAATAATAAAGGCATAAGTACATCATACTGTTTCCATACATTAATGTTATTCAAAAGAAAGATCAAAAGACAACGAGATACAAAGATTCACAACCTAAATTCTAGCAAAGTCAGGCATGACCTTGCTACGAGGTCCCCTAGTGCCCATGGCTTCTGACACCCTTGGACAGGGGAGTGCAAGTACTACTGGTCATGGTGGTGGACTCTGCTGTTGGCTTGTTGAAGGAGCTGCTTTCTTCTGCTGCTTCTTCTTCTTTGAAACAGGGGATTTCTGCTCAACCGTACTTGGCTTTGGATGAGGCAGGTGGACACTCTTTGCAAAGGCGGCGGCGGCATTCTCCATTTGCTTCTGCAGTTCAGCGGTCAAAGGATGTTGTGGAGGATCGATTTCCCAGACACCTTGGTAGAATGTCATTGATTTCGGCCATGCTTTTGTTTCTTCATCATCGCTTGAATCTACAAACGAAGATGGTGTTGATGGGAGTGGGTCAGAGTATTCTTCTTCCACAACTGCTTTCCCTTTTCGTTGTGATGTTGATGCACTCTGAGGAAAGTAACTTGCCCACCCTTGTGAATCGTCAGAAGAGGAATCAGAAGATATGTCGATGATTGGAGCTTTTGATGAACTCATGATTGGTTATTGTTGGAGTTAGGGTTTGTGAATTGGGGATTTGCTTAAGAAATTAAGAGATTTTTGGACTTCAATGAGGGGTTGGTATTGTATTTAAGGGAGTGATTATATTGGGAAAGTTGACTTTTGGTCAACACTTTCTTAACTCTGCTGATGAGTTTGAAAGTTGAAGGGTCAAATTGAAACTTTTGGCGCGTTCTTAAACCTAATTAGATCAAAACGGTCTCATCAACCAATTTGATCTCATTATCCCTTAATTGCTCAAAACTACATTTGATTCTCACCCAAGAACACTAATTTATTTCATTACACCCAAAACCCCCAAATCATAATGGCTCGACGCACGTTTCCAGAAGAACATAATCAAATTGCATTTCTGAGTAAGGTTTCTGCTGCTGCTGGATTTCATGAGGTTATGGATTTTCTGAGTGCTTCTAGATTAAGGTATGCATTAACAGTTGATCCTATCATTTATAAATCTCATATGCAACAATTTTGGTCAACTGTTAAGTTGGATATACTAGATGGTGAGGAAAGATTGATAGGTAGTGTGGATGGGGAGAATATTGTAGTTAGTGAAACAACCATTAAAAGAAGTCTTCGCCTATCCGGTATCCCAACACCTCCTACCCTTACCCCAGAAATTGTTATGACTGAGCTTGAGAACATTGGATATGAGAGACCTGAGGCTGGTGGAACATTTTTGAAAGGTCGTCTTTGTCCCCATTGGAAATTTTTGTTGCATACTCTTCAACACTGCTTGTTTCCCAAAGTAGGTGGATGGAGTGAGTTTAGTGCTTCACAAGCTATGGCTTTAGTGTGTATGGCAACAGGGCAACCATTTGATTTTTCTTCTATGATATTTGAGGGTATGAAGAAGTTTATTAAGAAGAAATTCTATTTGTATCCAAGGTTTCTACAACTTGTTATCAACTCTCAGCTAAGAGAACCTTTAAGGCATACAAATGTTGAACCCTATAGTAGAATGGCAATCAAGATGTTTGCTTTTCTAAAGAAACCTGGGAAAGGTTTTTCTGGTGCTATAACTCCCCTGAGTGTACATATCTTGAATATCGTGGCTGCAGTTAATGAGGGTGAAGAATCTGGAACACCCACAGCTTCCCATCACACATCCTCATCCACAAGTTTGAATGCATCAGTGTCACATGAACCCCAAAATACCCAATCACCTAGGACTTCATCACATGAGGACATTGTGCTACCTCAGGCCAATGTTAGTATGGCTGCAGATGAGGCTGATACAGGTGTTGGAGGTATCATGATGGAAGAGGCTGGCACTACTGTTTCCAACTTAGTAGTTGAGCAGGACAGTGTCAACATTATTAAGACCTCAACCATGGCAACATCTTTTGTAGAAGGTTTTCAAGAACCTAATACAACTGATGGTAACCCCAGCCAAATGGCTTCTATGGGGGGCTCAGATGTTCAACCTAGGGTTGAGACTGAGTTTGTGTCCCAAGATTCACCTCTCGGAGAAGGTCACACATCTCGAAGTGATGAGGACAGAACTGAAACTAATGAATTGATGGACACTGATGTACATATTGACATTGCCCATGATACACCTCTCGGACCAGGTCACACAGGTCGAAGTGTTGAGGCTAGCATTGAACTTGAAAAAGATGATTTGACGGTTACTACCTCTGTACAAAATGCCAATTCCAATGATCAACCTCTCGGGTCAGGTAACACAGACCGAAGTTGTGAGGATATCATGAAACAATTTAAGGAATTGATGGATAAATGTACAAAATTATCACAGGAGGTTCTTGGACTAAGAAAGGAGTTGACTACAGTCAAAGCTTCTCAAGGTGCTGAAATAAGAAGGCTTAAGCTCAGGGTTACTCATCTTGAGGGGAGGCTAAAGAAGAGTTCCAAACCAAGTTTGGAAGAGGATGCTTCCAAACAGGGGAGGAATGATCAGGAGGCTGTTGTGAATGCTCAGGATCAGGAAGTTGTAATAGATTCAGGGGAGGTTGAAAAGAAATCAGTTGAAAATGTTGGTGATAAGAGTGGAAAGGTTGACTCTGCTGGAGCAGAACACTCTGCTGATGGGTTAAAAGTTTCTGCTGTTGATACTGAGAAGAGTGCAGAAGTAAAGGACTCTGCTGAATCAGATGATGAAAAGTTAACCTTAGCTCAAGTACTGCTGAATATGAACAGAGGAACTAATACACCCACACCATCACAACAACAACCTGCTGCTGAATCTGCTGAAGAGTTTGAAAGGATGCAAAAGTTGGCTGATGAACAAGCTCAGATTGCTCAGGATGAAGAATATGCAAGAAGTGTTGCAGCTGATGAAGAAAGAAATCAGTTTGAACTTATGGAAAGCTCTACATTTAAAGAAGTTAATCAAGCATAATTAAATGAACAATTGCAGTATTTCATTGATTCTGATATGATTGTAAGAGGTGAAGCTTTCTTGATAACAAATGATGAGCAGTTGGAAGGAAGTGAAAAGACAAAAGAGCTTGTTGAGTTTATATTGAGAAAGAATAGAGTAGCTAAGTGGGAAGAGCTGATTATGAGGATTAAAGAAGCACAGAAGCATGGTTTCAAACCAAAGCCATCTTCAAGGAAAGCATTGGTTAATGATATGAAGTATTATTTGAAGAATGCTAGAAATTATCAGATGAAGGATTTCAAAGGGAAGTCAGATGCCATAATTGAAAAGGAGTTTTATGAAACCTATGTTAAGCTAAATCCAAGAAAACTTTCTGAAAAGAATAGAAAGCCAAAGGTTATGGAATCTGACAATGTGAAAGCATCTGGGAGTGGAAGTGTTTCAAAGAAGCAAGATGACAGTGAGATCATGGAGGTTGAGAAAGAGAATATAGTTGCAGAGAAAAAGCCTGAACCTACTGTTGGTGTAAAGAGATATGGTAGGAGAATAAAGCAGGTGGCTAGAAAGAAGAGAAAGACTGAGTCATTGGAAAAGAGTGATTCAGAGAAAGAGGATAGTGATTCAGAGAAAGATGAAGTGACTGATGAGCATAATTTTGAAGAAGTGACTGCAGATGATATGAAAGGGATTATGGATCTCGCAGTTCATAAACCTCAAGAAGAACCTGAGTTACTTAATGAAGTTCCTTTGTCAACTAAATATCCAATCATTTCATACTCACATGATGTTTTAGATGGTAGTCAAGCATGTTGGGTGATTAAGAGATCAAATGGCTCAAGTGTTGGATATGTTAGTTTTTCTCAGATGTTGCACTACATGGATAGGGATGATATTATACAGCTCTGGAATCTTTACAAGATGAATTATGGTGATACTAGACCAGAGGTGGTATATGAAAGACTTCACTATTACTATTTGAAGAATATGTTTGAACCAGATGAGAAAAGTATTGAATGGAAGAAGTTACTAAGCTCCACAGTTCAGAAATGGTATTTATATCAATCTTGTGGAGTTCATCTCTTATCATGTATAGGTGTGACTGTGTATATGCTTGTGGAGAAGGATTATGTCATCAACAACAGTACATCTATTCTGTATCAAATGTTACAACCTGGTAAGCTAAGTTTGCAAAAACCATTCTTATCAGATCATCAAGCTTTTGAGTTAGTAGAAAGGTATAAAAAGTTGCTGGAATCAAAGATCTCAAAACAGTAAAGTGTTTGAAAGCATCCTCCTGGTGGTTATCTGCGTTTAAAGGAAACTTGATGATTTTTGAAGAAAAATATCAAGTTTAGGGGAGGATTGTTGGGTCTAAAAGATGCTGCTGATTTGAGAAACATAACTCTGCTGAATAGTTATGTGACTCTGCTGATTAGTACAATAACTCTGCTGTTTTATGACTCTGCTGGTTTGGAAGAATAAGCACAGTGTAACTCTGCTGCTAGCTCACGAAGACTCTGCTGCTAGAAGATTTACTCTGCTGCTTATTAGATATGTATAGTATGTTAAGGATAAGTATAGAAAAGATACGTAAGATATTTTTCTTGTATAGAAAGTCTTGTAAACCGACTAGGAATCCTTATGCTATAAAAGGAGGATCTAGGGTTAGGGTTAGATATCGATTATCTTAGCATACGTATTATTGTTTACACTTCAAGGTTTCTGTAACCCTATTGCTATTGAGCAATCGTATTAATATATTGAAGTATTGTTTGATAATTCGTTTGTGTTTAATTCTTCTTAAGATCAAGTATTAGTTTCCGCATAATATTTGATATACAACTCAAGATCAGTTTCTATACCGATTGTCTTAGATTTATCTAAAGCAATTAATAAGATCGTGAAGCTCAACTGGGATCAACAATTATGTAGAGTCACATTATTTTGCATACTCTTATTTTGGTGCTTACCAAGGGACAAATCTCCACCATCCATCCAGTTTGATCTAATGGTGGGAATTAACCTAAGATTAAATACGGAACCCTAAGTCCATGGTTTTTTTTTTTTCCTTTTTCCTTTTCTTTTTGTCTTTCTTATTATTCACTTATTATTTTTATTTTTTTTAATTCACATTTTTTTTAAATTCATGTTTTTTTCCGCTTTCATACGTTTCCGTCTGTTTTCATACGTTTCCGTTCGTTTTCATACGTTTTCGTCCGTTTTCATATGCTTTTCTCCGTTTTCGCACGTTTTCGCCCATTTTCGCCTGTTTTCATATGTTTTTGTCCGTTTTCGTCCGTTTTCTTACGTTTACGTCCGTTTTCATAAGTTTTCGTCTGTTTTCTAACGTTTTCGTTTGTTTTAATACATTGTCATTCATTTTCTTCCATTTTTCATACGTTTTCGTCCGTTTTTAGACGTGTTTTTACGCTTTCATACGTTTTCGTCCGTTTTCATGCATATTCGTCCATTTTCTTACGTTTTCATCCGTTTTCTTACGTTTTCATCCGTTTTCATATGTTTTCTTCCCGTTTTCATACGTTTTTGTCCGTTTTCATACGTTTTTGTCCATTTTCTTAGGTTTTCGCCCCTTTACGTCTGTTTTCATACGTTTTCGTCTTTTTTCTTACGTTTTCGTTCGTTTTAATACGTTTTCATCCGTTTTCTTTTGTTTTCGTCCATTTCTCATACGTTTTCGTCTGTTTTCAGACTTTTTTACGCTTTCATACTTTTCGTCCGTTTTCATACATATTTGTCCGTTTTCTTACGTTTTCATCCGTTTTCTTACGCTTTCATCCGTTTTCATACGTTTTCATCCGTTTTCTTACGTTTTTGTTCGTTTTCATACGTTTTCGTCCGTTTTCATCCGTTTTTTTGTTTTCGTCCATTTTTCATACATTTTCGTCCTTTTTCATACGTGTTTTTACGCTTTCATACGTTTTCGTTCGTTTTCATACATATTCATTCGTTTTCGTCCATTTTTAAATGTTTTTGGCGCTTTTTAGACGTTTTCATACATTTCTGAATATCACAAGTGAAATTTCGTGATATTCCGAATATTACAAGTGATTTTCTAAATATCACATGTGATATTCTGTGATATTCAGAATATCACCTGTGATATTCTGAGCACCACAAATGATATTCAGAATATCATAAGTGATATTCTGTGATATTCAGAATATCACACGTGATTTTCTGAATATCACAAGTGATTTTCAACTAATGTTTTGTAACATGAAAATCACAAGTCATATTCAGAATATCACAAGTGATATTCAGAAAATCACAAGTGATAGATATTTAGAAAATCACAAGTGATATTCTGAATATCAATTGTGATATTCAAAAGCGTATAAAAATGGACGAAAACATAAGAAAACGGGCGAAAACGTAAGAAAACGGACGAATACGTATGAAAACGGACGAAAACATAAGAAAATCACAAGTAGGGGTGGCAATTCGGGTCGGGTTCGGGTTGGCGGGTTCGGGTTGTCAGGTTGGCGGGTCAGAAAACCCCAACCCGAACCTGACCCATTTAAATCATCGAGTCAGCTATGTCAACCATAACCTGTTTACACCTAACCCGAACCTGACCCATTTAACCCGTATATATACTTGGGTTGGCGGGTTAAATAGGTTACACGGGTTGAAAAGGTTAAACGGGTTTTGGGTTGACCCATTTAACCCGTTTTTTATACAAAAGTTGCCACATTACACGAGTTAAATAGGTTAGACGGGTTTAATGGGTTTGTGGGTCGACCCGTTTAACCCATTTAACCCATATAATACAATATAAATAATTTTTAATTTAAGAAAAAAATCTTAAACGGGTTGGCGGGTCGACCCACTTAATTTATTCACAACCCGAACCTGACCTGTTTAATAAACGGGTTAGATGGGTCGACCCAAACCCGACCCGAAATCTATTTAGACTCAACCCGAACCTGTTAATTTTCGTGTCGGTTTCAGGTCGGGTTTCGTGTCGGGTAAGAAATTGCCACCCCTAATCACAAGTGATATTCAGAAAATCACAAGTGATATTCTGAATATCACTTGTAACATTCAAAAACGTAAGAAAACAGACGAAAACGTAAGAAAACGGACGAAAACGTAAGAAAACGGACGAATACATATTAAAATGGACAAAATGTATGAAAGAGTAAAAACACGTATGAAAACGGACAAAAACATATGAAAAATGGACGAAAATGGACGAAAACGTATGAAAACGAACGAAAACGTAAGAAATAGGATGAAAACGTATGAAAATGGACGAAAATTGGTAAAAACGTAAGAAAACAGATGAAAACGTAAGAAAACAGACGAAAATGTATGAAAGCGTAAAAACACGTCTGAAAACGGACGAAAACGTATGAAAAATGGACGAAAACGAAAGAAAACGGATGAAAACGTATTAAAACGTACGAAAACGGACGAAAACGAACGAAAACATAAGAAAACATATGCAAACGTATGAAAACGGACGTAAACGGGCGAAAACGTAAGAAAACGGACGAAAACGTATGAAAACGGACGAAAACATACAAAATCGGACGAAAACGTCTAAAAATGGACGAAATAGTAAAAAACGGACGAAAACGTATGAAAACGGACAAAAACATCTGAAAACGGACGAAAACGTACATAAACGTATGAAAACGGACAAATACGTATGAAACGGACGAAAGCGTATAAAAACGGACGAAAACATTTGAAAACGGATGAAAACGTATAAAAAAGGACAAAAACGTTTGAAAAGAGACGAAAACATAGAAAAACAGATGAAAACGTATGAAAGCATACGAAAACGTATGAAAACAGACGAAAACGTATGAAAGCGGAAAAAAAAAAAAAAAAAAAAAAAAAAAACGTGAATTAGAAAAAAACAACAAAAAAAAAAGAATAATAATAATAATAAGAAAGACAAAAAGACAAAGAAAATGGGAAAAAAAGACATGGACTTAGGTTTCCATATTTAATCTTAGGTTAATCCCACCATTAGATTAAACTAGATGGATGGTGGGAATTTGTCCCTTGGTAAGCACCAAAATAAGAGTAAGCATTTGGACTTTTCTCAGTAAATGAAATACCAAAGGCGGTGTTTGTTTATACGTATAATATAAGCCACGGCTTTATTTGGATAGTTATAGGCTTATATAACATTGACAAATTGTGGCTTATGTTATATAAGCCGAACTCGTATAAGCTAATAAGCCCATATATAAGCCGAAACAAACACCCCCTAATACAATTTTGAATTAATTACACAAATGGTATGCTTTTGCTGGGTTTTTCGGGTTTAGTCATTACAATATAACTTTTTGACATGTCATGTCACTATGACTTACAATAGTTACTGAGTCCTCCTATCGTTAACTCCGTTAGTTTTGGCATAACTAATTCACCATCAACAACTACAAACAAACTGAGAGAGGCGCTAGCCACTTCGCTAGTGTTAAAATTAAACTCAAAATAACTCGTGTCCATCCTAGGGGGCGTTTGTTTCATGGAGTTTTAAATTGTGAACTTTTAAATCCGAGAAATTGAAATCCTCTTACGTGTTTGATTATTAAAATTTTGTCTATTTTACACCCTTCGATTTTTGGTGGGTAAAGATGGAAATTGAAATTTCTCACTCATTCGAGGAATTTTAAATGCCCTTCTTTAAGCCATTTCATGGAAATTTAAAATTTGTCAATAGGCCACCGACGAACAGACATGACATAAAATTTCAATTTCAAATGCTTCCAAACTCCTCTAATTTACTCTAACCAAACAGCCCTAAGTGATCATCTTCATCATCAAGATGAACAAGAGCCACTATCTCGACTATCTTATTGTTCACCATATGATGTAAATACTGTTTTTGGAGTTTGTGTTACAGTTTTAGGGTTTTGATGTTTGAATGCAAATTGTGACAAATGTAATGGCTTATCAAGATGAAGTTGTTTTCAACATGCACAATAATGGATTATTTGAATTTGGTCTTGATCGTACAATAAATTGCAACTTCTGGATCAGAGCTTGCGAGGGACGCAAGTTGAGTACTTCAACGGGCTTTTAGAGATCTGCAATAAGACAAAGAACACGCTTGGGTGAGACGAAGTGCAAGGTTGGAACCTGCGAACTAACTCCGGCATGAGAATGAGTCATTCGGTATGAAATGGATAAGTTCTAGAGAGAGAAAGTAGAAAGGTGGAGAAGGACACGTACCTCTAAATTGATGATGGAGTCGGCTATTTATAGGCAAACCCTAGGAAAGATTTAGGTTTGCCACATGTCCTATTTGGGCTGGCTGAGAGGGAGCATATTCTCTTTGGCCAATGAGAAGGCTACGAGAACATGCTCCGAGATCGTGCCCATGTGCGGCTGTCTATATAGTGGTTTTGAATTAAAGTATAAATAACATGTCTTTCTCTTGTTCAGAAAAAAAATAAAAAAATAAAAAATACATAGCTTATTATTTTCTCTCCCAGAACTCACAAGAATTTTAGCAACATTTCAGATAATTTGTCAATTCCGGCAGTACTCCTGCTCCGGCTGTTGTATCCTGGGGAACAACCGTGGTATTTGTACGTGGAATTATTTTAAGGAGAATCGTGTTCAATACGAGACTCGGTCATATTTGATTACTGTTCTTGTTTAAAACTTATGTTCAGGTTATTCTCACATTTACTTTGATTGCATTTGTTATTTTCTTCCTGTTATTATAATTTAATAGTCAATATAAACGGTATCTATTAGAACATGGAGATGATATGGTAGTGGCTGGACAATGATAGAGAATGGATGAAATATATGGGGTATGTAGATGAAATTAAGAATATATGAAGATAAAAGTTAAGTTTTATAGAAAAGGTGATAATAACATATTAACATGTTAAAATAAATTGTATGTTAAATTTTACCATATAAATAAAAGTATCATTATTCAAGATACAAGTTTTATAACAACTATACACGATATTATATGTTTAATTATAGTAATTCAATAAAATACGATGATGTCTTTTATGGTCATTTTACCTATTAATTTAGTAAACAATCCGTTTTATCAAACACTTTACAAACTGATTATTGCATAATCAAATCCAAATACTTATGTTTGGCAAAAATAGATGTTGTTGTTGCTGTTGTTGTTGCTGTTGCTGGTGCTGGTGTTGTTGCTGTGGTGAAAAAGAATAAAATTGTAGTTATTTGTTATTTTTTTTAACTAGCTGTAATTGTAGATTGAAAGTGTAACACGTCATAATTAGACATACAAATAACAAACCCAATATAAATAGGAATAGTAAATAAAATAATTGATATAAATCATAAATATATAGCATTGCATGAAAAGCTAAGAGCCATGTAAAAATACAAACAACACTATGATGGACCAAATGAGAATACTCGAGTGTTTGTCATTGCTTACTGACGCAAGATACATAAGAATGTAATCCAACACATTAGATTCATTCCATGACACATTTTCAACCCTACACGTGTCTCTCATTCTTCTGGGCGACATCATAGGCGATTGAAAAGTAAGGCGAAAGTCGGGCAAATAAGCACTTGCCTAGGTGATCTACATGGGCGTAGGTATGTGAAGTTGTATCCTAGGCGACATCCTGGGCGAATATATGTGAAATTGTATCCTAGGCGACATCCTGGGCGAATATATTGAAAAGTGGTTGACCATTTGCAGTATGAATGTGGATATCAATGCATTTGACCATTTGCATCATCTATTGAAGAGTGGATATCTATACATTTTTTTAATGAAAAATGGATATCAATGCATTTGATTGAAAGAAAGAAAAAAAACAGCCACTTTTATACACTATACACAGTAGCTATATGACAAAAGCTGCATGTATTTGCCAACAAGTTCACTTTGGTAAAGTGATGAAAAAAAGTCCATTCTCTTAAAAGTAATATGTTATTAGTTCATTTAGGTAATTTGTTTATAACAAAATCCATTAACATACAATATACAATACTGGCATATTAAGTATTATACGTGAGGTAAGAGATGTAGAATTAATTGGCTACTAATGAATTGAAGGATAGATGCTAAGATATTTGATCAGCCGAAAATATGAGTAGAATGCAGTTATGATTTACGAGAGTTTTATTAGGGTTATTGGAATAACGTAGGTTATGTGGGTAATTTCAAAAGGCAAATTGATAATTTTGTGAAATATAATCTGAAAATGTTTTTAAAAGCTTGTTTATGCAACTTATTTTTTAGGATTTTTATAATCCACAATTTTTGTCATCCAAACAGAGATTATTTTTCTAACATGACTTTTTTTAGCAAAATAATTTTAAGCTCAAATAATATTTCATAATCTACCACGCTCAACACGCCCTGAAGTTGAAAATCACCAGGTTTTAGTAACAGTTATCAAAATGCACAGGGTATGTTTGACGCAATGGGCTGGGGCTTATATTATAAGCCGAAAGCTGGAGCTTATATTTTTATAAAGTTGTTTGGCAAATTAGTTGGAACTGAAGCTTATTAATATAAAATCGCATAAAAATATATCAAATTAAATTCAGATATATTTTCGGCTTTTGCGTGTTAAATCATTATATTTTTGTAACACCCACAAAATTTGGTACAGCGGAAGACTTATCAAAATTTCGGGGTGCTACTTGGATTGGCACACAACACAGTTATAAGAACGGAATAGCATCATCTAAATTAAATAAAACATTTAAGTCGTAATTTAAGGTTTGCATTTATTCCCAAAAGTACATAGTAAGCCCAAATAAACAAAAAGATAGCTCCCATATATTTTATCAGAGTATGACTGATCCGTTAACCGCACCACTTGCCAAGCTTCCCATCCAAACAAGCATCATTAAGGACATTACTCAGTACCTGAGAAAACATTCTAAAAAGTCAGCTAACGCTGGTGAGTTCATAGGTTTAGACTCAAAACAATACGTAGAAGTGGACCGAAATGCTCATAAGTTTGCTATACTAGACTAAGGCATCAACTATCATCTCAAACTCATATCAATATCCGGCATTAATTCCTATAGGTGCACACTATAGTACTATCCTACACTTGCAGCGTATTATTATATCCCTACACGATTTGCAGTTGTGATATAACAAACAATATTAAGCATTTAAAAACGACATAGGTCAAAACAAAACAATTTGCATGTTCTCTCACCCCAAATTTAATAAAAACATTATTAAAGTAAAAGTGGGGCTATAAAACTCACCTCAATAAGTCAAACGATAAATAACACAACAGAAGAAGATACTACGGCAGCTAGAACGTCACAGCACTGCGGACCCAGCACAACCTAATATAATAAACTTGTCTTAACATCTAATCCGAAGTGTATAAATCTCTAAAAGTTAACTATTCCCAAGTATATCACATTTTTTATTCCAAAATCTCATTATTAAATCCATTTACTAGTGTTTGGTATCATCGTGTGTGCAGTGGTGACACAACATTGACTCAAGTGAACTCACGCCAAACAAATGACCAAAACATAAACGACTTACAAATACAAGGTCAAGGTCAAGTGATTAAATTTAAAGTTCAATAAGTTATCCGGACGAATTGTCGGGTCCTTATCGAATTCGTCAACTCGATAAGTTTAACAATTCCTTCGTCTCACTTATTACTCCAAAACTAAATCATAATAATCGATGAGTCAGAAGGATAAGTCGTGCATTAATAACTTTCCTCCGAAATACTTATCGGGCCCTTATTGGGCTCGTCAACCCAATAAGTCCGCTAACCATGTGGGTCGGGTATATTAATGTCAACCGATCCGTAACTCAATATAAACATAAATATTTCCCATAAATGGTATTTCTCGAATTTCGTGCCCTCAAAACATGAAATAACTCGTACATATTCTATTTTTGTTTCGTTAACCATTTTCTTTTTTATTCATAAAAAATATTAAATATCATAATATTTGTTATTTTAACATTTTTCTTTTAACTTCAAAATATTAAGTAACGCATTAATTGTTAGTTAATATTTTCAAGTTATTATTCATTAATAACGTTTCTCGTTTCCCCCTTTTGTGATTTAAATTTCCAAATTAAATATATAACGAGTCATTTCACATTTCGAGCCACAATTCCGAGTTTATGTTATACTCGGGTCAAATAGTCAATAATAATCGTCACAAGTATCATATGTATCCAATATCCACTTTTGGCTTGTCAAGACCATGCCGAGACTACCAAGTCTCGGTGGTACTCGACTTTCACAAATCATCACAATAATAATCATAAGCTCATAATAAAATTCCCATGTCCAACAATATTTAACGGTCAAATTCCTACGGCTCGTTACTAATAATCTCAATCCAAATCCAATACTCAATCTCAACAACAACAACAACAATATTATCCTCATTATGCCGAGACCTCCCAAGGTCTCAGCTTTGAGCCGTGACAAAACCAAACAAACCAAACGGGACTTATTGGTCTCGGCTGCCATTCCAACACAACCACAACCTCAAAACCCAACGGGACTTATTTATGAGGTCCATAAATACGGCTGGTGCGTTGGTTAAACCAAATGGCATCACTTGAAACTTATAATGGCTGTAACGGCTTTTGAACGTGGTCTTTGGGATATCCTCCTCCCTAACCCTAGGTTGATGATCCCGAATCGTAAATCGATTTTTTAGTAAACGCTCGATCCTTGGAGCTGATTAAATAAATCGTTGATCCTAGGGAGTGGGTATCGATTTTTCACTGTCAACTTGTTCAGTTCCCGATAGTCAATACACATGCGGAAAGATCCGTCCTTCTTCTTCACGAATAGTACCGGGGCTCCCCATGGCGAGGAACTTGGTCGAATAAATCCTTTCTCCAACAATTCTGCAAGTTGCTTCGACAACTCCTCTTGCTAGGTAGGGGCGAGTTGATATGGTGCTTGTGCTACAGGGGCAGCGCCGGGCATCAAATCATTTTGGGATTCGACTTGTCTAACCGGTGGGATCCCAGGAAAATCGTCTGGAAATACCTCCGGAAAGTCTCTAACAATGGGCACATTTTCCAATCACTTCTCTCCCTTTTTCTCCTCTCTCTTCTTAGAGATTTGAGCTAGGAATAGGTGGCATCCTTTCTCGATATACTTCTGGACTTTAGTGCAAGAGATAATGTTCAATCGGGAAGGTTTTCCACAATCGTCCCTATCTCCCTGTATCGTTAGGATCTCATCTCCATAGGGTACACGAATAATCTTCTCATCACAGATGATCGTGGTGCGGTATGTGGATAGCCAATCCATTACGATAATGATGTCAAAACTACCTAAGGTAACCGGTAATAGGTTGATGTTGAAGGGGTGGTTGAGCAAGTTTAGTGTACAGCCGCGGACTATGGTATTTATCCTCTCAAGGTTACCGTTTGCTAACTCTACATCATAGACGGTATCTAGGGCGGTCGGGGCGATTTCAAGTAAGGGCATAAACGCAGTGGATACAAAACTCCTATCAGCACCAGTATCAAAAAATATAGAAGCATAGCGGTTATTGAGAAAAACGTACCCGTGACGACGCCCAGGTCCTCCTTGATCTCCTTCCCAATAACGTACACCCTTCCTTGGGTTGCTCCCATATTTCCTTGCTGATTTCCAGTGCCTTGGTTAAATGAGTTCCCTCCAGCTCCTCGATTTCCCTGGTTCTGCCCATTTCCTCCGGGTCTACGGTTTCCTTGAATTCCCCCGTTCCCTGGGTGTCCTCCATTCCCTTGGTTTCCTCGGTTCCATGAATCTCGACACTCATTCCTGTAGTGTCCCTTCTTCCCAAATCCATAGCAGGTTACATTAGTCTTCCAATCCATTCCCGGGGTTGTCTGAACCATAGCGAGGGGTCAGGATCTACAATCTCTGGCTATATGTCCTACTTTGGAACACTTGTGACATACCACAGTGCACTGTCCATGGTGGTGTCGCTTACAACGGGGGCATTTTGGCGTGTTCCCATTTCCACCCTTCTTCTCCCCATCTTCGATAGCATAGACCTTGGCAACCTCTTGTCGTTTGTTCTGGTCGTTACCTCCCTTAGGGTTATATACCCTCTTCCTTTTGTTGTTCCATCACTTCTCCGCATTCTCAAGAACTAGCGAGTCCATTAGACACTGGGCTATCGTGATGGATCCATGGAGATTTGGTGGGTTTGCAGCAATCACGTCATTCTTAGTAGCCAGCGGTAAACCATCAATGTATCGCTCAATCTTGAGCGCCTCAATGCGAACCATCTCTGGGCATATAGTAACGACAATTGTTGAAAGCGATGGTTGTACGATGTCATGTCGGTACCTTTCACCTTATGGTTCCAAAACTCGATCTCCAACTTCTTATCTTCAGTTCGGGGGCAGTAGGTCTTGATCAACAACACCTTAAACTGCTCCCAACTCGAAGCATAGGCTATCTCACTCCCAACTGACTGGAGATAGTTGTTCCACTAAGTCAACGCTTCGTCCTTCAGGGTGAATGTGGCATACTTCACTTTGGCATCCTCCGCACAGTTGCTAACGGTAAACACAGACTCTGTCTTCTCCATCCGCCTCATCAGAACGACAACGCCTTCGGTTATGCAAAACTCTGTTGGCCTACAGCTCCGAAATTCCTTGTATGTGCAACCACGGGTTCGGTTGGATGGTGGAGTTCCAGCAGAGGTGTTTTGAGTGGTTCGATTCGGCTAACAGTTCTGTAATGCGCTGGGTTACGAGCTGATCGATTAGAGTTTAATCCACGAGAGTAGCGTTAGGAGGTGTGTGGCCATTGACACCATCCTGGTGGACGTTTTGGTCTTTCTCGATACGAGCATTGGTGTTTTGGTTGTCGACATTTCGTGTGGGACGTCGACCACGACTTCCGAGGTTAACAACAGCAGGCCCTGCCCGGGTAGTCCTAGCTTGGTTTCACCTCGGTGCCATCGATCTAAATCACAATACGTAAGAGTAATAAGAATCCATACGACAAACATATCACGCATGAATGGAACACAACTGAATACTCAATGAAAGTCAACTATAAACCAAGAGTTTATACATAACGAAACATAAAGGTTTCCATTCATATCATCATCAATACTAGTACATGATTTGAAGGTACAACAAAATGAAGAGATACTGACAACAATGACAAAAGTAAATGATAACTAGCATCACTAACTGAGGATTCCTCAGTTTAGGGATGGTACAAAGTCGGATCATAACATCTACTAGCCACGGTCTCTACGGATCTCCCTCAATGCAGTCCCCATATCCCCCATCTGTCTCCATATCGAGGAAATCTCAATGCGATCAGCCTCGCGATCTCTCCTGAGCTCAGAAATCTCAGTCTTCAGCTCGGTGACTCGGCGCCATAGAGCGCGGCCGACATCGCGAGCGGTCAAGAAACCTCTCTGTAAACTCCCCATCATGTCATGCCAATCTAACATCTCACGTCTCAAGGACGTAGTCCTACCTGCACATATCCCCATGTCCCACTCAATCTCCCTAAATCTCCCAACTGACACACCCACTAACCAATCTGCCAAATGGCTGATCCTATTACCCTGGGCGATGATCCGCTCCCAAATCCGACCTATCTCTCCATTGTCGGCGGCCTTTGAGGTGATCTCTGACGGTGAATCTGGGGCCAGTGGGAACTTAGGCTCTGGGGAGTGAGGTGGTGAAACCAGCTCGAACAACTACGCCGGCGAAGCAGGCTCATGGAATTGCTCCGGCGAGTCAGGCTCTGGTGGGACAATCTCCTCTGGGATAATCTGCTCCTCCTCCTGAGGTTCCTCCTCAAGGTCATAATCCTCATCCTCCTCCTCAAGGGATGGGTCTCTGAATCGACGTCTCTGCGATGTTGGCGAATCACGTGACGACGGTGATGATGGGGTAGGTGAACGGGGTCGCCTAGGTGACGATGATGCGAGTGGTGATGACAAAAGAGAGTGAGCTGAAAAGTGCATAGGTGGCGATAGTGACCTCACTGATATACGTGCTGTAAGCCTAGGGGTACGGGCTCGGGCTAAAACCTGGTGAAGGGTAAGCTGTCGCAAAGGACTGGAGTGATCAACTGATGATGACGATGGCTGAGTAACAGGTGGAGTCGATGACACAGGTGGTACTGATGATGAAGCAATGGCTGAATGGCGGACAATCATGTAAGGATCGTCCTGAGCAGGGATCATCCGAGGTCGTGCTGGGTGGGATCCAGTCACGAGGATGTCCTCAAGTACGTCGAACGAAGGCATGGTCTGGGACAACGGTATAGGGCAGGTATAAGTGTTCAAAATAATTGAACTACGCAACATAACGACTACATCAAAACTTATCCCAAAATCTCAAAATATCAAATACCAAAATCTATACTCATAGTAATAAATACCACGCATAATACTAAACGCATAACTCAAACAAACATCATACCAATAATATCACATTACTACTAGAGGCTTCAGCTTGGCAGGCGCGCGTCGGTCATAGGATCAGTCTTTTTGAAAAATGGTTATAGTCTAGGTTTTTGATGGATACCCAGTTCTCTATTACCTTGGCTCTGATACCAATCTGTAACACCCCCAAAATTTGGTACAGCGGAAGACTTATCAAAATTTCAGGGTGCTAATTGGATTGGCACACAACACAGTTATAAGAACGGAATAGCATCATCCAAATTAAATAAAACATTTAAGTCGTAATTTAAGGTTTACATTTATTCCCAAAAGTGCGTAGTAAGCCCAAATAAACAAAAAGATAGGTCCCATATATTTTATCAAAGTCTGACTGATCCGTTAACCGCACCACTTGCCAAGCTTCCCATCCAAATAAGCATCATTAAGGACATTACTCGGTACCTAAGAAAACATGCTAAAAAGTCAGCTAATGCTGGTGAATTCATAGGTTTAGACTCAAAACAATGCGTAGAAGTGGAACGAAATGCTCATAAGTTTGCTATACTAGACTAAGGCATCAACTATCTTCTCAAACTCATATCAATATCCGGCATCAATTCCTATAGGTGCACACTATAGTACTATCCTACACTTGCAGTGTATTATTATATCCCTACACAATTTGCAGCTGTGATATAATAATCCTACACATTGCAACATATATAATCTATCCTTAGCTAGCCAACATAACTAACAATATTATGCATTTAAAAATGACACAGGTCCAAACAAAACAATTTGCATGTTATCTCTCCACAAATTTCATAAAAACATTGTTAAAGTAAAAGTGGGGCTATGAAACTCACCTTAATAAGTCAAAAGATAAATAACACAACAGAAGAAGATACTACGGCAGCTAGAATGTCACAGCACTGCGGACCCAACACAACCTAATATAATAAACTTGTCTTAACATCTAATCCGAAGTGTATAAATCTCTAAAAGTTAACTATTCCCAAGTATATCCCATTTTTTATTCTAAAATCTCGTTATTAAATCCATTTACTAGTGTTTTGTATCATCGTGTGTGCAGTGGTGACACAACATTGACTCAAATGAACTCACGCCAAACAAATGACCAAAACATAAACGACTCACAAATACAAGGTCAAGGTTAAGTGATTAAATTTAAAGTTCAATAAGTTATCCGGACGAATTGTCGGGTCCTTATCGAATTCGTCAACTCGATTAGTCTAACAATTCCTTCGTCTCACTTATTACTCCAAAACTAAATCACAATAATCGAAGAGTCATAAGGACAAGTCGTGCATTAATAGATTTCCTCCGACATACTTATCATGCCTGTTAATACAAATATCGTCTAAAAACCTTATTTATATTTTACGATCTTTTTTATATTTTGTTAATGAGAATTATAAATTTTATCTTTAGCAAAGCATAAATATAAGTTAAGTCTTTTACATATATAGTTATAAGCTTTTAAAAACTCATAACATGCTACATACATGATCACTAGTTTATACATGATACATACATGTTACATACATTTTACATTTTACATATTACATTTTATTTCTTAAAATGGAAATTTGTACAATGACATCATGGCATACATCATATTGAGATCTTTAGATATCTTGAAGATTTTCAGAATATCATGGAAAGATCTTCAAGCAAAGAATTGGATATGGTAATATCTTGGATAGATTTGGAAAGATATTTGGAGATTTGCTGTCAGGGACTGGCGGATCCAAATTGCATAACGGACAGAACCCTCAATTTGGTTCCGCCCAATATGTGGCCTGTTTTATCATTTTGCCTATAAATAGCAGGCCACTCATTCTTGTTTTCTCATCACTTTTAGCATAAACAACATTCATTCATTCTTTCATTACTAACCCATTACATATTACATTCTTAGTGATCTTTCTTTTGTAGCAAAGAGATCAAAGCATTACAAGCTTCAACATACTGTTGCAAGACTTGTTAGAATAGTCACTGTGTGATTTAGTTGTTTATCACACATCATTGTTGTACCAATCATTCATATACCTCAGTAGAGTCCGGTTAGTATTTTAGTCCTTAAAATACATAGAGTGTCGGGAGTGGTTGTGCCCTTGTAAAAAGAACTCGGTATCTAGCTTTGTACCAGAAAAAGAGTAAGCGACGTGTAAAGGTTTTCTCCGCCTAGAAGGGGGCTTGTTTCTTAGTGAAGAAAAACTCTCGAGTTAGAGGCTCGAGGAGTGGAGTAGGGCAAGGAAGAGAGTCCTTGTATACCGAACCACTATAAACATCCGTGTTATGGTTTGATTGTTTCTTTCCCTATTTACTTGTTATATATTGTTTATTGTTTGCATAAGTTTGAAAACACGTTAAGTATTCAAAGCAAAAGAATTTTAAAATAGTAAAACTATTCAACCCCCCTTCTAGTTTTCCACAATTGGCATCAGAGCTACGTTACTCAAGACTTTCAAAATATATTGTATTTTAAAACTTGAAACGATCAATGGATTTTGAAAACTTCAAAGAAGGGCAATCTATGCAAAGACCACCACTATTTGAACCAAATAGTTTTATATATTGGAAAAGCCGCTTTGAAAATTATGTGAAGTCAAAGGATATAGATCTATGGTACATTATTATAGAAGGTGACCATAAGGCCATAATTAAAGATATATCAAGTGGTCGGGATGAGGATACTTTTCTTACTCGTCACAGTGATGAGCAAAAGAAGTTGATTGCCAAAAATAATGAAGCTAAAATGATGCTTTATAATGCTTTACCTAGGAAAGAATATGAAAGAGTATTTATGTGTAAAACCGCTAAAGATATTTGGTAATCTTTAATTATCACTCATCAAGGGAACTCACAAGTAAAGGATAACAAAATTGATCTTCTTGTTCAACAATATGAACAATTTGTTATCTCTGAAGATGAGACCATTAATAGTGCCTTTTCTAGGTTTAATCCTATTATTACTTCTCTTAAAGCACTTGACGATTCTTTTTCTAGTAAGAACTTTGTCAGAAAATTTCTTAGAGCACTTCATCCGAAGTGGAGAGCAAAGGTGACGGCCATTGAAGAATCCAAGGATCTTTCAAGCATGCCACTTGACGAGCTAATAGGAAATCACAAAGTTCATGAGATAGTGATTGAAAAAGATTCAGAGATAGTCAAAGGCAAAAAGGAAAAGATCAAGTCCATTTCCCTAAAAGCTAGGTTAGATTCAAGTGATGATGAAGAGTCTAGTTCAGGTAGCGAAGATGAAGAGTATGCCATGGCCGTAAGAGATTTCAAGAAGTTCTTTAGGAGACGAGGGAAGTTCGTAAGACAACCTCGAGAAGAAAAGAAATCCTTCCGGAAAGATCGTGATGATAAGAAAGGTAAAGGAGAAAGAAAGTGCTTTAGGTGCGGAGATTCTAGTCATCTAATAGGAGAGTGTCCTAAGCCGCCCAAGAACAAGACTCAAAGAGCTTTTGTTAGTGGGGCTTGGAGTGACAGTGAAGGTGATGATGACGAGCCTAAGAACGACGAAGTTGCTCTCATGGCTCATGACTCAGAAGAGGTACATTTTGACTCATCATATTCTTCTATTGATGATGATACCTTGCAAAAGGAATATAACAATCTCTGTGAACTTAGTCTTAAAATCATAAAAAAAAATAAGTTTTTGAAAACCAAAAAGAAATTTCTAGAAAACGAAGTTTATGAATTAAAGGAAAAAGTTAAAAGATTAGAAAAAGGAAAAACTGTTAACGAAGCATGTATTTCATGTGAAGAGCTTAAACTAGAATTAGAAAAGCTTAAGAACACACAGGATACACTTATCAAACAAACTTCTAAGTTTAAAAGGTTTGATAAAAATATTAGTTTAGCAGATGAGATAATGAAAATTCAAAAGTTACCTCATGATAAAACTGGATTATGCTTTATGAAACTAGGAGACTTAAGTAGTTTTAAGAACAAGCCGTTAAAGTACAAGAAACTGTTCCAACAGTTTCAGACACCCACGGATCCGACGGAACCAAAAATTTGGTTCCGCCAGTAGTGGAAAAGGGTTCCGCGGGTACTGTTGCTGAACAGAAGGATTGCACTTCGGCTCGTACTGAGTTTGTTAAAGTCACAAGAAAACCTAGTACTAGCTCAACTGTTAACAAACATAAACCAGCTGTTACCATAGGAATAGGACAAGCTAAAATTGAGTTTAGAACCAAAACTGTTCAACAAAGACCTAGAACTACGTTTTCCAAACACCCCTTTCCAAAGAGTAATTACAACACACAACATCATTATCAAAATAGTTGGAACCCAAACATTCCTAGGAACTATCAAGGTCCCAACTATATGCCATGGAACCCATATCCACCGTTTCCTTACATGAATCAAGTAAATGGGATGTTTAACCCAAATAGACCCATGAGATATTAGGGACCAAACGCTTGAGTTTTTCTTAAACTTAGGTATTCTTGAAAGTTGGATTGGAACCAGACGAGTGGATTAAAGACAGCGGGTGTTCAAGGCACATGACGGGAAATAAAAGCCTTTTCTCAACCTACCAACCATACGACGGAGGTAATGTTACGTTTGGTAGCAAGCTTAAAAGTAAAATCGTCGGAAAAGTTACAATCTCTCATGACTCTCTCTCTCTCTATTGATGATGTTGCTCATGTAGATAACTTAGGTTTTAACTTGCTTAGTATTAGTCAACTATGCCATAAAAAGTATGACGTCCTTTTCAGTGAAAATGGAAGTAAAATACTTAAAGACGGTATAACCGTAGGAAAAGGTGTTTTGAAAAATAACGTATACGTTATGAAATTAGATAAAACATCTAAAGACAAACTTTGTCTTACTTCTCTAGAAGACAACTCAACTCTTTGGCATAGACACTTAGGTCACGCGAATATGAGATTAATCCAATCTCTATCATCTAAGGAACTCGTTAGGAACCTACCCAAGTTGAAATACGACCAACACTTTTATGATGCTTGCAAAATTGGGAAACAAGTTCATAATAGCCATAAGGCTAAAAACATGGTGTCCACATCTAGTTGTTTAGAACTATTGCATATGGATTTGTTTGGTCCATCCGCTATACAAAGTTATGGAGGAAACTTCTACACTTTGGTTATAGTGGATGATTATTCAAGATATACTTGGACTAAGTTTTTGAAAACTAAAAATGAAGCATTCGATAAATTTGAAATTCTAAGTAAGAAAATTCAAAATCAAATAGGAAATAGCATTGTATCAATTAGAACAGACCACGGTCGTGAATTTGATAACGAAACTCAATTTGGAGCTTTTTATGATGCAAATGGCATAACACAACTTTTCAGCTCCGCGTACTCCTCAATCTAACGGTGTAGTAGAACGTAAAAACAAAACACTTTAAGAAATGAGTAGAACAATGCTAAATGAACAAAACATTTCACAAAAGTTTTGGTGCAACGCCGTTGACACATCCACATATATCTTAAATAGAGTCTTAATTAGACCATTTTTGAATAAAACACCATATGAGCTTTATAGAGGCAAAAAGCCTACTTTAGGATATTTTAGAGTTTTTGGAAGCAAGTGCTTCATTTTAAACACTAAGTATTATCTCACCAAGTTTGACCCAAAGTCTTATGAAGGTGTGTTCCTTGGATACTCACAAAATAGTAAAACATATATCGTCTTGAACAAAGAAACTTTAAGAGTCGAGGAATCGTTGAACGTAACATTCGACGAAAGTCCACCTCCCTCTAAGACATCACCTTTGGTAGATGATGACTTAGTTGAAAGTCAAATGGTTGAAAACCAAGAAAATCTAGATAATGGTAAAGAATATGAACCTTTAAATAAGGAAATAGTCAATATCAAAGAATCTAGAAATCATCCATTAGATAATGTCATAGGAGAAATTAATGAAAGAACCTTAAGATCAAAAGTTCAAAATCAAAGTAATTTCT
This sequence comes from Artemisia tridentata subsp. tridentata, assembly GCA_021014915.2. NCBI lineage: Eukaryota > Viridiplantae > Streptophyta > Magnoliopsida > Asterales > Asteraceae > Artemisia > Artemisia tridentata. The sequence continues at coordinate 117,983,847 of CP139503.1, forward strand.
TTTGTTTCATTTCAACAATTGAGCCAAAAAATATAAATGAGGCTATTAAAGATGAATCTTGGGTTATAGCAATGTAAGAAGAACTAAACCAATTTGTTAGAAATGATGTTTGGACATTAGTCCCTCAACCTAAATGTCAAACCATAATTGGAACAAAATGGGTGTTTAGAAATAAAATGGATGAAAATGGTATAGTGTCTAGAAACAAAGCTAGGCTAGTAGCTCAAAGCTACAATCAACAAGAAGGTATAGACTACGACGAAACATTTTCACCAGTTGCTAGGCTCGAGTCAATGAGAATACTACTTGCATATGCATGTGCACATGACTTTAAACATTTCCAAATGGATGTTAAAAGTGCATTTCTTAATGGTTTTATTAATGAGGAAGTGTATGTTGCACAACCTCCAGGCTTTGCCGACTTTGAAAAACCAAATCATGTCTACAAACTTAAAAAAGCTTTATACGGACTTAAGCAAGCACCAAAAGCATGGTATGATCGACTTAAGACTTTCCTAGTTGAACATAAGTATACCATGGGACTAGTAGACAACACTCTTTTCACTAAGAAAAAAGGATCACATATTATCATAGTTCAAATATATGTGGATGACATCATATTCAGATCAACTTGTCAAGAGTTATGCGATGATTTCTCTAAAATCATGCATGACGAGTTTGAAATGAGTATGATGGGAGAACTAAACTTTTTCTTAGGACTCTAAATTAAACAATTAGAAGATTGGATATTCTTCAACCAATCTAAGTACATCAAAGATATGCTTAAGAAATTTGGTCTTGAAGATTCCAAACCTATGAAAACTCCTATGTCTTCGGAAACTAAACTCACCAAGGATGATGAAGGTGAATCCATAGATAGCACTAAATATAGAGGAATGATTGGTAGTCTACTCTATCTCATGGCTAGTAGACCCGACATTATGTTTAGTGTTTTTCTATGCGCTCGCTTTCAAGAAGATCCTAAAACATCCCATCTTGAAGCCGTTATAATGGATTTTTAGATACATTAAAGGTACTACACACTTAGGATTATGGTATCCCAAAGGAACGGTGACCGGATCTACACACACTCCTTGTGTTAGATGTATACTTTGAATGATGTCTAGTCTAGCACGCGGAATTTACTAGCTAGCACTTAGAAGATTTGTTTGTTTGTGTTTTGTATTAACGAATCAACAATGAATGAACAATGAACACAATATACTTCAACTTCAATGATTCAATATTATTAATGAATAATACGAGTGATCTCCTATCACTAGGGTTTACAACCTTGAATCTTAACAAAACAATCATACATAAACTTTAACCTAGGCAATCCTTTTATAGACTAAGGATTCCTTTACAAGATAACTATCAATCTAATCATATAAGATATACACAATATCTTTTCTATAATTATCTTACACAAAAACATAAACCGTACTAACTTCTTCATACAAACAGTACGAACTGCTTATGTCTTCAAAACTCTTCAGCAGTACTAACTTTCTTTTCAACCGTACTAACTGCTATAGCTTAATTTCCTAACAATCCTCCCCTAAACTTATGATTTCTATCCAAATCACTAAGTTTCTCTGAATTAAGCTTCTTCTTCTCAATGGGGAAAATTCTTTCAAACATCTATCACATCAGTCACTTTAGTCTTTGACTTTTCTTTGCTGTGGTGCAAGGTTGAAAATCTTTGTAACTAACAAATCTGTCATCTCAGAGTCTTCTTCAACCTTGAGTCTTCCTTGTAACATAGCCATTAACACAAATGATCTGAGTGGATAGTCCTTTTCCACCAACATATAGATTTCTATCCCATCTGGAGTAGAAACTCTATGTACTCCACATGATTCAAACAAATACCAATACACATCTTTAACTTGTGCTTCAAACCTCCACATTGACTCTCCACTATCAGGTTCATAGATTCTCTTCAACTGAACCCATAATTCTTTGTCTTTGTCTTCAATAGGATCTTTATCTCTGAATCTTTCTTTTACTAAGCTTCATAGTTGATTAAGATCTTCTCTGTCAAATCCTCTGAGTAAATCTTCAAATAACTTGTACCTTTCAGATATATCACCAAGTCTGACTATCTTCCATCCTTTCATTCTTCCATCAGTGAAAACTTCCCAGTCAATGATTCGATGTTTTACTTGTAAAGGTTTGATATATGAAAATTCTGGAACAATCATCATCATGCTCTTGATCTTCTCATTGGTTAATCCTTCTTCTTCAGACTTTTGTTTCTTTGCAGCATCAGATTCAAGAACTTCTGGTTCTCTTTTCCTTTTCCTTGTCATGTCCTCTCTGATTGAAGTATTCAGTCTTGCATATGTTTCAAAGAATTTCCTTTCAATCTCAGCATCTGTCCATCCAGTAAAGTCACTCATCTTGTAATTAGCTTGATTCTTCAAATAGTGTTTCATGAAATTGAGTTTTTCCTTCCTGGTAGGCAACTTTGTCTTGTAACCTGACTTTTGCCTTTCTCTGATTCTGTGTATTAAATCACTCCAAGTAGCTTCTCTGTTTGTCTTCAAGATAAATTCTTTGAGCTCCTCTGACTTTTCTTCTTCATTTAACTCCTGATCATTAAGAATCATCACAGCATGAGCTTTTATAATACAATCAGAATCCAACAAGTATTGAAGTTGCTCATTGAACTCTTCTTGATTAAAATCTTCAGTTCTTGTTCTATCCATGAAACCAGCTATGTTCCTTTCATCATCAGCAGCCATTTTCCTTGCTAATTCTGCATCTTGAGCTATCTGAGCTTTCTTAGCTTTTTCATCAGCCAAATCTTTTTCTATCATTTTCCATGCTATCTGTGCATCAAAGTCTATCTGAACTTGAGTTTTTGGTTCAAGTTCTTGAGTTGCTTCCTCTTCCTCTTGTGTCATAGCTTTTTTACCTTTGTCTGCTCTTTTTCTTTCATAAACTAGCTCAGCTGAAGTGTCACCAGTTGGAACTGCTTCATGCTCTGTCTCAGCAGTTGGAACTGCTTCAACAGTTGGAACTTTTTCAGCTTCTTGGGTATCAGTCTGAACTGCTTCATGTGTCTGTTCTTCTTCTTCCATATCTACATTACCAGAACCCATATCAAATCTTTCTTCTTCTTCTTCATTTTGCCTCCCCTGAGAACCTGATCCATCCTTGTCTTTACCAAATTTCCTCCCCTGTTTGGAAGAATTTCCACCATCAGCATCATCTTAATCATCTGAGTCATCACTAGAAGAATCATCATCCAATACCATTCTTGCCCTTTTCTGCTTGAGTTGATCTTTCAGCTTTTTCACCTTTAAAGATAACCTGTTAAAAATTTTAGCAGAATTCTCCTTGTGGGCTTTGAGCTCCTCCTTGGTGCTTGTAAGATCTGTCTCCAAACTATCAACTTTGGCAACTAGCTTGGTACATAATTCCATCAATGCATTTTGGTTAGAGCTACCCTCATCACTTCTAGATGTGTGACCTGCTAGGAGAAGTGAATCATGGGGAAAGGATCTAGGAATCACTCTGGGTATTTCCCTTCTCCTATAAGTGATGTAAAATTAAGATGGTTGGGTTCTTTCAAGTACTTGAGTGGATGTGTGATGGGGATCAGGTGGAACTGCTGACCCTTCACCCAACTCAGTATGAAGCATTTGAGGAAACAATGGAACAGGTTCCCCTTGAAAAAGTCTACTAGCCATAGCCATGTTTTGAAAAACTTTTGATTGAAGGCTAGGAGTAGCAAAAATTTCTGTTGGTTTTGTAAGCAGCTATGTCTTTTTATTCAAAAGTGTTTGAACAAACCTTGGATACATTAGAAACTTGGTTTTGCTGTTTACATTAGATGCCATACCCTCAAAAATAAATTTTGAAAAGTTAAAAACCTTGTTTGTAGACAAACAAATGAGAGCAATAGCAATATTGCTACTGAACTACTCCCAAGCAGTCTTTTTAGGACTTAAACAATGTAAAAGGGTATGTATCAAAAATCTCCATTGAGGTGAGAAACATCCTTTTTGAAAAGTTAATTTGTGTTCGGATGTATCATACCCCATTTTGGTAAGTTCTTGCCATATTTCAGTGTTGTGCATAGTATTGATACCATCTGAGTCTTTTAATTTAAGATGTCTCCTAAGTATAGACTCGGTAACAACAAAAGATACACCATCCACTTCAGAATGAATTTCTAAGTCCCCATCTTCACTAGTCAAGACAGTAGCATTCTGCCAGAACTATGTGATGTGAGAGACATAAAGAGTAGGAGAAACAGTTAGAGCATACCTTATGTGAGAGTGGTTTAGAAAGTCCACAATCTCATAAAATTTTGGTCCATCTCCCTCCTCTATTTTCTCAAGAAACGCAACCTGATTGTGACGCTTAACAAATTCCAATCCAGCCATTTTTAGTGATGAATAATGAAAGATTATAGCAATAAGATGATAGTTTTAAGTGGAATTTGAGGTTTTATGTAGCCTTTTGGAGTTTATAGGTACTGTATAGGGTTTTGCGAAATAAGCGTATGAGATAAATTATCTTTAGAAATAGAATAAATAAATTTATGGTAAAAAGATAATTATCTTCTAGAAAAATCCCTATAAGTACCTTAAGAATAACGGTTTTACCCCAACGGCTATAAAATTAATTACTGACAGATTTTTACAACGGCTAGTTGAGCCATACTAACTTTGTACTAACCGTACCAACTGTTGGAAAATTTTTGTTGAGCCGTATGAACTTATTGAAAAGGATTTTAAAATACCATGGCTCAAACATAGTTTTTAGCAGACTATCAGCTATCAACGGATTTGATATGTCTTTACCAATAGCCATTTGCTTTGGACTAGCCAACTCTTCACAGTTAGATATGGTGAGCTGATAACCATACAATTTTTGGTAAATTGTCAACCATCAACGGATTTGATTAGACTTTACCAGATACCGTTTGCTCTGGACTAGTTGGTTCTTATGTGGGTTAGACATGGTGAACCAATTACCATTTGTTGTGTGCAAAGATCGCACACTCAGCTTCAAATCACCATATAGCCCAAAACATAAATCATTTAATTCCGTGGTGCTTATCATCCAAAAACTGCAAGTGTTAGTCCAATAACAAAGAAACAAGATACAAGCATATGACTAACATTGCACATAAAAAGAAAAATTAATTTCCTTGTGGTACCCAAGCCAAAACAGACTTAGGCTTTCCTCTTGCATCAACATAATTCATCCTTTTCAAAACAATTTGTTGGGTTTGAAGATTACTCTGCTGCTTTTGGAACTTACTAAAATACACTAAGTTTTACTCTGCTTCTCTGAGTAACTCTGCTGCTAGTGTATTTACTCTGCTGTTGGATATCTGATGATTAAATAATAAGCTAAGTGTGATTCTACTGCTAGCTACGAAGACTCTACTGCTAGAGAAATTATGCTGCTGCTTACTGGATATGTATAGTATGTTAAGGATAAGTATAGAAAAGATACGTAAAGATATTTTTTGTGTATAGAAAGTTTTGTAACCGACTAGACTCCTTAGTCTATAAAAGGAGGATCTAGGGTTAGGGTTTTAGCACGTATCATTATTGTTTTACACTTCAAGGTTTCTTGTAACCCCGTTGCTATTCAGAGCAATCGTATTAATATATTGAAGTGTTGTTTGATAATTCGTTTTATTTTTACAATTCTTCTTAAGATCAAGTATTAGTTTCCGCATAATATTTGATATACAACTCAAGATCAGTTTCTATACCGATTGCTTTAGGTTTATATCTAAAGTAATTAATAAGATCGTTAAGCTCAACTGGGATCAACAAGTGGTATCAGAGCTTGTGATCTAGAAACTGGTACCAAGAAGAATTACTGAATACAAGATCTGTTAATCATCAAAGTAAGCAATGGAATCCGATTCATCACACATGATTACTGCATCAAGAGTCCCCATGCTCAAGACTGGAGAATACGAGATCTGGAAGATGAGAATTCAACAATTCATGAGAATGGTTGATTACTCACTTTGGGATGTTGTTTTAAATGGCGACAGTCAGCCAACCAAGACTGCTACTGGATCAGTCTTGACTCTCAAGACAAGTGAGGAGAAAGCACAGAGAAAATTGGAGGTCAAGGCTCACAGTATTCTCATGATGGGAATACCTAATGATTATCAACTAAGCTTTAATCATATTGAGTCTGCTAAGGAGTTATGGGAGGCTATTGAACTTCGATTTGGTGGGAACGAAGCTACAAAGAAGTCAAGAAAGAACCTACTGAAGCACCAGTTTGAAACTTTTACTGCTTTGAGTTCTGAGAACATTGAGGGAACTTATGATAGACTTCATAAACTGACCAGTCAGATGGCTCTATTGAAGATTGATGTATCTCAAGAAGATATCAATCTAAAATTTCTGAGAAGCCTATCATCTGAATGGAACACTCACACAGTGATTTGGAGGCACAAGGAAGATTTTGAGAAGATGACATTGGATGATCTGTATAACAACTTGAAAGTATATGAATCTGAAGTCAAGGGATTGTCAAGTTCATCTTCAACCTCAAACAATCTTGCTTTTGTATCCTCAAGCAACAAGAATTCTGGCAGTCATCAAGAACAACACTCTGCTGCTGGTTCTTTCATTCCTGCTGCTGGTTCACATGTCTCTGCTGCTGACTCTACCAATACTAACACCTCAGTGATGCTGCTATTTGTGCTTATTTGGCTGAACTTACTACAAGTACTGCAGTTATGCCTCAAGATCTGGATGAACTTGATCCTGATGATGTTGAAGAGATTGATATGCAATGGCAGTTTGCAATGCTAACTATGAGGGCAAGAAGGTTTCTTAGAAGAACTGGTAAAGAACTTAAGTTCAGAAGAAACAAAAATGTGGGATTTGACAAATCAAAGGCTGAATGTTATAACTGTCATAAGAAGGGACACTTTGCAAGAGAGTGCAGAGCACCCAAAAGAAACAATGAGAATATCAAGAAGCCTACTGATGAAGAGTCAAATCCTAATACTGCTATGGTGTCATGTGATGGGTTAGGAGAATTTGACTGGAGTGATCATACTGAAGATGGTCCTAATTTTGCATTGGTAGCTGATGAAGAACCTAAAGAACAACAATTTGCTCTTATGGCTTACTCTTCCTCTGGATCAGACTCTGAGGTATCCAATGAATCATCTTGTTCTTTTAAATCATGTTCTGATAAAATAGAAGTACTTAAGTCTAGCAATGGAAATCTTAAAATGGAGAATGAAAAACTTAAGTTAGACAATCTTAGTTATCAATATGGTTTAAAAAATGTAGAAGAGAAGCTCGAATTTTTTAAAAAGGCTGAAATTGAATATGTTGATAAGATCACTAGTTTAGAAATTGAGCTTATTAAGAAAGATTGTGAGATTAAGGTTCTAATGGAGAAACTAGAAGAGGCTGAACAGGCTAGAGATTCAGCTATAAGTGAGACTGAAAAACATGTTGTGAGGGTGGAAAAACAACAATTTGCCACTGACATCCTCAGTAAACCAATAGGAAGACACTTTGCAGACTCAGGCAGTGGTCTAGGATACAATGCTGTTGCTCCACCCAAGAAACTTAGTGCCAATGCCCCTCCTACTAGGACATTGTCTTTCATACCTGAGTCTGAGGCCAAACCTGTAGGTGAAACTAGTGAAACTAAAATAGAGTCACCCAAGGTTGAGAAAAAGTGGTCTGATGCACCCCTTATTGAAGATTGGGAGTCTGACAGTGATGATGATGTTGTGGAATCTGATTCAACCCCTAAGAACAAAAAGGAAGCAATTCCTGCTGTTGTTGAATCAAAAGTGCCTAAAGCTAAAAAGGTTGAGTTTGTTAAACCTAAGCTAGGTAGAGGTATCTCTAGAAAAATGGCTGAGTATGATAACACACCTAGAGTATATCCTAAGAGAACAAATAATTTGCCTAGAGGAAACCAGAGAAATTGGAACAACCTAGTTTCACAAAGATTAGGTACTGATTTTCAATTACTTAAAAAGGCATGTTATAGTTGTGGTAGTTTTGAACATCTGCAAGATGAGTGCTACTACTATCAAAAACCAGTTTGGAACCAACATACAAGGGTGAACCATAGAAACTTTGCTAGAAAGACTCACCCTCATCCCAAAAGAAACATGGTTCCCAAGGAAGTTTTGATGAGAGATGGTGCTTCTAGAATTATCTCACCTATTGCACCAAAAGGGCCCATAATGAAGGACATAGTTGATACTGCTGCTAAGGCAGACTCTGCTGTTTTGCCAAAAGTGGTTACTGATACTGCTGTGGGCAACCATTTTTATGCTGTTAAGGCCTCAGCTTGCTGGGTCTGGAAACCTAAAGTTAAAGTTTTGGATCATGTTCTCAGACACAGCAGTGCACCAATGCAGTTGAAGAAATTTGACTACTTTGATGCACAAGGCAGATCCAAGTCAGTAATGGCTTGGGTCCCAAAGAGAAACTAATTCTCTTACTTTTTGTGCAGGGCAATCTACAAAAGGAGCTAAAGGATAAATGCATTTTTGATAGTGGATGCTCTTCACATATGACTGGAGACCAAAGCAATTTGGAAAACTTTAAAGCTTTGGATGGTGGATACGTTGCCTTTGGGAATGACCCTAAAGGAGGTAAAATCATTGGAAAAGGCATCATCAGAACTGGCAAATTGGATTTTGAGAAAGTGTATTTGGTGAATGGACTAAAGTTCAATCTTTTTAGTGTCTCACAAATGTGTGACAGAAAGAATTTTGTTCTTTTTACGGACACTGAGTGTCTTGTCTTATCTCCCGACTATAAGATACCTGATGATAAATTAGTACTTCTTAAAGTCCCTAGAAATGACAACATATACAGTGTGGATATAAAGAACATTATTCCCAAAAGAGATTTAACTTGTCTATTTGCCAAAGCCACTATTGATGAATCCAAACTTTGGCATAGAAGGCTTGGCCATTTGAACTACAAGGCTATCAACAAATTGGTGAAAGGGAATTTGGTCAGAGGATTACCTTCAAAGGTCTTTGAGAACCCTGAAATATGTGTTGCTTGTCAGATGGGAAAGCAACATAGAGCATCTTGTAAGTCCAAAGTGGTGAATTCTATTTCTGAACCCTTGTTTATGTTACATATGGACTTATTTGGACCTACTTATGTGAAAAGCTTGAACAAAAAGATGTATGGCTTAGTGGTCACTGATGATTTTAGTAGATTTACTTGGGTATTCTTCTTAGCTTCTAAGGATGAGACTCCTGGCATTCTTAAGGCTTTTATTACAAGGATAGAAAACCTATTTAATCACAAAGTTAAGGTCATCAGATGTGACAATGGAACTGAATTTAAGAATCATGTGATGAATCAGTTCTGTGAGGAAAAGGGTATAACAAGACAGTTTAGTGTGGCTAGAACTCCTCAGCAAAATGGGGTTGCTGAGAGGAGAAATAGAACATTAATTGAGGCTGCTAGGACTATGTTGTCTGAGTCTAAGTTACCCACTACCTTTTGGGCTGAAGCAGTCAACACTGCTTGCTATGTGCAAAATAGGAGTAAGGTAGTTAAGCCTCATAACAAGACCCCTTATGAGTTATTACATGGTAAGAAACCCCTGATAGATTTCTTAAGACCATTTGGGTGTCCTGTTACTATCTTGCATATCATTGACCACCTAGGCAAGTTTAGTGAGAAAGCAGACATAGGTTTCTTTGTTGGATACTCCACTCATAGTAAGGCTTTTAGAGTCTTCAATCAAAGGACTGGGCATGTGGAAGAAAATTTACATGTTACAGTTAGAGAAACCACACCTAATGTTAATGGAAAAGGTCCTGAATGGATGTTTGATATTGATTCTCTAACCAAAAGTATGAATTATCAACCAGTCATTGCAGGTACAACTAACATGTCTGCAGGTACACAAACTAACTCTAGTGCAGGTACACAAGCTAAGGATAATGCATCTGCAAAAGAGTTTGTGTTGATTGAAAGATGGAACATTGATCAGCCTTTCACACCTAATGAGGGCAAGAGTTCACTGGATGATGATGTTCACAAGGAAGTTCCAAAGAATGATGCAGAAGAAAGCGTTCAGTCTTCTCATAATGACAAGAATGGTGATCAGGAAAGGAATGAAGAGTCAGAAATTGATGGACAACAAGGGAATAAAACTAGCAGCAGTTTTCTTAACTCTGCTGCCAGGCCAAAACACTCTGCTGTTAGGCCAAAACACTCTGCTGTTAGGCCAAAACACTCTGCTGCTAAGCCTGGTAATTCTGCTGCTGTGCCCAAGGACTCTACTGCTGATAAAGATGGTGATTCTTATGATGATTCTTCTGAAGAGATGCCCGAATTAGAAGAAGTGTATGTAGACATTGATGATGAAATTGTTGATGTCTTTGGTGCTGGAGCTGATTTATCCAATTTGGAGACTGATATACCTGTTAGTCCCACTCCAACAAACAGAATCCACAAGAATCATCCAAAGGAGCAGATTATTGGTGATGTTAAATCTGCTGTACAGACCAGAAGTAAATCAAAAGGTTTGAGTGATTTGCTTGATCAGGGATTGTTTGCTCAAACTCTTAAAAAGAGGAATAGCCACAATGATTTACAAAATTGCATGTTTGCCTGTTTCTTATCTCAAGAAGAACCCAAAACCATTCACAAGGATATGAAAGATGAAAGCTGGGTTGAAGCTATGCAAGAGGAGTTGCTACAGTTCAAGCTTCAAGAAGTCTGGACATTGGTGGATTTGCCTAATGGAAAAAGGGCAATTGGTACAAAATGGGTGTTCAGATGCAAGAGAGATGAAAGGGGCATTGTTATCAGAAACAAGGCTAGATTGGTGGCTCAGGGATACACTCAGAAAGAAGGAATAGATTATGATGAGGTATTTGCCCCAGTTGCAAGAATAGAGGCTATCAGATTATTCCTGGCATATGCCTCATACAAGAACTTTCCTGTGTATCAAATGGATGTGAAAAGTGCTTTCTTGTATGGAAAGATTGATGAAGAGGTATATGTGATGCAACCACCTGGTTTTGAAGATCCTAAGTATCCTGATAGGGTTTATAAGGTGGAGAAAGCACTGTATGGACTACATCAAGCTCCTAGAGCTTGGTATGACACCTTATCCAAGTATTTGCTTGCCAATGGTTTCAAAAGGGGAACCATTGACAAAACCTTGTTCATTAAGAAAGACAAAAATGATATTCTACTTGTTCAGGTTTATGTAGATGATATTATTTTTGGGTCTACAAATAAGGTGTTATGTGAACAATTTGAGAAGCTTATGCACAACAGGTTTGAGATGAGTTCTATGGGGGAACTCACTTTCTTTTTAGGACTTCAAGTTAAGTAGAAATCAGATGGGATTTTTATTAGCCAAGACAAGTATGTGGCTGATATTTTGAAAAAGTTTAGATGTAAAGATATGAAGCCTGCAAAGACAACAATAGAGACCAACAAACCTTTGCTCAAGGATGAAGATGGGGAAGAGGTTGATGTTCATCTTTATAGATCAATGATTGGTTCATTGATGTATCTGACTGCTTCAAGGCCAGACATTATGTTTGCTGTGTGTGCGTGTGCCAGATTTCAAGTGTCCCCAAAAGTTTCTCACTTGAATGCAGTTAAGAGGATTTTTAGGTATTTGAGGAGTCAACCTAGGTTGGGCCTCTGGTATCCTAAGGATTCACCTTTTGACTTGGTTGCGTACTCTGATAGTGACTATGCTGGAGCTAGTTTGGATCGAAAATCAACCACTGGAGGCTGTCAGTATCTTGGACATAGGCTGATCTCTTGGCAACGTAAGAAACAAACAGTGGTGGCTAATTCAACAACTGAAGCAGAATATGTAGCTGCTTCTAGTTGCTGTGGACAAGTGCTCTGGATTCAGAATCAACTGCTGGATTATGGATACAATTTCATGAACACCAAAATTTACATTAACAACAACAGCACAATGTGTATTATTAAAAATCCTGTTTTTCACTCTAAAACAAAACACATAGAGATAAGACATCATTTTATTAGAGATTGTTATGAGAAAAAGTTAATTCAAGTGGTTAAAATACATACTGACAACAATGTTGTTGATTTACTTACTAAAGGTATTGATGTAGGTAGATTTGAATTTTTAGTTGCTAGTATTGGAATGATCAATCTTTAAACATCTTATCACTGTATGTTTTTGTAAAATTGTGTAAGGATTTGTGCTGTTGTTAAGTCAAAGTTTGTTGTTTCTTAAATTGTCTGTTGTAAGTTGTCTGCTGCTATGCTATTCTATTCTGCTGCTATGCTGTCTTATGTGTTTATATGGATTATGGAATATGCTTGCTTGTGTTTTTGTGCTTTTCTACTAATCTTTTGCAGATAAACATGAGTACACATCAAGTAAAGCAAGGAAATTTCAAGTTCATTAATCACAAAGCAGAGTACAAAATAAAGCTTCATTACATCCATAGTTCAAAAGACACCAAGACACAAGATTCAAAGACCAACAAAAGATCCTAATCAAGCTTTCTTTTACCCTTGTCAATGGGGTCAGGCATGGTCTTCTTCCCTCTTCTACCTTCTATTTGTCTTGACACTTGTGGACAGGGAAGACACAACACAACTTGTCGGTGAGGCGTTGAAGATGCTTGCTTTCTCTCTGGCACCGGGATTTTGCTCATTCCTGCTACGACCCTCTCCATTTCTTTAGTAAGGAGTTTTGCTACGGATGGAACCCATGTTTCGTCATCCGGGTCAGAAGATGGGTCACTTTCATCAGATGGTGGTGTGGAAAGCTTATCGGAGTCTGAAGATGAGCTACTCGTTGGCTTTTTTGGGTTTCTTGAATTTTGCTGCTTCTTGCTTGGTTCTTCCCTTTGGTGTGCACCCTGGTGGAAAATAGGAAGACCATCCATTACCATTGGATGATGATGAATCAGACCATCCTTCATTATCATCTAATGGTGAATCGGATGAAAGCTCAATGATCGGTGTTTTTTAAGAACTCATGGTTATTGGATTATTGTGTTAGGGTTTGTGAAGTTTGGGATTTGTTATAATATCAGGGAAATTTATAGACTTATGATATTCAATGAGGAGTTGGTGTTAGCAATTAATTTGATGGAGGGATTAATTAAGAGATTTGGGGAAAGTTGACTTTTAGTCAAACTTTCATTACTCTGCTGCTGAGTTTGAAAGTAAAGGGGCCAATTTTGTAAAATTTGGCGCGCATAGAACCCTAATTAGATTCAAACGGTCTAAAACCCAATTCGATCTCATTACGCACCTTCAACGCCCAAAGTTACACCCTATCTAACCCTAAACACAAATTCACATCATTAAATCCAAAACCCCCAAAATCAATATGGCAAGAAGATAATTCCCTGATGAGCATAATCAAATCGCGTTTCTTCGAAAGGTCCCTGAAGCTGACAATTTCACTGATGTCATGGATTTTCTTAGTGCATCAAGATTAAGGTACGCATTAACGGTTGATCCTCCTATTGTTAAGTCCCATATGAGACAATTTTGGTCAACAGTTACGCTTGATACTCAACATGGTGAGGAAATGTTGATTGGTATAGTGGATGGAGAAAGTATTGTAGTGTCTGAAACATCAATAAAGCGAAGCCTTCATCTTTCAGGTGTTCCAACACCCCCTTGTCTTTCTACAACTGATATTTTGGCTGAACTTGAGAAGATTGGGTATGAGAGGCAAAATACTAGTGGAAAATTTTTTAAAGGCCTCCTTTGCCCACATTGGAAGTTTCTTCTTCATACTCTTCAACATTGTTTATTTCCTAAAGTAGATGGGTGGAATGAATTCAGTGCACCTCAAGCCACAGCTTTGATTTGCCTGGCATCAGGACAACCATTTGATTTTTCTTCTATGATTTTTGAAGGGATGAAGAAGTATGTAACTAAGAAGTTTTATTTGTATCCAAGGTTTTTTACAACTCATTATAAACCACCAGCTAAAAGAACCCTTGGAACATACAAATATTGAGCCAAGTAACAAAATGACTATCAAAATGTTTGCTTTTCTAAGGAAAAATGGGAAAGGTTTTTCTGGTACTATCACTCCCCTGACTCAATACATTTTGGATATTGTGGCTGTTGTTCATGAGGATGAAGAAGCTGGAACTCCCACAGCTTCCCATCACACATCCTCATCTTCAAGTTTGAATGAATCATCCTCCAATGAACCCCAAAATACCCATTCACCTAGGAACTCACAAGAAAAGGGCACTAAGTTACCTCAGACTAGTGCTGGTATGGTAGCAGATGAGGCTGCCATAGGTGATGGAGATGGAATGAAGGAAGGGGCTGACACTACTGTCTCTGGTTTAGTAACTGAGCAGGACAGTGTCAACATAAGTAAGACCCCAAACTTGGCAACATATATTGCTGAAGGTTCACTTGAACCTGCTGCACAAGATGGTAACCCCAGCCAAATGGCTAATATGGGAGGCTCAGATGTTCAACCTAGGGTTGAGACTGAGTTTTTGTCCCAAGATTCACCTCTCAGGGAAGTTAACACATCCCGAAGTGATGAGGACAGCCATGGAACTACTCATGAATTGATGGATACTACTGTACACATTGTCAATGCCCATGATACACCTCTCGGACCAGGTCACACAGGTCGAAGTGCTGAGGCTAGTCTTGAAAATCCACATATTGAATTGATGGCTACTCCACTTGTACAAAATGTCAATGTCAATGATCCACCTCTCGGGTCAGGTAACACAGACCGAAGTGGTGAGACTATTCTGAAACAACTTAATGAATTGACGGATAAATGTACAAAATTGTCAAAAGAGGTTCTTGCTCTTACTGAAGAGTTGCAGGTGATGAAGGATACTCAAAACTCTCAAAATGCAATCATTCACAGACTGAAGTTAAGGGTAAAGCATTTAGAGCGTGTACAATGGAAAAGAGCAAGATCTTCTCATCTCATGAAATCTAAGAAAAGGAAGATTTCCAAACCATGTTTGGAGGAGGATGCTTCCAAACAGGGGAGGAATGATCAGGAGGATGTAATAGGTTCAGGGGAGGTAATCAAGGATTCAGGGGAGGTTGTAAAGGAAAAAGGTGAAAATGTTGTTGTTGTTGGTGAAAAGAGTGCACAGGTTGACTCTGCTGCTGGTGCAGAACACCCTGCTGTTGGGCTAAAGAACTATGCTGTTGATACAGAGAAGAGTCTTATTGTTGGAGAAAAGGATTCTGCTGCTGAATCAGATGATGATACACTACCCTTAGCCCAAGTACTGCTAAACCTTGGAACCAAAACATCCACACCATCCAAACAACAACAACTTCCACAACAAGAACAATTTGCTGCTGCTCCTACTTCAAAATCTGTTGTCTCTAGACCCAAGGCCAAAGGTATTTTTATAAGAGAACCCATTCCCACACCAAAACCTATACCATCATCCATTGCATCGAAAGATAAAGGAAAAGGTAAACTTGTTGAACAATCTACACCTTATCCTACACACCTTCCATTTGAGCTCTGGCCAAAAGAAGATCAGGATAGGCATGATGAAGATGCTGCAAGAAAATTGGTAGAACAAGATGAACAGGAAGAGCTTGAAAGGCAAAGGAAGTTGGCTGAGAATGAAGCAAAGACTAGAGCATTGTTGGATGAATGGGATAATGAAAGGGCTAAGAATGAGGCTGTGATCAGATGGGCTAATATGGTAAAGGAGGAGTTACAAGATGATTTTACTGATAAGAATGAGTTTGATTTCTTGGAGGAGTTTAGAGTAAAACAGAAGAAGAAATTGCTTGCTGCAAGGAAGAAGAAGAAGGTGCTTAAACCTCCTACTGTTAAACAACTCAGAACTCATCATGAATACTACTTGAAAAATATGAAGAATTGGAAGCTAAAAGATTTGAAAATTTATTCTGATGATGAAGTAAAAAAGATGTATGAAACAGCAAAGAAGGAGATTGATAGAAAGTTTGATGATGATGAGGTTGTTAAGTTAACAAGAAGAGTGGATCCATGGACTTATAAAACTCCAGAGTCAAATGCTACTTTGAAAGCATCTGGAAGTGATTTGGAGAAGCAAGGTGATAAGCAAACTATGGAGGTTGAAAAGGAAAAGATTAAGGATGTCATTGGTTATAAGAGAACTGGTAAACGAAGTAAGATGGTGGCTAGGAAGAAAAGAAAAGTTACAACTGAAGATAGTTATAAGAACAAACAAGAGGAAGCAGATGCTATGAAAGCCATTATGGACTTCATAGTTCATGAACCACATCCAGAACCTGAAATAATCAATGCAGTCCCGTTATCAACAAAGTATCCAATCATCTCTTATACCTATGATGTGTTGGATGTATGTGATGCAAAATCGGAAATCATGAGATCTAACTTTGCATGTGAAAAGTATGTTAGATTTTCTCAGATGCTGGATTACATGGATAGGAATGATATTGTGAAACTCTGGAAACTTTACAAGGAAAGATATAGTGACAAGAAACCAGAGGAAGTGCCTGAAAGAGTACATTATCATTTTCTGAGAAACATGTTTGAGCCTAATGAAAGGAGTACTGAATGGCAAAATTTGAGAACTTCAAAGAAGGTTGTCAAGTGGTACTTATATCAGTCATGTGGAGTACATGAACTGATTGGAAGTAGTGGTTTGGGTACCTACATGTTGATAGAAAAAGATTATCCTTTCTACAACAATGTTGATATTCTTACTGATATGTTGCAACCAGGAATGTTAATGTTACAAAGGCCATTTGTATCAGATTATCAAGCAGGTGTGCTAATTGAGAAGTATAAAAAGATTCTGCAAGAAAAGACTTCAAGGCAGTAAGTGTTTGGAAACATCCTCTTGGTGATTAGCTGGGCTTATAGGAAACTTGATGATTTTTGAGAAAAATATCAAGTTTAGGGGAGGATTGTTGGGTTCGAAGATTACTCTGCTGTTTTTGGAACTTACTAAAATACACTAAGTTTTACTCTGCTGCTCTGAGTAACTCTGCTGCTAGTGTATTTACTCTGCTGTTGGATATCTGATGATTAAATAATAAGCTAAGTGTGATTCTGCTGCTAGCTACGAAGACTCTGCTGCTAGAGAAATTATGCTGCTGCTTATTGGATATGTATAGTATGTTAAGGATAAGTATAGAAAAGATACGTAAAGATATTTTTCGTGTATAGAAAGTTTTGTAACCGACTAGACTCCTTAGTCTATAAAAGGAGGATCTAGGGTTAGGGTTTTAGAACGTATCATTATTGTTTTACACTTCAAGGTTTCTTGTAACCCCGTTGCTATTCAGAGCAATCGTATTAATATACTGAAGTGTTGTTTGATAATTCGTTTTGTTTTTACAATTCTTCTTAAGATCAAGTATTATTTTCCGCATAATATTTGATATACAACTCAAGATCAGTTTCTATACTGATTGCTTTAGATTTATATCTAAAGTAATTAATAAGATTGTTAAGCTCAACTGGGATCAATACAATTTTAGTACCATTGGGTTTGATGGGTCTCCAAACCCAAAATGCTGAGGCATTCACTCCATTTCCCATATTTCCCTGAGCAATGTTTTTATTAACACCAGTACCAATTACTTTGCTAGCAGTTGGAACTGCTGGCTTGGTAGTTGTTACCTTGGGTTTCCAAACTTGGTTTTTCACTACTTTTCTATTTTGAAATAGTCTCTTAACAATTGTTGGTGCTGATTTGGAAAACATTTTTGCACCTTGAACTGTTGGCCTTGAGTGAATAGGTCTAATTGGTCTGACAGGCTGAACTGCTGATCTAGCAGTTTGAATTGGTCTTTGGCCAGACTTTAATAGAACTAATCTGGGTATCATTCTATCATTCCTAGGAAGAGTTTGAAGTCTTGCTATGCTTAACCTATGGTTTGAATATCCACTCAACCATTTATCACAAAAATCTGCAAGATGGTCAAAACTACCACACGAGTAACAAGCTTTCCTATAGCAGACAAAATCATCCCCTAATTGGTGAGATTTGAGGTCTTTCCAATTCCTTTGGTTACCTCTTGGCTTGTTTGTGGTTCTATACATTTTTGCATACCTAACTATTGGTCTAAAAGGTTTGGCATTTGATCTAGGCCTAACAGTCTCAGGTTTAACCATCTTTGGAACTTTTGGTTCCTCCACTTTAACACTAACAGGCTTAACCACAGCCTGATTATCCTCATCATCAGAAGTCCATTCCTCAATGGTTGGAGCAACTGAGTCCTTAGCTGAGGACACCTTATCCTAAGAAAATGAGGCATCACTTGCACTTTCATACACAGGTTTATCAACTACATTCTCTTTAGGTTGAGGACCATATTTAAGCTCAGGTAGTTGAAATTCAGGTAGTCCTGTGTGTTCTAAGTCTATGCCTGGGGGTGTTGGAATTCCTCTATAGGGAGGTGGAACTGACTTATAACCTAGGCCTGACTTAGCTTTATTTAGGATCTGACACTCAACAATCTTACTAACACCCTGAGTTGCAAATTCTAGTGTATCAACAGTCATTTGAATGTTCTCCTTTGCTTTCTTAACCTGTTCTAGCTCATGTTTCAACACACTAATTTCATTCTCCCTAAACATTAAGTCTCTCTTAACAATAATCATATCATCAGAAAACTTTGACTCATTACTTTTATAATGAACAATTTGTTCTTCTAACACAGCTAAAGCCCTCTTATGATTTGTTAAGTTAAAAGCAGTTTGGGTTAGCTCTTTTCTCTGATCCTCATATCTTTTCTTAAGAGTTTCTAGATATTTTAAAGCTTCACAAGATTTAGAACATTTAGAAACTTGTACCTCAGAGTCTGAAAATGCCATGAGAGCAATCTCTGTATATGCTTCTGCTTCCTCCTCTGCAATGTAGCTCCAGTCAAACCCTAAGCCATCAATGGCAACCATGGCTTTTGAGCTTGAATCAGTAACCTCCACAACCCTTGACTTGCTTCCATATCCTCTGCTCTTTCCATCTTGTTGTCTTGGCAATCTGCACTCCCTTGAATAATGACCTTTCTTGTGGCAATTGAAACACTCAATCTTGGACTTGTCATACCCTGCAACATCATTGCTGTTTATGACAATCTTCTTGCCAGTCTTCTTCAAAAATCTCTTAGCTCTCAAGCTGAGAAGAGAGAGCTGCCACTTGATATCCATCTCTTCAATATCATCTTCATCAATCTCTTGAAGATCTGAATGAGTCAACATACTTCCATTGTGCTGAGTAGTCAAGAAAGCACAATAAGTATTCTCATCCAAGAGTCCATTAGTACTGCTTGAAGTGCTAGCAGTACCAATATTGGAACTAGCAGTACCAACTGCTCCAGTCACTTGAACTTCTTCATCTGGACTTGAGGTACTGGGAGTTGATACAAAGGCCAAATTCCCTGAGCTTGAGCTTGAGCTTGATCCAGCAGACTTCTTAACATCATGTTCAACTATCTTGAAGTTGCTATAGAGATCCATTAAGCTCATGGAATCTATATCAGGCTTGTTTTTCCATACAACCACATGCATAGCCCATTCAGCTGGTAGACTCCTCAGAAATTTGGAGTTGAGATCTTCCTGAGGCATCTCAATTCCTAGAACAGCCAGTTGACTCACTAGTTTTTGAAGTCTATTAAACATATGATCTAGTGACTCGTTGCTTGTTGCTGAAAAATTCTCAAACTGTTGCTTGAGAAGGGTCTTCTAAACCAAAGTATCAGTAACCTGGCTCTGATACCACTTGACCGGATCTACACACACTCCTTGTGTTAGATGAATACTTTGAATGATGTCTAGTCTAGCACGCGGAATTTACTAGCTAGCACTTAGAAGATTTGTTTGTTTGTGTTTTGTATTAACGAATCAACAAAGAATGAACAATGAACACAATATACTTCAACTTCAACGATTCAATATTATTAATAAATAATACGAGTGATCTCCTATCACTAGGGTTTACAACCTTGAATCTTAACAAAACAATCATACATAAACTTTAACCTAGGCAATCCTTTTATAGACTAAGGATTCCTTTACAAGATAACTATCAATCTAATCGTATAAGATATACACAATATCTTTTCTATAATTATCTTACACAAAAACATAAACCGTACTAACTTCTTCATACAAACAGTATGAACTGCTTATGTCTTCAAAACTCTTCAGCAGTACTAACTTTCTTTTCAACCGTACTAACTGCTATAGCTTAATTTCCTAACAAACGGGAATTGAAACCATAGTGTATGCCGATCAGACCATGCCGGTGACTATGTCGATAGAAAGAGTACAAGTGGTATTTGTACTTTTATTGGACATTGTCTTACCGCATGGTTCTCAAAGAAACAAACGGCTCTAGAAATCTCAACAACCGAAGCCGAGTATGTGTCGACTATGGGATTCAACTCAACAACGTTCCCATTCTCGGCAACAACAAAGGAGCTATCGACCTTAGCAAGAATCCAGTTCAACATGCTAGAACCAAACACATAGAGATTCGTCATCACTTTCTACGCGACAATGTTCAAAAAGGAAACATCTCGATTGAGAAAGTATCCTCAGAAGACAACATTGCCGATATCCTCACAAAACCTCTTAAGAGAGAACCCTTTAACCTTCTTAGACTTGGTTTAGGATTAATGGAACCTAATGTGTAGTTAAAACCTTAGATTAACCAAATACGATAAAAATAACCAAAAACCAAATCTGATCCCACGGAACCAATCGACAACAAGGACGGAACCCTGATTTTGGTTCCGCCCTATCCGCGGGTCTCTGAGTCAGTTTTTTAATATATTAAACAAACACTCCTGTACTGCTTATCACATTCCCCAAAAACACACAAGCAACACCAACTCGACCCATAGTAAACCAAACTCAGAACTTAGGCATTCTACCATAACCAATTTGTGCTTTAATCCACTCTGTAAGTATCCTAACTATATCTACATTCCTGATCTGAGTCTAGGATTTCTTTTCTTGCACAAAACCAAAACTTAGGGATTATGCATAAATTTTTATTAATCATGAAGCATATTCACTGAATTACATAACAAATCATGTTTTCCATAGTTAGGAATTGCATCTTATAGGACATTATCATAATTCACTAAAAACCCCATGAGAATTTTTTTATAAATCTTCTCACAATTAGGAAAAACAGTTTTTTTTTTTTTTTTTTTTTTCACATTCTTCATACAAATAAAAACGTTATGTTTTAAACATCATTTGCATAATGTCTCTTGAATGCTAAAGGGAATACATAACTAATATGTATTTTCGGGTACATTCAATCGAAGCTACATTGAATTAGGAGCGTTTGGGTTATCTCTCGTTTTGTTACAAAATTTGCAAAACAAAATTTTCATGCATTAAAAGGAGTCGAGATAACTACACCTCCATATTGTCCCCATGTAGGCACACACTAGAACATCATATCTAATACTTTCGTTAGTTTTAACTAAACTATGTAATTTTTGTGTCTAGGATAACATCATGCCTCCCGCAACCTACTACGACCACAAAGACACCCTTAACTACCTCCCTAAACACCATAAGACCAAGGGACTTTCAACCGAACAAGTTAAGATATTTAAGGCTTTAGAAAAGAGGTACGTTCACGAGGGTAGAACCATAGATCCCTCCTTTTTAGAAGAAACCAACATCCGACAACAATTAGCTACCATCAACTTTGATTGTCTTTTGGACATAGACGAACCTATAAGTCCTAGATTTGTGCTAGAATTCTATGCTAGTGTCGTTCTTAGTTCCAATGACTATGGTCTCATTTCCATCCATTTCAAGGTCAATCAACACCAATTCAACATTCCCTTGAACCAATTCGCGGAAGTCTTAGGAATTCCGGGTGTAGGTACTTGTCTTTACACCGACAAATGGTCGTTGTCAAGCCTCGATTCCATTGTTGATCGTATGCCTCCATACGACACACCATTGACTCCAAAAGAGATAATCTGGGATCATCTTTTCCTCCCTAGGACCACCCACACTAGGACAACACGTCAAGGTCATGAGATTGATAGAGACCCGTTTGGCATGGAGCTAAACGAGCTTAGGCCCCAATTCAAGAAGTTGGAAGAAATTCTTCGGCAAACATTTTATGCACCATAGGAAATAGGAATCATCTCAATGCTAGCCTTTGTTATATGCTCTATTGTGTGTCAACCCACCAACCTTTCAACCTTGCATACTATGTCGCCAAGAGAATGGCCGACATTCCGGTGTTAGAAACCACTGCTATGCCATACGGGATGCTTCTCACCCGTCTCTATAGAGCGTTTACACCCATCCCTCCTAACGCTAAAGGTTTCTGCCCAGACTACTCTCTCATTCCCCATACTTTTGTACCCCTAAGTGACAAGAGAGTAGCTAAGTTGAAAGGAAAACGCCCTCATCCTCCAACCTCCTCATCATCATCATCCATGAGCAAGGATGACGAACTCCCTAATTCTAGGATTCCTCCTCCAGAATATTTGAGCCAACTACCACCAATTGAGCAACAAAGTGAAGAGTTCAAACAGACAAGAGGAATGATAAATAACATCGGGCATTGGTTGATGAAGATAAACAAGAAATTAGATAAGCAGTGAGGTGATGGAGTGTTTGGTACTATCAATTTGAAACAATGATGTGGTGAATTTTTATGTTTGTAGGATGTTATCTTTTCGTTGAACAAATACTTGAACTAACTTGATCATGCAGGACGATAACACTTTGATGTTATCAATTTTCCATGTTTAAGCCACTGTTTGGCTAAACTTCCATTATTAGTAAGTTCAAAATCCTCGGTTTGATCTATATGTTAACATGCTTTTATACCTGTGTTTTTGTTATTAATCAATCATAACTAATTAATTACATATGTTTTAAGATAATTTATGGAATTTGAACGGGTTTAGGGGTCTTAAAAATCCGCTCTGTAAACTTTTTTCGATTGGCGGATATGGCGGAACCAAAAATATGGTTCCGTCTGTTCAAAATTTTGGCGCCGCCAAAATATACCCAACGGATCACGCGGAACCAAAAACAGGGGTCCGCCTTTGTTATCGTTTGGTTCCGCGAATCAACAGGCATATTTTTAAAATTTTCGTTTAATCCCGCACTTTAGATCATTGATTATTGAATTAGGATTCCTTTACTGATAATTCATCTCATTAGGATCATCTTAGCAACATTAGACCAATAGGAACACAATTTCGCACCAAAATTTGAAAATTCAAATTTCCACTCAAGTTACCTTTCTCTAACAAGCAAGGAACCCTCAAATTGGTTCCTTGCAATCCGTGGATCAATCACATCACTAGATTTCCCACTCAACCTTTGCATTTACTGCATATCTTCTTCATCTTACTCAACTCCATCTCAATGGATTGACTTTGATGATATGACTAGCTCCTTTTCTTCTTCAAAATCATTAGGAACCAACATTTTTCTATGGATCAACATCACATCCAAACACACCCTTCCATAAACCTTACTGTCTATAAATTAGGAGCTTTAGTTTAATCTTTTCTCACATCTTCACCATCATTCCTAAGAAATATTTCTTCATTTTTAAGCAACCTTCACCCTCACAATGACCAAATCAAACAACTCCTCAACAAGCAGACCACACAGAAGGACAGCTCGAATGAGTGTCAGACCTTGCTGTTTCGTGAATCTCAATTCTTCATCAGAAGAATCATCACCCTTGATGTTAGGAAATTAAGCTATAGCAGTTAGTACGGTTGAAAAGAAAGTTAGTACTGCTGATGAGGTTTGAAGACATAAGCAGTTCGTACTGTTTGTATGAAGAAGTTAGTACGGTTTATGTTTTTGTGTAAGATAATTAAAGAAAAGATATTGTGTATATCTTATACGATTAGGTTGATAGTTATCTTGTAAAGGAATCCTTAGTCTATAAAAGGATTGCCTAGGTTAAAGTTTTGGTACGATTGTTTTATGATTGTTTTGTTTGGATTCAAGGTTGTAAACCCTAGTGATAGGAGATCACTCGTATTATTTATTAATAATATTGAATCGTTGAAGTTGAAGTATATTGTGTTCCTTGTTCATTCATTGTTGATTCGTTAATACAAAACACAAACAAACAAATCTTCTAAGTGCTAGCTAGTAAATTCCGCGTGCTAGACTAGACATCATTCAAAGTATACATCTAACACAAGGAGTGTGTGTAGATCCGGTCAAGTGGTATCAGAGACAGGTTTACTGATACTTTGGTTTAGAAGATCCAGACGAATTTGTTAAGAAAAGATGGACATGGAGACAACAACAAGTCAGACTAATATTGCTGCTAAGCTTCCAATGCTTAAACCCAATGAGTTCGATATGTGGCGATTAAGAATTGAGCAGTTCTTCCAAGTTCAAGATTATACTCTCTGGGAGATTATTGAGGATGGGAATTCGTTCAAACCTACAACTACAACAACCGTTGTTGAGGGTGTCACTGAAACTAAGGTGCAAACTAAGCCAACCACTACTGAAGAGAAGGCACAGCACAAGAATGATGTAAAGGCGAGAAGTTTGCTTCTGATGACTATTCCCAATGATCAGTTGTTGAATTTTAGCAAGTTTAAGTGTGCTAAAACCCTTTTTGAAGCTATTGTTGCAAGATATGGTGGGAACGAAGCCACCAAGAAAACTCAGAAGACCCTTCTCAAGCAACAGTTTGAGAATTTTTCAGCAACAAGCAACGAGTCACTAGATCATATGTTTAATAGACTTCAAAAACTAGTGAGTCAATTGGCTGTTCTAGGAATTGAGATGCCTCAGGAAGATCTCAACTCCAAATTTCTGAGGAGTCTACCAACTGAATGGGCTATGCATGTGGTTGTATGGAAAAACAAGCCTGATATAGATTCCATGAGCTTAATGGATCTCTATAGCAACTTCAAGATAGTTGAACATGATATTACGAAGTCTGCTGGATCAAGCTCAAGCTCAAGCTCAGGGAATTTGGCGTTTGTATCAACTCCCAGTACCTTAAGTCCAGATGAAGAAGTTCAAGTGACTGGAGCAGTTGGTACTGCTAGTTCCAATATTGGTACTGCTAGCACTTCAAGTAGTACTAATGGACTCTTGGATGAGAATACTTATTGTGCTTTCTTGACTACTCAGCACAATGGAAGTATGTTGACTCATTCAGATCTTCAAGAGATTGATGAAGATGATATTGAAGAGATGGATATCAAGTGGCAGCTCTCTCTTCTCAGCTTGAGAGCTAGGAGATTTTTGAAGAAGACTGGCAAGAAGATTGTCATAAACAGCAATGATGTTGCAGGGTATGACAAATCCAAGATTGAGTGTTTCAATTGCCACAAGAAAGGTCATTATTCAAGGGAGTGCAGATTGCCAAGCCAATAAGATGGAAAGAGCAGAGGATATGGAAGCAAGTCAAGGGTTGTGGAGGTTACTGATTCAAGCTCAAAAGCCATGGTTGCCATTGATGGCTTAGGGTTTGACTGGAGCTACATTACAGAGGAGGAAGCAGAAGCATCTACAGAGATTGCTCTCATGGCATTTTCAGACTCTGAGGTACAAGTTTCTAAATGTTCTAAATCTTGTGAAGCTTTAAAAGATCTAGAAACTCTTAAGAAAAGATATGAGGATCAGAGAAAAGAGCTAACCGAAACTGCTTTTAACTTAGCAAATCATAAGAGGGCTTTAGCTGTATTAGAAGAACAAATTGTTCATTATAAAAGTAATGAGTCAAAGTTTTTTGATGATATGATTATTGTTAAGAGAGACTTAATGTTTAGAGAGAATGAAATTAGTGTGTTGAAACATGAGCTAGAACAGGTTAAGAAAGCAAAGGAGAACATTCAAATGACTGTTGATACACTAGAATTTGCAACTCAGGGTGTTAGTAAGATTGTTGAGTGTCAGATCCTCAACAAAGCTAAGTCAGGCCTAGGTTATAAGACAGTTCCACCTCCCTATAGAGGAATTCCAACACCCCCAGGCATAGACTTAGAACACACAGGACTACCTGAATTTCAACTACCTGAGCTTAAATATGGTCCTCAACCTAAAGAGAATGTAGTTGATAAACCTGTGTATGAAAGTGCAAGTAATACCTCATTTTCTGAGGATAAGGTGTCCTCAGCTAAGGACTCAGATGCTCCAACCATTGAGGAATGGACTTCTGATGATGAGGATAATCAGGCTGTGGTTAAGCCTGTTAGTGTTAAAGTGGAGGAACCAAAAGTTCCAAAGATGGTTAAACCTGAGACTGTTAGGCCTAGATCAAATGCCAAACCTTTTAGACCAACAGTTAGGTATGCAGAAATGTATAGAACCACAAACTAGTCAAGAGGTAACCAAAGGAATTGGAATGACCTCAAATCTCACCAATTAGGGGATGAATTTGTCTGCTATAGGAAAGCTTGTTACTCGTGTGGTAGTTTTGACCATCTTGCAGATTTTTGTGATAAATGGTTGAGTGGATATTCAAACCATAGGTTGAGCATAGCAAGACTTCAAACTCTTCCTAGGAATGATAGAATGATACCCAGATCAGTTCTATTAAAGTCTGGCCAAAGACCAATTCAAACTGCTAGACCAGCAGTTCAGCCTGTCAGACCAATTAGACCTATTCACTCAAGGCCAACAGTTCAAGGTGCAAAAATGTTTTCCAAATCAGCACCAACAACTGTTAAAAGACCATTTCAAACAGAAAGTGAAAACCATTTTTGGAAACCCAAGGTAACAACTACCAAGCCAGCAGTTCCAACTGCTAGCAGAGTAATTGGTACTGGTGTTAATAAAAACACTACTAAGGGAAATATGGGTACTGGAGTGAATGCATCAGCATGTTGGGTTTGGAGACCCATCAAACCCAATGGTGCTAAAATTGTTTTGAAAAGAATGAATTATGTTGATGCAAGAGGAAAGCCTAAGTCTGTTTTGGCTTGGGTACCACAAGGAAATTAATTTTTCTTGTTATGTGCATTGTTAGTCATATGCTTGTATCTTGTTTCTTTGTTTTTGGACTAACACTTGCAGGTTTTGGATGATAAGCACCAAGGAATTAAATGCTTTATGTTTTGGAATATATGGTGATTTGAAGCTGAGTGTATGATCTTTGCACACAACAAATGGTAATTGGTTCACCATGTCTAACCCACATAAGAACCAACTAGTCCAGAGCAAACGGTATCTGGTAAAGACTAATCAAATCCGTTGATGGTTGACAATTTACCAAAAATTGTATGGTTATCTGCTCACCCTATCTAACTGTGAAGAGTTGGCTAGTCCAAAGCAAACGGCTATTGGTAAAGACATATCAAATCCGTTGATAGCTGATAGTTTGCTAAAAACTATGTTTGAGCCATGGTATTTTAAAATCCTTTTCAATAAGTTCATACGGCTCAACAAAAATTTTCCAACAGTTGGTACGGTTAGTACAAAGTTAGTATGGCTCAACTAGCCGTTGTAAAAATCTGTCAGTAATTAATTTTATAGCCGTTGGGGTAAAACCGTTATTCTTAAGGTACTTATAGGGATTTTTCTAGAAGATAATTATCTTTTTACCATAAATTTATTTATTCTATTTCTAAAGATAATTTATCTCATACGCTTATTTCGCAAAACCCTAAACAGTACCTATAAACTCCAAAAGGCTACATAAAACCTCAATTCCAATTTAAACGATCATCTTATTGCTATAATCTTTCATTTTTCATCACTAAAAATGGCTGGATTGGAATTTGTTAAGCGTCACAATCAGGTTGCGTTTCTTGAGAAAACAGAGGAAGGAGATGGACCAAAATTTTATGAGATTGTGGACTTTCTAAACCACTCTCACATAAGGTATGCTCTAACTGTTTCTCCTACTCTTTATGTCTCGCACATCACACAGTTCTGGCAGAATGCTACTGTCTTGACTAGTGAAGATGGAGACTTAGAAATTCATTCTGAAGTGGATGGTGTATCTTTTGTTGTTACCGAGTCTATACTTAGGAGACATCTTAAATTAAAAGACTCAGATGGTATCAATACTATGCACAACACTGATATATGGCAAGAACTTACCAAAATGGGGTATGATACATCCGAACACAAATTAACTTTTCAAAAAGGATGTTTTCTCGCCTCAATGGAGATTTTTGATACATACCCTTTTACATTATTTAAGTCCTAAAAAGACTGTTTGGGAGCAGTTCAATAGCAATATTGCTATTGCTCTCATTTTTTTGTCCACTGTTGATGCAAATAATGTTCTAAAAACGTTATTTATATCTTTCGATTACTTCACGTTTTGAGGATGACAAAATGTGAAATCACGTTACGTTAAAATTAACGTAAACAAGTTTTTAATCGGAAGATCCCGTTTCTACGCAAATCACTCTTGAACAAAGTTACAACTTGAACTAGTGATCAAAGAAGTGAATTTATGTTTTGAAAATTCACATTTTAAATGGGACAAAACATTTTTTCAGAAATACACATGACAAATTATTTTTGAAATATTAAGAAATGTTTTAATGAAAAAATTAGTTTGAAATTTATAACAGCTATTTTCCCCCCAAAATCAGCTCCAACCTTCCCCAAATAAGTTTTCACCAGAAAAGACAAAATTTGGAGCGTCTTTGTCTGGCACGGCTCCACGGTTCCACTAAATTTAGTGGAGCCGTATGGTATTTAACGGAGCCGTCCGTACAGAATTTTTTGTAACGTTCAGATTTTCCTTGCCTATAAATACCCACCTCTTTCACAGTTTTAGGCACCCTTCACACACAGAAAAATCCCTTAGCTTAATCCTCTCAAACCTTTCACTTCTTTAGATTAGTTTTCTTTGTTTCAAGAGTGATCCAATCATCCTTCAAGTGATCCTCTTCATACCTCTTCACTAGCAAGAGAAGAACACAAGTATCCAAGTAGATACAAGGTGTTGTCATCCCTCTTCATTAGCAAGAGAAGAACTCAAGGTATTAAAGAAGATACAAGAGTTATAGTTGTTAGGTTTTTGTAACACTTGTTACAACCTTGGTGTATCTTTGCATACATCAAGCCTATTTATCTTTTGTAAGTGAGAGTGAAGATCAAGTGTGATCTATAGAGATAGTGAACATCTCTTATAGCCATTGGGCTTGTGTGATTGATCAAGAAGATCAAGGGTTGATAGATTAGTGTTAGTTGAGTAGAGTGAAGTGAGTGTTGATCATTGTGATCGTGTTGAGATCTTGGTGATCTCTTGAAGCCACTGGGCTTGAGTGTTTGGTCACGTGGACCTTGGTAGATTGGTGCTAGCTAAGATTAGCACTCGACATCTAGCTTAGTGTCGGTAATTGTATAAGCGACGTGTACGGTTTTCTCCGCCTTAAGGGAGGTTGTTGACATAGTGCTTGAAACTCTCGAGTGTGGTACTCGGGGAGTGGAGTAGGGCGAAGAAGAGCTTCGTAGCCGAACCACTATAAATCCTCTGTCTCGGTTTGATCTTTCCAACTCTACTCTTTACTTTTATTATTTATCATTAGTTAGCGTAGTGTCTAGTTCATATTGGTGTTGATTGATTACATATAAGAGTTCGAATCAAAGTTTCCAATATCATACTTTTAAAACAAGATTTTTAAAAGGATTTTAAACCAGTAAACTATTCAACCCCCCCCCCCCTTCTAGTTTCCCACAATTGGTATCAGGAGCCACGTCAATCAAGATTTTAAAGTATATTGTATTTTAAAACTTGAATCGATCAATGGATTCCGACAAATATCTAGAAGGGCAATCTATGCAAAGACCACCACTTTTCGAAATCGATTGTTTTATTTATTGGAAAACAAGATTCGAAACGTATGTGAAATCAAAAGACATTGATCTTTGGCATGTTATTACCGAGGGTGACTTTCAACCTATTCAAAAGAATTTGGAAACTAGAAAAGATGAAATAGTCCTTATGACAAACAAAGTGATGAACTTAAAAGGAAATTAGCCAAAAATAATGAGGCTAAAATGATGATTTATAATGCTTTGCCTAAAAAGGAATTTGAAAGAATTTTTATGTGTAATACGGCAAAAGACATTTGGAAAACTTTGTTAGTCACTCACCAAGGTAATAACCAAGTCAAAGAGAACAAGATAGATCTTCTTGTTCAACAATATGAACAATTTTCCATTACGGAAGATGAGTCAATTGATAATGCTTTTGCTAGATTCAATACTATTATTACTAGTCTTAAAGCTCTTGATGAAGGTTACTCTAGCAAGAATTATGTTAGGAAGTTTCTTAGGGCTCTACATCCTAAATGGAGAGCAAAGGTTACCGCTATAGAAGAATCAAAGGACTTGGCGATGTTGTCACTCGATGAACTTATAGGAAACTTGAAAGTTCACGAGATGATAATTAAGAAAGACTCCGACATAGTCAAAGGCAAAGGCGAGAGAGTTAGATCTCTAGCATTGAAAGCCAAGAAGGAGTCTAGTGATGAGGAATGTTCGAGTTCCGATAGTGAAGATGAGGAATATGCATTAGCGGTTAGGGACTTTAAAAAGTTCTTTAGGAGAAGAGGTAGGTTCGTTAGGCAACCTCGTGATGAGAAGAAGACATCACAAAAGAACCATGTTGAAAAGAAAGGAACAAGTGATAGGAAATGCTTTAGATGCGGAGATCCTAATCACCTCATAGGAGAGTGTCCCAAACCACCGAAATTCAACAACCAACGAGCTTTCATAGGAGGCTCCTGGAGTGATAGCGGTGATGATGAAGAGAAGAAGCCCAAGGGCGAAACGTGTCTAATGGCTCTTTCTTCAAATGAGGTACGTTACGACTACCCTGATTACATAGATGATAATTCGTCAATAGATGATAACAAACTAAATGATGAATACAACAATCTATGTAAAGTAGTTTCAAAAATGCTTAGTAGAAACAAAACTCTAAAATCAAAACTACATGAACTTGAAGTAAAAATGTTAGAACTAAAGGATCAAGTCAAAGGACTTGAAAGAACTAAAGAAATTGATGAAGATTGTAAGTCATGCTTAAATCTTCGAGTAGAAAATGAAAAACTCAAGGAAAACACAATTAGAATTACTAGGTTTGAAAAAGAAACAGAAAATGCTTTGACAGATAAAACTAATCAAGCAAAATCTGTTAAAACCTCAAACTCTGTCAAAACTCCAGACGGCACCACTAAAGGTACCAACGGCTCCATTAAAGTTAACGGAACCGTGGTACCGTCCAACACTGGAGACAGAACTGAGTCAAATTTCAAAAATAAATCAAGTCCTAAACCAACTCACATTGTTGTTAATGGTACAAAGGTCTCTATTGCTAGTATAGAGGAAGTTAAAAGATTCTACAAACCTATGTCAAAACCTAAACCTAGATTTGTAAAATCTGACACTCGGTCTAAGACTCCTCCACCTAGAAAAACAAACACTCCCAAACCTCGGTCAAGAACTCCTCTACCGAGACGTAACTTTAGAAGACAAAGCTTTCCAAGTGACTATCCCGTAACTTGGAATGACCGTCAACTACAAAGTTACTTGCCATGGGAAATTTGCCCACCATTCCAACATCCTAACCACATGCGAATGATGCATGGGATGTTTAATGCTAACCACTTTGGACCCATGAGATATTGGGGACCAAATGTTTGAATGTTTATCTTATGCAATAGATATGCTTGGGAATCGACTTGGAGCCTGACGAATGGGTCAAGGATAGTGGATGCACTAACCACATGACGGGCAACCGAAGTCTATTCTCATCATACAAGGCATACAACGGAGGTAATGTCACTTTCGGTAGCAAACTTAAGGGCAACATTATTGGCAAAGGTACGATCACTCAAAACTCCCTCACTATTAGAAATGTTGAGCATGTAGATAACTTAGGATTCAACTTGCTTAGTATTAGTCAAATGGTAGATAATAAGTGTAAAGTAGTATTCTCTGAAGAAGGTAGCGAAATCATTAAGGATGGTAAAACCATAGGCAAAGGAGTTAGGAGAAATGGCTTATTCGTTATGAAAATAGGAAATAAGCCTCAGGATAGGATATGCTTAGCAACCATAGATGATAACTCCACTCTATGGCATAGGAGATTAGGTCATGCCAATATGCGCTTGATACAATCATTGGCGTCTAAGGAACTAGTTAGAAATCTACCTAAGATTAAGTTTGATCAACACTTTTGTGACGCTTGTAAAGTTGGAAAACAAGCCCATTCTAGTCACAAAGCTAAGAATATAGTCTCGACCTCTAGATGCCTAGAACTCCTTCACATGGACTTATTCGGTCCATCCGCCGTACGGAGCTACGGAGGAAATTACTACACCTTAGTAATAGTTGATGACTACTCTAGGTACACTTGGACTAGATTTCTTAAGAATAAGACTCAAGCCTTTGAGGAATTCGAGGTTTTTAGTAAGAAAGTCCAAAATCAACTAGGATGTACAATAGTCTCCATTAGGACGGATCATGGTCGGGAATTTGATAATGAAGTGAAATTTGGAGTGTATTGTGATGCTAATGGTATTACTCACAATTTCTCAGCTCCACGCACTCCACAATCAAATGGGGTAGTAGAGCGGAAAAATCGTACTCTACAAGAAATGAGTAGAACGATGTTGAATGAACAATCAATTCCGCAAAAGCTTTGGTGTAATGTGGTGGACACCTCAACTTACATACTTAATAGGATTTTAATTAGGCCTATCTTAGGAAAAACCCCATATGAAATCATGAAAGGTAGAAAACCTACTCTTGATTACTTTAGAGTGTTTGGAAGCAAGTGCTTCATACTAAACACTAAAGATTACCTCACCAAGTTTGACCCAAAGTCTTATGAAGGTGTCTTCCTAGGATACTCCCAAAATAGTAAAGCTTACATTGTCCTAAATAAGGAAACAATGAAAGTCGAAGAGTCACTCAACGTGACATTCGATGAAAGCCCTCCACCAACTAAGACATCACCCTTGGTGGATGATGACTTAGATGAGGAAGAAGCCGTTAAGGTTAATGGCAAGAAAACCTTAGATGATGACATTGAGGATGAAATAGTTGAAGTTGACGAAACGGTCAACATTAAGGAATCCAAGAACCATCCTATTGAAAATGTCATAGGAAACCTAAACCAAAGAACCCTTAGGTCACAAGCCCAAAACAAAAGCAATTTCTTTTGTTTTATATCAACCGTAGAACCTAAGAATGTCGGTGAAGCGATTAAGGATGAAAGTTGGATACTTGCCATGCAAGAAGAACTTAATCAATTCACCGCAAACCAAGTTTGGGAGTTAGTACCTCCTCCTAGGAATCAAACCATCATAGGAACTAAGTGGGTGTTTAGGAATAAACTCGACGAAAATGGCGTCGTGACTAGGAATAAGGCAAGGTTGGTAGCACAAGGCTATAACCAACGAGAAGGAATAGATTATGATGAAACCTATGCACCTGTAGCTAGATTAGAATCTATTAGAATACTCCATGCCTATGCGTGTGCCTTAGACTTTAAATTGTACCAAATGGACGTGAAAAGTGCATTCCTAAATGGTTATATCAACGAGGAGGTAAATGTTGCACAACCTCCGGGATTCGTTGATTTCGAATATCCGAATCATGTTTATAAACTCAAGAAAGCACTTTATGGTCTTAAGAAAGCTCCCAAAGCTTGGTATGATAGACTGAAAGCATTCTTGATTGAACATGAATATACCATGGGAGTGGTAGATAACACACTTTTCACAAAGAAAAGAGATTCACATCTCATCATTGTTCAAATATATGTCGACGACATTATATTTGGCTCAACTTGTCCAGAATTGTGCAATGATTTTTCTAAGATCATGCATGACGAGTTTGAGATGAGCATGATGGGCGAATTAAATTTCTTCCTTGGTTTACAAATTAAGCAAATGGAAGATGGTATCATCTTTACTCAATCTAAGTATAGTAAGGAAATGCTTAAGAAGTTTAGTTTAGAAGAGTCTAAGCCCATGAAAACTCCCATGTCCACGGAAATAAAACTCACGAGAGATGAAGAAGGTGAGTTCGTGGATAGCACTAAGTATAGAGGTATGATAGGTAGTTTACTATACCTCACGGCAAGTAGGCCCGACATCATGTTTAGTGTCTGCCTTTGTGCTCACTTCCAAGAGGATCCCAAAACCTCTCACCTTGAAGCAGTTAAGCGTATCTTCCGATACATTAAAGGCACTATACACTTGGGATTATTTTATCCCAAGGGGACCGGTATAGAAACTGTTGTCTATGCCGACTCTGATCATGCGGGAGATTACGTGGATCGAAAAAGCACGAGTGGCGTTTGTACCTTCATGGGTTGTTGTCTAACTTCTTGGTTCTCCAAGAAACAAACGGCTCTTGCTATCTCCACAACCGAAGCCGAGTACGTAAGCGCCGGAAAGGCATGTCAACAAGCACTATGGATGAAACAAGCCCTTAACGACTATAGCATACATTTAGATGACGTTCCTATTATGTGTGATAACAAAGGTGCTATTGACTTGAGCAAAAACCCTGTCCAACACTCCCGTACTAAACACATTGAAATTCGCCACCACTTTCTTCGTGATAATGTTCAGAAAGGAAATATTTCCATTGAGAAAGTTCCTTCTCAGGACAACATCGCAGACATACTAACCAAGCCACTCAAACGAGAATCCTTTAACTACCTCCGTCTACGTCTAGGAATGATGGAACATATTCCATAAATCTCATGACTCTTGAAGTCATCCCGTGTGTCTCGTCTATTCTAGTTTAGGAACTCCTAGTCATAAGAATTTGTTAGGTACAAATTCTTTCCTCGTGTCAATGGATCTCACTAAAACAGCGAGACCTAGTCGTCAAAAATCAAAAATGGGACAGAAAACAGTCCCAGCAGATCACGGCTCCACTAAATGTGGCACGACACCATTAAAATTAACGGAGCCGTGGAACCGTGCATCTGGAACATTCCGTATTTCTGTCCCCTTTTTCCCACATTACTCATTCCAAACCCTCACAACCTCAGCAATTGCTGTCATAACCTAACCTCACAACCCAAAACTCAATTACACCTCTTCAATATCATATTCAAGACATTTATTTCAAGATCATCAATCATTTTACCCTTTTCTACATAAGTTGTAAGTTATCTTACTCTAATTTATTTCTAATTTTGAGTCTAGGGTTTGTTCATTGATGAAAATTGAATTGGGGATTTTCACCTTTTTCTAGGAATATTTCAAAATTAGAAGTCATCAACACTAAAACACCCCAATTCCATCATTTTTAAAATCTCACAAAATTAGGATCATGAAATTGTTCTTTTTCATGCATTGTTGATGCAAACTAAAAACACTTTCTCATGCATTCATGATCTCACAAATATTATTCGAATTACATAATCAATATGTACTTTTCGACATATTTGTTTGAGCAAAAGTGAAATCAGGAGTGTTTGGGTAATCTCATTATTTTTCTTTTGAGTCGAGATTACCGCACCTCCACATAGTCTGCATATAGGCACACACTAGGCACGTATTGTATGCAACTAGTCTTTGTTCTAAATTTTTCTTAAAATGTTCTTATAGGACACAAAAATGTCTCATGAATATGATTTTGATCATCTCCTAACCGATACCTATACACCCGAGATCTCACGTGAACCCACTACACCCGGTAACCACATTCGTGCCAATGTCAATCTTGAAACCCGTCGGCTTCATGAAGGCCGTGTCGTTGATCCATCCCTAGTTTACCACCGGGACATCAATACCTCCTTTAGAGCTATAGGATTAGATTGTCTACTCCACATTAACGAGTACATTTGTCCTCGCTTTGTGTTGGAGTTCTTCCGACAAGTTGAACTCGTACGTAACGAGGATCAATCCTTGTCACTTTGGTTTTGGGTCAAAAACTTCAAATACGTTC
Organism: Artemisia tridentata subsp. tridentata; assembly: GCA_021014915.2. Taxonomy (NCBI): domain Eukaryota; kingdom Viridiplantae; phylum Streptophyta; class Magnoliopsida; order Asterales; family Asteraceae; genus Artemisia; species Artemisia tridentata. Next base: position 118,019,721 of record CP139503.1, read on the forward strand.
TAACTCTTGAGCAATTTGCTCAAATCCTTAGAATACCCAATCATGGGCAGTGTGCCTATACTGAAGATTGGTGTCTTGAGTCTCTCTTTCACTATCGTGAGGAGAATAGTCCGTATTGTTCGTACATACCATCTCTAACCGAACTAACCAAACTCATTCGTACTCTTAAGTACCCTTCTTACCCTAATCCAACGAAAATTCGTTTGGAAGAGGTTCGTCATGAACTACTTTCTTGGGCAGTCATCCTGCGAGAAAATGTTCTAAGTCTCACAGGAAATCGTGAGCAACTCCCGGCGTGTTGTGCTCATATGATTTACTGTCTCCTAACCCAACAACCATACAATCTCGCTTACTTCTTCGCTAAGCGAATTGTTCATCTCAAGGGTAACAAGAATAAATTGATACCCTATGGGATGTTCCTAACCCGTCTCTATCACCACTTCATGACCTTTCACCCTTACCTTCATGGTCCTCAATACTCCCTCTTCACACCAGTCATGAAACCCATTACCGAGTCATATGTCTCAACCATCCTCATTTCCGAATCCACCACCCTCTATGCACCCTTTGATGATCCAAATCATGCGAATGAGACAAATGCTCAAGACGAGAGTGTGGCAAGAAGGGGGAATGCTCAAGTCATAAGTAGTTAGGAAGAGATTTGTGTCTCTCACTAGGGTTTATTACTAATAGATTATATTAGGAATTAATACTCAAATTATCTTGCATGCTTACATAAATATTCTATGTGATATTTGGATGATATCTTATCTTGTCCTTTATGCTTGCATGCTTATGATTATTCAAGTACATTGCATGATCATCTTTATGTGCTAGATGTAGCATTGTATGGGATAGATTAGGAAAATAAATACCTAGTGAGTTGAGGCACTCTCATTTCCAGGAACTAGTTCCCCTAGAAATTATCCCCCTAGCTGCCCAGAACTAGCCTGCAAAGAAATTTTCGTGACAACAGTGTCACGGCACCACTAAATAGGGACGGCACCGTTAAATTTAACGGTACCGTGGGGTATTTAACGGAGTCGTGACCCTGTATAACGGATTTTTCCTATTGCTCCTACTTCCCTATCACCCTAACCTCAAACCTGCAAACCTTGCACCCTCACATACACCCTACGATTCCCTTGCTACCTCCTAACACCCTTCATTTCACTTTAATTCAAATTTTACCTCACTTGCCTATATAAGGCCACATCCTTGCAAGCTTACCTTGCTCATCATCTTCAACCTCACATCACACTAACACCATGTCCTCACCACAAGGATCAACCACCCACATCTCAAAGAAACCTAGGATAACCGTAAGACCACCTTCCAAACCACTCTTTGTAGATCTTACAAAAGATGATGAAGCAATAACACCACCTTCCCAAGCCACTCCACACTCACCATCACCACCTTATGCACCCTCTAAAACATCCTCTACCTACACAACATCTTCATCATCCTTCTACACTACATCATCCATGGAGTACACACCATCCCCCTTAACTCCATTGGACAATGCCATGCCAATTTCACCTCCAACAAACCTACCACAATCACCATCTCCTATCATGGCACAACCCAACCAACCACATCTCTTTGAGTTACATAGTGCTAATTGCCTATGTTGTCTCCATAACCGTAATCTCATCTACTTCTTAAGAGACGAGATTCATTTCATGTTCTACTTTATAGAACATCTCTTGACACCACCACCACCTCAAATGGGGCCCCAATCTCCACCATCTCCTAACCAAAACAACTAAACACTTACTTGTTTAGTCCTCCACAATAAACCCTTAGGACCCCTCTTGGAAATGAAGCTTGCCTCTAGTCATTAGGAATTTAGGCTTCTTGTTATCTCCCTTTGTGCTTTCTATGTAGTCATACATTAGTATGACACTTGTTTGTTTTATGAATGAATGTTTTTATGTGGAGGTTTTCCTTTTAAGGGATTGGTTATTTGTCAAAATGTGCTACTTGTTAGATATAGTATATTTGTCGTCTAACCTTGTTTTGTAGCACGAATCATTGCTCGATTCCTTTGTGTTCTCCAAATGAGGGGGAGCACACATCAAGGGGGAGCCTTAACCACCTTTTTGATTTGACAAAAAGGGGGAGAAATGGGAGTAAACTCATTAAAAACTTGTTAAAACTAATTTTAACCTAAAATGAGTTTATGTTTTGTCATCATCAAAAAGGGGGAGATTGTTGATGCAAATAATGTTCTAAAAACGTTATTTATATCTTTCGATTACTTCACGTTTTGAGGATGACAAAATGTGAAATCACGTTACGTTAAAATTAACGTAAACAAGTTTTTAATCGGAAGATCCCGTTTCTACGCAAATCACTCTTGAACAAAGTTACAACTTGAACTAGTGATCAAAGAAGTGAATTTATGTTTTGAAAATTCACATTTTAAATGGGACAAAACATTTTTTCAAAAATACACATGACAGATTATTTTTGAAATATTAAGAAATGTTTTAATGGAAAAATTAGTTTGAAATTCATAACAGCTATTTTTCCCCCCAAAATCAGCTCCAACCTTCCCCAAATAAGTTTTCACCAGAAAAGACAAAATTTGGAGCGTCTTTGTCTGGCACGACTCCACGGTTCCACTAAATTTAGTGGAGCCGTATGGTATTTAACGGAGCCGTCCGTACAGAATTTTTTGTAACGTTCAGATTTTCTTTGCCTATAAATACCCACCTCTTTCACAGTTTTAGGCACCCTTCACACACAGAAAAATCCCCTAGCTTAATCCTCTCAAACCTTTCACTTCTTTAGATTAGTTTTCTTTGTTTCAAGAGTGATCCAATCATCCTTCAAGTGATCCTCTTCATACCTCTTCACTAGCAAGAGAAGAACACAAGTATCCAAGTAGATACAAGGTGTTGTCATCCCTCTTCATTAGCAAGAGAAGAACTCAAGGTATTCAAGAAGATACAAGAGTTATAGTTGTTAGGTTTTTGTAACACTTGTTACAACCTTGTTGTATCTTTGCATACATCAAGCCTATTTATCTTTTGTGAGTGAGAGTGAAGATCAAGTGTGATCTATAGAGATAGTGAACATCTCTTATAGCCATTGGGCTTGTGTGATTGATCAAGAAGATCAAGGGTCGATAGATTAGTGTTAGTTGAGTAGAGTGAAGTGAGTGTTGATCATTGTGATCGTGTTGAGATCTTGGTGATCTCTTGAAGCCACTGGGCTTGAGTGTTTGGTCACGTGGACCTTGATAGATTGGTGCTAGCTAAGATTAGCACTCGACATCTAGCTTAGTGTCGGTAATTGTATAAACGACGTGTATGGTTTTCTCCGCCTTAAGGGAGGTTGTTGACATAGTGCTTGAAACTCTCGAGTGTGGTACTCGGGGAGGGAAGTAGGGTGAAGAAGAGCTTCGTAGCCGAACCACTATAAATCCTCTGTCTCGGTTTGATCTTTCCAACTCTACTCTTTACTTTTATTATTTATCATTAGTTAGCGTAGTGTCTAGTTCATATTGGTGTTGATTGATTACATATAAGAGTTCGAATCAAAGTTTCCAATATCATACTTTTAAAACAAGATTTTTAAAAAGATTTTAAACCGGTAAACTATTCAACCCCCCCCCCCCCCTTCTAGTTTCCCACATCTACAAACAAGGTTTTTAACTTTTCAAAATTTATTTTTGAGGGTATGGCATCTAATGTAAACAGCGAAACAAAGTTTCTAATGTATCCCAGGTTTGTTCAAACACTTTTGAATAAAAAGACATACCTGCTTACAAAACCAACAGAAATTTTTGCTACTCCTAGCCTTCAATCAAAAGTTTTTCAAAATATGGCTATGGCTAGTAGGCTTTTTCAAGGGGAACCAGTTCCATTGTTTCCTCAAATGCTTCAAACTGAGTTGGGTGAAGGGTCAGCAGTTTCAACTGATCCCCATCACACATCCACTCAAGTACTTGAAAGAACCCAAACATCCCAATTTCACATCACTTATAGGAGAAGGGAAGCACCCAGAGTGATTCCTAGATCCTTTCCCCATGATTCACCTCTCCTAGCAGGTCACACAGCTAGAAGTGATGAGGGTAGCTCTAACCAAAATGCATTGATGGAATTATGTACCAAGCTAGTTGCCAAAGTTGATAGTTTGGAGACAGATCTTACAAGCATCAAGGAGGAGCTCAAAGCCCACAAGGAGAATTCTGCTAAAATTTTTAACAGGTTATCTTTAAAAGTGAAAAAGCTGAAAGATCAACTCAAGCAGAAAAGGGCAAGAATGGTATTGGATGATGATTCTTCTAGTGATGACTCAGATGATTCAGATGATGCTGATGGTGGAAATTCTTCCAAACAGGGGAGGAAATTTGGTAAAGACAAGGATGGATCAAGTTCTCAGGGGAGGCATAATGAAGAGGAAGAAGAACAATTTGATATGGGTTCTGGTAATGTAGATATGGAAGAAGAAGAACAGACACATGAAGCAGTTCAGACTGAAACTGTTGAAGCAGTTCCAACTGCTGAGACAGAACATGAAACAGTTCCAACTGGTGACACTTCAGCTGAGCTAGTTTATGAAAGAAAAAGAGCTGACAAAGGTAAAAATGCTATGACACAAGAGGAAAAGGAAGCAGCTCAAGAACTTGAAAGGCTCAAGAAAACAAAGCCAAAAACTCAAGCTCAGATAGATCATGATGCAGAAGTTGCAAGGAAAATGATTGAAAAAGATTGGGCTGATGAACAAGCTCAGATAGCTCAAGATGCAGAATTAGCAAGGAAAATGGCTGCTGATGATGAAAGGAACATAGCTGGTTTCATGGATAGAACAAGAACTGAAGATTTTAATCAAGAAGAGTTCAATGAGCAACTTCAATACTTGTTGGATTCTGATTGTATTATAAAAGCTCATGCTGTGATGATTCTTAATGATCAGGAGTTAAATGAAGAAGAAAAGTCAGAGGAGCTCAAAGAATTTATCTTGAAGACAAACAGAGAAGCTACTTGGAGTGACTTAATGCACAGAATCAGAGAAAGGCAAAAGTCAGGTTATAAGACAAAGTTGCCTACCAGGAAGGAAAAACTCAATTTCATGAAGCACTATTTGAAGAATCAAGCTAATTACAAGATGAGTGACTTTACTGGATGGACTGATGCTGAGATTGAAAGGAAATTCTTTGAAACATATGCAAGACTGAATACTCCAATCAGAGAGGACATGACAAGGAAAAAGAAAAGAGAACCAGAAGTTCTTGAATCTGATGCTGCAAAGAAACTAAAGTCTGAAGAAAAAGGATTAACCAATGAGAAGATCAAGAGCATGATGATGATTGTTCCAGAATCTTCATATATCAAACCTTTACAAGTAAAACATCCAATCATTGAATGGGAAGTTTTCACTGATGAAAGAATGAAAGGATGGAAGATAGTCAGATTTGGTGATATTTCTAAAAGGTACAAGTTGTTTGAAGATTTACTTAGAGGATTTGACAGAGAAGATCTTAATCAACTATGGAGCTTAGTAAAAGAAAGATTCAGAGATAAAGATCCTATTGAAGATAAAGACAAAGAATTATGGGTTCAGTTGAAGAGAATCTATGAACCTGATAGTGGAGAGTCAATGTGGAGATTTGAAGCACAAGTTAAAGATGTGTATTGGTATTTGTTTGAATCGTGTGGAGTACATAGAGTTTCTACTCCAGATGGGATAGAAATCTATATGTTAGTGGAAAAGGACTATCCACTCAGATCATTTGTGTTAATGGCTATGGTACAAGGAAGACTCAAGGTTGAAGAAGACTCTGAGATGGCAGACTTGTTAGTTACAAAGATTTTCAACCTTGTAGAGCAAAGAAAAGTCAAAGACTGATGCGCGTGATGTGTCGTTGCGGTTTAGCAGTATTAATGCCTATTCAAGTTTTAAATTTATATTTAGCCGACTTATCAATAACACACACACTTAACGAGCAGTGTACCCGGTCAGTATGAATATAATGGTAAGTAGAGTGTCGATCACTAAGAGTGGAACGTATTATCTAGTTATTCTAATCAGTATTTTAATATCTAAGTTAGCGGTACAACCTAATCTAACACAAGGGGGTTCAGCCTGAGAGACTGGCACATTTTGGTTGTAATTAAATAATAAACTAAACTAATGAGCACGAATCAGCGATAAGCACACACGTACACAGATAAATACTTGAGACAATAAGAAGACCTGTCCTGATAATTAAGTAGCTTGTCACTTGTTTTATTGCTAGTTTTATATGAAGTGTATGTAATTAACCCTTTCTCGTTGGCTCTAATCTTATCGGCGAGTAAACCCTTAATGATTACTTATGTCTAAAAGTTATTCCTAAGTGATCAAGTTAGTTATAACCGTGGGAGCAATATGATCTTCCGTAGTCACATACGACAAGCCACTAATAGACACAGAGGTTATCAATGCACTAATAAAAGTCACCAAAGACATCAACATATAAACTTTAATTAATGGGAAAGCAATTTTAAGGGGAGTGCGTGATCTTCCTTAGTCACACGACACAAGCCCATCAATCCTGATGAATTAAAGTGTACTAATACAATAAAACAAAACTACTTAATGAATTAAACACATGCAGGACCTTCTTACAGCTCTTGTATCTTCGTTCGGGTGTGTCTTGTGCTGCCTATTCGTCTGAATTCGTCTCTTGGTTTTTTGTTCGTAAGCTTCGCTCGTCTAGGGATCTCGAAATTCGTCTGGTCTTGGGGTATTTATAGTTTCTGTCAGAGGCATCGATGCGGCGCATAGAATAAGTAGATGCGGCGCATCGACTTAACTTCGCGTGGGGTCCAAGATTATTATATTCAGGAATATTCGTACACCACCTTGAGATGCGGCGTATCTTCATAATTGTATGCGGCGCATGTCTTCTTGTATCTTGGATCGAAACTGGTGAAATCTTGATAGTGATGCGCCGTATGTAAGAAGTATAATGCGGTGCATCTGGAGTAGAACAAGTTGGTTCTTCTTCGTTGACCAAAGTTTCATATGCAACGCATGACAGAATTGCATGCGTGCATTCTTCAAAGTCAGGCAATGGTCTTCAATCTCTTCATTTCAAAAGTCTTTTCCAATCTTGATCATTTTGCTCCATTTTTAGTCCATAATCGCTAAGTTTCACCAAATGCTTGTTTTTAACTGAGAATTACAAAAGTAAACGATTAAGTATCAATTCTCATATATAATATAATAAAACAAGTTAAATAAATAGGATAAATGATGATAATAAAATGTACTTATTTGAGTTCATCAAATATCCCCCCACTTGAACTTTACTTGTCCCCAAGTAAACCTTAGAATTAATCTTATGAAAATGTATCCTAAAAGATATTAGGATTTATTTTTATATTTAAGCATGTATTCGTTTTATCATAATCACACAACCAAACACTTAACGAATTAGGAATAAAATAAAATATTTTGATAAAAGCAAATCTAATCGTTTAACTGTCCAGTCGTGACGAATATTCTATCATAAGCTTGGCAAGTATACGCATCTCCCCCACTAAAGCCAAGGAATAACAAGTCTAAAGCGGTAAAAAGGGTTTTGAGGTTTAAGGGTTGATCATCCTTTTTAATCTCTATCGATCTCAAATTCCAGAAAAGGCGACAAAATCACAAATACATGATCGAATCCACGACCACGATACTTGCAATTGCTCAAATCCTTAACTCGAATAGGCTAAAGATAGGACCAAGTAATCTTCACCAATAATATTATATCAAAAAGGGCGACAAAATCATAAATACATGATCGAATCCAAGACCACGATACTTAAGATTGCTCAAATCCCTAATCTCAATAAATCAAAGGTTTGGATAAGGAATGATATAGGGTATGGATAATATTTGGGATACAAATTGGTGTAAAATGAAAAATAAACAAAACAGATAAATTAAAATCCTAAGTGTGGTTAATCACTTTCCCAACCATCCCATGAATAAGACTCATATCATTGAATAACTCACGCTTTGACACTTGAAACACACGCTTTAGGTAGACACGAATTATACTCAACAAGATCTCAATCAAAGAATATCCTTAGTTAGCGTTCCCATAACGGCCAACTCCCATTCAATCCATAAATATAATATACAACAAATAGTGGTGATATCGACCACTTAATACAAAACTTTACATAAGTTGGTTAAAACAAACTTCCAACTTTTCCTTTTTCTTTTTCTTTTCTATTTTTTTTTTCGATTTTTTTTTTTTTTTTTTAACATCAACATATATTGTGTAAAATTTCAAAACTTTTCTATCACCATTTTTCCGGATAATTTTTCCATACTCTTCATACTTTCAGAAATAATTGTAATAGTGAAAGTAGTAAACACACGAAAAATAAACTGAAAGATATACAATATTTACTTTCATACCAATTGCATTGTGCAATTTCCCGACCTAACCAAAGATAATGAATTACGCACGCGAACACAGGTAATGTAAGGAAACACACTTTGCCTAAAGCAATTAACCACGGATTTTAATCTATAGGGTAGGCTAAGTTGTAAGGGTGTAACGAAACATTATAACAAAGGTGTAAGAAACGAAAGGAATGGCTCTGAGTGTTTTTCTAGGGGTATCTTACCCTAAAAGTGAGAGTAACAAAGGGTTTATACGGGGGTTAACTAACCAGTGTAGTTAGTTAATATCACATAACATAAAAAGGCTATTTGGGTGTAATCCTAGAAATTTACCAATTTAGACAAGTCATTTCAATTATATAAATAATACTTATTATGGTGGTCTCGAATAGTATACAAGCCAAGTTCTAAAGTTTACAAGTCACCGGCACACTCATAGATTTGTGAATTTTGAAAAGTCACAATTTTTGGAAATAATGTTATGTGTGCGGCTATGCAACTTAGATCTTAAACAAAAACATGCTAAAAAATTTTTAAATTTTGATATATTAAGCACATTTTAAGCATAATTTTTGAAAAAGTTTAGGACAAGTAAGTGTTCTAATTCTCCATCCCCCCACTTAAGTTAAACAACGTCCTCGTTGTTTGTGTCAAAGGTTAAAAATTGGAAAATAAAAGAATTAGAACAGAAAAACTCCCCTGAGATTTGCTCGGTATGATCCTCCATTTGTATAAGAGCAAAAATCAACTTTCTTGTGGATGAGAACGTTTAAGCTCCATAAGTGATGTATCCACAAAAATTGCAGGAATCTATAATACCTTTTAGACTTTAACACACCTGAGTTAAGAAGGTTCAAACTTGCATAATACATTAGTAGTTAGTAAAAATAAAATGTAAAAATTAAAACTGAAAATCATCAGGTCAGTCGATGCGCCGTATCTTATGGAAGAAGATACGCCGTATCGAGCCTGGAATAAAAATAAAATAAAACGAAATAAAGGATAGGATGCGTCGCATCTGTTTTACCAGATGCGGCGCATGTAGTTACCAGACAGACTGTTAACAGTCTGTTGTAAAATGACTCGTTCCACGGTTTATCTCTCATGTCCTCTCGTACTCTCATGCTGAACTTAATGCCAGTCTTTGTCAAGCATAATAAGAAATATCAACTGAAACATCAATATATACGATAATAATAATGAGTACAACCAAAATAATAATAATAATAATATACGTGGAACAATGTCAATAAACACATCAAATCCAGAGATCATGGGTCAGTGGGGTCGTCTGGGCGGGTCCCGGAAGTGCTGGCACCATCTGTCCTGGCCCGGACTCTGCGAGTGTATGCGAGTGTCACCCCTCTAACCTGAGTACCATCCGGGCGAGTGTGGCTAATACCCTGATGCTCCAAAAGCCGGCTCACACTCGTAACAAGCCACTCCGAGTCCCTCCTGACACTAGCGAGGTCTGCTCTCAAACCTCTAACTGGCAAACCCATCAGACTCAAGCTCCTCAGCAACGTGTAACCCCATAGCCAGAATAAACTCCCTCATCGACATCTGCCTGTGCTCTCCCCTAACCTAAAAACCAAAGTGTCAGCAGTGTCCAACTCCGTATCAGTCTCCCTATAGTAAACTGTACTGAAAAACTCCAACATAAGCTCCTTCACCAGAGGCTCGTCTACCCCGAACAACCTCTCCCAAGCAAAAGATCTAAATACCACCTCATCATCATCATCACTAACCACCATCTCCAACCTACGATGCAAACTATCAGCTGCATGTCCCCCTCCAATCAACCCAACATCAGCAACATCCAAAACCGATACCATGAAAACCCTCCTGAAGTAAACCGCTGTAAGTCTCCTCAAATAATCATCTAAAGTACCAGGAGTTAGATCCATCGTTTCGAAACGGAGCAATGGATGTCTCTGTGCAACATCGGGTAATACCATCTGCAATAAATTTTCAAGGTTAGAATACAGTCTGCAAATAAGGTAGATACGGCGCAACTGATAAACCAGTGCGGCGTATCTGCGAAATATAAAAGATGCAGAGCAAGCAAAATAGAATACGGCGTATGGAGATGCGTCGTATCTAGATTAAGTAATACGGCGTATATAGAGTTTTATTAAATTGGAAATAGGTCGTTACGCCGCATCAATTAACCTAGATGCGCCGCATCTAAAAGCATATCAGTATAAAATAAAGGGGGTCAGGCACGCTTTCCAAGAATCCGGACCCGTGACGTAAACTCCCACTTAACATCACAGTTCCATTTACCCATTATAAAAGTTCTAAAAGTTTATTACACCACCACCAATCCATTTTCCCACTAAAATTCAAAATCGAATTCAAAACCCTAATTTATATTCAAATCAAATTAGGCCAGAAATTCAATGATTTATGCAAATTAAATACGGGGGAAATCATCTAATGCAAGTCCTAATCAGTTCCCTAAAATCTTCCTAGTCCTAACCGAATTATTGCATAAGCCCTAATTTTTAAATTTAACAAAACTAAATGAAATAATTACCTTAGATTACGATTAGGATTAGGAGTAGAAGTTTTGATTTGATAAGAAAACTCGGATACGAGGGTTGATTTTTTGACTGTGTGTGTGTGTTCTTAACTGTGTGTGTTTTTGGGTAAGAAAGTGAGATCCGGCGCATCCCTTTCGTATTTATAGGGCAAATAGATGTGCCGTATCTCATAATTAACACGCGCCGTATCTATCTAAAATTGTTGACTGGTCAATAGGTTTTAATTAGTTAGAGATACGGCGCTTAGAATGTTGGATCCGCCGTATTGTTGTTCCAGTAAACAAAATTTAAATAGGGAACGTACCTTGGCCTCCGCAACGCTTTTCCTTATACATAAAATTGGGTAAAACGGTACACCATATGATAAATATAAATTCAAAGTAAGGGTAATAGGCATATACGTTTTATTAATGATTATAATCTCATTGCTTAGTGGATAATGATTTATTCCAAGGTTAGGAGCAAATATCGTTTTAAGTTTACAAAATTGAGATTATATTCGGGAGAGGTTTCGCAGAGAACTCTCTTTAAGTCTAGGTAAATTATTGTAGAGGATACCTGGAATTCTATTTCAAGAATTTTAAAATACTCAATGTTACCAGTCCTGAATTCTCCTCCACTCTTGTCATCTTATTACAGCCTTTCAATCATCAACGGTTTGATTACTCCAGCTAGCATCTCATGGTTAGGTTCAGAATGTAATCTTCCATAGTGATGCTTAAGCCATCATTTATCCTGAAAGTAAACCAACTTGCGCACGAGAGTAGTGGAACGATCAAAGTGAATATCAAAAATAAACTATATTTATTAAAATTAAATGCGTCGCATCAACAAAAGTTAATGCGTCGTATTTTCGTTACGTTTCAAAATACAAGATTTTTGATTCAGAAGATGCGCCATATCGATAAAAATTGATGCGTCTTATCTGTTTAATAATTCGAAAACTGTTTTTAATTAAAATAATAAATACGTCGTATCTGTTAAAACAGATTCGCCGTATGGCGTTATCGTTTAGAAAAATTTCTTATTAAAAAAGGAATACGCCGTATCTTGGGGAAAAGATGCGCCGTATCGAATTTATTAAACGCGTTGTATTTTATAAAAATCAAACGCAATACGCCGTATCTATGAAAATAGATGCGCCGTATCGTTTGAATAAGCTCAGTACAACGATAGCAGTATGCAGAAAAACACAAAAATAATAAAAACAAACAAAAACACAAGAAACAAAAATCACACAAAAACAGAAAATATGCAAATAATACAATGATGCAATTTATCTAATATATAACAGGGGTTAGTGGTTAAAATCTAAAAATTAAAAAGAAAAACCTAATTAAAATACTAATCAAATTAACAGATAATAACAATTCACTCCCCGGCAGCGGCGCCAAAAACTTGATGCGCGTGATGTCTCGTTGCGGTTTAGCAGTATTAATGCCTATTCAAGTTTTAAATTTATATTTAGCCGACTTATCAATAACACACATACTTAACGAGCAGTGTACCCGGTCAGTATGAATATAATGGTAAGTAGAGTGTCGATCACTAAGAGTGGAACGTATTATCTAGTTATTCTAATCAGTATTTTAATATCTAAGTTAGCGGTACAACCTAATCTAACGCAAGGGGGTTCAGCCTGAGAGACTGGCACGTTTTGGTTGTAATTAAATAATAAACTAAACTAATGAGCACGAATCAGCGATAAGCACACACGTACACAGATAAATACTTGAGACAATAAGAAGACCTGTCCTGATAATTAAGTAGCTTGTCACTTGTTTTATTGCTAGTTTTATATGAAGTGTATGTAATTAACCCTTTCTCGTTGGCTCTAATCTTATCGGCGAGTAAACCCTTAATGATTACTTATGTCTAAAAGTTATTCCTAAGTGATCAAGTTAGTTATAACCGTGGGAGCAATATGATCTTCCGTAGTCACATACGACAAGCCACTAATAGACACAGAGGTTATCAATGCACTAATAAAAGTCACCAAAGACATCAACATATAAACTTTAATTAATGGGAAAGCAATTTTAAGGGGAGTGCGTGATCTTCCGTAGTCACACGACACAAGCCCATCAATCCTGATGAATTAAAGTGTACTAATACAATAAAACAAAACTACTTAATGAATTAAACACATGCAGGACCTTCTTACAGCTCTTGTATCTTCGTTCGGGTGTGTCTTGTGCTGCCTATTCGTCTGAATTCGTCTCTTGGTTTTTTGTTCGTAAGCTTCGCTCGTCTAGGGATCTCGAAATTCGTCTGGTCTTGGGGTATTTATAGTTTCTGTCAGAGGCATCGATGCGGCGCATAGAATAAGTAGATGCGGTGCATCGACTTAACTTCGCGTGGGGTCCAAGATTATTATATTCAGGAATATTCGTACACCACCTTGAGATGCGGCGTATCTTCATAATTGTATGCGGCGCATGTCTTCTTGTATCTTGGATCGAAACTGGTGAAATCTTGATAGTGATGCGCCGTATGTAAGAAGTATAATGCGGCGCATCTGGAGTAGAACAAGTTGGTTCTTCTTCGTTGACCAAAGTTTCATATGCAACGCATGACAGAATTGCATGCGTGCATTCTTCAAAGTCAGGCAATGGTCTTGAATCTCTTCATTTCAGCAGTCTTTTCCAATCTTGATCATTTTGCTCCATTTTTAGTCCATAATCGCTAAGTTTCACCAAATGCTTGTTTTTAACTGAGAATTACAAAAGTAAACGATTAAGTACCAATTCTCATATATAATATAATAAAACAAGTCAAATAAATAGGATAAATGATGATAATAAAATGTACTTATTTGAGTTCATCAAAGATTAAAGTGACTGATGTGATAGATGTTTGAAAGAATTTTCCACATTGAGAAGAAGAAGCTTAATTTGAAGAAACTTAGTGATTTGGATAGAAATCATAAGTTTAGGGGAGGATTGTTAGGAAATTAAGCTATAGCAGTTAGTACGGTTGAAAAGAAAGTTAGTACTGCTGATGAGTTTTGAAGACATAAGTAGTTCGTACTGTTTGTATGAAAAAGTTAGTACGGTTTATGTTTTTGTGTAAGATAATTATAGAAAAGATATTGTGTATATCTTATACGATTAGGTTGATAGTTATCTTGTAAAGGAATCCTTAGTCTATAAAAGGATTGCCTAGGTTAAAGTTTTGGTACGATTGTTTTATGATTGTTTTGTTAGGATTCAAGGTTGTAAACCCTAGTGATAGGAGATCACTCGTATTATTTATTAATAATATTCAATCGTTGAAGTTAAAGTATATTGTGTTCCTTGTTCATTCATTGTTGATTCGTTAATATAAAACACAAACAAACAAATATTTTAAGTGCTAGCTAGTAAATTCCGCGTGCTAGACTAGACATCATTCAAAGTATACATCTAACACAAGGAGTGTGTGTAGATCCGGTCACTTGAACATTTCATCTCCCATTGCCAATGAAAATTTCCTTACTCTATCAACTCCAACACCACCCCATATCACCATCACTACTCCACCACCCACCATAACTCCAGTGGCTACCACACCACCACCCGCTCCATCTCAACCAACAAGATCACCATCACCTCCTCATTCACCTAAACTCCAACCCATGGAGTTATTTGCTACTCCACCAACCTCACCACACCCATACTTGGAAACTCTTGAAGACCTTGTTAAAGAATCGTTTAGGCCCTTCTAGGATATGTTTTACAAACATCATTGATATGCACAGTGGAATCAACAAACATCAATAATGTTAAACAAGGTTTTATTTATTCAAGCGCGCTTCATTTTATTCAAAACTAAATAATAAACTAACAACTACTTACTAACTAACATGTACACACACACGTTACTATTAGACTCTCATTGAGAGTTCTATGTTTTCTGGATACCTCTTACTGCCGCCCTAACACCCTTTATAAATAGGGTTTACAAGAAAACCTAGCTTTCACAAGAAGCTAACTAATTTATTACATTAAGTCCCTATTGTTTCACGTTTCATCATTTATGCATATGTAGTTTTGTAATCATCAAATCTAATTCCCAACAATCTTCCCTTATTTGATATTACAAAACTATCTTCATGAAACAATCTTCAATGCTTCCTTAAGGTCTTCTTGAACATGTCACCACACACGATAAGCTGCAACAATCTTCTTCCCCTTTTTGTAATCATCTAATAGGGGTCTTCCATGCAACTTGAATCAAAACACTTCCCCTTAAGTGGTGCATGTAGATAGTTAAACATTTAATCAACAAGCTTCCCCTGAAACCAATATGTTTACCATCTCTTGAATCACGAACTCCGTAGGCTTTATGGAATGATTACTGATGAAGAAAACCGAGTATAACGAATTTGATGAAGAAGTTGAATTTCCCAAACTTGCATCTTACATCTTGTACTATCCACGTGACTCCAAACTCATGCTAGAAGTTGGTCGCAACCTCTTGACAAATCCTCAACTATATGAGACACTGAGCAATACAATGTAACTCCTTAAAGTGATAGCAAATGTGAGCATTAAGCACCCTAGTTTGTAGATCACACACCTTTGCTAGATTCATCAAGTCTTTGTCACCGCATTAACACACAAACAAGTTATCTCCAAAGTGTAACATCCACTATGAGATATGATAAGAACACGCACCTGTGAAACTCATCTACAACATCAAATAAGCAATATTCAATTTTCTTCTTCAAATAACCCCCAAAACGAGCCATAAAATAAAGTTATGTTCGAGATCCAAAACTGCTCTAGCAGTACAAACCAGAATGAGAGCAGTATTAACTGCTAAGGTGAGCAGTATTAACATATCTGAGCTAGCAGTACACACAAAAACCAAGCAGAACTAACTGAGTACGGTAGCAGTATTAATAATGAATGAGAGCAGTACTATTTAAGTCTGGTGTAAACCAGACTTAACCATTACCAAGAGCAGTATTAACAATTCACTTCGAAAGCCAGCAACCAGAATTAATCACCACAGCAACCAGAATTAATCCCATACTCTGACAGTAAAAGAGTCAACAACAGCAGCGGAATCCAATCACCAATTAATTCAACAATTTAATTTGAAGAAACTACTGACCAAAAACCTGCTACTGACTTTGACCAATTTAATTATTGCCATTCGCTCCATATGTGCATAAGATGACGATTCAATTCCCACACATATAGGCCATTGACCGAATAATAATACCTTTTAATGAATGTATCAATTTGTACGATTAAACAATATTCGGAAAATTGGGATAGCCACTTGCACAAATCAAATCAGTCCCACATACACTTTCCACCGACCAATTTAATTCAATAGATGCGAAAAATCGAATTAATTGTACGAGGTATAAAGCAATTCGTTAATCCATGCCAAGTTGTACAGATCGATACCAAAGAAAATAACGATTACCTCAAAAATTTTCAAATCTGCTGCTGTACGATAATACATACTCCAAAACTGCTACTGTCGACATAAAACTTTTTCAGATCTGCTTCTCTTCAACACTAAGCCTTGTAGATCCTAGATATCGAGAGCCCCCCGCTTTGATACCACTTTTTGAAGGATCGTTTAGGCTCTTCTATGATATGTTTTACAAACATCATTGATATGCACAGCGGAATCAACAAACATCAATAATGTTAAACAAGGTTTTATTTATTCAAGCACGCTTCATTTTATTCAAAACTAAATAATAAACTAACAACTACTTACTAACTAACGTGTACACACACACGTTACTATTAGACTCTCATTGAGAGTTCTATGTTTTCTGGATACTATTACTGCCGCCCCTAACACCCTTTATAAATAGGGTTTACAAGAAAACCTAGCTTTCACAAGAAGCTAACTAATTTATTACATTAAGTCCCTGTTGTTTCACGTTTCATCATTTATGCATATGTAGTTTTGTAATCATCAAGTCCAATTCCCAACAGACCTTCTACCTAGGTCTACTAATCCACCACCAATGCCTTTTGAGGCTCAAGAACCACTCCTCTTCCATCCCATCTATAGGGACATTCACGGTCCTCTTTACCGTGATCAAGCTCTACCTCCACCACAACCTCAGCCTCAAGTTCTTTCACCAACATCCACCCTACAAGCCATTGACGAGTCAATGTGGATTAACCAACCACAAACTCAAGGCGAGATCAATGAGGAACCTGACGGCCTATACGCCTTCTCCAACATGGTGGATTCCCACCTTAATGAAGCTATGGATTTACAATCCACTTTGCTAGCTTCCATCATGTCTCCCACCTATATTCCACCACCTCCACCATCAAACAACCAACCACCACCACCACCACCAACTAATGAACCAAACCTTCCTCCAAACTTTCCTAGACATGGTTGTTCCATGTGTGAGAGGACCGCCCACGTAACTCAACGAACCAACATTTTGGTTCACGAGTTACAAAATGAAATGCGGTTCATTTTGAACCACATCCTAGAGCGCCTAAATGCTCTTTCACACCCACCACAATAGACGCTAGGATTTTCTCTATTGTTTTTCTTTTATAGGCGTTTTAGGACTCTCCTTTTTATTTCTAGGTTATTTTCCTTTTTATTTCCTTTGTAACATCTTAATTTGTGACTTTGGTCACAAATAATTTTCAATGAAAGGTGTTTGATGTTGTTCATGTGTTGATTGTGATCACTACTTATGCATTATATGGTTGGTTTCAACCATAATACTTGGTTGACTTATTATACTTGGTTGACTTATTTGGTTGACTTATTTGAATGGGTTGAAGTATTATGCTTGGATTGAACCTTTGTATTATAGCTCTCATTCTCATGCATCATATTACTTGGTTGGATCATTTACAACTAACCTTTGTCTTGTAGCATTTTTCATCCTTAGATCATATACGTTGGTACCCTAGCAACGTGGAGTATTGATCAAGGGGGAGTTAATCATGCACTAACTTTTATTTTTGTAGCATCATTCATCATTGAATCATATACTTTGGCACCCTAACAAGGGGGAGTATTGATCAAGGGGGAGCTCATATAGCACTAACCTTTGTTTTTGTAGATTCAAGCATCATAAACTTGGCACTCCAATTAGGGGAGTATTGTCCAAGGGGGAGCTAATAAGCACTCAAAATCCATTTCTCATCATACTTGGCACTCCAAATTAGGGGGAGTAATCACCAAGGGCCATTCACTACATTCCGCTTTGCATTTCCTCTTTTTGTTTCGACAAAAAGGGGGAGATTATATTAAACTCATACATCATACATTTCATACAATTTATTCCATTGCTTAAAAATAAACTTTATGTTTTGTCATCAACAAAAAGGGGGAGATTGTTAATACAAATATCGTCTAAAAACGTTATTTATATTTTACGATCTTTGCTATATTTTGTTAATGACAATTATAAATTTTATCTTTAGCAAAGCATAAATATAAGTTAAGTCTTTTACATATATAGTTATAAGCTTTTAAAAACTCATAACATGCTACATACATGATCACTAGTTTATACATGATACATACATGTTACATACATTTTACATTTTACATATTACATTTTATTTCTTAAAATGGAAATTTGTACAATGACATCATGGCATACATCATATTGAGATCTTTAGATATCTTGAAGATTTTGAGAATATCATGGAAAGATCTTCAAGCAAAGAATTGGATATGGTAATATCTTGGATAGATTTGGAAAGATATTTGGAGATTTGTTGTCAGGGACTAGCGGATCCAAATTGCATAATGGACGGAACCCTCAATTTGGTTCCACCCAATCTGTGGCCTGTTTTATCATTTTGCCTATAAATAGCAGGCCACTCATTCTTGTTTTCTTATCACTTTTAGCATAAACAACATTCATTCATTCTTTCCTTACTAACCCATTACATATTACATTCTTAGTGATCTTTCTTTTGTAGCAAAGAGATCAAAGCATTACAAGCTTCAACATACTGTTGCAAGACTTGTTAGATTAGTAACTGTGTGATTTAGTTGTTTATCACACATCATTGTTGTACCAATCATTCATATACCTCAGTAGAGTCCGGTTAGTATTTTAGTCCTTAAAATACATAGAGTGTCGGGAGTGGTTGTGCCCTTGTAAAAAGAACTCGGTATCTAGCTTTGTACCGGAAAAAGAGTAAGCGACGTGTAAAGGTTTTCTCCGCCTAGAAGGGAGCTTGTTTCTTAGTGAAGAAAAACTCTCGAGTTAGAGGCCCGAGGAGTGAAGTAGGGCAAGGAAGAGAGTCCTTGTAGACCGAACCACTATAAAATCTGTGTTGTTGTTTGATTGTTTCTTTCCCTATTTACTTGTTATATATTGTTTATTGTTTTCATAACTTTGAAAACACGTTAAGTATTCAAAGCAAAAGAATTTTAAAATGGTAAACTATTCAACCTCCCTTCTAGTTTTCCACAAGGCCCTTATTGGGCTCGTCAACCCAAAAAGTCTGATAACCATGTGGGTCGGGTATATTAATGTCAACCGATCCGTAACTCCATATAAATATTAATATTTCCCATAAAAGGTATTTCTCAAATTGTGTGCCCTCAAAACATTAAATAACTCGTACATATTCTATTTTTGTTTCATTAACCATTTTCTTTTTATTCAAAAAAAATATTAAATAACATAATATTTTTTATTTTAACATTTTTCTTTTAACTTCAAAATATTAAGTAAAACATTAATTGTTAGTTAATATTTTCAAGTTTTTATTCATTAATAACATTTCTTGTTTCCCCATTTTGTTATTTAAATTTCCAAATTAAATATATAACGAGTCATTTCACATTTCGAGCCACAATTCCGAGTTTATGTTATACTCGGGTCAAATAGTCAATAATAATTGTCACAAGTATCATATGTATCCAATATCCATTTTTGGCTAGTCAAGACCATGCCGAGACTACCAAGTCTCGGTGGTACTCAACTTGCTCAAATCATCACAATAATAATCATAAGCTCATAATAAAATTCCCATGTCCAACAATATTTAACGGTCAAATTCCTATGGCTCGTTACTAATAATCTCAATCCAAATCCAATACTCAATCTCAACAACAACAACAATATTATCCTCATTATGCTGAGACCTCCCATAGTCTCGGCTTCGAGCCGTGACAAAACCAAGCAAACCAAACGGGCCTTATTGGTCTCGGCTGCCATTCCAACACAACCACAACCTCAAAACCCAACTTCTAATCTAAACTCTAACCCTAAACTTGACCACAACAACAATAAAAATAACAAAGCAAAATTATAACCAAACCATCATAACCATAAGCTCAAAACAACTCTTCACGACTCGACCACGACTCATCAATAAAACTCAACAAAAATGATACCAAACCGTTTTTAGTTATTAAAATGAGTTAACCCACAAGTTTTATTCCCGAATCTAACCAAAACATAAGAAAAATGACTCGTTATACACGAGTCGACTCACACCGAGTCACACACGGGTGTGAAACGGTGTGTCTCACCTTCACAAGCTCGAAGCTACACGGATCTGAATGTTCTTGGTGGTGGTGAGACGTGTACGTGACGGTGGTGGTGTTTACGAGGTGGTGGTGGTGTTTCTTGGCGCGTGTAGTAGCTAGGCGTGACAAGGGAGTCGCAAGGTTGATGTAGGTGGTGGCGGTGTGGCTTTAGGAGTGGCGGTGGTGGTGTTGTTGAGGTGGTCGGAGGTGGAAGAGGGAGGTGGGCGGCTAGAGAGAGACAAAAGGGTGTTATAACCCTAAATCTCTATAATGGGGGTTTTTATATCCCCCTTAAGGGCTAACTTTGCCAACCCTACTAACTACAAGGATCTAAAGTGTAATTATGGATAAGGGTAGGAAGGGTCACTTTGCCATTCTTTTAGTGAAACGATAACGAGGCCAATTTGGGTGTCGAAACATTTTCCTGAGTATTTTTAACTTATGCCGTTAGTTTTGAAACTATTTTTCCAATAAAATCGACTATAAATATGTACATATTCGTTCTGAGATATTAAAGTTAATTAACATTGCGTTATAAACTATCTATTGTGCCAAGCCGCGACGTGCTAAGTTCTAGGCCTGCAGGGAACTCGATACTTCACAAACTCATGATATCAAAATATAATTATCACTTCCAAAACGTAAACTCAAATATAGATAAAAATGCACAATTCCTCAAATGTTCGGTTCAAACTCGACGCGATTATATATATATATATATATATATATATATATATATATATATATATATATATATATATATATATATATATATATCACTTCCAAAACGTAAACTCAAATATAGATAAAAATGCATATATACATATATATATATATATATATATATATATATATATATATATATATATATATATATATATATATATATAGATATATATATATATATATATATATATATATACATATATATATATATATATGTATATATGTATATATATATATATATGTATATATGTATATATATATATATATGTATATATGTATATATATATATATATATATATATATATATATATATATACATATATACATATATATATATATATATACATATATACATATATATATATATATATATATATATATATATATATATATATATATATATATGTATATATATATATACATATATATATATACATATATATATATATATATATACTAGACGAGTACCCGTGCATAGCACCGGAATTCCTAGCGGCAGCGGTTTCTAGTCGAGTACCCGCGCCTAGCGGCAACGGTATCTATTTTTCGACAATAGTTTGGCGGCAAATAATTTCTTTTCAACAAACTGTATTTGTAGCGTTAAGGAATTGTTTACCAAAAATATGTTTTTCCAGACGCAGTGGTCGCATAGCGGTAACTATATATAGTTTTTAACAAAATTTGATATTGTTGTATTTATAGTGTTAGGGAATTCTTATGGAAAAAATAATTAACGATTTGTAGCGGCAAATAAGTAATGATTTGTGATATTGTGGTGAGTGTTTTGTGTAGCGTTCAAAATAGAACGTGAACCGATCAGAATGTAATTGCAAACTGATGTACTACACGATTTGTGATATTGTGGTGAGTGTTTTGTGAGTGGAAGTTATTCCCGTCAACACAAAAATGGGATCAGATGCTTTGTGTTGGGAATTATATTTTGAGTTGATATTGACAAAACATGAAAGATTAAGATACTGCCAGAAGACTGCTGAAATACACTAACAGTACCTTCTAGGAGAGAAGGTACTGCTAGCACAACAAGGTACTGCCAGTACAAAAAGGTAGTGCCAGTACAAAAAGGTACTGCCAGTACAAATAGAAGGTACGGCCAGTACAAATAGAAGGTACGGGTAGAACAAATGGTACTGCTAGCACAATCAGTACTGCTTACATGGCCAGATATTTAGTCGACTTTGTATATAATATTTCTCTGTATATCTTAAGTAGTACTACACATATCCCTAGATGAGGTCTAACCGCCTCGAGCTTAAACGATCTCGTAACTTATTTTAGTAGATCACATCTACTAAAATAAATTTTCACACTTTGCCTACCCCATGTGTATTGCCCCTGTTCGCAGAAGTGACTCTATTCCATGTTTCCTGATTATGGGGGTGTGACTCAACATCCTTCCCGTGACTCTCAGTCATACATGCCTGATATTTCTCCTATGATAGAAATCATTCCATAAGTTAATAATTTAGTAATACAACAATTGATAATAATAAAAGTTAATGAAAATAATCTAATCATTAATATGGGTTTTAGTTAGGTACTGCTAGTCAACTGAAGTAACATATGAAAACAAAGGTACTGTTTTCACAACCCAACCTCAAATAACTCAACATGTCCCATTTTCTTATATTAAAACACATCGCACCATCACCTCTTTTGTTTTGCTTTTAAAATCGACACCGTGTCCACACCGTGTGAAACCAAAATTGTATAATCAACTGAAGTAACATATGAAAACAAAGGTACTGCTAGTACAACACAAAGGTACTGCTAGTACAACACAAAATTACTGCTAGTAAACTGCATAGCACCGGAATTCTTAGCGGCAACGGTTTCTAGTCGAGTACCCGTGCCTAGCGGCAACGGTATCTATTTTTCGACATGAGTGGAAGAAAAATATATCCATTAGGATACGACAAAGATATGAAACAGAGTTAGTACACATTCCAATTTAAAATTAAAAAAAAAAAAAAAAAAAAAAAAAAAAAAAAAAAAAAAAAAAAAAAGTTAGTACACATTCCATTTGTTCGATGAAATTCCCATTGAGACTTTTAAATTCGTACAAGAAAGTGTTTGTTTTGTAATCATCAAATAGGGGAAGATTGTAAGGAATTAAATATTCTATAGATTTGATGATCAGAAACAAGAAGAATGAAACATATAGAATACTGAAATGACAAGCAAAATACGCTAGAGTAAGCTATTGCTAGTGTTACTTATGGTACTGCCAGTTCAAGAAAGGTACTGCTAGTGTGTTTTATTGTACGGTTAGTACAAGCAAGGTACTGCCAGTGCAAACTGGAAGGTACTGCTAGTGCAAAATGGTACTGCTAGTTCAGAGTTCAGAGCAAGGTACTGCTAGTTCATAACAAAGGTACCGCTAGTGCAATCAAGGTACTGCTAGTACAAATGAAGCTGCTGCTGATCAGTGAGTCATACTACTGCTAAGAGGATAAGAACGAAGAACCCATAGCAGTACTAACAACCCTATCGTGCACTTTTAAATCATTTTCTTCTTTTTTGTGACTGATGATGATAGGCACCACCAAAGCCAGTGATATGGTGTTGAATGGTGACAAACACGTTCGCCCGTTACGTGCATTCCCATTAAATTCGAGTTAGCCGTAAAACATTTGCAAAAAGGTTTTCGAGACCATATGTTTAAATCGTACCCAAGATAAGTTCATGTCATTTAATTATTCTCTTTGAGTCCCCACTGTTCTAGTTAATTACTCCCTCCGTCCCAATTTTATTGTCCCTTTTTCCTTTTTCGGACGTCCCAAAATTATTGTCCCATACCAAAAATAGAAAGTGAATAGGTAGTGGAGTTTGGTAAAGTTTACTATATTACCCTTGGTTGAAATTAATATTACAAACTTTAAAGAAGTGTTAATTAATTGGTTAAGGGTAAACTTGTCATTTGGCAAAAAAGTAAGAGAGAGAAAGTAATGATAGTGACATTTTTCTAAAAGAATGTGTTTTTTGTCGGGGGACAATAATTTTGGGACGGAGGGAGTATTTTATATGATAAAGCTAGCATGATTCCTGGAGATTTTGGATCTAACTTCTGACATAATAATAATAGGGGCAATTGCATATATATCCACTGAAACTTGCATATTTGCATATATACCCAAAACATGCTTAACTTGCATTGTAAATCATGCATTAAAAACTTGTATTTTGGGGAAATATGCAAGTTTTTGAGTTTTAGTGGGTATATATGCAATTCTCCCAGCAATTGCATATATACCCACTGAAACTTGCATATTTGCATATATACCCAAAACATGCTTAACTTGCATTATAAGAAACGAGTTGCAAGTGTGAAATCTCACTTTTGATGGGTGGTTGATTATAAAATTTTCATGGTTGCTTTCAGTTCTTTTTAAAATCACCAAATGGGACTACCTCTTTATATAAAACAATTATTGTAATATGTGTTTTCAATGTAAGTTTAACAGCCATATTGTAATCTATAAGCTTATAACA
Organism: Artemisia tridentata subsp. tridentata; assembly: GCA_021014915.2. NCBI lineage: Eukaryota > Viridiplantae > Streptophyta > Magnoliopsida > Asterales > Asteraceae > Artemisia > Artemisia tridentata. Next base: position 118,044,395 of record CP139503.1, read on the forward strand.
AAATTTACTTTATATAAACCAAAAAAGTGTATCAGGTTTTTAACTAAGTTTACATTATAAACTTATAACAAAATTTACAAAATATGATATAGCTTTAAAGCACTTGTTAAATGGGAAGAAAAGCATACCACTTTATCATATTTATCTATGCATTCTAATAATCAATGTTAAATGAGTTATCCTTTTTAAGAATTCGAGGTTTTAACATTTTGTTGTTACCAATAATATTCGTTCCTAGTTTCGATAATTCAAAATTTGAAGAATCCTGTATGAGACTAACAAATTTTGCACAAGATTCCTCACAACACCATTGAAGTTTGCAAAGGTATGTCATACATTAATCATAGTCATCAACGATTTTTTTTACATCAGTAAAACTTTGATCTTTTGTTTCAAAATTTGCTTTTGTACTTTTGTCTCAATAACCATGGATTTTAGAAGTGTCCCATCACATCTATTGTTGTTTTTAAAATTCAAAATGGCGCCCAAACATAGTGTCCCATTACTTTCTACTTGGAACCCAATCATAGTGTCCCATCACTTCTTACTTTTTATAGGAGGATGTGTAGAAGAATTAATATAGTAATTTTTTTTCTTATTTCCCGGTTTGCAATGCAAAGTTTGTCCTGTCCATTCAAATGTTTTACCACTTTTTTACTTTTTGGGATTTCCTATAAAAAAATTATACTTTTTGGGTATAAGTTATGCACCAAGATATTGCAATTTTAAATTTTGAACTTTCACTGTTACTATTTTTTTATTTTATTTTATTTTATTTTAAATCTGAAAAGGAACTAAAGTGAAAAAAGTGAGGATTGCAATCTCATGCTTGATATGATTTTGTTCCCGGGACAAATAAAGTTGCTGTCTTGCTTTTACTTCTTTGACTACAATTTCACTCAAAGCAATAAAGAAAATGTACTACTCCATCTTTGTTCTAAAATTAATATGGTATAGTAAAAGTTTAAATCAATACAAGATTAAGTGTAGATATTTCAAATCGATCATTCACACAATCATATTCCGACACAATCATATTCCGGCGGTAGAAGCAGTCACACAAGGATATTCCGGCGGTAGCATCGGCTATTTCCGGCGACCACGGTGGTGGCTGTAAAAAAAAATAAAAAAGTTACAAAACTTTCGATCAACATATAAAATCGATTGAATACCATGAGTATTGCAGTTTTCATGCCAACTTTACACATTTTGTTCTTTGTTTTCTAAACTACCAAAATTTTGAAATTGCTAAAATTTAAAGATTCTCTTTTGAAACACTTTCTTAATTACAGCTATAAAACTAATTTTCAGCTAAGCTAAGATGTATCCAAAAAAAAAAATTTGAAGTCAAGGAAAAATGGGACCAAACCCCACTATGGCTAGAAAATTTAAAGATTCTCTTTAGAAACACTTTCTTAATTACCATTACTGCCAAGCAAAACAAAAGAGCAAAATATAACCGACAATGAATTTATTATCGGTATAAACCATATATCAGAACTCAACAATATTTGCTTTTTGCATATGTGAAACACAAGCGCATTTTGATGCATATAAACTATCTCCACTGAATGTTCAAATGTTGTAAACATAACCATCGAGACTGCCACAACCACAATTTCAGAACACGTTAGATATGAATAAAATCAAGCCAAAAAAGAGTAAAACAAACTCTATAATTTAATTCACATCCACATGCTAGGAAGGCAACGGAATATTACATGGAAGATTACGCCCCCAAAGTGGAAGGAGTCCTTTGTAAAAGCTGCAATTGTTTATTAAAAAGAATGTTGTTAATTGAAATTACACTTCTAGAAGTTACAAACAACAGATGAGGTGCAAATAATTCACTTTTTATTAGTAAGTTGCAAGCAATATATACCCAGAAATTCCTTCCCGTGCATATAGTTTTGGAAAACCATCAGACAAGCCCTTTGCGAAATTGGGCTGTGTTTGGACACGAACTTTCACAGCTTCAAATGGACAAAGAGCAATATCAGCAAATACATGAGCAGATGCACTGCTGAGAAAAAAACACGTCACTCTGTCTTTCACCCGCAAGCAAAAAAATATTTCTAAGACCATAATACATAAATCTAAACCCATGAAGACAGTTTGACTAATCACTAATAAAAAAATTAGTCAAAAACATATACGTCCGGCAACAATTAAAAAACAAACCTCAAAATATGATTCCGGCCACAACATCAGCTACGACAGAGGCAGCGGCGGAAATACAGGCGGCGGCAACAGTAGATTCCGGCAAAAATAAATAATCTAAAAAAACACTTTTGTAAAAAATGTTATTAAACTTAGATCTGAAAATTAAAATAGATATATCTACATTAACGAAAAAATTAACGAAAAATATTAACGAAAAAATACTAAAACGAAAATACGGAAAATATTAACGAAAAATACCTCAAATATTTTCCGGTGGCTGTAACTTTTTCCGGCGACCAAAATATATACAAAAAACGTTAGATATATAAAAGAAACAATAGATCTACAAACAAAATATATAGATTTTCCGGCTGAGAACTATTACCTCAAATTTTAACGAAAAATTACCTTATATATTTTCCGGTGGCGGTAGAAAAGTTTCCAGCGCAGCCGATTTTTCCGGCGATGTATAGGCGACAGAGGCTACTATAACAAAAAAAAAGTACCAAAAATTTTTAAAAACATTGAAAATTAAAAAAAAAAAAAAGAAAACTACCTCAAAGTGGTCGTGGGTCTTGGTGACTCATCACGATGGTTCTGTGGTCGTGTGTTCCTTGGTGGTCACGTCCGGTGGGGGAGATGCTTCTGTGGTGGTGTGTTTTTTAGAGAGAGTTTGTGTTGTGTGTGTGTGTGTGTTTTTTTTTTTTTGAGAGAGTTTGTGTTGTGTGTGTGTGTTTGTGTTGTGTGTGTTTTTTTTGTTGGTTTATATACGCCGGAATCAAGTTAAGAGGGCAAAATGGGTATTAAGGGAAAATTCAGCACCTTGACTATTTGACCGTCTTTGTATTAAGGAAAAATTCAGACATTTGACTTGTTGACCATACATGTTTGTTTATAGAGAGGGTGGGTTTTAGGCTAGGGGCAAATTGGGTATTAAGGGAAAATTCAACACCTTGACTATTTGACCGTTTTTGTATTATATATAGTTAAGATATATATGTATATATCTATATGTATATGTATATATCTATACATATATATATATATATATATATATATATATATATATATATATATATATATATATATATATATATATATATATATATATATATATATATAAAAATAATCTCAAAAATTACCAGTTGTCACAGCCTCGCAGCCTCAGGAGAAACCTGTCCCGGGTTTCAATTAAGATTACTTTTGGGGACGAAAAGAGATGAGGATACTTCCGCATTATCTCGTCTTCATGTTCCCACATGAATTCAGGACCATGGCGGGAATTCTAGCGAACCTTAACAATTGGGATACGGTTGTGCTTAAGTCGCTTAACTTCGCGGTCCATGACCTCAAAAGGTTCCTCGGTAAAGTTCAAACTCCCGTCGATTCTGATCTCTCTCAAAAGGATAATCGGAGTCTCATCAGAAAGGCACTTCTTCAGGTTACTCACATGAAAGACGTTGTGCACACTGCTCAATTCGGGTAGTAACTCTAGTCGGTAGGCTACCGGTCCAATCCTATCCAGAATTTGGAACGGTCCTATATAATGAGGGTTGAGCTTCCCACGCTTGCCGAAACGTATCACCCCTTTCCATGGTGAGACTTTCAGCATAACCCTATCTCTAACCTGGAACTCGAGAGGTTTACGTCTCTGGTCGGCATAGCTCTTTTGTCGGTCACGTGCTGCTTAGAGACGTTTACGAATCTGGGCTATCTTCTCGGTTGTTTCGTAGACGAGCTCGGGACCAGTGAGTTGGATGTCACCCACTTCGGTCCAGCAGATAGGAGATCGGCATTTTCGGCCATACAACGCCTCAAATGGTGCAGCCTTAATGCTGGTGTAGTAGCTATTGTTGTAGGAAAACTCGGCTAGGGGCAAGTGCCAGCCTTTTCCGAAATCTATGATGCAAGCTCGAAGCATGTCCTCCAATGTTTTGATAGTTCTTTCACTCTGGCCGTCTGTTTGGGGATGGTAGGCAGTACTCATGTCGAGTTTGGTCCCCATTGCCGTCTGGAGTGAATTCCAAAAATGCGACGTAAAACGGCTGTCTCGATCAGAGATGATGGATATCGGTACGCCATGACGAGAAACGATCTCCTTCAGATATAGACGGGCTAACTTGTCCACGCTGTCGTTTTCGCTGATAGCCAGGAAGTGAGCAGACTTAGTGAGTCGGTCCACGATTACCCAAATCGTATCGCAACCACTAGCGGTCTTTGGCAATTTCGTGACGAAGTCCATGGTGATCCGTTCCCATTTCTAAACCGGAAGTTCAGGCTGTATTAACAATCCTGACGGTTTCTAGTGTTCGGCCTTCACTCGGGAACAGGTTAAGCATTTACTGACGTATAGGGCGATGTCGGCTTTCATGTTGGGCCACCAGTACAGTTTCTTTAGGCCCTGATACATCTTATCAGACCCGGGATGTATGGAGTACTTCGACTTATGCGACTCATGCATAATCAACTCGCGAATCCCTCCGTGGAGTGGTATCCAGCTTCTGTCTCTGAAGCATAATGTTTCGTTGGAACGCTTCACAAAGCCATTTTTGTTCTCTACCATACCATAAAGGTTTTCAGCGGGTCGGTTTTCCTCTCTCAACGCCTCGACTTGAGCTTCTAGGATCCGTGATGGTAGCGGTGAGCTGATGGTCATTCCTAACGATCTGACCCATAAAGTAGGTATCCTCTCCTTTCGACTAAGAGCGTCTGCAACAATGTTCGCCTTACCAGGATGGTAGTGAATCTCGCAATCATAATCACTAAGTAGCTCCAACCAACGACGTTGTCTCATATTCAGTTCCTTCTGATCTAGGATGTGTTGCAAGCTCTTATGGTTGGTGTATATGATACACTTTGTACCATACAGGTAATGCCTCCAAATTCTAAGGGCGAATACGACTGCTCCTAGTTCCAGATCGTGAGTGGTGTAGTTTTTCTCATGAGTCTTAAGCTGGCGTGAAGCATACGATATCACTTTCTCCCTTTGCATTAAGACGGCTCCTAGACCTTTGTGCGAAGCGTCGCAATAAATGACAAAGTCTTCGCTTCCCCTAGGTAAGGCTAGGATGGGTGCACTGCACAACTTCTCCTTCAGTAGTTGGAACGCTTCTTCCTCTTCTTCACCCCATTCATACTTCACATTCTTTTGCGTCAATCTGGTCAGCGGTTTAGCTATCTTAGAGAATCCCTCGATGAATCTCCGGTAATAGCCAGCTAAACCCAGAAATTGATGAACCTCAGTTGAGGTTATAGGTGTGGCCCATTCCTTAATAGACTCGATCTTTCTGGGATCCATGATAATCCCCTAGCTGTCAATCACGTGGCCCAGAAATTGTATAGTTGGAATCCAAAATTCACACTTAGAGAATTTTGCGTACAATTGCTCCATCTTCAGCAAAGTCAAGATGAGTTTCAAATGCTCCCCATGCTCCTCCTTACTCCTTGAGTAGATTAGGATATCGTCTATGAAGACTATCACAAACTTATCCAGATAATGGTTTGCACACCCGATTCATGAGGTCCATAAATACGGCTGGTGCGTTGGTAAAACCAAATGGCATCACTTGAAACTCATAATGGCCATAACGGGTTTTGAACGTGGTCTTTGGGATATCCTCCTCCCTAACCCTGAGTTGATGATACCCGGATCGTAAATCGATTTTTGAGTAAACGCTCGATCCTTGGAGCTGATCAAATAAATCGTCGATCCTGGGGAGTGGGTATCGATTTTTCACTGTCAACTTGTTCAGTTCCCGATAGTCAATACACATGCGGAAAGATCCGTCCTTCTTCTTCACGAATAGTACCGGGGCTCCCCATGGCGAGGAATTTGGTCGAATAAATCCTTTCTCCGACAATTCTGCAAGTTGCTTCGACAACTCATCTAGCTCGGTAGGGGCGAGTCGATATGGTACTCGTGCTACGGGGGCAGCGCCGGGCATCAAATCGATTTGGAATTTGACTTGTCTAACCGGTAGGATCCCAGGAAAATCGTCTGGAAATACCTCCAGAAAGTCTCTGATAATGGGCACATTTTCCAAACACTTCTCTCCCTTTTTCTCCTCTCTCTTCTCGGAGATTTGAGCTAGGAATAGGTGGCATCCTTTCTCGATACACTTCTGGGCTTTAGTGCAAGAGATAATGTTCAATCGGGAAGGTTTTCCACGATCGTCCCTATCTCCCTGTATCGTTAGGATCTCATCTCCATAGGGTACACGAACAATCTTCTCATCACAGATGATCATGGCGCGGTATGTGGATAGCCAATCCATTCTGATAATGACGTCAAAACTACCTAAGGTAACCGGTAATAGGTTGATGTTGAATGGGTGGTTGAGCAAGTTGAGTGTACAACCGCGGACTATGGTATTTATCCTTTCAAGGTTACCGTTTGCTAACTCTACATCATAGACGGTATCTAGGGCGGTCGGGGCGATTTCAAGTAAGGGCATAAACGCAGTGGATACAAAACTCCTATCGGCACCAGTATCAAATAATATAGAAGCATAGCGGTTATTGAGAAGAAACGTACCCGTGACGACGCCCAGGTCCTCCTTGATCTCCTTCCCAATAACGTACACCCTTCGTTGGGCTGCTTCCATATTTCCTTGCTGATTTCCAGTGCCTTGGTTAACCGAGTTCCCTCCAGCTCCTCGATTTCCCTAGTTCCGCCCATTTCCTCCGGGTCCACTGTTTCCTTGAATTCCCCCGTTCCTTGGGTGTCCTCCATTCTCTTGGTTTCCTCGGTTCCACGACTCTCGACACTCATTCCTGTAGTGTCCCTTCTTCCCACATCCATAGTTGGTTACATTAGTCTTCCAATCCGTTCCCGAGGTTGTCTGAACCATAGCGAGGGGTTGGCATCTACAGTCTCTGCTATATGTCCTACCTTAGAACACTTGTGACATACCACAGTGCACTGTCCATGGTGGTGTCGCTTACAACGGGGGCATTTTGGCGTGTTCCCATTTCCACCCTTCTTCTCCCCATCTCCATTAGCATAGACCTTGGCGACCTCTTGTCGCTTGTTCTGGTCGTTACCTCCCTTAGGGTTATCTTCCCTCTTCCTCTTGTCGTTCCTTCCCTTCTCCGCATTCTCAAGAACTAGTGAGTCCATTGGACGTTGGGTTATCGTGATGGCTCCATGGAGATTTGGTAGGTTTGCAGCAATCACGTCATTCCTAGTAGCCCGCGATAAACCATCAATGTATCGCTTAATCTTAAGTGCCTCAGTGCGAACCATCTCTGGGCATAGTAACAACAATTGTTGAAAGCGACGGTTGTACGTTGTCATGTCGGTACCTTTCACTTTATGGTTCCAAAACTCGATCTCCAACTTCTTAACTTCAGTTCGGGGGCAGTAGGTCTTGATCAACAACGCCTTAAACTGCTCCCAACTCGAAGCATAGGCTATCTCACTCCCAACTGACTGAAGATAGTTGTTCCACCAAGTCAACGCTTCATCCTTCAGGGTGAAGGTGGCATACTTCACTTTGGCATCCTCCGCACAGTTGCTAACGGTAAACACAGACTCTGTCTTCTCCATCCACCTCATCAGAACGACAACACCTTCGGTTCCGCCAAACTCTGTTGGCCCACAGCTCCAAAATTCCTTGTACGTGCAACTACGGGTTCGGTTGGATGGTGGAGTTCCAGCAGAGGTGTTTGAGTGGTTCAATTCAGCTAACAGTTCTGCAACGCGCTGGGTTACGAGCTGATCGATTAGGGTTTAATCTACGGGAGTAGCGTTAGGAGGTGTGCGGCCATTGACACCTTCCTGGTGGACGTTCTGGTCTTCCTCGGTACGAGCATTGGTGTTTTGGTTGTCGATGTTTCAGGTGGGACGTCGGCCACGACGACCGGGGTTGACAACAGTAGGCCTTGTCCGGGTAGTCCTAGCTGGGTTTCACCTCGGTGCCATCGATCTAAATCACAATACGCAAGAGTAATAAGAATCCATATGACAAACATATCACGCACGAATGGAACACAACTGAATACTCAATGAAAGTCAACTATAAACCAAGAGTTTATACATAACGAAACATAAAGGTTTCCATTCATATCATCATCAATACTAGTACATGATTTGAAGGTACAACAAAATGAAGAGATACTGACAACAACGGCAAAAGTAAACGATAACTAGCATCACTAACTGAGAACTCCTCAGTTTAGGGATGGTACAAAGTCGGATCCTAAACACTACTAGCTACGGTCTCTACGGATCTCCCTCAATGCAGTCCCCATATCCCCCATCTGTCTCCATATCGAGGAAATCTCAATGCGATCAGCCTCGCGATCTCTCCTGAGCTCAGAAATCTCAGTCTGCAGCTCAGTGACTCGGCGCCAGAGAGCGCGGTCGACATCGCGAGCGGTCAAGAAAGCTCTATGTAAATTCCCCATCGTGTCATGCCAATCCGACATCTCACGTCTCAAGGACGTAGTCCTACCTGCACATATCCCTATGTCCCGCTCAATCTCCCAAGATCTCCCAGCTGACACACCCACTAACCAATCCGCTAAATGGCTGATCCTACTACCCTGGGCGATGATCCGCTCCCAAATCTGACCTATCTCTCCATAGTCGGCGGCCTCTGAGGTGATCTCTGACGGTGAATCTGGGGCCAGTGGGAACTAAGGCTCTTGGGAGCGAGGTGGTGAAACCAGCTTGAACGACTGTGCCGGAGAAGCAAGCTCATTGAACTACTCCAGCGAGTCAGGCTCTGGTGAGACAATCTCCTCTGGGATAATCTGCTCCTCTTCCTGAGGTTCCTCCTCAAGGTCATAATCCTCATCCTCCTCCTCAGGGGATAAGTCTCTGAATCGACGTCTCTGCGGTGCTGGCGAATCACGTAACGACGGTGATGACGGGGTAGGTGAACGGGGTCGCCTACGTGACGATGATGCGAGTGGTGATGACAAAAGAGAGTGAGCTGAAAAGTGCATAGGTGGCGATAGTGACCTCACTGATATACGTGCTGTAAGCCTAGGGGTACGGGCTCGGGCTAAAACCTGGTGAAGGGTAAGCTGTCGCAAAGGACTGGAGTGATCAACTGATGATGACGATGGTTGAGTAACAGGTGGAGTCGATGACACAGGTGGTACTGATGATGAAGCAATGGCTGAATGGCGGACAATCATGTAAGGATCGTCCTGAGCAGGGATCATCCGAGGTCGTGCTGGGTGGGATCCAGTCACGAGGATGTCCTCAAGTATGTCGAACGAAGGCATGGTCTGGGACAACGGTATAGGGCAGGTATAAGTGTTCAAAATAATTGAACTACGCAACATGTCACAACTCGTAATTTCAGGTCTTTTTCAAGCTTCAAATTTTACTATTCATCTCGGGAAATTACTATTCATGGGTTACTATTCACTATTACTATTCATTTTCACTATTCATTTCAAAAATTTTTATTTCATATTCTCGTAAGTTAAACTCTTTTAATGATAATCCGAGAGTTTGACACTCGTCGGATCATTTCTGCAAAAATCACGAAGCCGTGTCTGAGATTTACGTTTAGGTTTAAACGTCATTCCAACATCCCGATATGTCCATAAAACACTATAAACAATAGAAATATGATTTTCTCTCATCTTACGACAATTCTAAAAGTTTTGGAATTTTTCGTTTTCCAGTTCAGCGTTTTACGCGAATTACGCGTTTTAGACCCGCGTTTCCAGCTTTATCAGGGTTTGAGCAACCCGATTGAACTTATCACTCATTTTATATTTTATTATGGAGTATATTGACAAGTTTAGTCATTCTTTCAAATTTCGTATTTTTACGATTCCCGGATTTACGTTTCGTGGCTTAACAATTTGCGGTTAGCAATTAACGGAACCAGAACCGACTCCGTGAGCTAGATATTACCAAGCTTCCTACACACATTTCACACCATGTGCAGCCCCCATCCCATGTTACTTCAACTTGATCCTTTAATTACAATTATGCCATTCAAGGTTAGATATTTTGCAAGAAAACCAACTAAAACAATCACTAGTTCATTTTTCAAGATCAAAAACTCATTTCTCTCTTTTCTCCTTGGAGACTCACGACCAAGAAACACCATGGATCAAGATCCATTATTTTTCCAAGATCATGTGTTAATCAAGTCCCATTCATACTCCTTGTTAGGATTTTGAAATATAAATCCCTAGGTTTCATACATAATCATCTCCAAAATTCATCAAATCTTCAAGTAAGCTTCAAGAACATCTTTCTAATCTTTTCATACTTTCAATCTATTGTTTTTCATGTTATATTGATGATTGATCATGCAAAATACAAGTTATCTATACCACTTTGTTCATTTTCATAATAAACCCTAGATCTGTAAGTTTATTAACATCCTTATGAGATCCTTGGTAGATTAGTAAGGTTAATTATGTTTAGGACCCCATGACACCCTAAGAGGGTGTATGGTAGGATTTGAGTTGATTTGAAGTTGTTTGGTTGGTTTTTAGACAAGTCAGTAACTAGGAAAACCAAGTTTTGACACTTATAGAAAGTTGCTGTCCATTTTTGTAAAACGTGGAAAGATCAGGGATTCCTGGGAAATTTTAGACCTAAGATTCAGAAAATACTTTCCGATACGGAACTATGGCCGAAAACGGGGATAAAAACGAGTTAATAATGAAGGAGATACGCTAAAAACAAGTTTAACTACGAAAACTATATTTTCCGGAAATGCTTGCTGATGAACAGTACTCACGGGCAAATTTGAGCATAAAACTTGATCTAGCCGTCCTAAATTGTCAAAAACATGTTAGTATGTTGTCCCACGATTCCGGGGATATAAAGAACATAGAAAACGAGCTTATAACGAAAAAGATACAAGTGTTTAAAATCCGGCGAAAAATATATAATTCCATCAGCTTTTACTAATATAAACTTGCCGCAAAACTGTCTTTGCGAGACACCATTTTCACGACTGTTTTTATCCAAGATTGGTATGGTTTGAGTCCGAGCCGTCTTCAAATGAAATCAAGATCTCCCAGCAAGCTTTTTAAATCAATTGGCCGTTCGTCGAATAGACTTATAACGAATAAACTACGACCTCATCTTTTTACCCAAAAATCCTTTCAAAGTTATCATTTTGACAGCTTTTGCTATAATAGAATTTTCTAAGTGTTGAACATTATATTTTCAAGTAACGATATTGAGAGCCGATTTTCTCATTGATCGAGGCGCGTATAACCAAAACTCAAATGAGACGGCTGTGAGATCATGTTACAAGGTTTTCAAAAACGTCAAGTTCTATTTCTAACTCTTAACGTACAATATTTCACGACTAGTTTTACGAGGCCATTGGGGCATATTTCACAAAGTATGAAAAGTGGTATTTTGCGAGAAAAACATTATCTTTGACCATAAAACACCAAACGAGGATCATAGAGTATCATTTCAACATATTTACACGAAAAGTAGTTTATGACTTGCCGAGACGTCAAAAATGTATTTTCGACGATAAACATTATTTTCCAAAATCATCGAGTGGTATCGATAACATACGTATTTGCATGTGTAGCATCATTTCATTGCTTACAATAGATCATATCACTCATGTTAGGTCGCGGTTAGAGACCAAGCCTCATTTCAGCATATTCATATCTGTCTTTGTTGATACCGCATCAGGTGAGTTTCATAGCCCCTCCTTTTACTTGTTTTGTAACGGTTTTGGGGGAGAATACATGCTCGTTTTACAATTAAACTCCATGCACGTTTTACAATTAAACTCCATGCTTGTTTTACAATTAAACTCCATGCTTGTTTTACATTTAAACTTTATGCTTGTTTTACATTTAAACACACTGTTCATTATACAATAAAACACCATGTTTGTTTTACTTGAAATGTGACTGGTCTTTTTATTCCTAATTGATTATATGACGACATTGTCAGATGTATTTATATGACGACATTGTCATGGCGACATTGCCAGAATTGTTATTATGACGTCATTGTCAGAATTTATCTTATGACGACATTGTCATGGCTATATTATCACACTTACATATTTTTCATTAAGACATTGTCACACTTAACATTACATTTTGTGGTTCATAAATCATTTGACGTTCACTTATACCAAATCATATTTGGCAATGGGTTGTAAACACACAGGTTGCAAGTCCTGCTATGGACAGGACTTGGAACTGGGTGGATTTACAATGCCTTTGCTGGGAAAATCTTCATTCAAAGGCATTCATTTTACAATAAACTCTATGAACTCACCAACCTTGTGTTGACACTTGTTAGCATGTATTTTCAGGTATAAAGCAATAGCAAGCTACTGGAGGCTCTTGGCAGGGCATGGCATGGTCATAGAAGACTCTGACAAACATTTGGGACCGTTTTACCTATTTTAAAGGGCCTATTTCCGCACTACTTTTAACAATGTAAATTCAACATTTTTGTTAAACAAGGTTGTTCTAAATAATTGAAATGAAAACCGTTCTTTGCACTTGTGTTGTGATACCAATTGAGTTGCACCCCAGCGTTGTGAAAGCTTCCGCTGAACCCGATTTTGGGGTGTGACACAACATAACGACTACATCGAAACTTATCCCAAAATCTCAAAATATCAAATACCAAAATCTATACTCATAGTAATAAATACCACGCATAATACTAAACGCATAACTCAAACAAACATCATACCAATAATATCACATTACTACTAGAGGCTTCAGCTTGGCAGGCGCGCGTCGGTCATAGGACCAGTCTTTTGAAAAATGGTTATAGTCTAGGTTTTTGATGGATACCCAGATCTCTATATGGCTCTGATACCAATCTGTAACACCCCCAAAATTTGGTACAGCGGAAGACTTATCAAAATTTTGAGGTGCTACTTGGATTGGCACACAACACAGTTATAAGAACGGAATAGCATCATCCAAATTAAATAAAACATTTAAGTCGTAATTTAAGGTTTACATTTATTCCCAAAAGTACGTAGTAAGCCCAAATAAACAAAAAGATAGGTCCCATATATTTTATCAGAGTCTGACTGATCCGTTAACCGCATCACTTGCCAAGCTTCCCATCCAAACAAGCATCATTAAGGACATTACTCAGTACCTAAGAAAACATGCTAAAAATTCAGCTAACGTTGGTGAGTTCATAGGTTTAGACTCAAAACAATACATAGAAGTGGACCGAAATGCTCATAAGTTTGCTATACTAGACTAAGGCATCAACTATCATCTCAAACTCATATCAATATCCGGCATCAATTCCTATAGGTGCACACTATAGTACTATCCTACACTTGCAGCGTATTATTATATCCCTACACGATTTGCAGTTGTGATATAATAATCCTACACATTGCAGCATATATAATCTATCCTTAGCTAGCCAACATAACAAACAATATTAAGCATTTAAAAATGACACATGTCCAAACAAAACAATTTGCATGTTCTCTCACCCCAAATTTAATAGAAACTTTATTAAAGTAAAAGTGAGGCTATGAAACTCACCTCAATAAGTCAAACGATAAATAACACAATAGAAGAAGATACGACGACAACTAGAACGTCACAGCACTGCAGAGCCAGCACAATCTAATATAATAAATTTGTCTTAACATCTAATCCGAAGTGTATAAATCTCTAAAAGTTAACTATTCCCAAGTATATCCCATTTTTTATTCCAAAATCTCGTTATTAAATCCATTTACTAGTGTTAGGTATCATTGTGTGTGCAGTTGTGACACAACATTGTCTCAAGTGAACTCACGCCAAACAAAAGACCAAAACATAAACGACACACAAATACAAGGTCAAGGTCAAGTGATTAAATTTAAAGTTCAATAAGTTATCCGGACGAATTGTCGGGTCCTTATCGAATTCGTCAACTCGATAAGTCTAACAATTCCTTCGTCTCACTTATTACTCCATAACTATATCACAATAATCAATGAGTCATAAGGATAACTCGTGCATTAATAAATTTCTTCCGTCATACTTATCGGGCCCTTATTGGGCTCGTCAACCCAGTAAGTCCGATAACCATGTGGGTCGGGTATATTAATGTCAACCGATCCGTAACTCCATATAAACATTAATATTTCCCATAAATGGTATTTCTCAAATTGCGTGCCCTCAAAACATTAAATAACTCGTACATATTCTATTTTTGTTTCGTTAACCATTTTCTTTTTATTCATATATTAAATAACATAATATTTGTTATTTTAACATTTTTCTTTTAACTTCAAAATATTAAGTAACACATTAATTGTTAGTTAATATTTTCAAGTTATTATTCATTAATAACATTTCTCGTTTCCCCCTTTTGTTATTTAAATTTCCAAATTAAATATATAACGAGTCATTTCACATTTCGAGCCACAATTCCGAGTTTATGTTATACTCGGGTCAAATAGTCAATAATAATCGCCACAAGTATCATATGTATCCAATATCCACTTTTGGCTTGTCAAGACCATGCCGAGACTACCAAGTCTCGATGGTACTCGACTTGCTCAAATCATCATAATAATAATCATAAGCTCATAATAAAATTCCCATGTCCAACAATATTTAACGGTCAAATTCCTACGGCTCGTTACTAATAATCTCAATCCAAATCCAATACTCAATCTCAACAACAACAACAACAACAACAACAACAACAACAACAACAACAACAACAACAATATTATCCTTATTATGCCGAGACCTCCCATAGTCTCGGCTTCGAGCCGTGACAAAACCAAGCAAACCAAACGGGCCTTATTGGTCTCGGCTGCCATTCCAACATAACCACAACCTCAAAACCCAACTTCTAATCTAAACTCTAACCCTAAACTTGACCACAACAACAATAAAAATAACAAAGCAAAATTATAACCAAATCATCATAACCATAAGCTCAAAACAACTCTTCACGACTCGACAAACACTCGTCTCGACTCAAAATGAAATCAACATGCCACGGCCGTGAGCTTATGCTCACGGCTTGACCACAACTCATCAATAAAACTCAACAGAAATGATACCAAACCGTTTTTAGTTATTAAAATGAGTTAACCCACAAGTTTTATTCCCGAATCTAACCAAAACATAAGAAAAATGACTCGTTATACACGAGTCGACTCACACCGAGTCACACACGGGTGTGAAATGGTATGTCTCACCTTCACAAGCTCGAAGCTACACGGATCTGAATGTTCTTGGTGGTGGTGAGACGTGTACGTGACGGTGGTGGTGTTTACGAGGTGGTGGTGGTGTTTCTTGGCGCGTGTAGTAGCTAGGCGTGACAAGGTAGTCGCAAGGTTGATGTTGGTGGTGGCGGTGTGGCTTTAGGAGCGGCGGCGGTGGTGTTGTTGAGGTGGCCGGAAGTGTGGCCGGAGGTGGGAGAGGGAGGCGGGCGGCTAGAGAGAGACAAGAGGGTGTTGTAACCCTAAATCTCTATAATGGGGGTTTTTATATCCCCTTAAGGACTAACTTTGCCAACCCTACTAACTATAACGATCTAAAGTGTAATTATGGACAAGGGTAGGAAGGGTCACTTTGCCATTCTTTTAGTGAAACGCTAACGAGGCCAATTTGGGTGTCGAAACATTTTCCTGAGTATTTTTAACTTATGCCGTTAGTTTTGAAACTATTTTTCCAATAAAATTGACTATAAATATGCACATATTCGTTCCGAGATGTTAAAGTTAATTAACATTGCGTTATAAACTATCTATTGTGCCAAGCCGCGATGTGCTAAGTTCTAGGCCTGCAGGGAACTCGATACTTCACAAACTCATGATATCAAAATATAATTATCACTTCCAAAACGTAAACTCAAATATAGATAAAAATTCACAATTCCTCAAATGTTCGGTTCAAACTCGACGCGATTATATATATATATATATAAAATAATCCCGAAAATTACCCGTTGTCACAATTTTAAAAGGTATTTAAATAGCTTAACTAGCTATAAACCCTCATAAGGCTCTTTCAATAGGCTTGGCTTATAAAAGCTAATGGCTTATATAAATAAAGTTTAAGCCCATAAGGCTATACGCAGTCGAACGTAAATAATCGGTCGGTCGCCAAATTTGTCACCAACTGACCGATATTGTGATCGGTCGGTATCTTTGTGGAGTATCGGTCGCATGAGGGAGAAATGCAATATCGATCAGCCAACCGACCGAGTTTAAACATTGTATCCGTTGCATATTAAAAAAAAAAAAAAAAAAAAAAAAAAAAAAAAAAAAAAAAAAAAACACTTTTTCAACCTTATAAATACCCACCTCAAACACACATCTAAACACACAATTTCAAACACAATTCATATTCAACTTATCATCCATAAACAACTTCTCATCATGTCAAAGAAAAACACTCCCACATCAAAAGACCGACGATCCCGACTACCCCAAAATGCCCCCAATTTTAACTTCTCGCCGGAAAACAACTTCCAACTAACCGGCATAACACCACCACAACAACGGGGTATTCGATTTCGTGCACCCTCTTTTGAATATTCATCACGACTACCCCAACCCAACCAAAATCATAACATGTTTTACCTTAATCGTCCATATGTTCCACCGTATCAAGAACCAAGTGGGTCGTCATATCGGCCTAACATGGATTTCATGCAATCTCCCCAACCGTATCAAGATTATTCCCCGATTCGGGATGTTAATCTTGATATGGATTTTGAGGATTTCATGCAATCTCCCCAACCGTATCAAGATGCGTCGATGGGGCAAGGTTCGGGTCACGGTTCTTACCACGGTTCTTTCCATGTTGAAGACGATGACGATGTCGAAGAGACATCACCCGTCAAACCAAGGACCGCTTCGCGACGTGCTACAAAGGCGAAGGCGAAGGACAAAGGGAAGAAGGCCGAACCGTCCCAAAAACAGGCATCATGGACAAAGGCGGAAGAGGTCGCTCTTTGTAAAGCTTGGGTTTTTGTGTCGGAAAATTCCCAGCGAGGAAACGCTATTAACAGACACCGCTTTTGGGAGGAGGTGATAGCGTATTTTCATAAAGAAACCGGTTCATCAGCAAGAAGCTACGACTCTATCAACAGCAAATGGAAGAATCGGATTCGGAGTAGGGTTGGAAATTTTGCTGCTATCATGGATAATATCAAGCTTAACCATGGTAGTGGTGAGAATGATGTTGATGATAATGAGAAAGCTTTGAGGGAATACCGTATGATTTACGGTCATGATTTCAACTTGGTGGAATGTTGGAAAATCTTGAGGCATCACGATGCTTGGAAGTCAGAGGGGGATGCTATCTGAACGAATAGTCGGAAGAAAACAAAGGGCTCTACAACAATCTCGGGGTCAACACAAGGTCCCTTGAATTTTCAAGACGTCGATGATTCTGAAACTGAAGACGATACCAGAGAATCACGACCAGAAGGTCGTGACGCAGCTAGGAAGGAATCATCGTCCTTCTCTCGTGATCCACCACAATCGTTTGTAGCTTCGCTAACCAAGAACTTCTTCAAATCGAAGCCGTCAAAAGAGGAAAAAAAAATAAGGTCGTTGGAGATGAGTATCTGAAGATAAAACAAGAAGAGCTAGCCATGAAAAGAGAAAAAATAGCACTTCAACGAAAACAGGTCGAACTCATGGAAAAATCAACCAAGAACCAAGAGTTGATCTTCTACTACTCCAAAATCGACCCAACTTTGCCCGAAAGTCACCAAAATCATCTTAGGAAGCTTAAGGCAGACATCAAAGACAAATACAATTTAGTTGATTAGTTTACGTGTTTTTTTTTTTTTTTTTTTTTTTTTTTTTTTTTTTTTTTTTAGTATTGTAATGTTTTTATTATTAATGAATTTTAATTTTTTTTAAATGTTTGATTTAAAAAAAAAAAAAAAAAAAAAAGTCGGTCATCGACTGTGGCACTTTGGTCGCTTCTAGTGCCGGAGAAAGAAAGCTGATGTGACAGCCGGTGACCCAGGTCGCTTGGTTCAACGTAAAATCCCCTCCCAAAACAGAAATGTATAAGAAACTAGTTGGGAAACCCGCACGTTGTTGCGGGAATGCGGTGCTAAGTCTTGTTTGAAAGCTAGTTATTAAGGACTAAATTTTAAAAAGATCGATAAACTAAATGACTATTTTTGAAGGAAAATTATTATTTTTTTTCGAGATTTTTTTTTTAAATTCTAAAAAAACTAAATTAATTTTTTTAATTTAGAAAAAATTTTTTTTGGAAATTGATTTTTTTTCCGAAATTGATTTTTTTTTCGAGAATAATTTTTTTAGGATTTTTTTTTTCGGAAATCAATTTTTTTTGAAATTCTAAAAAAATTAATTTTTTTTTCGAAATTAATTTATTTAGAAATTTTTTTTTCCGAAATTGATTTTTTTTTCGAAACTAACTTTTTTAGATTTTTTTTTTCGAAAATTAATTTTTTTTTCGAATTCTAAAAAAAAAGTACTGTTGGTTACTATTCATCCGTGCTCTACTTTACCTTCCTTGGTTACTATTCATCCGTGGACGCCTTTTGTATATATATATATATAATATATAATTCCTAACACCCTAATGAAAAACCCCGAACCAATAAACCGGATCCATTAACACAAGTGGCGAATATTTGAAATAGAGAAGCTCTGTGTTGTGTTGTGTTGTGTTGTGCTTTGAATTGAAGGTATGATTTTTGATTTTGGGGAAATTATTTGAATTAAAGGTGTCTATCTATCTGGTTGTGTAGTAAATGGCTTCCGCTACTACAACTACTCCTGAATGGAATGTGAATAGACCTTTTCTCACTGGTCAATTCCACCAGGAAGCTTCAACCACTTCGACGAAACTAAGCCTAATTCACTCGATTTAGCTGGGTCGGTATTCACTCTCTCTCTCTCTCTTCTCTCTCTCTATATATATATATAATATATATATATATATATATATATATATATATATATATATATATATATATATATATATATATTATATATATAATACCTGAAATTCAGATAACGCATAAAATTATCAAATTACCCCTGATAACATAAAACCTTATTAAACAACTTATAAAATTCCGAAATAATTCCAAAACTTCTGAAATCGAATTATATCTGAAACAAACAAATTTCTGAGACAATGTTACACCATTTTAAATGTTCAAAAATTAATATACACATTTAATTATTAAAGTTCCGAAAATTACAAATTAACTAAATATAAATGTTTTTATTTCTTTTAATTAAACATGTAAATAAAATAAGGAAATGTTGAATAAAATCAACCCAATATATTCTTGATACTATGGGCCGAAAATATACAGATCTTGCCCCCCCCCCCCAAAGTCGGTTCCATAAGATTAAAACAAATCTCTTTTATTTTCTCTTCAAAAACATAAACCGCATAACATTGAAAAACCCTAGCGATCAAAATAAATTCGACAAGGCCATCACACGATTTCTGGGATTGAGCAAGTATTTTTCTGGGGTTATTGGAGGTGCAAGGAAGCTAGGAAAATTAAGGGTTGCTGCGTTTTCTCCTTGGTTCGTTCTTGTTCTTGATTTCTTGTCGAATTGCTCAAAAACAAGGTAATAATCCATACGACCTAATCACACGTTTTAAAATTAATATGACAATTTTCCAGTGATCTTTAGATGTTATATAACTCATATAAATTGTATGAATCGAAGCATGCATGCTAAATTATGCGTATGATAATATAATGGTCATAAAACACGTAAATCACAAAAATATGTAATCCGAATTTCTGGACATGATAGCTATTTTATTTAGACCTCTTATGATGTATTAGACCTGGTAAAAATGATAGATCGAATTATAATAGCCTAAATCAAGTCGTTGTAATTTTAATGTCTAAAACATACGTAAATATGCAATATATGTTAAACGAATTTTCTGGGCATGTTCTTTATTTTTCGTGGGTTCCTTATGAGTCATATGATCTGGGAAAAAATATGGTTTTGATTTTTATAGGCCTAAAATTAACGTGGTGAATTATTGTTATAATCGGATTTCATGAAAACAAAGAAATAAAATAAAATGGAAATCGTGGGTACTAGGGTTTGGTTTCTTGGATGAATATCTGATCATTTAATTTGTTTTAAGGATGAGTTAATGATAGTTCAATGATTGGTGAAAAGTAGGGTTTGTATTTGTTGTTAAAAAGTCTTACCGATTTAAAGATAAAAGTAAAAGGACCTGTTTTGCCAACTTTGAAACTTCTGGGATATTTTTGTAAGATCATATACATCTGTAAGAATGTGGGAAAAATATAACTTTGGGGTCCTAAGTGTAAATTTTGCAAAATAATGAATTAATGGGAAATTAGGGTTACGAATTGGAATTAATTAAAAGTGAGGGACCAAAAGTGTAAATCTGGAATTCTGAAGTTGTTTTGTGTTAATACTGATATAAAAAGGCTATTGTGTAATTTTGAGGATTTTTGGGCTAATTATGTAATTGTTATGAATTATGACTTAATATATATGTTTTGTAAATTTAAAGGACTAAATATGTAAATTCTGAATTCTGAGGGGTCTAATATGTAATGTACTAAGTTCTGATGATATATTCTTTAATTATGAAATAAAATATGTTTGTTTGGTATATATGGATGTTGTAGGGTTTAAATGGTAAAATATGTAATTATAAGGTTGGTTTTGTAATTTATGTAACTAAAAGGGTGTGATCTGTAAATTGTGAATCTTAAGGGAATAAATGTAATTCTGAATAAAATGTGTATATAATTCTGTAACTTAAAGTATTTTCACTAATGACCTTGGAAATTGATGAAGTTACATTTAAAACCCTAAACTTCGTATAATTGTCATAATTAACCCTAAACTTCTGTAACTTGATAAAATATACTGTTATTCCATAATAATCTTTGAATAAGGGTTTAACCTAATCTGAACTAGTAATAATCTGAATAAGAAACTTTAGTAATTCTGTCTTCCTCTTCCTTAGGTGTGAAGAAGGAGAAGCCCTGATCTTTATCTTTGTGTTTGTTGCTTTTCTGCTGTGCAATAAGGTACAGATATTCTGTCCTTTTTCAGTAAGGGCGTTTCATTCCCTTTTATTCAGTTTTTCATTTTCCTTATTAGGATTCCCTGTACCATTGCTATGTTCCCTTCTGTTTGTGAACCTTCCGTGTGATTCCTTTGTTTGTGAGCCTTTTATGATCTCTTTCATGTTCTGACTTGTTTTACTTCTGAATTGATGTCCTTATTATAATCCTCTTTGCTTTGAACCTTTTCATGATTCCCTGTTGTTACGACCCCTGATATGAAAATCTGTTATGCGAAAATCTTTTAATTATGACTTGGAAATGTTTTGAGGAAAATAAGTTATTTAAAAAGAATGATTATGAATGGTGATATGGTACTATTTTATATGACAGCTGTTAACTTTTGTGAAAACTAGTTTTAAAGAATGTTTTTATGAAAAACCGTTTTGAAAGATTATTTTATGAAAACTATTCTGAAAGATCATTTTAGTGAAAACCGTTATTAAAGGAATGCTTTCAATGAACTTTTGACAGGAAATTCTAAAATGAACTTTTGCAATGAACTCTTAATTATGAACCTTTGATATAATCTTCTGAACCATTTGATATAATCCTTTTAATCTGAACTTAAACTTTGATATAAAACTTAATCTGATAAACTTTGATTTGAACCTTTGACATTTATTTCTAAACTGTTTGACATGAACCTTTTGCCATGTACCCTTAAGATATGACCTTTGATCATTCTGATAGTACATCTGACCTTTGACCTACAGTCTGATGTCCGAGCCAATCACTAGGCATGAGGGTTTCATGTCCATGTCATTGACGCACCTCTGACATGACTCTAGGGCAGGAGAGTGATGACCTGTTCCGTCCCTTATTTATTATCTGCTATGGCCATTATGATTATTATTATTGATTTGTCTGCGGGGGCGTATGGGTGCATCCTAGATTTGATCTGTTCTCTGTTTATGTTATATGTTTCTGTTATTATATCTGGTGACTGATGGTGTGTGCGATACACGTCTTTCACATTGTCTGAGAGCTGATCACTCTACACAGGTTTGTTTTATTATATTGATATGCTATGGTATAATCTGTTATCTGGGCTCGTGACAGATTTCTGTTCTCCCCTTATTCTATAACTTTAGTGTTTCCTTTTCCTTATTTCTTTTCTTTTGTCCTTATTCCGTTCCTTACTCCTTTCGCTTTGATTTGTATCGGTATGATCTGTATTCTTGAATTATTTGTACTACTCTCTATTACTGCTTTTGTTATCGTTATATCTGTTCACTGGGCTTTTTAAGCTCAGCCGCACGTTTTCTTTTCGTGTGCGGCAGGTTTTAGTAGGAAGCTGGGAATGAGTGGAGAGCATACCTTTGGACTTAGAAGATTGAATAGCTATTCTGGATTAGAGTTGACTAGAAGATATCATAATTTAGAAGTAGTTGTTTTTGGAAGTTCGCAATTGTAACCTTGTAGTTTCAGTATTTCATTTGTAATCCTTGAGATTTTTGTATTACTGAAAATGTATGCTTTGTTTTGATCTGATGTGAATCCATTATTGTGATATCTTTACCCTTGTCGGGTTGGGGTGTTACAATTTATGGTATCAGAGATCACAGGCTGCGACTCGTAATACATTTACCCTTGACCTGTGAAGTCTGGACCACTAAGTTTCCACTGTAGGCGCTCGTAGGACAACCTTTGAGAATTTGCTTTAGGATTTCCCTATAGGAACTTAAATTCTGACCAGTGAGGAATGGGTAGACTATAAGTCATTTGCTTAAGTATCTTGCTTCCGCACCACTCTGATTCGTGTCATGCTTTTGGTTAAAATCACATTTGGATATTTAGAGCTTATGCCTTGCACCACCTAAGAATTGAAACCTAAATAAAATCTGAAGCATTGGAAATTGCGTAGTAATTATTTGACATTATTTGATCCTTGCCTTCTGATTTCCACTCCGACCTCAGAACCTTCTGTTAATCATTCTGATGCCTCTTCGGGCATTCTGAGAATCCTTATGGCGACGATATACTTAGTACATGCTGTTCTATGAATCTTTTGACACTATTTGATTTCGTCTTAACCATCCCTGTTCCCATGAGAAGTTTTGTGGTGTTTAACCACGAGTGTAAAAATATTTTCCTTCTCATTCTAAACGATAAGATTATTCCTTGTTGATCCGTCTTTCTTTGATAGTAACCTTGAGTTTATTCTTGTAAGGATTGATGGACTGATCATTTAATACTGACGACTATCCTCCTATGTCTCACCTTTGGCGTTTAAAACAATTTTTGGAACCCTTGCCATGATTACCGATTGTTAAACTTTTGCTGCCACTACCTGATTTTGACCTTCACTTCCGATCTGTTTGATAAACAGTTTGATATTTTCTCCGATCAGTTCGAGGGTCATTTAACCCTAATGTGTTTCACCCATTCTCTAAATCCATTACCCATACTGGATGTAAAAGTAGCACCTGATACTATTCTGTCTTGCAAATCTGTTACTACTCCTATTAGAACTCTGGTGATTATTAACCTCAGATATAGAAGTTTATTCCCTCCCTTGAACGATGAATCTTATTTGCCAATCAGTTTTCCTTTGGAAGGATTTGATGCAAACACCATCTCTGTATGAAATTGTTAACTGAGCATGATGATGCTGATAACTGATATTTCATACGCCTCATTTTGACAGTATACGATGATCGTATTGCCGATAATTCGCAACCTACCTGTCACTTGTGCTAGATAGCTAAATAAGGTCCCAACACCTTGAATTGTTCGCCTATTTATTCCCCCTACTTTTGTTATGAAAACCTTTAACCGCTCAAATCTGATAAGATTAATGTTGCTATGGAAACACTTACCCCGTTCTTATTTGATCTTCATTTTTCCTGATACCTATCAGTATCTACCCCGAGAAAGCGTTGGCATTGAAAGTTTTGTGGTACAAATTTTCCGGTGCTTTCTGATGAAACTCTTGTGTTTTCCTTCCTGTTTGAGAAGTAGAATTGACTCTGAACCGATCTCAGTTGACGAACCATGATGCTATAGAAGTTGAAAGATTGAAGAAGTTGTTGGGATATGTTTTTGTCTACCTCAGTTTTCCCCTTGTATACCCCTATTAAATTATGAAGAAGAAAGAGAAAATTTTGCGTCAGCATACCAACTATCGTAAACCTAACCGTAATCTCAACCGTAATCACTTTTCATTTCCGAGTATAAATGGTTAAATTATTCTATCCTTGTGAACTCTGTATCAGACAACCTCATTTAATGTTTGAAGGACTGAAGAAGCAACCTCAAGAACTCCTAAGAGGGGGAGATGACTAACTGAGAGAAGCTTCCGTAAAATATTTCAGTTTTATTCGTAAAGATTGGTTATGTGAATTAGATATGAAGTTTTCCCTGAAACGTTTCATGAAAACTGTTTCCGTACTCATTGTGACCATCATGAGTTTAAATAATGCCAATTGTATTGGCTAATACGAATCATGTTTTCACGAGTATTTGGACAATTGTCATAGTATGACGGCATGTTTTTGCTCTGAGACGAACGAGGAATATGTAGACCATCTTCGTATTAAATGGAATGACCTTTGTTCTGGAAGAGTAGATTTGATTGGCGTTCAGAGATTGTAGCAGACACCACTACCAGGCATCCGGTGACGACAGCAGTCTGAGTTGGCGAATTCCGAACTGTGCTAGTAGACCTGTCCAAGACTCGCAGTCTTGCTTCTTTATCCATTTTAGTTGTACTAAGATGAATTGAGAGCAGAAGCAGACTTGAGAATGGAAATCGAGATCATGATTTTGAATGGAAGAAAATCCTGAAGTGAACGTTTGTGTTTGGAAGAATTAATTATGTGATGGATGAAGCTGTGGATGACGTAATTCATTTCCTCTTGACCTATCTAAATTTCTGTTACCTAAAGATAAAATCCTTTGAATGATTTAAGTTCTTTATCAGTAATTCCGCTCTGTGTTCATTCTGCGTATGTCGGATGATGGTTTTGTTATCTGAAATTTGACGAATGATGGATGATCTGATGTACCAAATTCTGATGTAAGAAATTCTGGGACTTCCGTTAACTTTTCGAGTGATTCGTTTTCCTCTTAGTTAGGGTATTGGATTCTGATGACCTCTGAGATCGTAGGAAGACTAGGTGGAGTAGGATAAGTTTGTTCTGTTCACAACTTGAGATAAAGTATGACCATCATGAGGGCATATTTATATGATGCCAGTATTATGACGTCTGGCCAACGTGATAATACTTACATCATATAACGTGCACTTGTTGTGGGCATAGGATGTTTCGAGAAGTGCCTTAAATCTTTAGAAATTCTGATAACTGTTTGAGATCATCTGCGTTAGTGAGACTTTAAGTTCATTCTACCTATACGCGTAATCTGCTTTCACCGTTATGCGAATTGATACGTCTGAATTCTCGTCACGCGTTTTGCTGACCTCTGTACTTCTAATGACTATCTTAGGTTCCATTGTAGAACTTTCTGCCAATTGATGTTATCAATGATCTATTTTTCTGTACGTTCTAATCTGATTTGTCTAATCAATTTCTGTGAACGGCATATCCGTCAAAATCCTATGTAATTCTTTGTCTCTCCCGAGAGAATCTGATTTTCATCTATTACGTTTGGTATGTTATTCTTTTGATCTAGATTCAGTATGTTATGTCTGTTCTGAGGATCTTAAACAATTTTGGAATCTACAAGTTCGAGTCATGAGAAACAAATCTTTCATATGTCTGTTCACCGTCAGTTGTGTTTCTGTTTCGTTTCACCTAAATTCTCGTCTTAGTCTGTTATGTCTTTGTTTTGTTTTCTGCTCTCTTTCCTTTCTGCTTTCTGCAAATTTCGAGGACGAAATTTTTTTTGTTAGTGGGGAAGAAGTTGTAATACCTGAAATTCAGATAACGCATAAAATTACCAAATTACCCTGATAACATAAAACCTTATTAAACAACTTATAAAATTCCGAAATAATTCCAAAACTTCTGAAATCGAACTATATCTGAAACAAACAAATTTCTGAGACAATGTTACACCATTTTAAATGTTCAAAAATTAATATACACATTTAATTATTAGAGTTCCGAAAATTACAAATTAACTAAATATAATGTTTTTATTTCTTTTAATTAAACAACATGTAAATAAAATAAGGAAATGTTGAATAAAATCAACCCAATATATTCTTGGTACTATGGGCTGAAAATATACAGATCTTGCCCCCCCCCCCCCCCCCAAAGTCGGTTCCATAAGATTAAAACAAATCTCTTTTATTTTCTCTTCAAAAACATAAACCGCATAACATTGAAAAACCCTAGCGATCAAAATAAATTCGACAAGGCCATCACACGATTTCTGGGATTGAGCAAGTATTTTTCTGGGGTTATTGGAGGTGCAAGGAAGCTAGGAAAATTAAGGGTTGCTGCGTTTTCTCCTTGGTTCGTTCTTGTTCTTGATTTCTTGTCGAATTGCTCAAAAACAAGGTAATAATCCATACGACCTAATAACACGTTTTAAAATTAATATGACAATTTTCCAGTGATCTTTAGATGTTATATAACACATATAAATTGTATGAATCGAAGCATGCATGCTAAATTATGCGTATGATAATATAATGGTCATAAAACACGTAAATCACAAAAATATGTAATCCGAATTTCTGGACATGATAGCTATTTTATTTAGACCTCTTATGATGTATTAGACCTGGGAAAAATGATAGATCAAATTATAATAGCCTAAATCAAGTCGTTGTAATTTTAATGTCTAAAACATACGTAAATATGCAATATATGTTAAACGAATTTTCTGGGCATGTTCTTTATTTTTCGTGGGTTCCTTATGAGTCCTATGATCTGGGAAAAATATGGTTTTGATTTTTGTAGGCCTAAAATTAACGTGGTGAATTATTGTTATAATCGGATTTCATGAAAACAAAGAAATAAAATAAAATGGAAATCGTGGGTACTAGGGTTTGGTTTCTTGGATGAATATCTGATCATTTAATGTGTTTTAAGGATGAGTTAATGATAGTTCAATGATTGGTGAAAAGTAGGGTTTGTATTTGTTGTTAAAAAGTCTTACCGATTTAAAGATAAAAGTAAAAGGACCTGTTTTGCCAACTTTGAAACTTCTGGGATATTTTTGTAAGATCATATACATCTGTAAGAATGTGGGAAAAATATAACTTTGGGGTCCTAAGTGTAAATTTTGCAAAATAATGAATTAATGGGAAATTAGGGTTACGAATTGGAATTAATTAAAAGTGAGGGACCAAAAGTGTAAATCTGGAATTCTGAAGTTGTTTTGTGTTAATACTGATATAAAAAGGCTATTGTGTAATTTTGAGGATTTTTGGGCTAATTATGTAATTGTTATGAATTATGACTTAATATATATGTTTTGTAAATTTAAAGGACTAAATATGTAAATTCTGAATTCTGAGGGGTCTAATATGTAATGTACTAAGTTCTGATGATATATTCTTTAATTATGAAATAAAATATGTTTGTTTGGTATATATGGATGTTGTAGGGTTTAAATGGTAAAATATGTAATTATAAGGTTGGTTTTGTAATTTATGTAACTAAAAGGGTGTGATCTGTAAATTGTGAATCTTAAGGGAATAAAATGTAATTCTGAATAAAATGTGTATATAATTCTGTAACTTAAAGTATTTTCACTAATGACCTTGGAAATTGATGAAGTTACATTTAAAACCCTAAACTTCGTATAATTGTCATAATTAACCCTAAACTTCTGTAACTTGATAAAATATACTGTTATTCCATAATAATCTTTGAATAAGGGTTTAACCTAATCTGAACTAGTAATAATCTGAATAAGAAACTTTAGTAATTCTGTCTTCCTCTTCCTTAGGTGTGAAGAAGGAGAAGCCCTGATCTTTATCTTTGTGTTTGTTGCTTTTCTGCTGTGCCATAAGGTACAGATATTCTGTCCTTTTTCAGTAAGGGCGTTTCATTCCCTTTTATTCAGTTTTTCATTTTCCTTATTAGGATTCCTTGTACCATTGCTATGTTCCCTTTTGTTTGTGAACCTTCTGTGTGATTCCTTTGTTTGTGAGCCTTTTATGATCTCTTTCATGTTCTGACTTGTTTTACTTCTGAATTGATGTCCTTATTATAATCCTCTTTGCTTTGAACCTTTTCATGATTCCCCGTTGTTACGACCCCTGATATGAAAATCTGTTATGCGAAAATCTTTTAATTATGACTTGGAAATGTTTTGAGGAAAATAAGTTATTTAAAAAGAATGATTATGAATGGTGATATGGTACTATTTTATATGACAGCTGTTAACTTTTGTGAAAACTAGTTTTAAAGAATGTTTTTATGAAAAACCGTTTTGAAAGATTATTTTATGAAAACTATTCTGAAAGATCATTTTAGTGAAAACCGTTATTAAAGGAATGCTTTCA
Organism: Artemisia tridentata subsp. tridentata; assembly: GCA_021014915.2. Taxonomy (NCBI): domain Eukaryota; kingdom Viridiplantae; phylum Streptophyta; class Magnoliopsida; order Asterales; family Asteraceae; genus Artemisia; species Artemisia tridentata. Next base: position 118,073,026 of record CP139503.1, read on the forward strand.
ATGAACTTTTGACAGGAAATTCTAAAATGAACTTTTGCAATGAACTCTTAATTATGAACCTTTGATATAATCTTCTGAACCATTTGATATAATCCTTTTAATCTGAACTTAAACTTTGATATAAAACTTAATCTGATAAACTTTGATTTGAACCTTTGACATTTATTTCTAAACTGTTTGACATGAACCTTTTGCCATGTACCCTTAAGATATGACCTTTGATCATTCTGATAGTACATCTGACCTTTGACCTACAGTCTGATGTCCGAGCCAATCACTAGGCATGAGGGTTTCATGTCCATGTCATTGACGCACCTCTGACATGACTCTAGGGCAGGAGAGTGATGACCTGTTCCGTCCCTTATTTATTATCTGCTATGGCCATTATGATTATTATTATTGATTTGTCTGCGGGGGCGTATGGGTGCATCCTAGATTTGATCTGTTCTCTGTTTATGTTATATGTTTCTGTTATTATATCTGGTGACTGATGGTGTGTGCGATACACGTCTTTCACATTGTCTGAGAGCTGATCACTCTACACAGGTTTGTTTTATTATATTGATATGCTATGGTATAATCTGTTATCTGGGCTCGTGACAGATTTCTGTTCTCCCCTTATTCTATAACTTTAGTGTTTCCTTTTCCTTATTTCTTTTCTTTTGTCCTTATTCCGTTTCTTACTCCTTTCGCTTTGATTTGTATCGGTATGATCTGTATTCTTGAATTATTTGTACTACTCTCTATTACTGCTTTTAGTATCGTTATATCTGTTCACTGGGCTTTTTAAGCTCAGCCGCACGTTTCTTTTCGTGTGCGGCAGGTTTTAGTAGGAAGCTGGGAATGAGTGGAGAGCATACCTTTGGACTTAGAAGATTGAATAGCTATTCTGGATTAGAGTTGACTAGAAGATATCATAATTTAGAAGTAGTTGTTTTTGGAAGTTCGCAATTGTAACCTTGTAGTTTCAGTATTTCATTTGTAATCCTTGAGATTTTTTGTATTACTGAAAATGTATGCTTTGTTTTGATCTGATGTGAATCCATTATTGTGATATCTTTACCCTTGTCGGGTTGGGTGTTTACAATATATATATATATATATATATATATATATATATATATATATATATATATATATAATATATATATATATATATATATATATATATAATAGGATAAAGATCAAATAAAAAGACAAATATCCGTACATTACGTAAAAAGATTTTTTTTTTCAAAAATTTTCTCGAAAAATTCCAAAAAAATTCCACAAGATCAGGTATGTTTGTGCATGAAAAAGTTGTGAAGGAAGTTTTTCTAAAAGTTGATATTTTTTCCGAAAAATATTTATGAAAAAATACGTTTGTGCATTAAATCGCTTTTCTGTGCATCAAAAATTCGTTTTTGCACCCAAGTTCTTTTGACTTTTTTAATCAAAATAACATTGCGCATCTAACTAAAACAAGTTGAAAATTTTGTGAATCAAAAATTTTTTGCGCATCAAAATTCGTTTTTTGTGCATTAAAAAAAACGTATAAAAACTCAAAATTAGAAAAACTTCTTTCACAAAAGTTTCATGCACCAGCATTCCTGATCTTGTGGAATTTTTATGGATTTTTTCGCGAACTTTTTTGAAAAAAAAAAATCTTTTTACGTAGTGTACGGATATTTGTCTTTTTATTTTAACTTTACCTATATATATATATATATATATATATCAGGGCCGTCTCGTTGATTTCGGTGGCCCTGTGCCACAACTATAAAGAAGGCCCGACGAAATACGAAAAACCTAATTTCAGGTAAACAAATTATTAGTAACATGAAAGAGATTAGTACAAATATGACATGAACAATCTCGGCATGATTATACGTTAAAAGATGTTTAATCATGGGTCATAAACTTAATTTATGTCATTCACCTAGCATTTGTTATTAGACTATCTACGATTCATGATTAACACTCTCTAATCGATCATTCTCAACAACTTACATGGCCATCCATAATCCATTAGGTATTTTATGTGACGTTATGGATAGCAAGTATGACATGAACAATTTCAATTTCTACTAAAACATGTCAAAACTATATGTCCAAACTTGTATTTTTGAAAGTCACGAATTATCTGATAATTAGACATCGGCCAAAAGGTCGGAAACCATGGTTACCAAAAAAAAAAAAAAAAACTACTCGATGATAAATATCTTATAATTTTCTTTTTAATGACAAACATAAGTATTAGATTTAAAGTAGTTTGTCCTATATAAGTATAAATAGGTAAATATTATAGGGACCGAAAGGAAAATATATTTTGATGGGAACTCAGATAAGGAAGCCTGATGATATCAAAATGGCTTTGGTAAAAAAATTGAAAGGATTATTCAACCTTCCTAACATAACAAAATTGTAAAAAATGAGGCCCCTCTAAAAGTGTGGTCCTATGCCACCGCACTTGTTGCACTCCTTCATCACCGGCCTTGATATATATATATATATATATATATATATATATATATATATATATATATATATATATATATCTTAATGTAATGTTCTTGGACTTATTATACATTTTGTTTGTTAATAAATACATAGCTTGGAAATCGATAAGGTTATTGGCTGCTACAATGCTTCCGTTCAGGTATTATTTTCTATTTAAACTTACTTGATGATCAATATTGTTACCTTTTTTTTTTTTTTTTGAAAGATATCAATATTGTTACTTACTTCTCTAATTTATGTATAGCTTGTAATTTCAAAATTATATGTATGACATGTTAATAGGGAGAACCATTACCATAGAAATACATTTAGAAAAATTGTTCATATACTTCAAACCGAGTTTAACCCCAAGTTTTGACTCTCAGTTTTAATCTTGTAGTGAGTAATCACTCATTGACCTTGCAGCGAGTAATCGTCGATTACTCGCACTTCTAACCCTTGTTTTACAACACTCATCAAATGTTAACTTCTTAGCCATTGGCAGGTCGATTCATTATGAACCTAACCCTAAGTAACGTGCCCACTGTATGCAAAGAGTGAAGAAATTACAAGTTAATATTAAGTAATTAACCTTTACTTTTGCTCAGGAATCCCATCATCAAATAATTTAACAGTGAGCAATTACCTTGGCAACTTGTATAGTAGATATTATGTGCAAACTCACCCTTCAACTTGGACATATATTTACTACTTTTTTCAAAAGACAGGCAGTTTCGGAATTTGTAGGGACCATTTTAGGAGTTTTAGAGTAATGAAATACTTGACTTGAATGTCGAGTTCTGAGTTCACCTTCTGAGATGCCTCCTGAGTATGGTCAGTGTTGTTTTACTACAGAAGCGTATTGGATCTTTTAGCTCAAGTTTCCAAAGTCCAACAAACCTTAAAAAATGCGGTCATTTATAGTCTATTAGCATTGCTAGAGAATTTCATAGTTCAATGATTTTTTCCACTTTATGGTTAGTTAATGAATAGTGCTGCTTTCTAGTTTAGCCCCTCGGTAGGAACCAGTATTTGTAACTGGGATAGCTGCTGTATACATTACTAAAACATTTTTGACCCCTCCAATTGAGGAAACTTCTGCTATCATCTGACGATGTCTCAAACGTATAAAACTTGCGAACCAAAACTTAGGATGTTTGCAATGATGTGTTTATATACCTGTCTTGATATGTGCAGGAACTGATTGTGATTGATGATCTTCTGTCTGCTTTAATTGGTATTGAGGGGCGATATATCACGATCAACAAAGTTCGAGGAAATGAGGACTCTTATAGCTTCCATCTTGATGGATCTATGGATTTGGCGCTCCAGGCAAGAAACCTCAGATACATATCATATATCTACATATGCATATATATGATTATGTGTTACTAGTAATATTTATCCAAATAACATTGGATCAGCAATAGTCCGTAGATTTGTGATCTCCAGGAAATCAGATATTGGATTTGACTAATAATATCTGGGGGGTCGTGTGGTTGTGTGTGCATATCTGTGGCTTAATGCAACTCTTTCACTTTTGAAAACTAAATTTGTCAAGAAAATGCAGGAATCGGCAAAGCGGATATTCCCATTGTGCAAGAGCTATCTGCTAATAAACCAGTTTGTTGAGTCAAGATCCCAGTTCAAGTGTGGATTGGTTAATCATGCTTTTGCTGCTGCACTAAGGACTCTCCTATTGGTAAGTTTGTTTGCTTAGTAATAATAAGGGTTACAGGTTTCTGCATAGTGGTTGAATTGGTTATTTTAGGCAAAATAGGAAATTATTGAACAATATTAAGATAATTTGAGAGGGGCATCTTTTGTATATTGAACATGATCAGACACACTTGGTTTGAATTGGACACTAGACCTTTTCTGAATTGGACACTGGACTTTTTTGAATTGGACAGTAGACATAACAAAATTTAACTTGAGAGTCTTCAGATACATATCATACCAGAGCTTTAAGTTAGATTTTAGAACCAGGCACAGCTATGCTAGAGTTTCGTATCTGCTTCTTGATTTATGAGTCATGCTTTGAGCACGTTTTGTGTGGTTTGATTACGTGTTCTAGACTTGCCGGATCCTCTTTGCCCTTCGTGGCCCTGATTTGTTTTGCAAATCCTGAAACGTTAGTTTTGTGACTCTAGAAAGGTTGTAGACTTTGCAATAAATATCTCTTTGAGTATTTTCCAATTAAAAAGAAAGTCATGAGCTTTTTTCACCAAATTTAGAACATTAGAAAGGTACTTTTAGCCTTCTTATATGTTTTCCATTTTCCAGTTTTTGAATTTTATTGGATAGATGCTTTGTACCCTTCATAATGATGGTGGTGCATATTTTCTTATCAGGATCATCAAGCAATGGTGGCACAGCTTGAACATCAGTTTCGACTTGGAAGACTGTCAATACAAGGTTTATGGTTCTATTGCCAGGTACTGTCTGTTAACTTAAAAAAACACCTAATTTTATTATATAACTACTTACAATATGATTCTTCTTCAGGTAGAAAATAGTGACTTGATGAACCCCATGAACTCCATATTTACACATACATATAACATGCAACCACCAGCTTGTTTATTTAAAATGAGCCACCAACAATCTTATTCATGAGCATGGTGGTCATCACACCAAACCCTCTAATTTCTCGACAGTTACAAAATTTCAGTTGCCACAACAAGATGGGCAACAGATCACATCTTGACTGTTTCTTATCTAGAAACATAGGAACTTGAAAAATTACCATAATCTGTTTTTATAGTCAATTCAGTAGTATTAAACTATTAATTGTGTATTATCTTGCAGTTCATAGTGTTTATGCAACTGAGAATATATGGATTTATTGCAACCTGCCTTAAAGTACAATGGAAATGTGTGAAGTTAATTACTTATCTTCATTTTCTATATTAACTTTTATTGCGTTTGTTATTTTTTGCAGCCAATGATGGGATCGATGCAAGCATTGTCAATAGTGATAAAAAAAGCTTCAGCACAAAATTTTGTAGGTTCAGCAGTTCTTAATCTTTTACAGAGCCAGGTAAATTTCTGAACTTATAGTTGCCTATCCTCCTAATCCCTTTTTATGCTATTTACCTATTTATTAAAATTTAAACAGGCCAAGGTAATGGCTGGTAACTACTCAGTGCGGTCCTTGCTAGAGAAGATGATAGAATCTGCAAATTCTGCTTATCTAGGCATACTAGAAAGGTATGCAAATCAGAAGGCCAAATGATATATAATGAAAGTTTCTAACTTCTGCTTGAAATGTAATTCAAAATTTTATTTTCCGTCACAAAGCTGTTACTTTTTGAACTCCTAAGATTTTGTTGGAATACACCTTTAACAAATTGAATAAGTTCTATGTTTCCATCTAGATTCTCTTACTGAGGCAGTTAATTCTAAAATGTGCAGGTGGGTGTATGAAGGAGTTATTGATGATCCTCATGATGAGTTTTTCATTGCTGAGGACAAATCTCTCCAAAAGGTATGGAGATGATCTTCATGACGAGCTCTTCATTGCTGATAACAAATCCTCATCACGAGTTCTGACAGCATGTTTTATTATAGGAGAGTCTCACCCAAGATTACGATGCCATGTATTGGAGACAGCGGTACAGTCTCAAAGATGATATTCCTTCCTTCCTTGCAAATTCAGCTGAAACCATTTTAACAACAGGGAAATATCTAAATGTCATGAGAGAATGTGGGCACAGTGTTCAGGTGAGTTTGCGACTTCCCATTATTAAGAAAAGACAAATATAACATTGTTGTTGTTGTTATTACCAACACCACTACTGCTAACACTAATGTATGCTCCTATATTGGCTTGTATCTGTAGGTTCCTGCATTGGAAAATTCAAAATTGATGAACTTCGGATCCAATGATCACTATCTTGAATGCATCAAATCTGCATATGATTTTGCCAGTGGCGAGTTACTAAATCTGATGAAGGATAAGGTGTGATTATATTCTGTGTTATTTAAATCTTATTAATGATTGCTCTATCTCGTGTTACTTTTCTCATTGCAAATGATTGGTGCTTCAATTTGTTTTCACTTTAGTAACATCAATAGTTATTTCTAATGTTGATAGTATGACCTCATTGGAAAGCTGCGTTCTATCAAGCATTATCTTCTTCTAGATCAGGTATGCACTATCAACTAAAGTATTACCAATAATTTGATTGAAACTTTTTTCGCATTAATTCGTATTTGAATTTGTTATTAGATTAAAAATTTATATGTGGGAGTCTTGTTTTAGTTATGATGGCTATCTTGTAAGAATTGTGGATTTACTTACAGGGTGATTTCTTGGTTCACTTTATGGACATTGCCCGGGATGAACTTGCTAAAGCACCAAATGAGATCTCTGTTGAGAAGCTTCAGGTCTTTATCTACTATTATCTATGCTACAATTGTTAGTATTATCATCTGGCTACCAATAGGCTTGTCATAGATTCATAGGAAATACATGTTTTTAGCCTATAAACAACTTCTATGTCCTAATCTCGGAAAACAATATAAAACATTCTGCAATTTGGCTTGCTGCATTAAGTCTTGGTTGTGACTTGCTTTGCTGCAACATAACTGGTTGCTGTTAATGAGCGGCTAATATCTTTGACAAACCTGTCTATCTATAGAGCTGTTTTTGCTAATTTCACAACATTTATAAGTTGTCATATATATTGTATTATATACATTTGGTACACAATAGAACTTTCGTGTGGATCGGTACAAATTAGGTATAAATTTGGCTTTTATTTTCAGTCTCTCTTGGACCTTGCACTGCGCTCGACAGCAGCTGCAGCAGATCCTTTGCATGAGGACGTTACATGTTCTGTGGTCAGTAACTCTTTTTTGTTTACAAATATTCTTGGAGTTAAAATTTAGCTAAATAATTTTATCAATATTATGATAATGAGACATGACATTCTGCTTTTAGGACACATGTTCTTTACTAAAGAGATTGAGCACTCTCAAAGATCTTCAAACTAGTGAGGCAGTGTCACAGACTGATACTTTTGAAGAATCCTTGAGTATTACTGGTGTGGAAACATTTTCTTTTAATTATAAGGTAAGTACTCATCTTTTCTTAGCGAGATCTACGTATTGCAGTTTTTCATTATATATATACATACTGTATTAAAAGCCTATTATTGCTTTTTTCTGCTCATTTTTTTCTCATATAAAAGCTATTTCATCATGTCCATGGGTGGAACTTCTTGTCACAGTACTTATTTATACCTATCTGATTTAGCAATACATAGAGTTATTTTCAGTGTCCCATTGAGCTAATAAATTAGAGGTGCCAGTTTTAACCCATATCTATGGAAACAGGTTGATCCGGGCTGTATTTTGTTGAAAAAAGGTCATATGTAGGAAAAGAACTGAAAGTACAACTGGTTAAACAGTTCATAAGTATTTTAATGTGTATTAAAATCTTCACGTTGTCTCAAATTGTTTTATTTAAAAAAAAAGTAAAATGGTTACAATTATAAAAAATCTTCATGTTGGTGGCCTGACCAGTTTTGACCTGACCACCCTGCTCGAAACCTTAAATGGAGATAGCAAACTGGAAACCTTAAATGGGAATCGAAACTCATATCTCTTAAGATATTTTGCTCTTTTGTATTGGAGAGAAACTCAGTTTATTAACTGTTTCACACTTTCACTGTTACGCTACCCTGCCTAAAAGAAGAAATCAGTCAACAGATATATAAATAATGAACATGATAACAAATTAACAGATATCATTTGATGTTTATGTACGATTATATTGCTTAATAATGGATATTTATCTTGGTTCGTAATTTGATGATCTCTAATGTGATTGGATAAATGCTATTGCCCTTGCGTCCATTTAAGAGGTGGCGATGTTAGACTTCTTATCATAACTAATATGTTTCCGTGACACTTTGCTCCAATTTTGTATTTTTTTGAACGTCTGGAACAAATATCCTATCTGGAATCATGTTAACACTGATTGATTTTGGTACCTCTCTAGACTAGAACATTTTGACCTTTAGCTTGATGATCAGCATTTTGATTTTTTGTACACTTTGTCAGGTTCAATGGCCGTTATCACTCGTGATATCCAAAAAAGCCTTGACAAAATACCAGTTGATTTTTCGGTTCCTGTTTCACTGCAAACATGTGCATCGTCAACTTTGTGCAGCATGGCAAGTACATCAAGTATGGACTAAAAGTGTCACTAGCATCAACTATCTATGAAAATACTCCTTCCTTATTCGTGGATTATGTTTTAATTATGCTTTATCATTTAGGGCGCACGTGCACGAGATAGGCATGGAACTGCAATCTCTACTTCATCGATATTGTGCCGTAATATGCTTAAGTTTATAAACAGTCTTCTGCATTATCTAACGTTTGAGGTAAAACAATACTTTTTACTCTCCCTGGAAATTCTAGCTGCGTGTCTTATAATTAAAGTACATCATCAGCTATAGGTGGCGATTTGAGTTCGTTCTTAAATAACTGGGTCAATCCAGGTCATACTTTATTTTGAAAGACCCAAACGGGTTGAAGTTCAAGGAAAGTATATTTTAAAGCATAAAACCTCTTAACCGTTTTATCTAAAAGTTAAATATCATATTTACAGACTACATTATGAAATTATCAAGAAATTTGGACAAAAGCTGTTTTGTGCAAACCCATTCTGAAATGGACTGTTTTGACTTTTGACTGCGCATTTTGCCACATGCATTGCCAACCCATTGTTTTTGGCCCTTTTAATCACTATTTTGATATTTATGTATTAGTTCTCTGATATTATCAGTGTTTCTGTTCTTAAATTCTTTTGCCAACTACAAAAAGAATAGTATGATGAGTAGCAGATTTGTCTTTTTATAGGTTCTTGAACCAAATTGGCATGTTATGCATAATAAACTTGAGAATGCGAAGAGCATAGATGAGGTATTTGCGATTTCTTTGCACTTTTAACATTTACTATTTAATGTGTATAAAATTTACGATTCTTCAACTTTTCTTATCAATCTCTTGGTTCTATATTTAAAATTCTTCTCTTCTTTCATTTGATTTCTAATTTCTTATGTCATCTTTTCTTGGAATGTGTTTCCAGTCTTTTCCCTAACCAACTATTTCTATGAAAATAGGTAATTCAATATCATGACTTTTTCATGGAGAAGTGTCTCAAGGAATGCTTGCTTCTTTCACCAGTTCTTCTCAAGGTTGGCATAATTCTTTATTCATAATTAGCCCTACCTTCTGTATAACCAAAATATGTGTTTTGTTGCGTGTTCTGAAATTTGCATTTCTAAATTTCAAAACAAAATAGGAAAATAAATGAAATGTTTGGAAAAAGTATAATTTCATCAAGTTATACATCCTTGTATGCATGATAAGGAAAGCATGTAACAAGATAGGTTTAGATATTAAAACGAGATCTAATTGCTGAATGGATATAGTTTTGAGAAGTCCTATTATCTAACACTTGAGAAGTCTTAAATGCAAGGCCACTCAGTGATATCATGAAATAACTTAGTTTCCTCCAAACAATTAGGAACATTGTGATAGTATACTATGTGTAACCTCTAATCAATGCTGTAAAAATCGCTAGGCGCTAGTTGGGCGGTCGACTACCTTGTAGCTGGTATTTTGCGGGGATTAATCGGATTGGTTTTTAGATATAAATTTTTCAAAATTATATGTATGACATGTTGTTAGGACCATAGAATTGCTCATAGGACCCTAAAAATACGTTTAGAACATTAACACTAATGCTCTTATACTTCAAATCGAGTTCTGAAAGAGTTTGTCCAAGTTAACCCCAAGTTTTGACTGAGTTTGATCGAGTTTTGACGTTGTAGCAACAAATCAGTCTTTGATCTTGTAGTGAGTAATTGCCGATCACTCGACCTTGTAGTCCTTGTTGTAAACACTGCCTCTGATGAATGGCTAATTTTTCTCTTTGCCGTACCATTTTACCGAGGGTCTAGGCTCATCAAGATTGCTAAGGATTTTATTTATTTATTTATTTATTTATCTATTAATTTTTTTTCATTAGTTTCTTTAAACTTGATAGCCCGAGGTCTTTATGGAAGCAGTCCCTCTACTCTCGGGTAGGGGTGTGACTGTCTACATCCCTACCTCAGGCAGGATTGGTTATTGTTCTCTAAACTTGACGATTTTATTCTATGTGGGAGGTTCATTTGAGACCATTAAAAAAATCGAGACCATCTAAATCACATGTGTATACTTGAAATCAGCTGATTAAAATTTGTCTAAGTTCATTCACATGTGATTTCACATAATTTTCAAATGAAATGTAATTAGAATTAATCTGGACCATCCATGTTTGTATTAAAGGCCTAGACTAGTTATGTCCAGGTAAAGTGCGAACAATGGCAAAAGATCAAAATATATAATATCTTCAGTTGTTTCTATTGGAAGTACTCTATCACGAATGAACAACCTCATTGAAGCATTGAGTATTGTATTTACCCTTTTGTAAAATATATATCTCAATGTGGACCCTTGTTGGCTTGTCGAATATGAGCTCTACTATTATTTGTTGTGTATTGTAAGAATTTATAGCAGCTAACTAGATAATACAAAAGTAGCAATTATAGTAACATAACTAATGTTTTGTGCTGGTTAATGCAGAAGTTTGAGAAACTGAAACTTGTATGCCTTCAATATGCTGCGGCGACACAGTGGCTGATGAACTCCATTGAAGCTCCTGACACAAATAAATCGTTTGATGATTCTCCTTCCCTAGAGAGTTTAAAGATTTTGAAGCTAAGGAAGCCTTCTAAGAAGCCCAACTCACCGACCGAAGAGTCATCTGTCATTGAATGTGTCTTGTAAGATCCAAAATCAAAAGTTCCTTGCCATTATCAGATATGGTACTTCTGACCCATATACATATGAATGGGTTGATTTGGGTAGTGTATCATCTCAAACCGGTTAATTAACTAAAAAAGTTAAAACATGGAACACCGAACATGTCAAATAGGTCAAACCGGTTGATAATAATCTATAAAAATGGACAGAAAAGTGTTTAATCTGTTCTTTTAAATTGTTACATAAATAATCAGTCTGAACCCAAAAAAGTTTGACCTACCCTACCCATCTTTCTTGTCACCTCTGGTCAACATATCTCACAATTGGGTTAATTTGCAGGAAATTTGAAAGGGAGTTCACTGCTGAGCTTCAAAGTTTGAGGCCAATACTAAGCAGCAGAGCACAGGCTGAACCATATTTGACTCACCTTGCACAGTTGATTCTTGGTGTTGGTATGGATCAACAAATGTAGAATTTTTGTATCTTTGTGTGTTTGCTCCCGGCTTCATTTATTGTGTTGTCTTGTAACTAGTTCAGAATGACGTGTGCGGCGTGTTTTTGCATGATTAACCACTTGTATAGATTTGGTAGTACTTCAATGGAGCATGTTGATTTGAATCTACAAAAGCCGTCTTCCCTCTTTTTAAATTAGGCTCGGGAAAATTTCTGTTTTAAGCTAAAATGTAAAGAACTAAAGATTATCAGGTAAGAAGTGGTTAACAAGTGTCTCACTTAAACAGTGGCACAAAGACATGATGCTCTTTTGTGGACAGAAGTTACTTCATGCTATTAGCTGAAATCTTTTGAAAAGGGACGTATCTATATCTATACTACTATATCTATACTACTATATAAAGGTATCGGGTTCTACCAAAAATTAAGATAAGGGGCTCTAATTATTTAGTGACATTATGTGTCACTTCTAAACTAAAAAATCATTTTTATTTTCAAATTGAAATATCTTTTTATCTATTTATTTTTTTTATGATTTAATTTCACAATATTTTCTAAAATTTTATGCTCTTTAATTCAACATCCATTTTGATATATTTTTTATTAGTTTTTAGTTTTATATTTTTAATGGGTTTATTTTATTTTGATTTAAAATTTTACAACTTTAACCTTTATTTCAATCAATACAAACTTGATTCATCAAAATCATATACTTTTGGGGGGAGTGTTTGACGGGTAAGAGATTGCAAGGGTCTTTTTATATACGGGAATAATGATGTCACGGGAAAGCTACGGGAAACCCAAACAAACACATGCAACTAACACATGTAAATTTGAAGTGTTGTAAAATGAATTCACTAAGCGGGTGGGGAATTGCGGGGAGAGTTGGGTTAGCAATTCATTTACTATATTTATAATATAACTATATTTATTGCAGCAGCTGTGCGCAGGTATCCAACTAGTATTGATAAAAAGACGCATGATAATATGATGTTTTGTTGCTATGGCTATGTTTGGCGCAGAGCTTTTTGGAGCTTTTTGAGGCGATGAGCGGTGAGCAATGAGCTTTTTGATTTTTAGTGTTCATTTGGTAAAAGAGCGGTGAGCTTTGCTATTTTTTAGGAAAACTCATTTTTTCAATGCCTCTTTAAGAAGCTGTGAGCGGTGAGCGGTGAGCTGTGGCTACTGCTCACAGCTCACTGCTACTTTTGCCAAACATAGCCTATATGTAGCTTTCGGGTTATTTGATTTTGTTAATGTGACTCTCGTTCTGGTACAATCAAGTCTACTTGAACTCGATGCAAAAAATAAAAATAAAAAATAAAATAAAAAATGTAGAAAAAAATAAAAAATAATAAAATAAAATAATAATTTGGTCATTTAAGAATCAGGTGTGGTTAGTTTTGGTGGTTCACCCTGGCCTAATCTTTTTTTTTTTTTTTTTTTTTTTTTTTTTTTTTTTTTTGACGGAAATTGTGGCTACATGGCCCGTAGTCCAGAAGGCGTAGCGAGCCTACACAATTAGGTTGGGTCCAGCCCAGAAGGCAATGTCACCTTTCCCTTTACGCACGTGAGAGGAAACCCCTATCGCCCTAGACAAGACTCGAACTTGAGACCTTGCCTAGGAGGGTAAAACCTCCATACCGCTAGAGCAGAGGCCCATTGGTTTTAGCGTCTCTTTTAACTTTTAAGATTTTAGTTTGGGATAATTATCGAGGAGAGTTATTTTACATACTAAAATTTTCTTACATACAAGGGACTCATCTCCACCATTCATCTAAAAAGTAATCAATGATTGAGATTAAAAGCATTTTAATATTTCAAATATTTTTTATAATTTACATATCTCTTAAACCGTTAATCGAAAATAATTACACCATCGTAACGAGCATTTAATTATCTTTCTATAGACGGGCACTTTGATATACTTTCGACATTTTTTTATTTTATTTTTTCGTTTTTTTCACGTTTTTTTTCGTCTTTTTTTGTTTTGTTTTCGTTATTGAAATTTGCATTAAAAAAATCACATGTGATATTAGTGTTAAATCACATATGATATGTAATATCACATGTGATATTAGTGCTAAATCACATATGATATGTAATATCACATGTGATATTAGTGCTAAATCACATATGAGTTTTATGCAAATTTCAGTAACGAAAAAAAAAAAAACCGAAAAAGATGTAAAAAAAAAGGTGAAAAACACGAAAAAAATAATTTTTTCGAAAGTATATCAAAGTGCCTATCTATAGAAAGATAATTAAATGCTCGTCGTAACGGTATATTCTTTTTTGCTTAACGATTAACGTTTTGAAAGATATTAATATTTGAAAAGAAATGATGAAAGTGGGTTTTTAAAATGTTAGAATTAATCTCATCCATTAGATCAAATAAATATGTAGGGTGGAGATTCTTGGCATGTAAAAAAAGTTTAGTATGTAAATGATTTTTAATCATAATTATCATTTAAGAAGTAAATTGTGTTGCATTTTATTTTTGGCTCAAGTTGACTAAATTTGACAATTAGCATTGCCGGTCTCTTTAGTCTACATTCAATTTTCTAATGTACGTAGCGAGTCGCACAAATATGTTGACTGCATTAGCTGTTAAATGAAATTCTCAATGCTATTATCAATTCTAATATAAATTTTAGAACAGGAGCGGCTCAATGTTTATGGAGGTTGAAAACGAAATTTTAAAATGAGGCCTTAGATTTTAAAGTTATCTACGTAGAAAGACATTTATATATAATTTATCTTTTTAACGTCTTTAATGTAAAATCTTTGAGTGAGTAGAAAATATAAGTTCTGTATATTATCTCCTTTTCAATCCACAAATAAGCTATTTTATTTATTATTATTTTATTTTTTTTTTATTATTTTTTTTGTGTGTTTTTGTGAGATATTTGGTTCTTTTGTTATACTTTGCTTCTCTATTCTTCTCAATTAGTTGTATTGATGGAAAGCTAATTGAGTGATTAAAGAATACATTTTGATAATAGAGAAAAAAAAAAAAAAAAAAAAAAAAAAAAAAGGAGAACAAATGCCTGAAGATGTAGGGACCTTTTATCTACATTGAATACTGGTCTTGGATTTTTAGAAAGTTTAAGACTTGAATAGAAAAGACTCTAAAATCTCAAGGTTGCGTTTAGTTGGAAAACATTTTCCTTCATTTCCTTTTTCTTGTTTTGTAAAAAAAGGGAGGGGAGTTTTATCTCCACAAAACAAGTAAAATTTTAGAAAACGCGTTTAGTTAGAGAAACATGTGTTTGTGTTTTTCATTTTGCAAAACTAGAAAACATGTTTAAGTAGTGTTGTTTTCTATCTCCATTCTCTATTCACCTTTATAATATTATAAAAATATCTTCAAAACACAAAAACAAATATTATAAACTAACAAACTAAATTATAAAATAACTAAGAAAATCTAATACGAGAAAAAAAATTGTTTTCTTGTTTTCTTTGTTAAGGATGGAAATAGAAATTTTGTGTTTTGGAAAACATTTTGTTGGAAAACGCTAATTTGAAAGTGATCTCTGTTTTTCTTGTTTTCTACAAAACATTTTGTGGAAAACAAGGGTGTTTTCCTCCAACTAAACGCAACCTTAGGGTGCGTTTAGTTGGATTATTTTAGTTATTTTATAATTTAGTTTGTTAGTTTATAATATTTGTTTTTGTGTTTTGAAGATATTTTTATAATATTATAAAGGTGAATAGAGAATGGAGATAGAAAACAACACTACTTGAACATGTTTTCTAGTTTTGCAAAATGGAAAACACAAACACATGTTTCTCTAACTAAACGCGTTTTCTAAAATTTTACTCGTTTTGTGGAGATAAAACTCCCCTCCCTTTTTTTACAAAACAAGAAAAAGGAAATGAAGGAAAATGTTTTCCAACTAAACGCAACCTTATTATCTACCCGCTTAAGCAAACTATGGCCATTTAAAATCGTGACACTAGATATGATGACCGAAAAACTTGTGTGACTGACTCTATCTATATACAAGACTTTTGTAAAATAGCGACTTTAAATTCATTTTTCATATTTTTTATATCCTACTTACATATCCAAATATATTATTACGACCACATGTGAAATATGTGACATCTAACAAATCAAATGAGAAAAATCAAGTACCCATAACAAATAAACTACTCCCTCCGTCCCTAAATAAATGTCCACTATTGACTTTTAAAGTATTCTCTTTATAACTTTGACCTTAAATTATTTTATTTGTATTATGTAATAGTTGATGCAAAATATATGAATAGATTGGGTTTTAAATGTATTTTCATTGATATAATTTTCATCAAGTATTACATAACACAAATGAATTAATTTAAGGTCAAAGTTGAGCAAAAAAGACTTTAAAAGTCGATAGTGGACATTTATTTAGGGACGGAGGGACTATATGACAATATGCATCGTCTGGCATTAAGACATAGATATTTATAATAAATAATACACGTACATCAAAACATGAACATGGAAAAAGGGGGCTACGAACGGGTGACAGTGACACATGTTCTTCTTAAGCAAACCTTTTTTTGTTAGGAGGAGCCTGCTTACGCAAAATCTTGTTTCTGCCATGCGTAGAGGTCATAGTATAACCCCTTTTCATAATTAATCCATTTTGGTTGTGTTGTAGTTAAAACTGGTCATATTTAAAGTATAAATAGCCGAATGAGAAAGGAGTCAAACGGGTTGAGTGGGTTAAACGTCCCCCAAAGGATGTTCTTAATGCACACACCAACAAAATCGCTTTTATTCAGAGTGCAAGATTATAATTCTAATAATATTGTTTTCGCATCATGACACATTAATAATTTATATAAGAATGTACAAATAAGTGGCAGCATGTCATGCACCAAACCCATATTGACCCATTACCAGCTACTTAATCCACTGCATCCGCCTATCATGATATGAAGGCACTGATCATCACTAATTAATTACAATGTAGGTTGTTTCAGTGGTTTGGGAGGGTTGCTTTTACTACTTGTTGCATGGTGGGTGTATAAATTTATGAAGAGAAGGAAGAAAGATATGCTCAAGGATATTTTCTTCAAAAGAAACGGTGGTTTACTATTGCAACAACAAATGTTGTCTGGTAATAACGGTAATGTAGATAAAACTAGACTCTTCACCTCAAAGGAGCTTCAGAAAGCTACAGATAACTTTAACGAGAACCGAATCTTGGGTCAAGGAGGGCAAGGAACTATTTTCAAGGGAATGTTGGCTGATGGAAAAATTGTAGCTATTAAAAAGTCAAAAATTGAAGATGAGAGCAAAATTGAACACTTTATTAACGAGGTTGTCATTCTATCACAAATTAATCATAGAAATGTGGTTAAGCTACATGGTTGTTGTTTGGAAACTGAAGTGCCTCTCTTGGTTTATGAGTTCATCCCGAATGGAACTCTTTATGAGTATATACATGATCCAAATGAATATTTCCCTCTAACATGGGAAATCCGCTTGCGAATTGCTACTGAAATTGCTGGAGCGCTTTCATACCTTCACTCATCCGCTGGAATGCCCATTTATCATCGGGATATCAAGTCTACAAACATACTATTAGATGAGAAATATAGAGCAAAAGTTGCAGACTTTGGGACTTCAAGAACAATCGGGGATGATCAAACGCATCTCACGACAAAAGTACAAGGAACCTTCGGCTATTTGGACCCAGAGTACTTCCAGTCAAGCCAGTTTACTGAAAAAAGTGACGTTTATAGCTTTGGAGTAGTCCTTGTTAAGCTATTAACTGGACAAAAACCAATATCGTCATTTAAGGATGGTGAAACACGTAGCTTAGCAACATATTTTTTGTCAGCAATGGAGAATAATCGTTTGTTTAAAGTTATTGATCCTTGTGTGATGAAAGATGGTGGTAAAAATCAAATAAAGAGATTTGCTGAGCTGGCGAATAGATGTTTGAATTTGGATGGGAGAAAAAGGCCAGTAATGAAAGAAGTAACGATAGAATTGGAACTTATACGAACATCCAGTGAAGCACCTACGACTGAAGAGTATAACGAGGTTGAATATGGCATGGGTGTACCCGAACAATCTGCGATTTGGGACACAACGTCTACCTGGACAGAATCTGGACCATTTAGCAGTTCATCTACCTCAGATTTCACTACAACAAAAGAGAGGACGGGCGACCACGGTTTTGGCGGGGACGCTTCTGTCCCCGCAGAAAGTCGCTAAACGACAAAATATGTGCTGAGCTGGCACAAAGTCTCGCTGACCATTTACAAAATTTTCAACGCTGGTTTTTGGCGGGGACTTGTCCCCGCCGAAAATGTTTTACATATTTGCCAAACTTTGACCAAACTTTGGAGCGCTTAATCGTTCGCGCCTTTTTTTCCCGCTCTACCTTTTGGCGGGGACATGTCCCCGCCGAAAGAAAAGATGCATATTTTTAGTTTTTGGCGGGGACATGTCACCGCTGAAAACGTTAAACATTTTGGCTCCAAAAAGGTAAGTTTATCGCGCCAAAATTTAGCGGCTTTTTGGCGGGGACATGTCCCCGCCGAAAGTATTTCCCCCCAAATTTTCCTTTTACCCCGCCAATTTTTTACTTATATATATCGTATAATGAAATTATCACAAAACACGTAAATTCTCACAAAAAACACACATAACAATGGATGGTTTAACGCCAGAACAAGAATGGTCAAAGGCTTTATCACACGAGCTCCTGTATAATGAAATTATACTTCATTGGGGCTGGGAAATTTTTGATGAATATGGTTCTTATGCGAACTGTGCACCGTGGCAGAGAGACAAGATTCTGGAATGGTTGAGGAGAAAGCCGTACTATAGAGAGTATTTGGAAGAGCTAGATGCTGCTGAAGCTCAACGTGCTGCTGAAGCTCAAGCTGCTGCTGTTGGAGGTGACGATGAAGCTGAAAGCACGTTGGACCTCGACACCGAATTTGGTAATCTGGAAAATAGAGTAACAAATCTCGAAGCTACGTTTGCACGTATCAAGGAAATGAGAGCAAGGAAGGGAAAAGATGGTGCGAGTTCCAGCAAAGCGGGAAGTAGCCGCAAAAAAAATAAACGGGTTGTTTCGTTTGATCTGTTTCGTTTGGTTGTCGAGTTGTTTAGTTTGAGTTGTTTCGTTTGGTTGTCGAGTTGTTTAGTTTGAGTTGTTTCGTTTGGTTGTCGAGTTTTTCGTTTGAGAACTCTTGCGTGTTTTAAATAAAATGTTTGCCTTCGTGTTTTAAATAAACGGCCCTGTTTGGACAGCATAAACCAAACGGCCCCTTATGGTTGAATCTTGATGGATACTTAAGTTTTCACAGCAACAACAACATCATTGGAAGTAATTTACCAAACAACATAAACCAAACAGCATAAACCAAACGGCCCTTCGTTAAACATCTCCTCAGTTCCATTCTTTGTGATATTGTTAGTTGTGATATTGTTCCTTCAGTTCCATTCTTTGTGCATATGTAATTTAAAACATACGTATTACTCCAACATTAAAGCGTACGAATTAAAAATATAAAGCACGTTCGACATCAGTTTTCACAACAACAACAACATTTTATTAAACAACAACAATAACACAACAAATAACAACAACGACAATAACAACAACAACAACAACAATAACAGCAACAACAACAACCTACATACGAAGATTTCCCATATCACCTAGAATGTCATTATAAAGGTCGTGAAATAAGGTAGCTGAATCAATTGTGTGTTTGTTTGGATGCATATACACTTCTAGCATTTTATTGAGTACCATTATCTGGTGATTCAGTTTGATGCAGTTTGAGCACTCTGTATTTCCAGGACTCGATGTTGAAGGTCCTGCAGTGTAACGAGTTGGAGTTATGGATGGTCTTGCGGAATGAGTTGGAGGCGTTGAAGCTCCAAGAGAATCGGTCATTTTGGCCAGTCGTTCCTCCTTCCATAAAAAAAAATCGCATCCAAACTCCTTTGTCCCACCCTGTTAAAGAGTAAAAACTATTATTTTTAACAACTAACCAAATTATTTATATAACACACAAAAAAGTATGTAATTGTTCACCTTTGATAAAGGACACGCATAGTATTGTTTACCAAGGGAGTAAGGTTTATGCGATTCTCGCAGAATTACGTCTCCTCGTTTACAAGGACAAGCAAAAGCTTCAAATTCCGCCATCTTCACCATGATAACAGTGTGTGTTTGTGGTTGTGAGGTTAAGTGGTTTTGAGTATAAGAGGTTGTGAAGTTGTGTGGATAAGATGTTAGTATATAAGAGCAGGTCTTGGTGGGAAATTTTTGGCGCTAGTATTTTGGTGGGAAAGTTTTGGTGGGAAATTCTCGTGTACAACCGTAACATCTCGGCTCACTCGTTAAACATCTCCTCAGTTCCATAATTGCTCGGCTCATTCGTTTAACATCTTGTGTACAACCATATCATCTCGGCTCATTCGTTAAACATCTCGTGTACAACCATAACATCTCGGCTCACTCGTTAAACATCTCGTGTACAACCGTATCATCTCGGCTCATTCGTTAAACCATATAGTTAGGAATTGCATCTTTCAAACTAGAACAAGATAAGATGGAACTTTGTTGTTGAGCACGAGTTCCATAATTGCTCGGCTCATTTACAACCATATAGTTAGGAATTGCATCTTTCAAACTAGAACAAGATAAGATGGAACTTTGTTGTTGAGCACGAGTTCCATAATTGCTCGGCTCATTTACAACCATATAGTTAGGAATTGCATCTTTCAAACTAGAACAAGATAAGCTGGACAACCGTATCATCTCGGCTCATTCGTTAAACATCTCATGGACAACCGTAACATCTCGGCTCATTCGTTAAACATCTCGTGTACAACCGTATCTTCTCGGCTCATTCGTTAAACATCTCGTGTACAACCATAACATCTCGGCTCATTCGTTAAACATCTCGTGTACAACCGTATCATCTCGGCTCATTCGTTAAACATCTCATGGACAACCGTAACATCTCGGCTCATTTGTTAAACATCTCGTGTACAACCATATCATCTCGGCTAATTCGTTAAACATCTCATAGACAACCGTAACATCTCGGCTCATTCGTTAAACATCTCGTGTACAACCGTATCTTCTCGGCTCATTCGTTAAACATCTCGTGTACAACCATAACATCTCGGCTCATTCGTTAAACATCTCGTGTACAACTGTAACATCTCGGCTCATTCGTTAAACATCTCATGTACAACCGTAACATCTCGGCTCATTCGTTAAAATCTCGTGTACAACCATAACATCTCGGCTCATTCGTTAAACATCTCGTGTATAACCGTAACATCTCGGCTCATTCGTTAAACATCTCGTGTACAACCGTAACATCTCGGCTCATTCGTTAAACATCTCGTGTACAACCGTATCATCTCGGCTCATTCGTTAAACATCTCATGGACAACCGTAACATCTCGGCTCATTCGTTAAATATGATTTAGAAAATTTTTAATTAAATTTAAAAGAATTAATATTTATTTTAAAAGTTTTAAATTAATTAAGGATAATTTACAAAATATTTAAAAAGAGTTTTTTTTTTTTTTTTTTTTTTTTTTTTTTTTTTTTTTTTTTTTTTTTTAATTAAAATACTTTCAGCGGGGACATGTCCCCGCAGAAAGATTTCACAAAAAATTTAATATTCCCTCGTAGCATTTACTTTATCCCGCCAAATGATTTGGCGAAAAATTACAACTTTTAGCGGGGACATGTCCCTGCAAAATGTAATCGCTAAAAACACACCCAATTATTAACAGATCTAAGAAACACTTAAAAAAAAAAAAAAAAAAAAAAAAAAAACTCACACTTAGCTTCTTCTTCCTCTAACAACCCCGCTCACCACCAGCACCAGCAACGCCGCTCACCACCACCACAATCAGATCTAAACACTTAGCGGGGAAAAAAAAAACTCATCAAGAAAACACTGCTTCTGCTTCGATCTGCTTCTCCACCACAACAGCACCACAACAGCACCATCTCCACCACCACCACAACACCACCATCTCCACCACCACAACCACAACACCATCATCTCCACCACACTCGCACCACTGTGCACGATCGATGCCCTCTCCTCATATAATTCTTTCCTCAACCCACCTCCTCATTTAATTCTTTCTTTTTCTCATCTCCTTTCTTCCTTGCTCCATCTCTTTTACAAACCCAGGTATTAATTTTTCTGATTTTTATTAATTATTGATTTTTATTTTAATTTCTTTATTTTTTGGTTATTTGTTAATTTTTGCAATGTATGTTAACTAATTTTTTTTAGTAATTGTGTTTTCTGATTTTTTTTTTTTTTTTTTTTTTTTGTTAATTTTTTTGTACAGTCTGTTCCCGAGAATCGAGGCCGAGAACCGAAGCACAACGTGCCTGCTGTCGAGACCACAACCGAGGTTTTTGTACAGTCTTTATTTATTATTTTTTTTTGTGCTTATGTGTTACCGGGGACATGTCGCCGCCAAAAGTTTTTGACTGATAATGTGTTTTGCTGCATTTTTTGCTGCATTTTTGTTGCATTTTTCTTTCATATATAGTATAAACTGATAATGTGATTGCGGCTGTGTCTTATCTGGTTCAAGTTGTTTTGCTGCATAATGTGTCGTTGTTTATTTATTTGATTCTCGGATTGCTAATATAACTCGAGGGAATGCTTGTTTGTTTATTTGTTGTCGCAACTCAACCCAAGAGGGTATGTTTGTTTGTGGGCCGGAGAACCAAAAACAGCCCCGAAGGGAGTTTGTTGATCCTGGTTTCTCGGTTGGAAACCACCCACAAGGGTGCATTTAGCTGTTGCTCGTTTGTTTATAATTATATGGAATTTGATTGTGTTAGACTATTGTTAATGATTTTAGGAATTTAGTGATTAATTTCGGAAAGTCCCCGTCCGAAGTTAATCATCCCATAGAAAACCCGTCCGAAATTAATTTCGGAAAGTCCCCTGTTTGGGACTGCTTTTTGAATGTTTTGTCTCATTTAGGATATGAATGCGTATAATTGATTTACTATTTGTGAAAATTTCGACAGTGTTTCCCCTTTACTCCTACGAATATGTCTTTAATGCACATATTTGGGGAGTTGAGGGGAAATGCTGCCGAAATTTTCTCAAATAGTAAATTCAGTTATACGCATTCATATATGAGACGAAACATTCAAAGAGTGGGTTAGGATTGCCTTCCATAGTTGGATTAGGTGAACAAAACGCACAACTCGTGATTTGATGCGTGGTTTTGCAACCTTACAACAGGTTTTACCTCTCGAGGGATCTCAAGAGGCTTACAACCCCACCAGGCAGTGTACCTGACCGATGTAGTATAGTGTAGTGGTAAGTACGGGGGATTGATCGTTCTCCACAGGGAATAGTGTTCGTTAGGTATGAAAAATTACTCTAATAGGTCTAAGGGTGAGGGAAGATTCTTTTTATGTTTTTATATTTTTTATGAAAGCAAGTAAAATCTCGGGTTTGAAAGAGTGGGCGGAATTAGTTGCTAGTCAACTAACCCAAATTACTACGAATGCAAGTAAAATAAAATGACGAAAATGAAAAGGGTGGTAAAACTTATGTGGAGAGAAATGTGTTTACTTAGATTTCCTTACTCCCTAACTATCTTTTACCGGTTGATTAGTGTGTATTAATTGCGTGGATGACGGGTGTATTCCTTAATACCAATCGTGGGGTGGCGTACGTACTTCCCCAACTCTATGAACTCCTACTTCACTCCTATGTCGAGCCGGCTAAGAAGCTCCTAACATGGGATCACTAGAATTCGCTCATGCATTAAATACAACCATAAAAACCTTTAGTACGCATTGGTTCATGTTTCTTAAGACGTTCAAGCAAGTTACCGTATAGGAAGTTAGCCAGTTTTCTTAAGCCTAACATAGATGAACAATCATCCAATACAACTAATAACACACTAATAACCAATAATCAATAGCTAGGTTTCATTAGATCTAAGCAAACACAAGATAAATCTAGCCTAGCATGTTAAACAAAAGACAAGAACAAGATAGAATCAAACAACACATAGACATATTGAATGATTAATTGATAACTTATCTTCAATGTAACATGGAAGATCTCAAGGCAAAAAGCCTTGAAAAAGCTGCTAAAATCGTCTTAGGGTTTTCACACACAAAGTTCCACAATAAGTTCCACACTAATGACAAAAAATTGCAAAACTATATATAGACTTTCAGATCTGACGGCGTCACGTTATGGAGTGTGACGCCGTCACCTCGCCGCTTTTAGGGTTCCCAGATGGCCTTCTTGACGCCGTCCCTCTTTAGCTCTCCAAAATCCGTTCTGGCTTATCAAGGCTTGACGCCGTCAGAATTAGGCGTGACGTCGTCCCTCTTTAAATTAAGCCGTGACGACCTTGATCAGATTAAAGGGTGACGCCGTCAGAATTCCCATGCAAATTTCTCTGGCTTATCATGAGTAATTTTCATATCCACCTTTTTCTTGCCAAGCCATGACGCCGTCTGGGGACATTTCTGACGCCGTCAAAGGTAACTTTTGGCCGATTTTGAGACTTTGTCGTTTTCTTCACTTTTATGCTCCAAAAACGTCCAAAATGCTTCCTTTTCCAGATTTCTTCTCAAAAGTACCTAAAATGACAAAAGGAACGATTTAGGGCAATATTTGATCAAATAAATACGATTTAGGGCTTAAATGACCCCTTAAAAGCGGTACACTTTTCGCTTCATCAAATACCCTTACACTTGAGATTTGCTTGTCCTCAAGCAAATGCGCTTTTATTCTAATCAAAATACAAGTTAGGGGTCATTTAATGCTAACATAAAAGTAATTACAACAAATAGTCGTTCCACTTTAATCATAATAAGCACGGAGATTATAAACTAGCACCTCACAAGTAGTGTTTAGATACTCACATCTCTCAAGTGTCATCAAAATAAATCTCATAAATGAAAACGGATAATATCTCTCACTACCTGTCATAGCAAATAGATTACCATAGGCTTGGGAAAGGATCGAAAACCTCCTCCACTAGGCGTAAGCACCTAAGATAAACTATCAAAGAGGGCTTTTAAATGGGTTATAACGTTAGGTGTAGGGAAAAGGAAAACACGGTTCTGTTGGATAAGGGATATTTTACTGGTGGCGAGTTAAAGATCTTGATCAATTACATGTACTATACAATGTTGCTAAGCCAAGACTCGACTCGATTTAAGCTAAAAACAAAATAACAAAAACATAAAATAAACATAAAATGAAACGGGATGGTAGTCCGTATGTTTTTTCTACTTTTCCTTTTCTCATTTTTTTGTATTTTTCTTGATTTTTTGATTTTTTTTTTTTTTTTTTTTTTTTTTTTTTTTTTTTTTTTCCATACACTTTTGCCCTACCATCCAAAATAATACATCATAGGGGCGTTGCATTCCCCTTACACTTGAACTTTTACATAACTTTACAAATAACTATTCTAATGACTCGAATTAAGACAATTGAAAAACTTGGAGTACTTTTAAAATATTTAGCACATATGGGGGTAATAAATGATGTTCTTCCCCATTACTCCATTACACTAGTACTTTACCCATGAGTCCCAATCGTCCCAAAACAATATGTACAAGGATATGACTCGACTTAGCAACCATGTAATCAACTAGATAATTAACTTGGGTTTAAACAAATGTTGTCACAATAATGCACTAAAAATGAGTGCATACAAGGTAGGCTAAGGCGATTTGGGTGTACATTTTAGTGGGGTGTAACAAATTCTTCCTTTAAGTAAAATGCTTAAAGTTAGAAACGAAAAGATAGGCTCTGAGGGGTGTACTAGGGGTATCGTGTACTAAAAATGAGTACAACGCAAAGGGTGTGGGAGAATTACTTGACCAATGTAGCCAACGTAATTATAACAAAAACACAGGTGTAAAACAATGGGTTAATCCTAATGCCTCTTATCATGTAGTAAATCTAACTACACGAATGTAGTCTCACTTGTGGCCTCGGAATGGTCCTAACGCAAGTTCTAGAATCTAAGTGCTACCGGTACACACATCATAGCATAAATGCTTTTCCTACCAATTCTAGGGGCGAACCTCACATATTTGGGGTGGAAAATTTTTTAGTGGTACGGTTTTGTGCTAGTCATATAACTCCTATCCGTGAGACGCTCATTAAGATCAAAGTTTCACTCCTATATGTTGTAAAAAAATTTAAATTTGGCACTAAAATTGCCCTAACAGGTATTTCTCTCAGTTTTATTACACATCTACTATTAAACAAACAAAAATCAAGCGCACTTGTATTCTCTAAAGTATCGTACTTTTACCCCCCTTACACTTAAGATGAACATTGTCCCCAATGTTCAAATAACAAGATGTAAAAGTAAATAAGGTAAAAGAATGAAATCAAATACTCCCCTGATTCGCTCGGTGGATAAAGGGGTAACATGGTTAGATCCTCTTCCAATGAAATGTAGAAGCTCCAAGACTAAAGCATCGCCAAAAGCTTGATTCCACATACATCTCCTTGTCCAAAATAACCTGTTAAACCTGAGAAAACAAACACGAAAACCTGCATAACATCGGCGGGATAAATTATATATAAGGATATAATGCTTGTGGAATGATAATTTTGCAGATTCCTGGAGATTATAAGTTATAGATTTAATAAAAACTATTTATGAAAACAAAACTTTCAAAAATTTCAGAAAATTAAAACCTGACGCCGTCAGAAATGATCTGACAGAATTCTCATGTTAAGTTTCCGGAAAATTTCTGGAAAAACCTATACCTTACTTCCTGGAATTCCTGCAAAATATCATTATGACTCGATACAAGCATTTGACTCAAACAAATACTAATATGTATGTTAATTTATTATTGTTATGATTCATGTTCATTTGTTCTAATAAACCGATTTGGATTTCCCTTACACTTAACTTTTGCAAAATACCTTTATATGTAGTTAAGACGAAGTTAAAAACAAGATAAAGCATTTTCACAATTTAGTTTTGAACATGAATCAATAATAATAAAAATTAAACACACATACGGAAACAAATAAAATCAAACAAACAATTAAATAAACACACAAAGCAAATAAAGCTTGGGTTGCCTCCCAAGAAGCGCTTGTTTTTGTTCGAGTCACGAGCCTGACTCTACCCTTATTTAACGGAAATAGGGGAGGTTTTCCCTACACTTAGGATTAAATGTGGGTGAAAGTAGCGATACACACCCTTAGGGTGGAAATATGCCACGTGAGGAAAGAGTGACGGGTGAATTATATGCTCAAAGGTGCGGGATCCTATCATCATAACCTTACCTAATTCAATTGGGTTAGTGGGCGGATTAAGATTTTCTCCTAGAAAGGGATCATCTTCTATCAACTTCGAGAGATTCCAAGTTAAGAATCCACTTTGACCTAATAAACCCGGTTTAAACCCATAATGTTTCTTGTGATCAATCATAAATGGGTGATGTAAGTATGTAAGGTCATGGTTCACTCCTATGTTAGCTTCCTCTCTACAAGGCCTAGAGTCTACTACCTTAATCTTAACATTACCTGGACTACATGGTTTGATGGGTGGATCGGGACCTAATTCAATTCCTAAGTTCACATCTAAGGATGGAAGATTAGGTAACGGTTTTGGTTTAGGCTCCGGTTCATCAAAACTAGGAACTTCCATAGAACTAAAAGAAAGGTTATGACTACAAGTATTCAAACCTATTTCTTCTAGTTTTGTTTCTTCCAAAGGTTCTACTTCAATTGGGGTTCCTATAGTCCCTTCTACTTCTTCCGGGTAAGTCACGGGCGGTGTGTATGCCTCGAATGATGGTAGGACTTGTGGGGTACTTTGTAGGTTTGTGTTATTTACCTCATCCTTCCTTGTCTCTATATCAATTATATCCACATCATGTGTTTTAGTAGAATCTAACCCAAACATGTTCCTAAGTATCTCAAATCCTTCTCTAGCCATTTCAAGTTCTAAGTCCGATTCATAAGAATCTTCCACGATAACATGATTACTATGTTCAATTTGCCTAAAGGATTCATCATGTGTTCCTTGAGATTCAAAGTCATTGATCATAAAACCTAGGTCTTTTTGCTCAATATGCTCATGTTCGGCTAAATCCTCCTCAATTGTTTCCTCAAGTTGTGATGTATACGAACCCATTAATTCATTAAACTTATGGTTCACGGTTAGGAGGCTTTCCTCAAATTTTTTCCAAAGGGTCTTATTAAAAGGAGTTGATCCTAACAATGATTGTTTAATAGAAGCCACACATGCACATAATTCATCAAACCTATCAAACTTTATACCCATCTCCTCTTGTATATATCTAAGATCACTTAAAAATTCATTGGAACAACAGGAAGCAAATCTATCCATGTAAAGTAATTGTTCCTCTATTGTTAATGATCTAAATGGAATTTCATCCGCCATGGTGACAAATGAAAATGGTTTTACAACAAAGGGCACAAAGAAAAAGATAGACTAAAGAAATCTAATAAAAAGAAAAATAAAAATCTCACTAGAAAGGAATCTAGTGAGTAGACCTAATAAAATAAAAATTCAACCTAAACAATAACTATTCCCCGGGCTGCGGCGCCAAAAACTTGATGCGTGGTTTTGCAACCTTACAACAGGTTTTACCTCTCGAGGGATCTCAAGAGGCTTACAACCCCACCAGGCAGTGTACCTGACCGATGTAGTATAGTGTAGTGGTAAGTACGGGGGATTGATCGTTCTCCACAGGGAATAGTGTTCGTTAGGTATGAAAAACTACTCTAATAGGTCTAAGGGTGAGGGAAGATTCTTTTTATGTTTTTATATTTTTTATGAAAGCAAGTAAAATCTCGGGTTTGAAAGAGTGGGCGGAATTAGTTGCTAGTCAACTAACCCAAATTACTACGAATGCAAGTAAAATAAAATGACGAAAATGAAAAGGGTGGTAAAACTTATGTGGAGAGAAATGTGTTTACTTAGATTTCCTTACTCCCTAACTATCTTTTACCGGTTGATTAGTGTGTATTAATTGCGTGGATGACGGGTGTATTCCTTAATACCAATCGTGGGGTGGCGTACGTACTTCCCCAACTCTATGAACTCCTACTTCACTCCTATGTCGAGCCGGCTAAGAAGCTCCTAACATGGGATCACTAGAATTCGCTCATGCATTAAATACAACCATAAAAACCTTTAGTACGCATTGGTTCATGTTTCTTAAGACGTTCAAGCAAGTTACCGTATAGGAAGTTAGCCAGTTTTCTTAAGCCTAACATAGATGAACAATCATCCAATACAACTAATAACACACTAATAACCAATAATCAATAGCTAGGTTTCATTAGATCTAAGCAAACACAAGATAAATCTAGCCTAGCATGTTAAACAAAAGACAAGAACAAGATAGAATCAAACAACACATAGACATATTGAATGATTAATTGATAACTTATCTTCAATGTAACATGGAAGATCTTAAGGCAAAAAGCCTTGAAAAAGCTGCTAAAATCGTCTTAGGGTTTTCACACACAAAGTTCCACAATAAGTTCCACACTAATGACAAAAAATTGCAAAACTATATATAAACTTTCAGATCTGACGGCGTCACGTTATGGAGTGTGACGCCGTCACCTCGCCGCTTTTAGGGTTCCCGGATGGCCTTCTTGACGCCGTCCCTCTTTAGCTCTCCAAAATCCGTTCTGGCTTATCAAGGCTTGACGCCGTCAGAATTAGGCGTGACGCCGTCCCTCTTTAAATTAAGCCGTGACGACCTTGATCAGATTAAAGGGTGATGCCGTCAGAATTCCCATGCAAATTTCTCTGGCTTATCATGAGTAATTTTCATATCCACCTTTTTCTTGCCAAGCCATGACGCCGTCTGGGGACATTTCTGACGCCGTCAAAGGTAACTTTTGGCCGATTTTGAGACTTTGTCGTTTTCTTCACTTTTATGCTCCAAAAACGTCCAAAATGCTTCCTTTTCCAGATTTCTTCTCAAAAGTACCTAAAATGACAAAAGGAACGATTTAGGGCAATATTTGATCAAATAAATACGATTTAGGGCTTAAATGACCCCTTAAAAGCGGTACACTTTTCGCTTCATCATGATTCCAACTTTATGTATTTACGTGTAGATTTTTTTAAACATGTTTAATTCTAAATAATTATTTATTGCATCATTAAAACGCAGTTATGCCAATTGATAAGAGTTGGGTCTCTAAACCTCGTGTTAGCCTCGAATTTCTAAAAGGTCTTAGAGCTTTTTGCGAGTATTGCAAGTCCTTTGTGAATATTGACGGGAATGTAAAATGTCCATGTAATTATTGTCATAACTTTGGTTGGATAAAGTACGAAGATTTGTTTGGTCACATACAATCATACGGTTGGGACCAAAGTTATACGAAATGGTATAATCACGGTGAACCGGATGACCAGACAGTAATACCCAACACGAATCATCGTGGGAGTGATATGGCTGAGTTCCTTCATGATATTTGTCCGAATAAGGAACAAAATGAGCCAACTGAAGGAAATATTGGCGAGACAAGCAACGAGCCAAC
This sequence comes from Artemisia tridentata subsp. tridentata, assembly GCA_021014915.2. NCBI lineage: Eukaryota > Viridiplantae > Streptophyta > Magnoliopsida > Asterales > Asteraceae > Artemisia > Artemisia tridentata. The sequence continues at coordinate 118,103,359 of CP139503.1, forward strand.
TCCTCAACTTAACGAGTTTGAAGAGTTACTCGCCACTGCCAACGAGCCACTATACCCGGGCTGTAATTGGATGTCTTCATTGGACTTTATGACAAAGTTTACGAACATCAAGGTCAAAGGTAAAATGAGTGACACCACATTTAACGAAACCCTTAAATTTCTCAAAGAATGTTTCCCACCCGCTCTAGGATACAAAATCCCATCGTCATACTATGAAATAAAGAAAACATATAAAACGATCGGGTTAGGATACGAATCCATACATGCTTGTGTAAATGACTGTTTTTTATATCGGGGGGCGGGTGATGAAGATTTGCAGAATTGTCCCATCTGCGATGCTAGTAGATGGAAAGACAAGAACACACTGGGGAAGAAAGTTCCTAACAAGGTGTTGCGTTATTTTCCTATCATTCCTAGACTACAGCATTTGTACAAGTCTAAACACACTGCAAAAAAAATGACTTGGCATGCTTCTGGGCAGTCTACGAAGGACGGTAAGATGCAACACCCGGTTGATGGTCAATTACGGAAGAAATTTGACATGAAGTATTCAAAAGAATTTTCCTATGAAAAAAGAAACGTCCGATTAGGGTTGGCTGCTGATGGTTTCAATCCGTACGGCAACCTTAGTCAGTCTTACAGCATATGGCCGGTCATATTAACAACATACAATACGCCTCCCTGGATATGTATGAGAGAGACTTCTCTTATGTTGACGTTGTTAATTCCGGGCCCTAAATCACCCGGAAAGGACATAGATATTTACTTGAGGCCTTTGATTGAAGACCTAAAGATTCTATGGAAAGATGGAGTCATGAATAGGGATGCTGTCACTGGCACTGAATTCTGTATGAGAGCAGCGCTTTTATGGACTATCAATGACTTTCCCGCTCGAAGTAGTTTGTCTGGGTGGAGTGGGCAAGGTTACTTGGCTTGTCCGACATGTAATATAGACACTCCATCTGTTCGCGTGTTAGGCAAAACCGCTTATGTTGGTCACAGAAGATTCTTAAAAACGACCAATAAATGGCGGAAAAATAGACGAGCATTCTATACTCAGGTCGATGATCATAGACAACCTCCTAGAAAATTTACCAGTGATGTCATCTTGAATCAACTTAGGAGATTGCCTAAACGTATCCCGGGGAAACATCCAAGTTTTGGGGGTGCGAAGAAAAAACGTGATCCTGTTCGCGAATTGAATTGGACCAAAGTATCCATTTTCTACGAGCTAAAGTATTGGTCTTTTCTTACACTAAAACACAATTTAGATGTCATGCATATCGAAAAAAATGTGTGTGAGAGTGTGTTGGGTACTTTGTTAATGAATGACAAATCAAAAGACACCAACAAGGCAAGACAAGACTTAGAAAATTTGAAAATTCGTGAAGAGTTGTAGCTCGTCAACAAAGAAAACGGGAAGTGCTCTAAGCCTCATCCCACGTACTCTTTCACAGCTGAAGAAAGAAAACAATTTTGTCAATTCATCAAAGGTACGCGTTTTATTTCAAAATTTATTTGTTCCAATTCTATTCGCGTATCCATTTCGACGACGTACTCTAATATCATGATTTTTTTGTCAATTCATCAAAGGTGTTAAACTACCTGATGGGTTCGGATCTAACTTCAAGCATAAAGTGACCGACAATGATAGCAACATAACAGGCTTGAAGGCTCATGACTGTCACATAATGATGCAGCGGTTGCTTCCTGCTGGACTTCAAAATTACTTGAAGGACCAAACCACCGCAACACCAATAATCGAGCTTTGTTCATTCTTCAAACAAATATGCGCTCGAACTTTGATGGTGGATGACATGTTGAAAGCTAAAGAACAACTCATCAATATTTTGTGCAGTTTCGAGCAAATATATCCTCCTGCTTTTTTTGACATAATGATTCACTTGGTTATTCATCTACCCGAAGAGGCTATTGAAGGCGGGCCTGTTTACATGAGGTGGGCGGAGGGTTATATTGCTGATGAAGCATTAACTTTCTGTTCGCATTATTTCCGGGGTGTTGAGACGAGATTTAATCGTCCTGACCGGAATGAGGACGGTCCAAGCCCAACAAGTCAATTTCAGTGTTTCGATCAATCTGTAAACTGAATGGCAAGCAATCATTGATCCGGGTTCAACCAGACACAATGAAGAAAGTAGTATGGTATGTACTACACAACAGTCATGAAATCGACCCGTACGTGAACGAGTACGAGAGGTACGCGTTTTATTTCAAAATGTGTTTTACGTAAGTTATTATTCGACGACTTATTCTAATATCATGAACATTTACAGGGCATTTCCTGGCAATGATATACAAGAAGGATTTCCTCGCTGGTTTGTGAGCAAGATAGACTTATTGTATATATTATCCTGTAAAAATAACGACTATTACTCATCTATATCTATTCTTGACTTTTTCATAGATTCGTGAATTAAAAGTAAAGGATGACCCAAGTTGTACTTCCAAGTTATTCGCTTTGGCTCGTGGACCAGCATGCACTGCAGTCTCAGTCGACTCTTGCGTAGTCAACGGTGTGAAGTTTATCGTACACAACCGTGATTTACGTCGTTCAACTCAGAACAGCGGAATTTCAACTCCTAATCCTAACGGAGGAATGTATTATGGCCAGCTTGAAGAAATTCTCGAGTTTTTGTATGTTCCGTTCAAGGTTGTGCTGTTCAAAGTTAAATGGTTCGACACTAATAACGAGGGTCGCTTAAAACCTTGTACGTATAGAAATAACATTACACAAATTATGACAGACCGTGTATCGTTTCAAAATGAACCATACATTCTTGCAACACAAGCAACACAAGTCTTTTACCTTGATTTCCCGGGTAAACGTGGTAGTTGGAAGACTGTCCAAGATTCTTATCATCGAAAGATTTGGAACCCGGATATCATCATGGTAGAAGACAATCAAGATGTTGTACATGACAACAACTCATCACATGTCACACTCTCTGCTGAGTTGGATCAGTTGAATTATAGCACCATAGATATAGATGTCCAGCCAGCGGAAGTTGAGGCACCACCAGCACCAATTATCACTGATGTCGACGACGACGATGATATTGATTATGATGACCACATTCCTCATGATTTAGCATCTGATCATGAAGATCACGTCGATGGTGAAGATGAAGCTGACACTAATAATGATGATTTTTATCTTAGTGATGTAGGAGATTGATCTCAAATTGTAATTTGTTAAACGACACTTATTTGAATGAAATTGTTATCGAGTTGTTAAATGTGTTTATTTATTTATTTATTTATTTAATTATTTATTATTATCTTTTTTGGTATATATTGTTATTTATTTGAATGTGTGTATATATATGCGTATATGTGTTTCTTCACTAATTTCTATGTTCTAGTACAGATGGCGGATGTCGTAGCTACCAGCCATGGCGGTGATGGAGGTCACGAGCCACCCCGCCGTCCCGGGAGGAGGATAGGCACCAACTGCGAGCGTAAGAATTTCTCGATTATTTTAATTAAACTTGATCATTATTTGAAATTGATAACTTGTTATTTTATGTCACCATTACTTTAATTTGATTACTTGCAGGCTCTAATTCGAGAGCTCCCAGGCCTAAGCCTATGAAGCCTGGGTCGAGAATAGGAAAAGGCGGGAAGGTGGTTCGCGGTACCACCAAGAACGAAGCCTTACACTCCATGAGGAATGATACAGGGCGCCCGGTCTCGATCAGATTTAATAGGAATGCCAAAGGCATGTGGCAGCATGTAGGCCTTCACACTTCGTGGTTCTCGAACTATGTCGGGAGCTTGATACGGGAAACCATTCCACTGTATCACGATTCGTAGGATGATGTTCCAGAGGGCAAGAAGGCACACGTGGATAACCGGCTCTACGTAAGTTTTTTTTTTATCTTTTATTTTTTTAATTATTGTGTTTATTTATTTTAAATGTGTTTATTTATTTAAATTTGTATATTTATTTTAATTATATTTTATTGCAGCATTTCTTTGATCTCACCCCCCACATTGCCGGTCCAAATGGAGACGAGATTGTCGCTAGTATCGAAGCTTACCTGAAAAAGATATACAATGACAACAAGTACAAGCACAAGAAGAAACATTTTACAAAGGCAGGTGGGGTCGAGAAAGTGGACGAGATCAAGGCAAAGCGTCCCGAGAACATGGAGGATGAAGAATGGGAGAGGCAGGTAAATTTCTGGATCGACACGTACTTTGTTGTTATTATTATTATTATTATTATTATTATTATTATTATTATTATTATTATTATTATTATTATTATTATTATAATAATAATAATAATAATAATAATAATAATAATAATAATAATAATAATAATAATAATAATAATAATATTTCATTTATATAATAGTTTTTATTATTTATAATAAGCAGATTGAGCACTGGAGCGACTCGAAGAAGTTGAAGATCGGGGAGATCAACAAGCAAAATAGGAGCAAAATGAAGACTGCCACCCTTCATGGATCACATTCCTTGGCCGTCATAGCTGATAACTTCGTAAGACACTTTTTAATCATTTTATTTATATATATAGTGTTGGGTGAGTATTGATTGATTTAATTTATAAACAGTTGAGCTCCCCCTCCGCCGACTCCGAGGATACTAGAGACCATATCGACATGTACAAACACACCCATACCAGAGACGGCGTCTGGGAGTCTGAGGAGGCCGAATCCAGATACGTAAGTATAATTTATTTCAAAAAACTCACCAACATTAATTACAACCTTATTGGCGGTGACTCGTCCCCGCCGAAAACAATGCATTAATTAATTTTTAAATAAGTAAAATACATTTTCTGCGGAGACACGTCCCCGCCGAAAACACTTGATTAATTAATTTTTTAATTAATTTTCTCAGTTTTTGGCGGGGACATGTCCCCACCGAAAACCCTTGCCACGCTGGACAATCTTTGACCGGCTAGAAGGCGGTGGGACCCACAAGTCGCCGCCCCAAGTTGGTAAAAGTCCCCGCCGAAAGTATCAGCGACCAGCTTTGGGCGGTGACGTTTCGGCGGTGACATGTCCCCGCGGAAAGGGTATTGGTGGTGACATGTCCCCGCCGAAAGGGAAAAAATGTCACCGCCGAAAGCACCCAATGTTGTAGTGATTTCCATCCTCTCTTGCTATAGCTAGATCTCATTGGGTTTATAAAGCTTAACTTGGAATGTTTTGTATGCTTCGTTGTAGTGTATCATTGGGTTACATATCTTTCGTATGTATGATATATATGTTATGTAGCAACATAGTAAGAGGTATCATGATTAGTGCCAATTCCTCTATATTTCATTACCTAGAAGTTTAGAAGCTAAAGCTTATGTAAGATATGAATAAGGCTTTCAAAAGTACCACATATTATGTTATTAGAATTCTTGATTTTGACATTTGTTAAAAATTACAAAAATCCAAGAAAAGTGTGTCAAGAATAATTGGAAAATTTATTTTTCATTGTTCACTAACACTGCACCGTGCGAGTTAGTATCTGTTATCCAGTGTGTAACACCATTATTTGGGTTTTACAGGAAGAAGTAACAAAGGAATAACATGAACTGTTATGATGGAGGTTGAATGTAGCGGGTGGTTGGTTTTTTGACCTTGGTAAGTCCCCAATCTCAAGGCATCGACTATGATAGATTTATCAGAATGCATTTTTTTTTTTTTAAAGGCAACATATATTAATAAAATAGCAAGATGCTAAAGTTACACTGACACGATCATAATAAATTGACCAAACTAAATCTAAACACACTACACCGGCTAACCGACCCTAAACCTACGAGGGATATCACAAAGTGGATATCATACTTACAAAGATATAACTCCGACATACCAAACTCACAGAAGTGCAACAACACTTGAGGGCAAACACTTGACAGAAAGCATGACACGGATTGACAACCGACCACAAACCATGACCTCACACATGAAAATAACCCCCTCACCAGAGCCTCGAATCACACAAAACACACACTTCCGAACATACGATCTAACAAAGTGGTGGCATTGCGAATAGTGAATATGGTAAATCAAAGAAAATAATCCGGAAAGTATGAACACCTAACGAAAACCCCGAAACTCAAACGATTGTCCCTTGACTCTTGCTCTAACGACCCTTGGCTTACAACCTGCCTCTCACCATCTCACAACCTGAATAGGAACCTCACCATCTCACGGTTTTACTATCTTCACCATCTGATGACAACCCTGAACACCTAAAAAAACTATCTCCACCCCTAAACCATCTTACAACCTCACTACGTCGATGACTTGAACCATCTCACGAGACTTGAATCAACTCAGAACCTCAACATCTAACGACCTCACAACTCACGACCTCGCCATCTCACGACCTTGCCATCTCACAATCTCCCTCTCCGAACCGTCTCACTAATGAGCCGAACCACCTCACAACCACAACATCTTACGACCCAAAATACCTCACAACCTCACTATCACCCTGACCATCTCACGAGCCACAAACACCCGCCATCTCACCATCTCCATGACCTGAACACCTCACAAACTCGCCATCTCCATGACCTGAACTCCTCACATACTCCATCTCCGCGACCACACCACCTGATAATCCGATCCACCTCACTACCACACCATCTCGTAATGGCATGAGGTTTATTAAAACGTAACATTATATGTGCTCCAATTAATAAAGTTTTTTTATTCATCAATAACAACTTAATAGTTCTTTGATTTCAATCAAATACGAGTATCTCAATCAAAATGGATAAAAAACTATAGAAGTATTTTTAGACTGGTAAGACGGTATGGCTAGATTACAGTATAGGTTGTCCAAAATAATACAATTATAGAAAATGAACTAGGGGAGCTAATAAATCTATGCGTTGATAATAAGACAAAACTGAGGGTGCGTTTGGTTTCCTCGTATGGGATTCAAACTATCACTATAAAAGTGATTAATGGTGTTTGTTTAAGATGAGAGGGCCCAGCACTATGACTATGAAAGTGGGATATTATCCATACTCCATATACATCAAACTAGGTGAGAATAAATCTTTCATAGGTGAGGGACTCACCACTACTATCAAACTCATACCCATTGTCATTCATGTCAGCACACCAAACGCACCCTGAAACTTTTAAATATAGAGTACTGTAATATTTAAGAAAACTAATCAGAAAAGTCCTAGACGTGGGCGGCAAAAAAGGGACTTAACAGCATCATTAATAAATAAAGTGTCCAATTTTTTACGTCTAATTAAAAGCTTTGCTGTAAGGTTGTGAATGGTACAAGACCGTATAGGATGATCTGATTTTAATGTACAAATCATTCGTACGCAGTAAAGCATGCATAAGAATAACGTGTAAGTTTTAAAAATGAAGCTTAATTAATATAGCTTTTCAAAACTTCAATAAACCCGTAAGCCGAACAAATAAGCTAAAACAAGCACTCCTACGTTTCTCAGAGCAATAGGTGTGGTAAGTTTCGTCCCTCGCCGTGGTTGAGCTGGCGCCTCGCCGTGGCTCGCCATGGTACCGGCGGTGCTCGCCGTGGTTCGCCGAGCATGAAGATATCGTGCAGACGACGAGCAAAATGATCTGACAAATGGTACCTTTAATGAATATTAAATTGCAAACGTTTAATGATATTGTGCTATGTCTGTGTTTTTGTGTTTGATATGTTTTTTTTTTTTTTTTTTTTTTTTTTCTTCTTCTTTTCTTTTGCAGGTTGAAGAAGCAAGAAGAGGAAGTGGGCCAAAAAATGGAAGCGGGCCAAATGTTTTTTTTTTTTTTTTTTTTTAATGTTATTTGTATTATTTGTTGTAATGTATTTTTATTTTTATGAAATGAATTTAGTGTATTTGTGTATTTGAATAAAAGAAGAAAAAAAAGTAGATAGTGGTGGGGCCCGAATGAGTAAGTTGTGGTATGTTATGATAAGGGGGTTGTTAGTTGTGGTGTATTGCGGTGATGTGACATCCGTAGGGCCCGAATGAAGAGATGAAGGTATGTTATGATACCTATTGTCATGCTTTGTTGCATACACTGACACATGCCAGTTTTCTCTTTATATTATTTACCAATTAGGCTTCCATCTCAATGGTTGCCTCTTGAGTAAACAAGAGGTCAGATCTGTTTAAGAGTACAAAACACCATCAGATTTGAACAAGTATATATATATATATATAGACTACACCTACAATATTTTTCACTAGACTTAGAAGAACTTGCTTCTTCTTGATCCACACATAATAGTAACTAGTCAAAAAATATGATCGATTCATGGAACACACTTGTTTCCGTAAAAGGCAGGAATTATTTTGTTAATAAGTTGCTGAACTTCATAAAAGATGAAATAGGATCAGAAATGCACATTTTAGAAAATGTTATATCAATGAATCGGGTCAACAACTGTTACAGCCATTTGTTGCCAGAAATTGTCATGATGTTACTTGGTGAGCGATGAGTTCTATACAAATATACCTGAAACTTATTCGAATAGTATCTAATTGTATTCTTTCTTATTGTGCAGTCCCAATAGCTGTACTCTATCCAATTTATCAGCTGATTCGTCTACTCATTTTAGGAGAAAAGTGGATGAAAACAACAGCAGAATCGTGTAGATTGCATCATTCGCAATTACTGTACCAGGTGGAAGCAATCAAGAAATAGGCATTCCCTTGTTTAAAAAGTAATTGCCTTCAATATATACCTTTGCAGTATCTGATGCAATCTCACTATTTATAGCCGTTAGTGAACTACTAGTGTTCTTATCCATCCTCACCACACGTTTTGCCAAAAAGATTTTGCATTGTCCAATGCAATCTCACTGTTTACAACCGCTATGAACTATTAGTGTTCTTATCAATTCTCACTAGTACATTTAGGATGTTTGCCGTCCATTTTTTTTGAATATTGCCGAGGTCATGACGTCGGCATAATGAGGTGTCGACGTCATGTCGTCAGCAACAACTTGTCGAGAATGCTCCGTCGGGACTTAACGCTATGTTCTCAAGTATGATTTTAGAGGGAAATGGAAGTAAATGAAATGGAAGTAAAGAAAATGATGTGAAATGGAAGTAAATGAAATGGAAGTAAAGAAATAATGGGACCCACTCACTTTCCTTCACTTTCATCCCATATATGGGATGAAAGTTGTGACACAAAAAAACAAAGGGTGGCCCTCCCTTTTACTTCCATTTACTTTCATTTACTTCCGACCAAAAACTAGAGAACATGACTTTTTTTGTTTACTTCCATTTACTTCCATTGAAAAACTGGAGAACATAGTGTTAGTTCCCGACAAACAACTCCGACGACAAAGTGGGACCCACATGATTTTCCGGTCAAACGTTCTTGTAGTTCGACAATAATTTACCGACGCCAAGTCGTCGGTGTAATACTAAATAATTAACGATTTAATTAGCAAAGCTAATTAAAGTCAACGAAAGTCAAAAAAATTTGTAAATAATATCGACGACGTGACGTCGGTATTATTTAAAATAGTCAACAAAAAGTCAACAAAATTGTAAATAATACCGACGTCATGACGTCGGTATTATTTACAATAGTCAACAAAATTGTAAATAGTACCGACGTCATGACGTCGGTATCATTTAGAATAGTCAACAATATCAATATGTTACCGATGACATGACGTCGGTAATATATAAAAAGTCAATGGTATTGTATATTATGCCGACGACATGGCGTCGGTATTTAAGTTGTATTGCAGCTGCACAGCAGCAATACCCAGATTTTTGCCGCAAAAATTTGCAGCAAAAATCTACAATAACCTGCTTTCTAACCTGCACATTCCACTACATCCAACGGCTAAAACGGCTATAAACTTTATAATGGCTAAAACGGTTATATATAACCACTAAACACTTAATAAACTTTACAAAACGGCCATAAACTTTATAACACCCTCAAAATACATTATAAAGTTTACATAACGGGTGTTATAATCGCTAAACCTAGCTGCTATATCTACAAATGTTGCAATATCCGCAATGTTCAAAGATAATAAGATTCGGGTCATCAAAATATAGTTTCAAAGATAAAAACAACACAAAATAACACATAATATATACCTCTACGGCCCCTCGTTGTCATACAGCCCCTCGTCGTCATCCATATCATCACTATGACGATCCTCATCATCATCACTCTCGCTGTGAGAGCCACTCTAGCCGCCAGAGCCACTCCTGCTCTCGCCATGAGCCACTCGCGCTCCCGCCTGCGCCGCTCCCTCCCGCGCCACTCCCGCTGCCGCCTCCTACATCACCTCGAGAACCAACCTGGCTAATAAACGCCTCCCATTGCGGGTTGATCGAGACAAAATGCGTCAACAACTCGAGCTGCTTCTGATTTGCCGACGCTTTCTTCTTAGCTCTTCTGCCCTTCTTCTCAGCTTTTCTGTAAATCTTCTGAGCTTTTCTGCTCTCCTTCTCAGCTAAAAATTTAACGCACCCTTGGCTCGGTCAAGCCTTTTTTATCGTTTAGTGGTTGATGCCGACGACATAATGTCGCCGGCATAATCATCGTCGCCCGTTCTGTGATTTCTTGTAGTGTCTCACTACACATTTTTCCAAAAAATATTTAGCACTATCCGATGCAATCTCACTATTTACAGCTACTAGTAAACTATTGTATTAGTGTTTCTTATCAATCCTCACCACACGTTTTGCCAAAAAAAAAAAAAAAAAAAAAAAGATTTTTTAGTCAGTTTACCAAGACGATATTTTTAAGGTCTTTACGTGTTAGATCACTCTACAACTTTTGTTTTTTTGGAGACCAAAGACCATGGATGAGACACAATAGATGTATTGGCTTGCTTGCGGATTGCAGCTATTGTTACACTACAACTGCCTAGGGTAGACTTGTTGTAAAACCCAAAAATTTAACATAATATGAATTGACAATAATGCCCTCGAATTCAAATTTTGAGAACTTAAGAAAATCATGCAAGTAGCCTAAATTGTATTTTATCCTAATGTAATCTAAATTATAAACTACCTAAGACTTGGAATTAACTACTTAAACTAAATACTTATATGCTAATCAAATTTAAAAGTGTTCTAACCTATATCTTATATATAAAAAAAAAAAATAAAAAAAAAAATAAAATAAAATAAAATGCCACAACATGTACATTAACTAGGATGGTGACCAAATTCATTCTTGTAACTAAATACTTGATAAAAGCCCACATTATCTCCTAATATTAGCCCATGATTCGGTCCATCAATTCCTTCCAAAAACACCACACGTTTTCCCTTTTGTTATAACCGAATATCAATCCCTCCCATAATTCGGTCCAAGAAACCCTAAAAAAAATAAAAATTAAACACCAGTTCTTCCTTGTTCCTTGCTGCTGCCATTCGATCCACAAAACCCCAAGAGGAAGGCTTGATTCTTGTTCCATTCTTGTGTCATTCATCATAAGGTAAACAAATTATACATATATCAAATCTAATTCGAATTTTGTTGAACCAAACCCTAATTGACCCTATGTTCTTGTCCATTTGTTTCTGCTGTGCGATCGACCAAAAGAGAGAAGAAGGAAATTCGTGGTGTTTGATCTTGTTGTGTTCGTGTTCTTCGTGTGATCTTCAAGGGTATTGTATTACCTCTCCTTGTTCAATTCGTGTTGAATTCGTTCTTGTTCTTGGTCCTAGTCAAATTGTATGAAAGAATATGTAGCATAAAATAATGAATATAAAACCCTAATATGTAAATCGACCCATGTGTGTATGTGATGATTTTAATTATTTTGAATATGTTAAGATCTGTATTAAGTCGACCTAAATATGCTATGAACTCATCTATAATCATCTTGGGTCATGAATTAAAGATTAGAATGTTAAAAACCCTAAGAATTACATGATGTGATAAAAACTGTTACTGATCTGGAAAAAGGTCCAACTTTAATCGGCTGTAAATAAATGATATGAACGTGTATTTTGGTGTTTCTGGAGTCTAGAACTAAATTCAATGAAATATATACATGGGAAAATTTATTTTGTAATTTTTAGAGGCCTGGAAGTCCACTTTTTGATTTTTGGAAAAACAAGTGTTAAATCGAATTCGTATGTCTGGAAAATCAGTCTGGATTTTTGAATTTTAATTTACAAACCGTGTCGAATTAGAAGGTTTCCTTTGAATTTAGTAATAATTGAGATGTCTACTAGTTACTGGAATTTTTGTAGAATTTTATAAATTTTATTGATGGGGTAAAGAATTAATTTCTGTCCGGGTGTTTCAGCAGATACGATTTTGGAACAGGTTAGGGAAATGGAATTTTCATTCGTACCTATACTAGTTAATAAAATCTGGAAAAATTAGGTAAAATACTAGGGACATTTAGGTATCTCTGTGAATTTTTGTAGATTTTATTTCAAAGTTCTACTATGATTTATGAATTATTTGAAACAGGTCCAGATCATACCTAAAACCTGATAAAGTGTAATATGACATTTAAAAGGTGTTAATTGTTTATGTTCTAATACTAAAGGGTCTAAATTGTTATTTTGCTAATAACTAAAGGACTTAACTTGTAAGAACCTGTAACTTTACACTTTATACCCTAAATTGATGATAATTGCTTAATTGGTCCTTAAACTTATCATAATTACTTAATAAACCCTCAAATGTATAAAACTACTATAATGACCTTAATTGTATGAAAATAACCTTATGAACCTTAAACTACTAAAATGGTCATCATTAAATACTTTAAGTTGATTAAACGAGAATGTTAATGACAAGAGTTACTAAATATGGAGAATCACTTAAAATGAGTAAACTTACTTAAAGTGGAAACTTGCTAAATCTGGAAAGCTACTTAAAATGGAAGGATAACTAAAAATAGTAATTATGACTTCTACTCCTTTAGTTTTGAAGAGGGAGTGATTTGATCCCTATCAGTTTTGCTACTCTTGTGTTCTTGCGTTTGTAATAAGGTACAAATATTTTGCCCTTCTTGTAAGGAGCCTTCGTTTCTCTTGATTCCTGATTTTGATTCGTTTAGGATTCCCTAAGCCACTGCTATGTTCCCTTGTTCTGTGAACCTTGCTTTTGTTCCCGTGTATTGTGAACCCTTGATAAGATTCCCTTGACTTGAACCTTTATTTGAAACCTTGCCTTGAACCCTGCTATGTTTCATTTGATACTTGACATGACCTGTTCATTTCCTAGTAACCTGAATAATTAAGACCTTGGATACTTGAAGGTTCATAGGATTTTATAACAAGATGTAAGAACTGTTCTAAACTAAATAGGAAAATGTTTTAAGACTTTCAATATGAAAACTGTTTCAAAGACCACTTTATTTTAAAACCATTTTAAAAGGATTACTTTTAATAAATTGACATGAACCTTCTGGTATTTGACTTTCCTGATATTGACCTCCTGATAGTGAACCCCTGCATTGATCTCCTGTCTTGAACCCTGATATGAACCCTGATATGAAATCTGATATGAAACTTGACATATGAAACCTGACACTTGATACCTGATACTTGACACCTGAAGCTTGATACTTGACCTTGACCCACAGTTTGAGACTACGAGCCACCCACTAGGCATGAGGGTTTCATGTCCATGTCATTGATGCACCGGTGGCATGACTCTAGGGCAGGAGAGTGATGACCTGTCCCGTCCCAGACCTGTTACTGATTTACTTGTTACGTAGAGGAAGACCCTGTGGCCTACTGGGGCGTATGGATGCATCCTAGACCTGACCTGATTTGTTTGTATTACTTGTATTATCTGGTGACTGACGAGTGTGTGCGATACACGTCTTTCACAATCCTGGGAGCTCATGACTCCAACCCCTGGAGGTATCCCCTCACCCTGTACCTGGTATGCTGAGGTCACCCCTCCATACACCCTGATATGTGATTTGATATGATATGTACTGTTTCTGGGCTCGTAGAGGATTTCTGTTTTCCTAAATCCTTGTAACCTTATGACCTGACATTTGACCTGACTTGAAATTACTTGGGCGTGTGGTAGATTACTGTTTATGTTACCCTATGACTTGATACTGGACTTGACCTATTTCGACTTGGGCTGGTGGTGGGTTATGGTTTCCTTTACACTGAGCCATTGTAACCATTTCTTGATAATCTTTTCCATTGTCCTTTCTACTCTTGTTATACCTTGTGCCATTTCATTATTTCACCATCCCTTATTACTGCCTTGTATCGTTATATCTGTTCACTGAGCTTTCGTAGCTCAGCCGCGTTTCTTTTTCCCGCGGCAGGTTTTAGTTTGGAAGCTGGGTATGAGCGGAGAGTACCATGGATATAGAAGGCCCGACTAGCTATGGAAGAGTATTAGAATAACTTATAGTCAGACTTAGTATTTAGTTTTAGTTTCATTTGTAACCTTGTAATTCCAGTATTTCATTTGTAACCTTTGAAATTTCTTGTATTACTATAGATGTATGCTTTGTTTGATCTGATATGAAACCATCGTAGTGACATCTTTACCCTTGTCGGGTTGGGGTGTTACAATTATGGTATCAGAGAGACAGGCTGCGACTCGTAATACATTTACCCTTGACCTGTGAAGTTTGGACCACTAGGTTTCCACTGTAGGCGCTCATAAGATAACCTTTAAGTTTTGCTTTAGGATTTCCCTATAGGAACTTAAGTTCTGACCGGTGAGGAATGGGTAGACGTTAAGGCATTTGTTTAAGTATCATTGCTTCCGCATCACTCTGATTCGTGCCTCGATTTTGGTTAAAGCCTCTTGAGAACCCTCTTGGAAATTGAAAGCTTATGCCTTGCACCACCTAAGTTTTGAAACCTAAATAAATCTTGAAAGCATTAAGAATTGCATAGAAATTGCCTGACACCATTTGATCCTTACCTTCAGATGTCGACTCTGACCTCTGATCCTTTTGTTAATCATCTTGATGCCTCTTCGGACATTCTAAGAATCACCATGGAGATGACGTACTTGATACATTCTGTTAATTGTCTCTTGCTTTTGATAAACATCTATGAAACTTCCAACGCTATTGGATTTCGTTTTACCTATCTCTGTCCATATGAGAAGTCTTGTGGTGTTTTAACCACGAGTATAAGAATTGTTTCCCTCTTGACTATGACATTTGGTTTTGTTGACCTCTGAGACTGTAGAAGTACTAGGTGGATTAAGATAGGTTGTTTTACTCAACTCGAGATAAAGTATGATCATCATGAAGGCATAGTTATGTGGTGCTAGTATTATGACGCCTGATCAACGTGATAATACTTACACCATATACGTGCACTCATTGTGGCCATAGGATATCTTGGGGAGTACCTAAGAAGTTTAGAATTTGATCTCCGTTGGATTATCCGTTATTGGTGAGACTTTAGGTTCATTCTGCCTATACGTATACCTTGCCTTCGTTCTTTAGATATCTGAATGAGTTTGGACTCTCGTTTTCATTCTGTTGACCTAAGTTATAAATCTTGAACTCTTGTAGAGCTCTCTACTGTTGATACAGTTAATTTGATCTGAAATCTTGTCCGTATTTCCATATGAGCCTTCCTTTTTGGAAGAACCTCCCCTGGCGTGAGAATGTTTGTAACGATCTTTTGCGATTTGCTACGACTCCGTCTAACCTTGCGACTTCAATTTTCGAGGACGAAAATTTCTTTTTAAGAGGGGAAGAGTTGTAAAACCCAAAAATTTAACATAATATGAATTGACAATAGTGCCCTCGAATTAAAATTTTGAGAACTTAAGAAAATCATGCAAGTAGCCTAAATTATAAACTACCTAAGACTTGGAATTAACTACTTAAACTAAATACTTATATGCTAATCAAATTTAAAAGTGTTCTAACCTATATCTTATACAAAAAAAAAAAAAAAAAAAAAAAAAAAAAAAAAAAAAAAAAAAAAAATGCCACAACATGTACATTAACTAGGATGGTGACCAAATTCATTCTTGTAACTAAATACTTGATAAAAGCCCACATTATCTCCTAATATTAGCCCATGATTCGGTCTATCAATTCCTTCCAAAAACACCACACGTTTTCCCTTTTGTTATAACCGAATATCAATCCCTCCCATAATTCGGTCCAAGAAACCCTAAAAAAAAAATAAAAATTAAACACCGGTTCTTCCTTGTTCCTTGCTGCTGCCATTCGATCCACAAAACCCCAAGAGGAAGGCTTGATTCTTGTTCCATTCTTGTGTCATTCATCATAAGGTAAACAAATTATACATATATCAAATCTAATTCGAATTTTGTTGAACCAAACCCTAATCGACCCTATGTTCTTGTCCATTTGTTTCTGCTGTGTGATCGACCAAAAGAGAGAAGAAGGAAATTCGTGGTGTTTGATCTTGTTGTGTTCGTGTTCTTCGTGTGATCTTCAAGGGTATTGTATTACCTCTCCTTGTTCAATTCGTGTTGAATTCGTTCTTGTTCTTGGTCCTAGTGAAATTGTATGAAAGAATATGTAGCATAAAATAATGAATATAAAACCCTAATATGTAAATCGACCCATGTGTGTATGTGATGATTTTAATTATTTTGAATATGTTAAGATCTGTATTAAGTCGACCTAAATATGCTATGAACTCATCTATAATCATCTTGGGTCATGAATTAAAGATTAGAATGTTAAAAACCCTAAGAATTACATGATGTGATAAAAACTGTTACTGATCTGGAAAAAGGTCCAACTTTAATCGGCTGTAAATAAATGATATGAACGTGTATTTTGGTGTTTCTGGAGTCTAGAACTAAATTCAATGAAATATCTACATGGGAAAATTTATTTTGTAATTTTTAGAGGCCTGGAAGTCCACTTTTTGATTTTTGGAAAAACAAGTGTTAAATCGAATTCGTATGTCTGGAAAATCAGTCTGGATTTTTGAATTTTAATTTACAAACCGTATCGAATTAGAAGGTTTCCTTTGAATTTAGTAATAATTGAGATGTCTACTAGTTACTGGAATTTTTGTAGAATTTAATAAATTTTATTGATGGGGTAAAGAATTAATTTCTGTCCGG
This sequence comes from Artemisia tridentata subsp. tridentata, assembly GCA_021014915.2. Classification (NCBI taxonomy): domain Eukaryota; kingdom Viridiplantae; phylum Streptophyta; class Magnoliopsida; order Asterales; family Asteraceae; genus Artemisia; species Artemisia tridentata. The sequence goes on from CP139503.1 coordinate 118,120,395, forward strand.
GTGTTTCAGCAGATACGATTTTGGAACAGGTTAGGGAAATGGAATTTTCATTCCTACCTATACTAGTTAATAAAATCTGGAAAAATTAGGTAAAATACTAGGGACATTTAGGTATCTATGTGAATTTTTGTAGATTTTATTTCGAAGTTCTACTATGATTTATGAATTATTTGAAACAGGTCCAGATCATACCTAAAACCTGATAAAGTGTAATATGACATTTAAAAGGTGTTAATTGTTTATGTTCTAATACTAAAGGGTCTAAATTGTTATTTTGCTAATAACTAAAGGACTTAACTTGTAAGAACCTGTAACTTTACACTTTATACCCTAAATTGATGATAATTGCTTAATTGGTCCTTAAACTTATCATAATTACTTAATAAACCCTCAAATGTATAAAACTACTATAATGACCTTAATTGTATGAAAATAACCTTATGAACCTTAAACTACTAAAATGGTCATCATTAAATACTTTAAGTTGATTAAACGGGAATGTTAATGACAAGAGTTACTAAATATGGAGAATCACTTAAAATGAGTAAACTTACTTAAAGTGGAAACTTGCTAAATCTGGAAAGCTACTTAAAATGGAAGGATAACTAAAAATAGTAATTATGTCTTCTACTCCTTTAGGTTCAAAGAGGGAGTGATTTGATCCCTGTCAGTTTTGCTACTCTTGTGTTCTTGCATTTGTAATAAGGTACAGATATTCTGCCCTTCTTGTAAGGAGCCTTCGTTTCTCTTGATTCCTGATTTTGATTCGTTTAGGATTCCCTAAGCCACTGCTATGTTCCCTTGTTCTGTGAACCTTGCTTTTGTTCCCGTGTATTGTGAACCCTTGATAAGATTCCCTTGACTTGAACCTTTATTTGAAACCTTGCCTTGAACCCTGCTATGTTTCATTTGATACTTGACATGACCTGTTCATTTCCTAGTAACCTGAATAATTAAGACCTTGGATACTTGAAGGTTCATAGGATTTTATAACAAGATGTAAGAACTGTTCTAAACTAAATAGGAAAATGTTTTAAGACTTTCAATATGAAAACTGTTTTAAAGACCACTTTATTTTAAAACCATTTTAAAATGATTACTTTTAATAAATTGACATGAACCTTCTGGTATTTGACTTTCCTGATATTGACCTCCTGATAGTGAACCCCTGCATTGATCTCCTGTCTTGAACCCTGATATGAACCCTGATATGAAATCTGATATGAAATGCGGGAAAAAGAATTCTTCCTAAAAAATTATTCCTAAAAAATGATTCAACATTTAGTTTTATCGCTTGATAAGTCAAAAACAAACTTACATTTACTTTTTTTTTTTTGAAAGGTACAAACTTACATTTACTACTCCCAATCTGTCACTGTATTTGGATTATAAAAGGTTTCTAATGATCATTAGTAATATTGTTCTTATGTAATCCCTCCGTCTCAAAATAATTGTCCATATTTCCTTTTTAGCATGTCTCAAAATAATTGTCCAATTTACTTTTTAAGTAAAAACTAAAAAATTTAGTAAGAGATATTCTGTTTGAGTGGTTGAAAATTGAAATGGCCACACTTTTATTAAACTATGTAATTTCTCTCATGACAATAATTTTGAGACGGAGAGAGTAGTAAAATAGAAGGATGTGCTTTAATTAGTAGGCAGAACATGTTGGCATATGTAGTAGTGAGTGGTGACACGTTATTATATCTATGCAATGCCTACGAAAAAATGACGAGGCACCGGCACCAGCCAAATGTTTTAGCTTATTTAACAAATATACGTAAGTTGTTGATACAAAAGTTGGGCGTTCCTTGTGAGGGCTTCTATTCTCGTACCAATTAGATCTTAATGCTGGGTGGAACCTGCGCACTAAGAAAAAGAGCAAAACACCGTTAGGCTTATCGAGGGATTGTCTCCCCCGATTATCCTCCGGCGTGAGAGTAAGTAATCGAATTTAGGGTTTAGTGAAGAGTTAGGGTTTTTAGTGAGTCGTACCTTTACCGAGGGCTTGGGTGCCCTTTATATATGCATGAAACCCTAGTGGGTTTCGTGTTCCCCACTCCTCGGCCTATTCGCCGATATCGGATATATGGTATATATCCTCTCTTTTTAGAAGATACTCCATATCTTATCCGAAGATAGCTTTGGGCTTGGGCCTTGTCGGACCCAGCCGCATAACTGGTAGTCCAGTTATTGCCGTAGCGGCCCATGCGTGTGGGCTTAATTATTAGTATTGTTTACTAATCGGGTTCGTGACCCGGGTGTAGACTATACGTCATCATGTCCCCCCAGTCTAGTGTGCGCAGGGTAAAACCTGCGGATGCTAGACTAAAGTCGTGTCGAAATTATTCCCCACGCGTACGCGGGAAAGTTTCAAAAATATACCGCCTAAAAATACACGTATTATGTATCTAGTCCAAAAAAGTGCAATTTGGGTACCTTGGGAAGTGGAGAGGTTGCCCACTTGTCTTGTACCGTCATATATCCTAGCCACACGATTTGAGATAGTGGGATACACGTGTCAATCATCTGTGGTGGATGGGGAAACTATATAAACTTCCGCCTCCATTCACTGTGTTGTCCACAGTTAAAAAATCACAATTCCACCATTTTTACATCTTCGATTCTGGTTTCAAGAACGATAATTCATAGGTAATAGCGCGTGCGCACATAGTCTGAATCACAAAATGGTAGCGCAACTTCATGATTTCCATTCGAACATAACCGAGGATGAACTGATTCAGTTCACCTCGGATTATTTTATTCCTTATGATCTGCACCCAGAGGTGCCAGGTCCAAATGACACCATCGCGAATTTCCCCGATGGGAAAGTGGGGCTATATACGCGCTTTTTCGAGTGGGCGAATCAGCGCGTACCCATTTCCGTGCTCTTGAGTGATATACTCAATTATTATGAGCTCCACATCTCCCAATTGCATTGTATTGGTGCTGGGAAGATCGCCAATTTTGAGGTGAACTGTCGCTTGTTGGCGATTCACCCGTCCCTCCACTTATTCCGCGCGTTCTATCACGCGACGTGGTCAAATGGGTGGGTTACCTTCTCCAAGCGCGTAGGCAAGTTACAGTGCTATGTGCAGAAGGTAGATAAACTCAAGGACTGGAGGGAGAAATTCTTTTGGATTGACGCCGCCGTCTTTCCTTCCCCCTTTCCGTTTTACACCCGTGCCAATCTGCCCAAGGATGAGCGCCCCCCTGAGACGTGGTATAACGTGGATCATGCGGCGATCATAGATGAGAACCGCCTTCCGATCAAACCATATCCGGAAGCGTTTCTGGTGCACATGGGCATCAGTCGCAACTACTTTGAGCATGAGACGGAAGTTCCCACATTCTTGAATGCGGATGGCACGGGTGGGTGCTCCTTCTGTCGCCTTACTGTCGTTATTAGTGTAAGCGTTTCTTCGTTTTCCATACTTTATGTAACCTGCTTCGTTTTGTCTATTTTATGCGCAGAGATGGATCTTTTTTCTGTTGTGCGCCTGGAGAATCCGCGTTCCGTTTTGGTGGGAGTGCGTCCTCTGAGGGACAATGAGCAGACTATTCTGCAAGCGACGGCAGGGCGCGTCGTGGATTTGGTTATTCCAGATCCTGAAGGCTCCCCTGATGTGGTGGTAGCTGAGCCGTTGCAGGAGGTGGCTCCTCCTGTGCAGCAGGGTCCTGACGCTGCGCAGTCTCCTCCCCATGAAACGTTGATCAATTTGGAGGAGTCTGACAGTGAAATGGAGGAGCGCTCCTCCCTGACGCGCAAGAGGGCGCTTAGTAGCGGTGGTGAAAGTTCGTCCAAGAGGCCGCGCATTGAGGTTGAGAAAAGCCCATCTTTGACTGAAGTGCAGATGGAGTAAGTATCGTAGTTATAAGTTATGAACTTTTGTCAAGTTATACTCTATTCTAACTTTGTTCCTTCGTGTCTTTAGTGTGGATGCTGAGAAGTCTGGTGGAGGTACGTCCACGGCTGAGATGGAGAAGGACGTGTCCTCGTCTCCTCCCCCCACGTAAGCAATCCCTTAGGATTTTTCATATGCATGACTGTTATTTGTGCGCTAACCTTGCTTCTTGATCTTTCATGTAGTGAACAGCCTGTGGAGGATGTTGGCATTGTAGCTGGAAGTGCGCCTCCCAAGGCGACTTCCTCTTTGGATAAGGCGCCATCTCCCAGGGATGTTGGAGGGGAGTCAAGTTCTTTTGACTCTGTGATGGAGGAGCTGGCCTCCATCGCTGTGCGCCAGTCCGAGCTGGTGGCGCAAGCCAGGGTGCATCAGTCTGAAGAGGTTTCCGGACTGCAGGCGCAATTAGCGTCTGTGCAGGCTGAATTAGCAAGCTCTAAAGCTGAGCAGCTGAGCTCCAAGGCTAAACTGGAGCGCGCAGAGGCGTCTGCGCAAAAAATGGGTGAGGAGAAGGTCATGGTGATGGCTGAGTTGGAGCGGGAGCGTGCTTTTGCGGACCGTCAGAGGCGTAACTCTTTGTGGGCGCTGAAGTACTTGGAACAGAATAGGAGCAAGCACTTTGCCAATATTGAAGAGTTCCGTAGCCGAGTGGAGCTTGCGCTGAAGACGCAAGAAGAGAAGCTCCGCAAGCTCAACATCGAATATGATGAGGAGCTATACCCGCACATGGTTCAGTCCGTAGCTGAGCGCAGGTACATGCTGCTTTTTTCCCTTTATAACTTGTGTATATTTGAGACCTTTTTTCTTATTAACACTTGTGTTATTTCGTAGGTGGTTGATCAGTCATGGTCTTCGCCTGGCCGCCATGTGTACGCTAGAGCATCCTGAGGTCACCACATCCTTTGGAAAGGTTGTGGAGTGCGCTATTGCGCATGGTGAGACCTCGGCCGCAGACAAGCTTGCTGAGGCCAAGTTGCTGACCGTGCCGCTTGTCGAGGTGCCTGGGTATAAGGCGAATGCTCATGCTGAGCTTGTTGCTGCCATGGAAGAGCTAAAGAAGCTTGAGCTTCCGCATATCGCTACTTTGGAGCGTGATCAGGATCAGCCTATCAGCGTGATCATGGCGGGGCTCACTCTTCCCAGGCATCTGCAGGATGATGCAGATCAGCAAGTGGACTTCTACTTGAAGCCTGATGTAGCGCAGTTGAAGGTACCCATCTTTGCTCAGCCTCGTGACATTATGAATCCTTTCCGTATTGAGAAAGAGATTTCTTTGCAAAGGTCGCTAAATGCTCATGCTTCCAGGGTCGCAAGAAAGAAAGGCGAGAAAGGAAAGGCCATTCTGTGCGGCATAGGCGCTGCGCATCACCCTAGATCCGATGGTGTGCCTGTCTGCGTGGCCACTGTTTCCCTTGATGATGCAGAGTTGTTGAGGAGGCTCGCGGATGCAAAGGAAGCAGCTTTGAGTGGGAGCTCTAGTCAGCTGAGGCGTACATATAGCATTTAGCTTTTTTTTGTACAAGTTTTTTGTAGACACGTATTTCTATATATAAAAATTTTGCTTTGGTACTTAGTGTTTTTACAACTTCCAAATACTTATGCTTTTGAACTCGTAGTTCGTATGTAGCTTTGCGTGAAGATATCTGGAATTACCTAAGCGTGCTTAGAAAATTGTGTATGAATTTTCTGAAATAAGGACCGTAGTCGCGTATTAAATTATTCCAACTTAATGAAAAGGAGAGAGTCATAGTCGTCTATGTATTTTTTGTAAGTTTACTTATCGTATTGTACTTGTAAGGAATCAAGGGTCTTGATTTCCTGAGTTGTTAAACGCGCACAGTGTGCTCTAGTCGCATCCGTCGTGGGTTGCGTAAGGAACTTGCGCCAACGTCTTGAGCGCAAGGTGTTTAACAAGGATTCGTGATCCAAAGTTGATGGGTTTGCAACCCTCTTACTCAACGAGTTGTTTATTAGGTTTACTCATCCTTTCTGCCATCGTGGGTCTTAGTGTGTGCATGCACGCCATGTAGGCAAGAATATAACAATATTGAAAACACGATAATGAAAGATGCAAACAATAGAGTTAAATGTGTTATGGAGTTAGCTAGAAACCATAACGTTTTATTAATACTTGCAAGTTATTTTAAAAAAGAATACATATCTAGATAAAATAAAATAAAATTACATGGATCTTTATTGGGGGCACTTTCTAAAGTGCGTGAGTGTCCATGTTGGGCCGTAGCCTGCTTTAAAGATAGCACCGCTTAAGGTTGCGGACGTTCCACGATCGCTGTAGCTCATGTCCGTCCTTGTCACGTAGCTTGTACGCTCCATTGCCAAGTGCTTCTATGACCTCGTAAGGTCCTTCCCACTTTGGTCCTAGCTTACTAGTGTCTTCTGCGCGGCTTGAGTCGTTTTTGCGGTATACGAAGTCACCTGGTCTGAATGAAGTGCTGCGTACTTTGGCATCATAGTATCCTTTCATTCTTGACTTGGCTTTCTCTTTGCGTATTGCTGCGCGTTCACGTCGCTCTTCCAATAGATCTAAGTCTATGCGCCGCTCATCATCGTTGGTTGCCGCATTAACTTCCGCAGTACGGATGGTTGGCATTCCGATTTCAGCTGGTATTACAGCTTCTGTCCCATAGACCAAAGAGAAGGGAGTGTCCCCGTTGCTAACCTTGATGGTTGTTCGGTGCGCCCAGAGAACATGTGATAGTTCTTCTACCCATCTTCCTTTGTGTCTGTCCAGGCGCGCTTTGATTCCTTCACCTAGGCTTCTATTTGCGCGTTCAACTAGACCATTGGTTTGTGGATGAGTGACTGATGCAAAGTGTTGCGTGATGTTCAGCTGTTCGCACCAATCTTTGAACGGGTTATCACGGAATTGTTTTCCGTTGTCTGAGATAATTTCACCAGGTAATCCAAAGCGACATACTATGTTGTCCCACACGAATCGTTTTATCTGGTTACCTGTTATGGTCGCTACTGCCTTTGCTTCGATCCACTTAGTAAAGTAGTCTATTGCCACAATAAGGAATTTCAATCCGCCTGCAGCAATAGGGAAAGGTCCAGCGATGTCGATGCCCCATTTGTAGAATGGCCATGGCGATGTAATAGGCGTTAGTTCATGCTGTGGTCGGCGCGGAATGGGTCTGTGAACTTGGCAATCACTGCACCTCCGTACCAAATCTCGCGCGTCACGGTGCATAGTTGGCCAATAGTATCCAGACCTTAGTGCGCGCGCTACAATGGACCGTGGTCCTGAGTGCATGCTGCATGAGCCTGCGTGGATTTCTCGAAGTACATAGTCTGCCTGGAGAGGTCCAACGCACCTAAGCCATGGTTGTAGGAATGAGCGTCTATATAAGACGTTATCTCTAAGCTCGAATCGCTGCGCTGTGCGCCGGATTCTTCGAGCTTCCTTCTGTTCTTGGGGGAGTATGCCCTTGCTAATGAAGTCAATGATTGGTGTCATCCACGTAGGGCCTTCTTCCTCTATCACTGTGGATATTTCCATCTCTTCGATTGACTTATTTTTCAAGGTTTCCACCAATACTTGTTTTGATAAATGTGCGAAACTGGTGGATGCAATCTTGCTCAGCGCATCTGCTTTCCTGTTTTCACCCCTAGGAACCTGCTTGATTGTAAACCTATCGAAGTTCTGGATCAGAGATTTGGTTTTTTCGAGGTATTGGATCATGTGTTCCTCCTTTGCTACATACTCGCCTAACACGTGGTTAGCAACTAGCCGTGAATCGACGTTCGCTTCTAGGTTGCGTGCACCCATTTGGATTGCGATGCGTAACCCAGCTAGGAGTGCTTCGTATTCTGCCTCGTTGTTCGTGGCTGTGAATTCAAAGCGCAGGGCATATGTGAATTCAGCTCCTTCTGGGTTAGTGAGAATGAGACCACCTCCTGATCCATCTACGCATGAGGATCCATCAGTAAATAGAATCCATGGTTCTTGAAGTTCCTCCTTGCTTGTCGCAAGTGTAGCATCAGTATCTGGCTTCTCAATGATGAAGTCAGCCAATATCTGCCCTTTGATTGCAGTGCGCGGTCTGTACGATATGTTATGCTCGCCCAGTAACACACTCCATTTTTGTAGGCGTCCCGATGCGTCGGGTCTTGAGATAACTTGTTTGATGGGTTGGTCTGTGATAACAGCTATTGGGTGCGCCTGGAAATACCTGCGCAGTCTTTTTGCTGCGAATACTAAGGCTAGGACCAACTTCTCCATTGCCGTGTAGTTAATCTCCGTCTTCTTGAGCGCCTTACTAACAAAATAGATGGGTGTTTGGACAGAGTTCCTGTCTGTCAGTAGTACTGCGCTGACTGCTCCATGAGTCGCAGATAGGTACATGATCAGCTCTTCCCCTGGTCGGGGCGCGACAAGCTTTGGGAGCGCTGCTATGTGTTGTTTGAGCTGTTGGAAGGCTTCTTCTGCTTCCGCGGTCCACCTGAAGTCTCCCTTTTTCGTGCACTTCTTGAGTGTCTTGAATAAGGGAAGTGACTTGTCCGCTGATTTAGATAAGAATCGGTTCAGTCCGGCTAGTTTGCCGTTGAGTGACTGAACCTCCTTCAGTGTGCGCGGTGAGGGGAGGTCAATGACTGCTTGGGTCTTTTCTGGGCAAGGTTTGATCCCGTCGGGTTCTATCAAATACCCGAGAAACATGCCTTCTGTTGCGCCAAATGTACACTTCTTGGGGTTCAATTTCATGTTGATTCTCCTTAGTGTTTTGAACGTTTCCTCCATGTCGCGCACTAGTTCTTCCTCTGTATGGCTTTTGATGACGAGATCATCGACATACACTTCCAAGTTGCGGCCTACTTGTTTCTCGAACGCAGCGTCTACCAATCGTTGGTATGTTGCTCCTGCGTTCTTTAGGCCAAAGGGCATCTTTGTGTAGCAGTAGACCCCTTGACTTGTGTGGAAGGCCGTTTTTTCTTCGTCTTCCTCCGCCATTTGAATTTGGTGGTATCCCTTGTATGCGTCCAGGAAGCATTTGAAGGGATATCCGCACAGAGATTCGATCTTCCAGTCTATCTCCGGTAGCGGGTAGCAGTCCTGTGGACATGCTTTGTTGAGGTCTGTAAAGTCTACGCACATTCTCCAACTGCCATCGCTCTTCTTGACCATTACTGGGTTAGAGAGCCAGTCATGGTAGTACACTTCCCGCATGATGCCTGCGTCTACTAGTTTGTGTACTTCTTCCAGGATGGCTTTTGCGCGGTCTGGGGCTTGTCCGCGCTTTTTCTGTCGTATTGGAGGATATCCTTGTCGGATTTGTAGCTTGTGTTCCGTGATGGAACGTGGTACTCCTGTCATGTGCTTTGGCTCCCATGCAAAAATATCTAAGTTATTTTGCAAGAGTGCGCATATAGCTGATTTGCCTTTGTCAGACAGAGACCCGCCAATAGATACTTGTTGATCCGGGTAGTCAGGGTGGATGGCGACCTTTAGGTTTGGGACTTTGATTGCGCGCTGTTCTGGAGCATCGCCTACGTCATTTGTCACTGCGTTGCATTCTTTGGGTGGTATGGTGGTATTGTAAAGAGTGACAATACCTCCTTCCACTGGGAACTTTAGCATCCCGTGCGCTGTGGATGACACGGCGCGGATAGATGATATTCCAGGTCTCCCGATGATGCCATTGTACGGAGAGGGGGATCTGATTACCATAAAGTTCATCCAAGTGACTGTAGAGTGTGGTTTGTCGCCAACTTCTACAAATAGACGTAATTGCCCCATGGGCCATATCTTCTCCCCTGTGAAGCCAGTGAGCGACGTTGTGGCTGGGATTAACCGACTCTGTATCTCAGGTCGCAGCTTCTTGAAACAGTGTTCATATATAATATCAGCGGATGCACCTCCATCGATATACATGCGACGGATGTCGTGACCCCCCGTATGTATTTCAATGGTGAGTGGATCCACTACTGCGTTGTTCGCAGTCAGGGAGGGGAAAGAAATTTCGTTTTCTTTAGAAAAACGTTGACTGACTTTCTGTTTTGTCGCGCGCTGCCATGGCTGTATCATATAGATGATATCTGCCTTTTCTTTCGATGTCTCTTTCTTGGCCCCTGGTTTTGGTTTATCTTTCCCTTCTCTGATATTTTTTACGAGGTGGTCCATCTTTCCTTCCTTTACCAATTTATCAATCAATTGGCGCAGCTGGACGCACTCGTTGGTTGTGTGGCCTTTCTGTCCATGGTATTCGCAATAACCATTCCCTGTGCGCCGATCCTCTGGAGTGCGCATTGGTGGTGGTTTTGGGAAGTTCGCTCCTTCCGTCGCGAATATTTCCTTTGGAGTCTTTGTTAATGGGGTATACTTGTCGTTTCCCCTTCCACTGCTTTGATTGCGATGACTCCTATTACGATTGCCGCTCTGGTCATTGGATTGTCTCCTTGACTCTTCTTGTGGCCTATAGTTCGAATAGCCTTTCTTGCTATCCGCAGCGGCTTCTTCTCCTTGGACGAAAGACCTCGTGCGCTTCATGAGCTCGTCGAAAGTTAAGGGAACCTTATCGTTTAACTTTTTTTATCAAATCTGGGTTATTGATCGCATTCATAAAACCCGATATTTTTAATATCTCTGGACACGCCTTGCATTTCATGCATTCATCCTTAAAGCGTTCCATGAAAACGCTTGTGGATTCGCCTTGTCGCTGTTTAACCCTAGCGAGTTCGACAGGGTTTTTGGCGCACTTCTTTCTTTGAGTAAAGTTTAGGCGAAATGCCCTTCGCAACTCTTCAAACCCACCGATGCTTCTACGTGGAAGCTTGCTAAACCAGTTGCGCGCATTCCCTACTAATGTAGAGTTGAACATATGGCACCACACAGGTTGTGGCCAATTTTCGATAGTGGCTGCTGATTCGAAAATTTTTAGGTGATCATCAGGATCACCTGTCCCATCATATGTTTTTACATTAGCAGGCATGCGCCTTTTCTTGTTATCCGAAAAATCGCTGATGCGCCTAGTAAACGCATCAACCTTTTGACGACGCCAGGGAAGAGACATGTCTTCATCTTCCTGGTCGCGGTATTTCCCTCTTGACTTCCAGTGTCCAGTCTCGTTGTCCGAGGAATCACTTGAAGATGAGCGAACTCTTTTGTGACGCTTGCGTCGACTATCATCAGAGTCTGAGCTTGCTCCTCTGCGGCGCTTGCGCCGACTATCCTCGGAATCAGAGCTTGAGGGGCTTTCACTTGGGGAGCCTCGTCGCCCAAGCCTATCTTGGATCCTGCGGCTGCCAAGTCTAGCGTGGACATTGGTGCGCCGTTCCCCATCTTCATACTCCTCCTCCAGATGATGAAGGTCGGCTGCTTCATCGTCTACAACCTTCCTTCCAATCCTGGCAAACACTGGTTGTTTGCGGCTATCCTTCTCGCGTCTTTCCTTTCGGTAGCGCGGCGGGGATACTTCGTGTTCAGGGTCGAAGTTGAGTCTGGTGTGCAGACTTTGGCTTGACCTCTTCTTTGCCTCCTCTTGCATGAGCGCAGCCAAGGCTTCGTAGTTTTGAGATACAAAGTCGCTCGGCGCAAATTCGGGAGTGACTCCTTCTAGCGCGATGGAGTCTGTTTCCAAAACATGATCCTTGTTTCGGATAGGCGCATTGGGAGGTTCAGCGAAGTCTACCTCTGGCATAGCGAGAGGAGTGCGCTGTGGGTCTACCGCGCTAGTACTTGTTGTAGTAGCATTGGTAGTAAGAATGGGCGGCTCTACCGGAGTAAGGAGCAATTCTGAGTACGTGCCAAAGCTTCTAGGCCCACTGGTTGTTCCAGAGGTCTGCTTGGGAGCCGCATCAGTTTGTTGCTTCTTCCCTAGTAAGTCGTCATGCGCTTTCTTCGCATGCGGAGTCCGCTCCTTCCCGTGTTTCGTCATTCTAGTTCTTGGTAAAAAATCTTAGTGTAGGGTCCCACGGATGGCGCCACTTGTTGATACAAAAGTTGGGCGTTCCTTGTGAGGGCTTCTATTCTCGTACCAATTAGATCTTAATGCTGGGTGGAACCTGCGCACTAAGAAAAAGAGCAAAACACCGTTAGGCTTATCGAGGGATTGTCTCCCCCGATTATCCTCCGGCGTGAGAGTAAGTAATCGAATTTAGGGTTTAGTGAAGAGTTAGGGTTTTTAGTGAGTCGTACCTTTACCGAGGGCTTGGGTGCCCTTTATATATGCATGAAACCCTAGTGGGTTTCGTGTTCCCCACTCCTCGGCCTATTCGTCGATATCGGATATATGGTATATATCCTCTCTTTTTAGAAGATACTCCATATCTTATCCGAAGATAGCTTTGGGCTTGGGCCTTGTCGGACCCAGCCGCATAACTGGTAGTCCAGTTATTGCCGTAGCGGCCCATGCGTGGTGGGCTTAATTATTAGTATTGTTTACTAATCGGGTTCGTGACCCGGGTGTAGACTATACGTCATCATAAGTATTTAGATAATCCAATAAAAGACATAGAATGTCTTACTAGTGGTCACAATGTCATCAATAACAATCAGTTTTAGTTATACATGTCTCTTGAATCGTCTAGCTTGTTTATTTAATATTGTGCTTAGTTTATATACACATTTTATCTCTTGTTGCCTTGTCATGAAATGAATATATGGCATTTAAAAATTAAAACATATGAATAAAAAATAACAATGTCCTTTTGGTCAATGATTTTTGGATAAGATAGACACGTACGTTTCGCATCGAATTAGTAAACGAGTACTAAAATGTCATGATTCCCTCACTCATTCGGTACCTCAACTGTAATTCTATAATATTAAAATTTTGACAAAAATACACCGTTGGTGTAAAACCCGAATTTTAGACCATCATTTTCCTAGCTAATTTGAAATTTTAATTATTACGTTTAGGTAATTAAAATTGGATTACAAAACACGGAACGAGCTCACACGCACGGAAATCTCAAAATCTGTTTCTGGCTACTAAATCCTTATTGTATATTCATATCATTGTTAGTAAACACATTTTAATCATCCTACACAAGTTGTACACGATTTGAAAATGATTTGGACAAGTTTCATAATATATGATCGGATTATGAAACCAAATAATAAACTAAGCACAACTAGCCTAATGCAATAATTCCTCCCTTTTCCTTTACAGCCAAAAGCAACAATAACTCACATGAATCATGTAATGGTAGGTATACATGTCTCCACTAAATTCTTTTAAAAACTCAAAAGAAACCAAATAGATTTTATATATATATCGATACCTACATGCCTTTTTCTTTCTTAATTCAACCGACTCTTTTTAGGAGACAAAGACAACTCAAAATTTCATATTATAACAATCATAGTGGAAGGAGTTAGGCCTTTGTTGGAAATCATGGCAATCACTAATCATAAAATAACCAAAAAAATCTTCTATACGTTTAGTATATATCGTATATCATAGCAAACTCAACTTCACCACTCTCAAACTCACATCATGCAAACTATAGTCTCATTTTAACTCAGTTGATAAGTCACGAAGGCCAGAAGAAGACGAAGTCCATCGGGTACAATTTTTACAAGTCGAAGGAAAACTTTGGTTTATATACGGTTTAAAGATTGAAGTGTTCTTGGCTTTGGTCTTCTTTCTTAGTACACGACCCATCCTTGTAAGTCTATATATCTCAAAACATCTTGTATCCACGATAAGACCAAACCATGCATGCTAACTTCTTGTAGTCGAACGTGTCATTTTTTTTATTGCCTACGCAAACGTGTTACACGAGTATGCATGCTTCTAAAATGCTTATATGGAACTTTCTTATACAACCTTATTTGCTTGATTCTTGTTTCATTCCTTGTTTGTCTTGTCGAGTTATACACATAAAATCAAAGAAGAAAAGTTACATAAAATCATAAGCAACTCACATAAAATAACGAAGTTAAAGGACCCTATGTAATCGACCTGTTGGTATTGTGTTGTTTAGAGTTGATATGTACATGTTAACACACTTATGAGTCGACCTATATTTGTCTTGTATCATTCATAATTGCCTAGTATCAATATATAAGTCATGGGATGAAAAACCTAAATAGATCGCATAAAATTATGAACCCAGCTTACTGTCCAGAAATATGGGTCAAATTGAATCGAATGGGTCTTAATGATTATAACGTGTTTTTTAGTGAGTTTTGGGTCTAAAATCAAGTTTAAGAAAAGAGCTTTCTGAATACATAAGCCTTGTAATTTTTAGAGGTCGGGAGAAGGTACTTTCTGATTTTACGAGTTCGAATGTCAAAACTGTTTTTGAGAAGTCTGGAAATCAGTCGGGTTGTGTGAATTTTCATTTTTAAACCATGAGGAGTTAGGTCATGAAATTCTCCAGTATGTGACTTCAATATGTGTAGTAGTGTCATGAAATTTTGTAGATTTTTCCTGGAGGTATTGGTGGGTAAACGAAGTGGTTACTTTCTAAGTGTTACAGCAGACATGTTTTCTGAGTAGTCCGGGTTGTGGTATTTTTCTGGTGGGGTTTAACTAATCAATAAATTCTGGAAAAATTCGTGGGAGTTCTATAGACATGAAAGTACCTGTGTAAAATTTTGTGGAATTTATCTTTGAGTACTGATACGGTAGAAAAATTCGTAAAGTTGGGACCTGTTAATAATTAAAAGCTGATTAAGGACTGTTTTGTATGCTATGTCGTTTTCAATATATGGGTCATACGAGAAGAAAGATTGCATGCATGATTTTCTCCTTTGTGTGCTATCTTCAAATAGAATAAAATAAAAAGTAACTAGGATTGTTGTTGTACAGCAAGGATTGTAATAAAATAAGGAAACTTGTTATGAAATTGATAAATTACACTTTGGACCTTAAGCTTTGTAATATTGACACTTTAGACTCTAAACTAATATAATGGTCGAAATAAACTCTAACATATCATGATAATCACTTTAAGCACTTAATACATTAAAATGTTAATTACACTCATAATTGGCTAAACTTACTAAAACGGGAAACTTACCAAAGATAGAAAGCTACTAAAAATGGAAAGCACACTAAAATTCATATGACCTTAAAGTAATACTTGGTATTTAATTCGTATAGGTTCCGTGAAGCGGGAGTGATCCTCTTGTGACATTTCTTTTCTTGTTTGCTTTTGCTTTGAATAAGGTACAAATATTCTGCCCTTCTCAGTAAGGTGCCTTCGTTCTCTTGATTTCTTATCTTGATTCGTTTAGAATTTCCCAAGCCATTGCTATGTTTCCCTTGTATTGTGAACCTTGATATGATCAACTTGACTTGAGCCTTTGCTTTGAACCCTTGCCTTGATCTTTTGTTTTGAACCTTGCCTTGAACCCCGCTATGAACCTTGATATGAACCTTGCCATAAACCTTGACTTGAACCTTGATACACTTGATATTATAACTGGATGAGAAAACCTTTTTAATTATTTATAAAAATGTTTTAAGAAAACTATTTTTAAGACTATCTTTATGAAAACCTTTTTAAAAGACCATTTTTATGAAAACTATTTTGAAAGATCATTTTTACGAAAACCATTATTAAAGGATTGTTTTTAAATGAACTTTTAAATTGAACCTTACTATGTACCTTTGCTACGATTCCTTGTCTTGACCCTTGACCTGAACCTTGATAAACTTGGATTAGAAACTTGACTTGAACCCCTTGATATATGACTTGACTTGAACCACTTGATATGAAACTTGAAACTTGAACTTGACTTGTACACTCGATACTTGACCCTTGACCCACAGTTTGAGATTACGAGCCATACTAGGCATGAGGGTTTCATGTCCTTGTCATTGATGCACCGATGACTTGACTCTAGGGTAGGAGAGTGATGTCCTATCCCGTCCCTGCCTTGATACTTGACTTGTTACGTAGAGGAAGACATTGTGGCAGCCTACTGGGGCGTATGGATGCATCCTAGATTTGTAATTGACTTGACTTGATTACTTGTATTACTTAGTGACATGATGGGTGTGTGCGATACACGTCATTCACTCTTGGGAGCTTGCAACTCCACCCTTGGAGGTATCCCCTCATATTGTACTTGGTACCGAGGTCTCCCCTCCGTACACCTTACTTGATTTGATATGATATGTTCTGTTTCTGGGCTCGTAATGGATTACTGTTTATGTTACCCTATGACTTGATACTGGACTTGACTTGATTCGACTTGGGCTGGTGGTGGGTTACGGTTTACTTTACACCTACCTATTGTAAACATTTCTTGATAACCTTTTCATTTTCCTTCCTACTCTTGTTACACCTTGTATTATTCCATTTACTTCACTATTCCTTTACTACTGCTTTGTATCGTTATATCTGTTCACTGAGCTTTCGTAGCTCAGCCGCATTTCTTTTCCTGCGGCAGGTTTTAGTTTGGAAGCTGGGTATGAGTGGAGAGTACTTGGATTTAGAAGACCTTGATAGCTATTGAAGATGATTAGAAGAAGTTATAGTTAGTTTAGAAATTATTGTATTATAACCTTGTAGTTTCAGATTAACCTTTGTAACCATTGAAATTCTATTGTATTATTTATGTCATATGCTTGTGTTTGTTCTGATATGCCACCATTGTTGTGACATCTTTACCCTTGTCGGGTCGGGGTGTTTCAATTTATGGTATCAGAGAGCGACAGGCTGCGACTCGTAATACATTTACCCTTGACCTGTGAGTTTTGGACCAATAGGCTTCCACTGTAAGAACATAAGAGAACACCTTGAGGACTTGCTATAGGATTTCTTAATATGAACTTAAGTTTTGACCAGTGAGGAATGGGTAGACTATAAGGCATTTGTTTAAGTGTCATTGCTTCCGCATCACTCTGATTCGTGCCTCGATTTTGGTTAAAGCCTCTTGAAATCCCTCTTGGACATTGAAAGATGATGCCTTCAAGATTTATGGCATTGAGAATTGCATAGAAATTACCTGATCAACGTGATAATACTTACACCATATAACGTGCCCTCATTGTGGCCATAGGATATCTTGGGGAGTACCTAAGAAGTTTAGAATTTGACCTCCGTTGGATTATCCGTGATTAGTAAGACTTTAGGTTCATTCTACCTATGCGTATACCTTGCCTTCGTTCATTAGATATCTGGATGAGTTTAGACTCTCGTTTTGCGTTCTGTTGACCTCAATTATAAATCTTGAACTCTTGTAGAGCTCTCTACTGTTGATACAGTTAATTTGATCTGAAATCTTGTTCGTATTTCCATATGAGCTTTCTTTTTGGAAGAACCTCCCCGGGCGTGAGAATGTTGTGACGATCTTTTGCGAATTGCTACGACTTCGTCTAACCTTGCGACTTCAAATTTTGAGGACAAAATTTTTTTTTAAGAGGGGAAGAGTTGTAAAACCCGAATTTTAGACCATCATTTTCCTAGCTAATTTGAAATTTTAATTATTACGTTTAGGTAATTAAAATTGGATTACAAAACACGGAACGAGCTCACACGCACGGAAATCTCAAAATCTGTTTCTGGCTACTAAATCCTTATTGTATATTCATATCATTGTTAGTAAACACATTTTAATCATCCTACACAAGTTGTACACGATTTGAAAATGATTTGGACAAGTTTCATAATATATGATCGGATTATGAAACCAAATAATAAACTAAGCACAACTAGCCTAATGCAATAATTCCTCCCTTTTCCTTTACAGCCAAAAGCAACAATAACTCACATGAATCATGTAATGGTAGGTATACATGTCTCCACTAAATTCTTTTAAAAACTCAAAAGAAACCAAATAGATTTTATATATATATATCGATACCTACATGCCTTTTTCTTTCTTAATTCAACCGACTCTTTTTAGGAGACAAAGACAACTCAAAATTTCATATTATAACAATCATAGTGGAAGGAGTTAGGCCTTTGTTGGAAATCATGGCAATCACTAATCATAAAATAACCAAAAAAATCTTCTATACGTTTAGTATATATCGTATATCATAGCAAACTCAACTTCACCACTCTCAAACTCACATCATGCAAACTATAGTCTCATTTTAACTCAGTTGATAAGTCACGAAGGCCAGAAGAAGACGAAGTCCATCGGGTACAATTTTTACAAGTCGAAGGAAAACTTTGGTTTATATACGGTTTAAAGATTGAAGTGTTCTTGGCTTTGGTCTTCTTTCTTAGTACACGACCCATCCTTGTAAGTCTATATATCTCAAAACATCTTGTATCCACGATAAGACCAAACCATGCATGCTAACTTCTTGTAGTCGAACGTGTCATTTTTTTTATTGCCTACGCAAACGTGTTACACGAGTATGCATGCTTCTAAAATGCTTATATGGAACTTTCTTATACAACCTTATTTGCTTGATTCTTGTTTCATTCCTTGTTTGTCTTGTCGAGTTATACACATAAAATCAAAGAAGAAAAGTTACATAAAATCATAAGCAACTCACATAAAATAACGAAGTTAAAGGACCCTATGTAATCGACCTGTTGGTATTGTGTTGTTTAGAGTTGATATGTACATGTTAACACACTTATGAGTCGACCTATATTTGTCTTGTATCATTCATAATTGCCTAGTATCAATATATAAGTCATGGGATGAAAAACCTAAATAGATCGCATAAAATTATGAACCCAGCTTACTGTCCAGAAATATGGGTCAAATTGAATCGAATGGGTCTTAATGATTATAACGTGTTTTTTAGTGAGTTTTGGGTCTAAAATCAAGTTTAAGAAAAGAGCTTTCTGAATACATAAGCCTTGTAATTTTTAGAGGTCGGGAGAAGGTACTTTCTGATTTTACGAGTTCGAATGTCAAAACTGTTTTTGAGAAGTCTGGAAATCAGTCGGGTTGTGTGAATTTTCATTTTTAAACCATGAGGAGTTAGGTCATGAAATTCTCCAGTATGTGACTTCAATATGTGTAGTAGTGTCATGAAATTTTGTAGATTTTTCCTGGAGGTATTGGTGGGTAAACGAAGTGGTTACTTTCTAAGTGTTACAGCAGACATGTTTTCTGAGTAGTCCGGGTTGTGGTATTTTTCTGGTGGGGTTTAACTAATCAATAAATTCTGGAAAAATTCGTGGGAGTTCTATAGACATGAAAGTACCTGTGTAAAATTTTGTGGAATTTATCTTTGAGTACTGATACGGTAGAAAAATTCGTAAAGTTGGGACCTGTTAATAATTAAAAGCTGATTAAGGACTGTTTTGTATGCTATGTCGTTTTCAATATATGGGTCATACGAGAAGAAAGATTGCATGCATGATTTTCTCCTTTGTGTGCTATCTTCAAATAGAATAAAATAAAAAGTAACTAGGATTGTTGTTGTACAGCAAGGATTGTAATAAAATAAGGAAACTTGTTATGAAATTGATAAATTACACTTTGGACCTTAAGCTTTGTAATATTGACACTTTAGACTCTAAACTAATATAATGGTCGAAATAAACTCTAACATATCATGATAATCACTTTAAGCACTTAATACATTAAAATGTTAATTACACTCATAATTGGCTAAACTTACTAAAACGGGAAACTTACCAAAGATAGAAAGCTACTAAAAATGGAAAGCACACTAAAATTCATATGACCTTAAAGTAATACTTGGTATTTAATTCGTATAGGTTCCGTGAAGCGGGAGTGATCCTCTTGTGACATTTCTTTTCTTGTTTGCTTTTGCTTTGAATAAGGTACAGATATTCTGCCCTTCTCAGTAAGGTGCCTTCGTTCTCTTGATTTCTTATCTTGATTCGTTTAGAATTTCCCAAGCCATTGCTATGTTTCCCTTGTATTGTGAACCTTGATATGATCAACTTGACTTGAGCCTTTGCTTTGAACCCTTGCCTTGATCTTTTGTTTTGAACCTTGCCTTGAACCCCGCTATGAACCTTGATATGAACCTTGCCATAAACCTTGACTTGAACCTTGATACACTTGATATTATAACTGGATGAGAAAACCTTTTTAATTATTTATAAAAATGTTTTAAGAAAACTATTTTTAAGACTATCTTTATGAAAACCTTTTTAAAAGACCATTTTTATGAAAACTATTTTGAAAGATCATTTTTACGAAAACCATTATTAAAGGATTGTTTTTAAATGAACTTTTAAATTGAACCTTACTATGTACCTTTGCTACGATTCCTTGTCTTGACCCTTGACCTGAACCTTGATAAACTTGGATTAGAAACTTGACTTGAACCCCTTGATATATGACTTGACTTGAACCACTTGATATGAAACTTGAAACTTGAACTTGACTTGTACACTCGATACTTGACCCTTGACCCACAGTTTGAGATTACGAGCCATACTAGGCATGAGGGTTTCATGTCCTTGTCATTGATGCACCGATGACTTGACTCTAGGGTAGGAGAGTGATGTCCTATCCCGTCCCTGCCTTGATACTTGACTTGTTACGTAGAGGAAGACATTGTGGCAGCCTACTGGGGCGTATGGATGCATCCTAGATTTGTACTTGACTTGACTTGATTACTTGTATTACTTAGTGACATGATGGGTGTGTGCGATACACGTCATTCACTCTTGGGAGCTTGCAACTCCACCCTTGGAGGTATCCCCTCATATTGTACTTGGTACCGAGGTCTCCCCTCCGTACACCTTACTTGATTTGATATGATATGTTCTGTTTCTGGGCTCGTAATGGATTACTGTTTATGTTACCCTATGACTTGATACTGGACTTGACTTGATTCGACTTGGGCTGGTGGTGGGTTACGGTTTACTTTACACCTACCTATTGTAAACATTTCTTGATAACCTTTTCATTTTCCTTCCTACTCTTGTTACACCTTGTATTATTCCATTTACTTCACTATTCCTTTACTACTGCTTTGTATCGTTATATCTGTTCACTGAGCTTTCGTAGCTCAGCCGCATTTCTTTTCCTGCGGCAGGTTTTAGTTTGGAAGCTGGGTTGAGTGGAGAGTACTTGGATTTAGAAGACCTTGATAGCTATTGAAGATGATTAGAAGAAGTTATAGTTAGTTTAGAAATTATTGTATTATAACCTTGTAGTTTCAGATTAACCTTTGTAACCATTGAAATTCTATTGTATTATTTATGTCATATGCTTGTGTTTGTTCTGATATGCCACCATTGTTGTGACATCTTTACCCTTGTCGGGTCGGGGTGTTTCAGTTGGTCCCTAAACTTTCTCAAAAACATCATCTGGGCCCCAAACTTGAGAAAATCATCGCCGTGAGTCTAAAACACAAGTTTTTGAGGCCGATTGCGTCCCTTGACCCGTAATGGTGAGGTCAACGCACGTTTTGTGGTATATTTTTAAGGGCATAATAGTCCAACCACATTTCTAACTATAATCTAACCCAAGCCAAACCCGACACTCAACTTGAGGGACCAACTGTGTAATAATATATTTGTGGAAAACTAGAAGGGGGGGTTGAATAGTTTTCCCGGTTTTTAAGTTCTTTTAGTTCTTTTATTACTTCTTAAAAACTTTGTTATTGGAAACATTTGATTCGATTCTTATGTGCAATCAAACAACACCAATATGAACTACACTCTAAACTAACTAATAATAAGTAATGAAAGTAAAGAGTAGAGATGGAAAGATCAAACCGGGACAAAAGGATTTATAGTGGTTCGGCTACGAAGCTCTTCTTCGCCTTACTCTACTCCCCGAGTACCACAATCGAGAGTTTCAAGCACTATGTCAACAACCTCCCTTAAGGCGGAGAAAACCGTACGCGTCGCTTAATTTGTTTTTCGACACTAAGCTAGATGTCGAGTGCTAAACTTAGCTAGCACCAATCTACCACGATCCACACGATCAATCACTCAAGCCCACTGGCTTCAAGAGATCTCCAAGATATTGACACGATCACAATGATCAACACTCACTTGACTAACACTATCCTATTGACCCTTGATCTTCTTGATCAATCACACAAGCCCAATGGATTCAAGAGATATTCACTATCTCTATAAGATCACAATGATCTTCACTCACACTCTCACAAAAGAAAAATAATCTTGATGTATGCTATGATACAACAAGTGTGTAACAAATGTTACAAGACCTAACAACTACAACTCTTGTATCTTCTTGGATAACTTGAGTTCTTCTCTTGCAAATGAAGAGGAATGACAACACTTTGTATCTACTTGGATACTTTGTGTTCTTCTCTTGCTAATGAAGAGGAATGACGAGGATCTCTAAGTTGGATGATTGGATCACTCTTGAACAAAAGAAAAACTAAACTAAATGATCAAGAAAAGAAAATGGTGCGAGGGATTTAAACTCAGAAGTTTCTGTGTGAAAAAGGGTGAAGAAAATCTGTAAAGTGGGCTAGTATTTATAGGCAGAAAAAATCTGACCGTTACAGAGGGACGGCTCCACTAAATCACTGATGGCTCCACTAAATTTAGTGGAATCGTGGAGCCGTGTCAGACAAAGACGCTCCATTTTTTGTCTTTTCTGGTGAAAATTTATTTGGGGAAGTTTGGAGCTGATTTTGGGGGGGAAAATAGTTGTTATGTATTTTAAACTTATTTTTTCATTAAAACATTTCTTAATTATTCAAAAATAATTTGTAAAGTATATTTTTGAAGAAAATGTTTTGTCACATAAAAATGTGAAGTCTTAAATCCAAATTTACTTCTTTGATCATTAGTGAAGTTGTAAATTTGTTCTAGAGTGATTTGTGTAGAAACGGGATCTTCCGATTAAAAACTTGTTTACGTTAATTTTAACGTAACGTGATTTCACATTTTGTCATCCTCAAAACGTGAAGTTATCAAAAGATAGAAATAACGTTTTTAGAACATTATTTGCATCAACAATATTTTTTAACTATGCAACTTGACCGTATCTTCACTGATACGCCTATTAATGTTTGCGCGGGAACCAATAAACCCACAAACCAGAAGAAGAAGGAGAAGTGTTGTTCCAGATTCAAACAAACGGGATATTTGAATATACCCCACTCAGGTATGAAGGAGGATCCGTAATTAATGTTAGTGCTTTTAGCTTTGATAGGGATATCTTTAGTTCAACCCTTGATAATCTATTATCAGAGATTAAGGAACCAAAATGGGCGGTGTTTTTCTGTGATCCAAAAAAATCCCTAGAAAATGGTTTGCAATTGATTTATAGGGATCAGGATGTTCTTAAGCTGTATGAGTTGGTGGAAACACATGATTCAGTTGATATCTTTGTTACTCATAGGCCCCAATTGTTAGCAGTATTTTACTTGAAAAACATTGGTTTTAAGGTTGTGGGTTGGGTAGAGGAAGATGCTAACTTTAGAATGTCAAGTGGAAGACCTTTTAGGACTCGACGTAAATGGAAGGGGATAGATAAGAACAAAATGCAGGCGAGTGTAACGAAAATGCAAACAGGGCAAGGTGGTGTTGTTATTTTTGGGTAAAGGGGAGTAATCCTGCACCCTGGTAAGTAGATTAACCAAAAAACATTTAAGTACAAAGGATATGGGTGAATCCCATATCTCAGCCCGTTACATAGGCGAAAAGCTTACATAACAAGGAACTACCTATTTTCTAAACAAGAAAATAACTCACTACACATAAAACATAAAACTCCAACTCGACAAAATTACTTCTTTCGAAGGCCTTGAAGCTTGATATCATACATGTCATAGATGGCATCCAAATTCCCTCAAAGATCATCAATATGATCTGCATAGTCATCATAGTCATAATAGTCTTCCAGGTCATGACCACCACCTGTCGATGAGAGAAAATCCATCAGAAATAAATTCGCAGACTCATCAAATGTGTTAACAACCTCCTCCTCGCTATCAGAATCAACAATCTAAGGTGGTGTTGTTATCAAAGAGGAAAAAGGTGTTTTCCATGACAAAAGGAAAAAAATAAGGGAAAATGTAAGCTGCTTCGGGAAGAGGACGTTTTGCAACAGGAAAAGGGCGAGGAAGTTGTAAAAACTTATAAGCGTGGTTTTGATGGGAAGGGGAAGGGTATAATGGTTGAGTATACTGGTTTTGATGGTGAAAACATGGCTGCTGGTGATGGGAAGGGGAAGGGTATAATAGTTGAGTATACTGGTTTTGATAGTGAAAACATGGCTGCTGGTGATGGTGTTGAAAACAGGGTTGGTGGTGCTGGTAGTCTTGTGCCTAGTGGTGTTAAAATACCTTTTAGAAGCAGTGGAAGAATTACCAACTGCGTACTTGCCCTTTTTGCCAACAAGCAATCCTAGGTAAGGTTTCAATGTTCAATTGCATGGCTTGTGTTTTATATTTTGTTACTTCAATTATACCTTATCTAACTTGAATATTTGGTGTTTGGATACTTGTTTTTCCAGGCACATTTGCAGTTTGATTATCAGTGTAAGGTTCAATGTTTTGTTTGTTGATCATCCACTTCCAGTATGTACATCGTTAGAAGGTTGTTCAGTGGAAGCTGCATCATCTTTTCCATTTTTGTGAATTATCGGTAGAACCTTGTATTAGACAATGAATCTATATTTTAAGTCATGTTCATGTTGTATCAGACAATGTTTTCCCAGTTGACTACTATAAGTCAGCTTGCTAAATGGTTGGTTATGTTATTATATGTTTTTGTTTGTCTTATAGGTTATATTCTGTGTGTACATATTAGTTTGTCAGTTGACCTTTATAAAGTCAAACTAACCAAATGCTAAATGTCATGGTATAATCACCACAAACGATCACACCTTTGTATCAGCAAAACCAACACACAGTGGGCACTTAACATCTGATGCATGGAACCTATGTTCAAACCATACCCAGTAATTGTAAAAGGTTACATATGTTCAAAATGCAAATGCTTTACATATGTTGATATGTAATTCCAAAATGCAAATGCTAATCTAAACACCCACTATATTCCAAAAGGCAAATCGTTTAGTTACTTAGACATCTAATAGTCAAACTGCCAAATTGACATGTAAAAGTCAAACTAACCAATTATCAACAAGAAGCAAACTTTTGATTGCCAAACACTATCATTTAGTAAAAACCCAAATTTTTATTGATCGGTTTCATGTTGACAACCATTACAAACTTCCCTATCATCTAAACATACACTTAGTGTAGCAACTGGCATTTTTAGGGCAATACTTATTTATAAAACTCGAAACCAGTTGCGGCAGACGATGATTTTTCCAAACTTATTTGTGACAACTGGTAAATTTCAGGAACATTATAAGTTACCGTATTTCATTTTAAAATAAATATTTTATCACTAGGACTTATGCTATATTTAGTCCACTATGCTCCAGTACCTTGCTCGTACTCCGGTTCACAATTTTAAACTCTAAAACAATTTCCTTTTTTCTTGAATTACTTACGGTTGTCAATTCAACAAACACTATTCGTAAATTTAAAATTTAACACCCTATTGTGCACTACGGCTTCGGGCCAAGCTTTGGTCTACATAATATTAGTACATTGTTCTATTACGATGCTCATTTAATTGCTAGGGCAATTGCATCTTTATTTACTCGCAAGCATTAATTTAATAAAAGTCGTTCGCAATTTAAATGATCAATATGCCCAATACTCCTACTAATAATTTTTATTACATTTTTACACATATTAGAGCGTTACAAAAATTCAAGAAATATTTTATTTCACCATTTGGTATTTATTTTATTATAAGTACATAAATGATAGGTAATTACTTCAACTTTACTTATTACTAGACAATACATTTTAATTACCCAATGCCTATTCAAAATACATTGTAAAAGATATTCTTGAATTTTATTTTTAACACTACATATCTATTTTACACAAAATGACACCAAATCTCATAAGTTACCTTAGTACCAACTTTTCTTACACAAAATCTAGCTAGTTACCAAACTAAGTCAAACCCCTTTTTCTTCTACTCTTTTACACGCCATATACCACCCTACTTCTCACCATGCCATTTTGAAAATCACCACTAACTCTCATTAATGTTAGTACTACATGTCTCTAAAATATCTACACTTGTCTTATATATATATACTAACATACTTCATGTAACTTTCAAGACAAAAAAAAAAAAAAAAAAAAAAAAAAAAAAAAAAAAAAAAAAAAAAAAAGAGAAGATATCATTTCCCATTTTATACAAAAATTCGACACACTCTAGGAGCAAGAAGGAGAGATCTTGATTGTGGCTAAGTTCAAGAATTCTTAGGGTATTCTATCAAGGGTTTGGAACATTAATCTTGGGGTTAAACAAGTGTCTTACACTCTCATCTTACTAATCTCTTTTGTAAGTAATACTTACATTTGCTAAAACTTCATGTTTTCTTTATATCATTATGCTAGTCAAGTATATATACTTAGTTATCATTTGGTACATGTTGATAAAGTTTTACATTCACAATGATCTTTTAACAAAAGATTTTGTTTTGAACAAGTTTTGGTTACAAGAAATCTAGTTAGTAAAAATCTTCACAAGAAAGTGATGAAAATATTATATATACATGTATGTTGATAAACTTGTAGATTTAAAATATTCTTGATGATTATTTACATGGACCTTTGAATATTGTCAAGTTTATAGTTAGATCACTATTGTTGTGTTGAGAAGTTGATGGATGAACTAGGACTAGATTTGAAGTGGTTGTCAAGAGGTTATAATAGATAGAAGGTTTGGAAAAATAGTTTGGTATTATTAAATGTGATTCTTTCCCATTTTAGTAAATACAGAAAACTCGGTAGTGTGGTGACAATTTTAGGCTAGAAATATAGAAAATAGACTTAATAACGAAAACGTAGCCGCTTGAATGAGTTAAAACGGGCAAATAATGAAAAAGATACGATAGTTTCAATTTAGACGACGAAAACTACATTTTCAGAAAAATAAATGAAGCTGTTAAGAATTTTGGAGGATAAAAACTGATGATAAATGGTAACTAGACTAGCCGAGACCTTGAAAAGCCGATAGTATACTTAATTACATTCGCGGGGATAGGTAAAACTTAAGAAACGAAGCTACGATGCAAAAGTTATGGCCAAAAGAAAGTTTACGTCAACATATGCGTAGACATCTTATTTTTCTCTATTAGAAAAGCTGATAAAATGTGTAAAATGGAATTTTGGACCCTTCGGAGTATATTTTGGCTAAAATGGCGTAAACGGAAATGGTAGAATATTATATATACTTATTAGGCGCGTTAGAGATTTTTGAAATAGCCATTAACTTGACGACTAAAATTTGATCACAAGATTTACAAGTTACGTTTTCTAAAAAGAGTGATTTTCTAAATAAATGATCAAATGGACGCAACTATATTTTGTCGATAAATATTACAACAACATGTACAAGTGATAAAGTAAAGTATGAACTTGTGTGCATGGCCTTGTTTTCGAACCTGAGACATATGTATTATTTAGGTTGCGATTAGAGTTATTGGACTAAATTTGCCATTTACAAATTTATCAATCAGAATTTGCTTTTGCTAAGGTGAGTTCTCATAACCCCACTTTTAACGTGTTTTACCTTGGAGGAAAATGATACTTAATGCTTTACAAATGTTTTCATGCTGTGAATTACTGTTTTACATGATTTTGGACATATACGTATGATGATGCAATTATATGTTGTGACGTGTTTGTTTTGTGATTACTTGACTGCGCCACTGTTAACTCTCTGCGGAGGGCCCACAGGTTATAGGTTCAGTTGGTGGAACTGTTAACTCTCTGATGAGAGCCCACAAATTATAGGTTCAGTTGGTGCAACTGTTAACTCTCTACTGAGAGCCTACGTGTTGATAAATCTATCGGGGTAGCTCCCCACGTGATATTGGTTGTGAGTATGATGGACATTATAGGTTCAGTTGGCGCGACACTATTGCTGTTTGGATAACATGCTTGTAATTGGTATTCATGTGCACTATTGTCCTATGTTATATTTCACAGCTCAGCGGTTTTACTTTTAAACCTACGAGCTCACCAACTTTATGTTGACGTTTTCTAGTACCATTTTCAGGTGGATCATTACTAAAGTATTTGAAGACACATTTTTCGGAGCCAGGCTATTTGATACCTATTACTATGTTTGTCAAGATGTCAAGATTTCAAATGAGGCATGCTTCTCTTTTAAATTTGGTCGAAGAATGTTTTGTAAACTATTACTGAAATAATTGTAAGGTATGAGTCTATGATGTTATGCAATGTGCCTTTCTTAGTTACATCCCGTGTTTCCGCTTTTGACGATGTGTGACAGAATGGTATCAGAGCCTAAGGTTATAGAGAATGCCGGTTTTTCAAAAATAAAAACCTCAACTATAACCAGATTAAAGTTTTTATAAAACCCCAAACATGGTACGAGTCGATTAGCCCGAGCATTCCATCATTTTTCCTAAATTACGCATAGCCTGATCAACTATGCTTAATTCAGGAGCGATCATGGGATGATGGGGGTAGTTACCTTGGATCATGTTTGGTTGGAGTCGGATTCTAGATCACCTGAAAATGCGTTGGCCTATGTGTGTGCATTTACCTTACGTGTTATGTGTATCTGTGGTAATGCTGCTTGCCTTCTATGTGCTGAAGCTTTTAGCTTCTAGGACAATTATATGAGCTTGCAATTGCGTACCTAAGTGCTTTGATTTGATTTGATATTGTGTGACGCGATCCGATATGTTATGATGTGTTTTGAGTTGAGTTATATGACATGGTTTGATTCGGTTGAGCTAGAGTATTTCTCGTACCATTCTCCATACTCGTGCGTTTGGTATTATTTATCCTTATACGCAAACAAAACTCATACTATATATTTTGCTAAATATATAGCGATATATTATTTTGAAAACGTTACCTTGGGTAGACTATTTTGGATACGCTATACAATTTTGAATACTATTTTGAAAGGTTAACATTGGTTTTGCTATATTGAAAACGCATTGTATTGATATGCTATTCTGGGAACTGTTTTTGGGACATATTATTTTGGAAACAATATTTTGAGAATTTGTTTATAATCAAAGACGTTAAGCCTTTTAACGATACTTAACTTAATTTCATGACAGTTCTTGTTTGATGAGTTGTGAAATTTAGTTAAGTTTAAATCGTTACTTGGTTTAATGTTATAGATGGTTGATAATTTGGTACTATTTGAAAACGATTTTTGATACAAGATTTTTTGGTATTGCCCTATGCCGTTATGTCACATACCTTGTCTTCCTACACCACTCCCTTTATTAGCAAGCCTAAACACACTGCATTAAGAGTCGATGAGCCAGTTGACACCATTAGTTGCCTTAGGAAGCAACCTGCCAATCAAAATGAATACATTAATGGTTTAGTAGTATGACTAGGACTTTGGAGACTACAAGCGAGGTGAGAGGATTCATGAGAAACAGTGACCTTGTTATTTGAGTTGTTTGTGTCGACCGTGATAACGTTGTTCGCCTTAGTGTTCATGTTCTGGAGATGGTACTGATTTAGATAATTCAAATTCTGTTGGTCAAAATTTTGTGCAAATGACAGATTTTCTTGCAAACATATCTTTTCACATGACTTAGCAATCACAAAATTTCAAACAAAGTTGCGCCAAATTACACTAATGGTCAAAATTTCATAATGTTTTACTCAAATAAATGTTGTTAACAACTTCAAAGACCATGCCTCCAAGAGGGAACACGTACCATTCATGGACAAACCTCAGAAACAATCATAGTGCCTACATAATATGCGATCTTAGAAGTAAATCGAACTGTTGATGCAAATAATGCTCTAAAAACGTTATTTCTATCTTTCGATAACTTCACGTTTTGAGGATGACTAAACGTGAAATCACGTTACGTTAAAATTAAAGTAAACAAGTTTTTAATCGGAAGATCCCGTTTCTACACAAATCACTCTAGAACAAATTTACAACTTCACTAATGATCAAAGAAGTAAATTTGGATTTAAGACTTCACATTTTATGTGACATAACATTTTCTTCAAAAATATACTTTACAAATTATTTTTGAATAATTAAGAAATGTTTTAATGGAAAAATAAATTTAAAATACATAACAGCTATTTTCCCCCCCAAAATCAGCTCCAAACTTCCCCAAATAAGTTTTCACCAGAAAAGAAAAAAATTGGAGCGTCTTTGTCTGACACGGCTCCACGGTTCCACTAAATTTAGTGGAGCCGTAGGTGATTTAGTGGAGCCGTCCCCCTATAACGGCCAAATTTTTCTGCCTATAAATACCAGCCCACTTCACAGATTTTCTTCACCCTTTCTCACACAGAAACTTCTGAGTTTAAATCCCTCACACCATTTTCTTTTCTTGATCATTTAGTTTAGTTTTTCTTTTGTTCAAGAGTGATCCAAACTTAGAGATCCTCTTCATTCCACTTCAATAGCAAGAGAAGAACACAAAGTATCCAAGTTGATACAAGGTGTTGTCATTCCTCTTCAAGTGCAAGAGAAGAACTCAAGTTATCCAAGAAGATACAAGAGTTGTAGTAGTTGTTAGGTTACTTGTAACATTTGTTACATCCTTGTTGTATCATAGCATACATCAAGATCATTTTTCTTTTGTGAGAGTGTGAGTGAAGATCATTGTGATCTTATAGAGATAGTGAATATCTCTTGAAGCCATTGGGCTTGTGTGATTGATCAAGAAGATCAAGGGTCAATAGGATAATGTTAGTCAAGTGAGGGTTGATCATTGTGATCGTGTAGAGATTTTGGTGATCTCTTGAAGCCATTGGGCTTGTGTGATTGATCAAGTGTGATCAAGGGTAGATCAAGTAGATCGAGTCTTATGAGTTGAGTGTGTGAAGATCAAGTGGATCGTGGTAGATTGGTGCTAGCTAAGATTAGCACTCGACATCTAGCTTAGTGTCGGAAAACAAGTTAAGCGACGTGTACGGTTTTCTCCGCCTTAAGGGAGGTTGTTGACATAGTGCTTAAAACTCTCGAGGTGTGGTACTCGGGGAGTGGAGTAGGGCGAAGAAGAGCTTCGTAGCCGAACCACTATAAATCCTTTTGTCCCGGTTTGATCCTTCCATCTCTACTCTTTACTTTCATTACTTATTATTAGTTAGTTTAGTGTGTAGTTCATATTGGTGTTGTTTGATTGCACATAAGAATCGAATCAAAGGTTTCCAATAGCAAAGTTTTTTAAGAAGTCTTAAAAGAACTAAAAGAACTTAAAAACCGGTAAAACTATTCAACCCCCCCTTTTTGTTTTCCATAATTGGTATCAGGAGCCACGTCAGTAAAGATTTTAAAGTAGATTGTATTTTAAAACTTGAATCGATCAATGGATTCCGACAAATATCTAGAAGGGCAATCTATGCAAAGACCACCACTTTTTGAAACCGATTGCTTTATCTATTGGAAAACAAGATTCGAAACGTATGTGAAATCAAAAGACATTGATCTTTGGCATGTTATTACCGAGGGTGACTTTCAACCGATTCAAATGAATCCAGAAACTAAAAAGGATGAAATAGTTTCTTATGATAAACAAAGTGATGAACTTAAAAGAAAACTAGCCAAAAATAATGAGGCTAAAATGATGATTTACAATGCTTTGCCTAAAAAGGAATTTGAAAGAATTTTCATGTGTAATACGGCAAAAGATATTTGGAAAACTTTGTTAGTCACTCACCAAGGTAATAACCAAGTCAAAGAGAACAAGATAGATCTTCTTGTTCAACAATATGAACAATTTTCCATTTCGGAAGATGAGTCAATAGATAATGCTTTTGCTAGATTTAATACTATTATCACTAGTCTTAAAGGTCTTAATGAAGGTTACTCTAGCAAGAATTATGTTAGGAAGTTTCTTAGAGCTCTACATCCTAAATGGAGGTCACCGCCATTGAAGAGTCAAAGGACTTGGCGACATTATCACTCAATGAACTAATAGGAAACTTGAAAGTTCATGAGATGATAATCAAGAAGGACTCCGATATAGTCAAAGGCAAAAGCGAGAGAGTTAGATCTCTAGCATTGAAAGTGTTAGGAATATAAATGTTCATGTGAAGACTCGGTCACCCCGAGTATCTGTTAGCATTAACTAACTCGTAGGATTATTAGTATTATGACTATTAGTTTAGTTACAATTAGTATTTGTGGAGTGGGTCGGGTCTTTACCCACTGTCAGCCCATTCTACAGCCCACTCGGGGCACTTATGTTAGTAACTATAAATACCCCTCTCCAGCTAGGGAGAGTGTTGGAACTTCTCACAATATCAATCTAACCTCTTCACTTTCTCTCTCTAAAACTCTCTAAACAAATCGGACAAGATCTCACTTTGTATGTGTTATATGTTATGAATATGCTACAATTGGTATCAAGAGCCCAGGTTAGGTTCTAGTTATTGCATATTCATGGATTTGTGTTGAGATTTTGGTACTTTTGTGTTATTTTTGTGGGTCATATAGTTTAGCCAAGAAAATCATTGGTTTAGCTTTTTTTGTGGTTCAAATCGTTAAAACTTAGTACTTTTGTGTTCACATAGTTCTCTAGTTTAGTTTCTTGGCAATCTACGGTTGATTTGGTGTGTTTCGTGGAAGATTTAAGGATTTTATTCACTGCGGT
The DNA here is from genome assembly GCA_021014915.2 of Artemisia tridentata subsp. tridentata. Classification (NCBI taxonomy): domain Eukaryota; kingdom Viridiplantae; phylum Streptophyta; class Magnoliopsida; order Asterales; family Asteraceae; genus Artemisia; species Artemisia tridentata. The sequence goes on from CP139503.1 coordinate 118,152,822, forward strand.
TTGAGTTTCTGACGCGCATTCTTCGCTGCGGTTTGCCTCTCGATAAAGGTTTCTTGTTTGCGATTTGTGCTAGTTTGGGAAATCTCTGACTGCAGTTTGGTGATTATCGGGTTTGCGGTTTGGCGTTTAACCTAAAAAGGGAAACACGACAAAAGGTACTGAAAGTGACGTGTTTGTCCTTTGCTACTGTGGTTTGTATGTTCTTGTCCGTTTGCGGTTTGTCATTTAGTAGTTGTGGTTTGACCAGTCTTGCGGTTTGACCTGTCTTGCGGTTTGTCCAAGGTTGCGGTTTGACTCTTTGCGGTTTGAGTAGTTGCGGTTTGACCAGTCTTGCGGTTTGACCAAGGTGTTGCGGTTTGACTCTTTGCGGTTTAGGTCTTTGCGGTTTGACTCTTTGCGGTTTAGATCTTTTGCGGTTTGACTCTTTGCGGTTTGATTCCTTGCGGTTTAGGTCTTTGCGGTTTGACTCTTTGTGGTTTATATCTTTGCGGTTTGACTCCTTGCGGTTTAGGTCTAAACGTTGCGGTTTGTCTTGTGTGACTGCGGTTTGAGCTTTGCGGTTAGCTAAGGGTAATTGCGGTTTGGGTGCTGCGGTTTGATATTGAAGTAATACTTTTAGGTGCAGTTTGACTCAAGTAATCCAATCACGGTTTATTCTTGATTTTAGAAAATCCCGCGAAAGATTCGATTTCTCAGTTTAAATCAAAGAATTGTAAAATCCCGTATACATTATGGCCAGCATAGCAAGCACTGCTTCAGATGACATTCAAGCTGCCGGGTCCGATACCCGCCCTCCTATGCTTGATAGGACGGATTATGAGTCGTGGGCACAACGAATTCGTCTCTACTTCTTGGGAAAAGAGAATGGAGTTAACATTCTCAAATCCATTGATGAAGGACCTTTTCAGATGGGCACCACGAGGGATACTGTTACTACCGATGAGAATGGAGCTGTCACGCTTGGAATTGACAGGCCACGTACTTACAATGATCTTAATGAGGAAGAAAAGAAGCGGTATGATGCTGACATCCGAGCTTCCAATATTGTAATTCAAGGCCTGCCCAAAGATGTTTACAAACTCATCAACTTCAACACTGAAGCCAAAGCTGTTTGGGACAATGTCAAAATGCTTCTGGCTGGATCAGAATTAACAAAAGAAGATCGTGAGTCGCAACTGTATGATGAGTTTGAGCATTTCAAGATGAACCCTGGAGAAAACATCACTGATTACTATGTGAGGTTTCATAAGCTGGTAAACGACATGAGAATCATCAGAATGACTATGCCAAACATCCAACTCAATTCCAAGTTCGTGAACAACATGTCGCCTGAATGGGACAGATTTGTCACTGCAGTCAAGCTCAACAAAGGTTTGAGGCAGACCAATTATGAACAGCTATATGCTTATCTTCAACAACATGAAAAGCATGCTGTTTATGATCGTCTACTCAGGGAGAAACTCAATCCAACAACAACCAATGATCCACTCGCATTGATTTCAACTGTTCAGCCGTACAATCAACCACAACTTGATCAAGCATATCATCATCCCGTCTCATCACAGAATCAGACATTATTTGCTCAATCATCGATGCACCCACAACCTACTATGAACCCTCAGTTGGATTCAGGGTATTCTCTCACTGATCAGAGGATTGATGATCTTTCCAATCAAGTCTCCTTGCTTGTTCAACAGTTCCGAGCAACACTTCCTCAAACCAACAATCAACTTCGAACTTCCTCAAACCCACGAAACCAAGCAACTGTGGAAGATGGAAGAATTATTGTTTAGAATGTTCAATGAAGACAAAATGTGAATCCAAGGAATGTTGGTAGGGGGAATATTCAAAACAGAGGTGGAAATGTCAACCAAGGACAAGGAAGGCAAGCAAAGTGTTACAACTGTGGTGGGTTGGGACACATTGCTAGGAATTGCAATCAGCCCAAGCGTCCTCAGAATTTTGATTACTTCAAGGACAAGATGTTGCTGATGCAAGCTCAGGAAAAGGGAGCAGTTCTGGATGAGGAAGAGCTTTTGTTCCTTGCTGGTGATTGGGGAAACACATTTGATGCTGATGTGGATGACCAACTGGTTCAAGATATGGCCCTCAATGACCCAAACATCTTCCAAGCTGAAGATTGTGATGCATTTGATTCGGATGTTGATGATGAACCCACTGCTCAGACTATCTTCATGGCCAATATATCTTCTGTTGTCTCATCACCTCAACAAGCTGGTCCTTCTAATGCATCTGTCATATCTGAGGTACTAAAACTTTATGACACATATAACATGGTAGATGAACAGAAGATTCCCACCGAAGTACAACAGACAGACGATGTTGAATCAGATACTGTTAATATGGAAAACATCAATGTTATTTCATATGAACAATATGTGAGTCACAACGATGTGTCTGATGTACCAAGTAGTGCATATTCTGTTGTAGAAAATGCTTGTGTTGTAGAAGATGCTTGTGTAGTAGATAATGCTTGTGTGGTAGATAATACTTGTGAGTTGCATGAGAACACCGTGTTTATCCCCAATGACACCTTGATCACTAGGCTTAACATATATAAAGATCAGGCTACCATATATGAACAACGTGAAAAATTTGAGCTAACTGAACGTGAACAGAAAATGGATTGTCGAATGCGTACATTTGTCACAAAACGTAATTTAAGGGAAGAAACATTAAAAAGGGAGTTAGATTCATTAAGAACACAACTTAATCAAACTGTCGTTTAAATCACTTAAACTTCAGCACCATAAATGATCTTTCTCGCAAGGATCTTGTACGAGGCATGCCCAGATTAAAGTTTGAAAAAGATCATCTTTGCTCTGCATGTCAACTGGGAAAAAGCAAGAAGCATACTCACAAAACCAAAACTGTCAACACCATCATGGAAGTTCTTCACACCCTTCACATGGATCTATGCGGACCAATGAGAGTGCAGAGTATCAATGGAAAGAAATATGTTCTTGTGGTAGTCGACGACTACTCTCGGTTTACATGGGTAAAGTTTTTGCTAACCAAGGATGAAACTCCAGAGGTTATCATCAAACTAATCAAGCAGTTACAAGTAAGGCTGAACAAAACTGTCAGAATCATCAAGACGGACAATGAAACTGAGTTTGTTAATCAACAACTCAGTCAATTTTATGAAGGTATTGGCATAACCCATCAGAAAAGTGTTGCACACACTCCTCAGCAGAACGACGTTGTTGAAAGACGAAATCGTACCCTAGTGGAAGCTGCAAGAACTATGCTAATATATTCTAAGGCTCCGATGTTTCTTTGGGCAGAAGCAATTGCTACTGCATGTTATACCCAAAACCGTTCCTTGATACATACTCTTCATAACAAAACTCCCTACGAGCTGATACATGGAAAGAAACCAGATCTTTCCTTTCTTCGAGTGTTCGGTGCTCTGTGTTATCCGAAAAATGACGGTCAAGATTTGGAAAAGCTAAAGGCTAAAGCAGACGTATGTTTCTTCGTTGGGTATGCATCAGATCGCAAGGGATACAGAATCTACAACAAAAGAACCCGACAAATCATGGAAACTATTCACGTGAATTTCGATGAGCTGACTTAGCAAACGGCTCCTGGACAAACCAGTTCTGGACCCGCACCTAATTTATTGACACCTGGACCAATTAGTTCAGGTCTTGTACAGAATCCCACTCCTGCAGTTCCTTATGTACCTCCAACAAGTGATGAGTTGAAGAAGTTGTTTGATCCAATGTTTGATGAATATTTTGAGCCACCAACTGGTGATGCTACAACTGAAGCACCACCTGCACCTCCAGCTGCTGATGCTCAAGTTCAAAACAACACAGATGGCCCATCGGTATCTATCTCAGTTAGTCAAGAAGCACCATCTGTCAGTCATTCACCATCATCATTGAATGTTCAATCTTCTTCGGTACAACAAGGCTTTGCAATAGATAATTCTTTTGAGGTGAATCCTTTTGCTCCTATTGATGGTGTTCCATTCGAGAATATCTTTGCTCCTGAATCTTCTACAGAGATGTCTTCTTCAGGGGATCTTAACACGGCAACATCAGTTTACTATCCTCAACCACATGATCATCTTAGAAAATGGACCAATGATCATCCAATTGACAACATCATTGGGAATCCTTCTCGTCCGGTCTCCACAAGAAAGCAACTTGCCACTGATGCATTGTGGTGTTTCTTTAATTCCGTACTGTCAAAAGTTGAACCCAAGGACTTCAAAGATGCTTTATCTAAAGACTGTTGGTTTACGGCAATGCAAGAAGAAATTCATGAGTTTGATCATCTTGAAGTATGGGAATTGGTGCCTCCTCCAGATTGTGCAATGATTATCGCTCTTAAGTGGATGTTTAAAGTGAAACTTGATGAGCATGGTGACATTCTGAAGAATAAGGCACGGCTTGTTGCAAAAGGGTATCGACAAGAAGAAGGCATAGACTTTGAAGAATCATTTGCACCGGTTGCTAGAATTGAAGCCATCAGAATCTTTCTAGCTAATGCTGCCAGTCAGAATATGATTGTCTACTGATTAGCGTCGAAAGAATCACAAGTCAACCTCTCACGAAGAAAAGTCAACTCGCGACGGCTCAACGCAAAAATCAAGTTATAATAAACCGGATAAGCGTGTACCCGGGTCGTTCTCCCTGCGAGGCGTGAAATTGAGGATATCGCTTGAGGTTTGGAATTAAAATGCTTGAAATAACGAGGGTTGTTTGGTTACTAGAATCTACTAAAACGAAAATTAAATAACGCGAACGATAAACTACGAACGAGTAAAAACGTCAAATCTATGAAAAACTAACCCTACGGGTATCAAAATAATTTTCCTAAGTCCTAAATATAAAAACAAAATTTTGGAGAAAAGAAAAATATTTTTTTTTGACTTTTTAATAATTTTTTATAAATTAAAAACTATTTAAAAGAAAATAATTGATTAAAAATACTAAATGGAAAAAAGAAAATTCTGAAATTTTTTTCTAAAATACTTTATATAAAAATGAAGCTAGGAAAAATGTAAAGAAAGTCCCAGCTTATTTCAATAAGCTGGGAAAAAGCAAACTAGCTCGGATAAGCTAAAATGAAGAAAAAGGGTAAAAGATAAAAAAGGTTTTAAAGTAAATTTTGTAATGTTTTAACAAAGAAAAGCAAAGAGTGCAGTGGGTGGAGTGTTGTGTTGGGTTGCTGGCTGACCTGGGTTCGAATCCAGGAGGTCACCCTTTTTTTTACTTTTATTATGTTTTTTTGTTTTTCTTTTAGCAATACTATAAAATACTTGTTAAAAACTACTTTTATGAAAAACTACTTAAATGAAAAAGTAAAATGACATATTACTAACAAATAAGCATTCAAACAGATAAAAAGAAACTGAGGTCTGCTGTTAATGACAAAAGATGAATAAGCTAAACAAAAAGCTAAAAGGATAAATAATAAGCTACTCTAACTAATTTCTTTTCTAAAATAACCAAAATAAGCTAAGAATAGCTACTGGAAACCATAAACAAGCACAAAATAATCAAAAGCAAGAAGTCACAAAAAACTGATAAAGTCCAAACAAAAAGCTCTCTGAGGTGTTTTGTCGACCTAAAATACGCTAGATAATAAACCCCTAACTCCAAAGTAAACTGAAACAGATTTAGTTCATACTACAAGCTACTTGCAAAACAGAATTCAACATCTAAAACCTATTCTAACTACTCTAAACTGAGATTGAAAAAGGCTAGTGAGGCAATAACAAAAATGCAGGCTGTAATGGGACTAAGGCAACATCTAACACAAGAGCTCTTAACCTATTATAAACTACCAAGAACTATAAGAAAAGCAGTAACAAGCAATTAAACGACAGAAAATAAGCAGATAAGCAGTAACATAAGCTGTTTGACCAAAGTTGACCAACAAGAAAACAAGGAAAACTTGAAACTTGAATTAACAGGAAATTAAATGAGAGTAAATTACAACTTAAATTAAAATACTACACTAAAAAAACATCAACCAATTAAAAGGTCAAACTTTTCTAATACATGAAAAGTGGACAAAGAAAAAAAAAAGTCTGCTCCTATCCGCATATATTTATACTACTAAAAATACAAAAACCCTAGAATCTGAGTGTGTTTGTTGTGTGAGTGTGTTCCTCTCTGTGCTTCTTTGCTCCATTCGTGACCCTTGGATTAAACTTGTTCACCACATCTTTACATCTTGGCCGTCGATTCATCTTTTGGTGCCTCGGATTGATGAGGTGGAGGGGAGGGGACCAACGACATACCCATGTGGGTTCTTTGGCTTGTTGTGGAGAGGGTGATGGGGAGGTTAGCGGAAGGATTAGCAGGGAAAGGAGGGTTTAGGAAGAAGATGAGCAGTGGTTAAGCTTGGTTTTAGTTTTAGGGATTTTGACCAAATATTGAATTGGGGGTTTGACTCAATTTATAACCCGCTTTTTATTATTAGTCGCATTAGTTAGTGGGAGGTGGGTCGGGTTTAATTGTTAGTGGGCTTTGGGTGGGTCGGTTTTAGTGAATTGGGCCGGCGATGGGTTTAAGTGGTAGATAGATGGGCTGTGGGGTGTGATTGGGTTGGGGGTTATAAGTTTATGGGATGGGTTAAGGTTAAATTTTGGATCCGGTGGGTATTGTTTTTTATAGGTTTAATGGTTTGTTTAGGGACCAAAGGTGTAAACTTGTAAACTTCCAAGGACTAAATCTGCCACTTCTTCAAAGATAATCTAGGGACCAATAGTGTCAAGTAGAAATAATCCAAGGGCCATTTTTGGAATTTTTGAGCTCTAATAAAAATCCAAGTGAAAAATGTCTTTTCCGGCTTCAGCTTTAGGCTCTTTTCCATATCACGCTCGGTTTTGTCCGTGTTTGCCCCGTTTTCAATCCTTTTGTACCTGAAACACAAAAAACACAATCCAAGAATATTTGTAACATTATATGGTCCATTTGGGTGTTTTTGGTCATTTTTGTGGGGTTTTTCGGGTATAAAATGATGAGTAAAAGGCCACTCATCAATCCCCCACACTAAGCAATTGCTAGTCCCTAGCAATCCGATCATATAAAGTAATGAAAGGATCAAAAATGTCAAGGTTACCAAAAATATCACACCCCGTTTTGACTTTATAAAATGCAAATAAATAAGACGAGAATAAATGTAAATATCATGCTTGATTATCAAAAATGGCATCATGGAACGGGAATCACACAAAATGGGTGACTCCGGGGAATTGTAATCGTCATCCTCTTTTTATACTTCCCAACTAAGTCTAAAAACCCTTGTGCAAACGTTTTTGTAAAATGCTAACACTACTTATATTAGCAACCTATGTAAGCCGAGACTTAACTTTTCACTCCCACAATTATTCATAAGTTAGGTGTGTGTGCTTGTTTTCAAAGTTTTGATCGTAAAAATCGACATTTATTAGGGTTAAAAACCGACAATGATTTAGAAATTAGAGATTCAAAGGTGAGATCACTCCATGTAGCGACTTTCTTCTCAGCTTATCCTTAGTAAACTTAGGAGGCTAGGTTTTTACACCCTCGAGAATAGTATCGGAGCTCACGGGATCTTTGAAGTCAACAATTTCTAAATCACCGTCCAACTTTTAGACAATATTGACGAATACTAGTTCAACTTTCGATTTAAATTTAAGAAGAAGCAAGTTTCTCACACTTATTCATAAACAAACATAAACATTTTTTCTTCATTTTTCATCACTTTTTCACCTTTTTTTTTTTTTTTTTTTTTTTTTTTTTTCACTAACTTTTTACTTGTGTACCCTAAACGACGGAGCTTCACGGTTTAGTTCCAAGACCTTACACCTTTCGGAATAAAGGATCCAAGGGCCGTTACAACGGAGAGTTCCAAGACTCTAGACATTCCTGAAATGAGGATCCAAGGTGGTTAGACCAAGACCTTACACATTCCTGAACTAGAGGTCCAAGGGCCGGTGCAAGAGGGTAGCCAAGACCTAAACGCCTTTCGGAAATAAGGATCCAAGGCCCGATCTCGAAACCGTAGCTTAGAGCACTTATTTATTCATACTCAAAATTTTAATCTTTGCAACTTTCAAGCAATTGCTCACTTTCATTTTGCATTCTTATTGGGTTTGTAAGAAAGTATGCTTGTTCCAAAATTTAAATAAAACTTTGAACTAGTATTCTAAATCAAGATTGTATAAACATTTATTTGCTTAACAAAAACGGTTTTTTGCGTTCAAAAGTTTGAAAATGGCACTTATTTTAGTCAGATTAGGATCTTCTGGGAGGAAAAGCCATAGATTACTTATATAAGCTCTAAAGAGAACCAACTACTCCACGCTTAGCATTTTCATTTGCACAATTCGCAAAAACTTAGCCTAAACGTTAAGGGTAGCAGCTAGATCAACACTCTAGCAGAGTCGGGATTCCCCTTGTTCTAGCCTAATCAAGTCTAAACTTCCATTAATACCGAAGCATTAATGTATAGCAAATTATTTTTATTGTGCATAGCACTTCTTTTAGACGAAAAATATGATAAAAATTTTAAAATTTTGGTCAAAACGGGGGTGCTAGGGGACTAGAAGGTACAAAATGTGAAATTTTTTAAAATTTGGGTCAAATTCGCAAGAATTCCCCCCCACACTTAGAAATGAATATTGCCCTCAATATTCAAAGTACCGGCCTAAGCCGACACTATAGAACGTAAAAAGGAAACACTACAATCTAAGTATGGAAAAGAAATCTTGGTTTTCACAAAAAGGATTTTTAAGATATCCCTGGATAAGCATAAACACAAAGATAGGATATTGGGCGGCTGGATTGAAAACAGGCGCATCAATCATCACTATCTACGGGAATCCTGAAAACAAAGGCAAACACACAACAACAAAGCAACAAGTAGAGGAACTCCCCCACACTTAGTGTTAGAAATAAGAAAGAAGATAGAAGGATAAGCATGGGTTGCCACCCACGAAGCGCTTGTTTTTGATCGAGTCGTATAGCTTAGACTCGCCCCGAATTTAATTGTTCTTGGGGGAGCATGTGGAAGAGAAAATCTCCATCGGACTTTCATTTAAGATGTTTGGATAAACATTGAAATGCTTGAAAGTTCCACTCCGATGAGATACCCTCGGCTTAAAAGAATGAGAGATGCCGGGGTCAAAGATGACATCTTCACTCACAAATGAGTGAAGGAAAGGAGAAGTCACCGGATAGGTGAAGAAAAGGAGAAAGATCATGATCAGAATGGGAATCCATTCTTCATCCTTAAAGTTCTTACAAACCTCGGGAGGGAGGGTTGGAATGATATCATCCACAAGAAAACTCTTATGATAGAGTACATCTCCCCCCGGGTCATGATCTTCCTCAAAATCATAGTAATCATACTCTGGTGGAGGTATGATATGAGCGAGTTCACCGGAGAACTCCTCATGAAGAGAATCAATCATATGATGATAATCTGTGAGCTCGGGTTCCGTCACGGACTCATCACTCTCCTCTATCTGACTATCAAAGATAGGGTTATCTGAAATGAAAGTAAAGTCAGACCCGAAATCAAATAGAGGATTGGTGAAAGTCGTGTTGAATGTTTCGGAAACAAGCTCATCAGATTCTTTTGAAGGATTGATTTCAACTTCCTTCGGAGGGAGAGAAGGTAATGGTTCATCGTTCAATAATTTTTCAAGAAAAAGAATATCTCCCTCCGGATCAAGACAAGAATCATCAATATCTGGAGAAATTGAATCTTCTTTAAGACAAGCATCGATCTCTTCCAAGAGAGGATCACTTCCCTCAAACGGAGTGAGGGAAGGGGAAGAGTCAGAAATGATAGGTGGAGTGGGATTGCCACTCGGAGGTTCATCTGATATTTGAAGATCTGCAGGGGCACACTCCTCGTCATCAACGTCGCCGATCTTATGCTTAAAATATAAAGCTCTTATAACTTGCCACCGCTCTTCTTCTAATAATTCACCCATAGTTCTTGTATCTTCCTGCTTTTCAACGGGTGCGACAGCAACTGGTGAACTACTGCAAAGCTTCTGCTGGACGGGAGTGGCTGCAGCTGACGAACTCTCACAAACTCCCCACGTAGAATCCTCATCATCGTCGTCATCGTAAACAAAATTTTGACGATATTGGGAGCTTACTCTAGCTGCTTGTTCTTCAGCTAGAAGTTCTCCATAAGTTTTCTGACGAGGTTCTTCATGGGAAAGTCTTTTACTAAGAAATTCCTTAAGATCATTTAGTGCATTTTGAAAATCACGGAGAATTTCTGGATTGCTTTGCTGAGGTGGTGTTTGAATCGTTTCATACTGTGGAGGTTGGTCATGATAAGAATAATCATAATTGTTACAAGGACCACGCTCATAGACAAGCGGATTCCTCGTTTGACAATCAGAGTTATAGTGAGGACCTCCACAGTACTCACAACAATATGATTGTTGTGACTGATTCGGTGAATTGTATGGATAATGGTCATACCCAAAGTTTTGATTACATGGAACTTGCTCATAGACAAACATGTTCCCTGTTTGACAATCAAAACCCGGGTGAGGACTACCTCCACAATACTCACAAGAGTATGTCTCCATCTGGTGTTGTGGGGGCTGGTTGAAAAAGTTGGTTGTTTCATGGTAGGAATAAGGATTTTGGTCATAGACAAACCCGTTTCCCGATTCCACCATGCTACAACCGGGACAATTCCCGCCATTTGGAGGACCTCCACACCATTGACAACCATAATGGTACGATGAAGACATAGAGAAGAGGAATTAAACGGATAGAGGGATAAGAAATAAAGAATCAAACGGATAAGAGGATTGAGAAGAATATTTTTGAATTTTTAAAATTTTGAAACATTGAAAATCACAAAAGAAAAAGGAAAAATAATTTGGAGAAGAAAATCTTTTTGGGTTTTCAAGGTTTTTCAATTTTTTTGGATTTTTGATAAAAAATATTCACAAGATATATACGAAACTTCACGAGGAAGGTTCTTCAAGTCACTAATCGTCAAACCGTAACGATATTGTCGCAACACACCTCCCCGGCAGCGGCGCCAAAAATGATTAGCGTTGAAAGAATCACAAGTCAACCTCTCACGAAGAAAAGTCAACTCGCGACGGTTCAACGCAAAAATCAAGTTATAATAAACCGGATAAGCGTGTACCCGGGTCGTTCTCCCTGCGAGGCGTGAAATTGAGGATATCGTTTGAGGTTTGGAATTAAAATGCTTGAAATAACGAGGGTTGATTGGTTACTAGAATCTACTAAAACGAAAATTAAATAACGCGAACGATAAACTACGAACGAGTAAAAACGTCAAATCTATGAAAAACTAACCCTACGGGTATCAAAATAATTTTCCTAAGTCCTAAATATAAAAAGAAAATTTTGGAGAAAAGAAAAATATTTTTTTTTGACTTTTTAATAATTTTTTATAAATTAAAAACTATTTAAAAGAAAATAATTGATTAAAAATACTAAATGGAAAAAGAAAATTCTGAAATTTTTTTCTAAAATACTTTATATAAAAATGAAGCTAGGAAAAATGTAAAGAAAGTCCCAGCTTATTTCAATAAGCTGGGAAAAAGCAAACTAGCTCGGATAAGCTAAAATGAAGAAAAAGGGTAAAAGATAAAAAAGGTTTTAAAGTAAATTTTGTAATGTTTTAACAAAGAAAAGCAAAGAGTGCAGTGGGTGGAGTGTTGTGTTCGGTTGCTGGCTGACCTGGGTTCGAATCCAGGAGGTCACCCTTTTTTTTACTTTTATTATGTTTTTTTTGTTTTTCTTTTAGCAATACTATAAAATACTTGTTAAAAACTACTTTTATGAAAAACTACTTAAATGAAAAAGTAAAATGACATATTACTAACAAATAAGCATTTAAACAGATAAAAAGAAACTGAGGTCTGCTGTTAATGACAAAAGATGAATAAGCTAAACAAAAAGCTAAAAGGATAAATAATAAGCTACTCTAACTAATTTCTTTTCTAAAATAACCAAAATAAGCTAAGAATAGCTACTGGAAACCATAAACAAGCACAAAATAATCAAAAGCAAGAAGTCACAAAAAACTGATAAAGTCCAAACAAAAAGCTCTCTGAGGTGTTTTGTCGACATAAAATACGCTAGATAATAAACCCCTAACTCCAAAGTAAACTGAAACAGATTTAGTTCGTACTACAAGCTACTTGCAAAACAGAATTCAACATCTAAAACCTATTCTAACTACTCTAAACTGAGATTGAAAAAGGCTAGTGAGGCAATAACAAAAATGCAGGCTGTAATGGGACTAAGGCAACATCTAACACAAGAGCTCTTAACCTATTATAAACTACCAAGAACTATAAGAAAAGCAGTAACAAGCAATTAAACGACAGAAAATAAGCAGATAAGCAGTAACATAAGCTGTTTGACCAAAGTTGACCAACAAGAAAACAAGGAAAACTTGAAACTTGAATTAACAGGAAATTAAATGAGAGTAAATTACAACTTAAATTAAAATACTACAATAAAAAAAACATCAGCCAATTAAAAGGTCAAACTTTTCTAATACATGAAAAGTGGACAAAGAAAAAAAAAAGTCTGCTCCTATCCGCATATATTTATACTACTAAAAATACAAAAACCCTAGAATCTGAGTGTGTTTGTTGTGTGAGTGTGTTCCTCTCTGTGCTTCTTTGCTCCATTCGTGACCCTTGGATTAAACTTGTTCACCACATCTTTACATCTTGGCCGTCGATTCATCTTTTGGTGCCTCGGATTGATGAGGTGGAGGGGAGGGGACCAACGACATACCCATGTGGGTTCTTTGGATTGTTGTGGAGAGGGTGATGGGGAGGTTCGCGGAAGGATTAGCAGGGAAAGGAGGGTTTAGGAAGAAGATGAGCAGTGGTTAAGCTTGGTTTTAGTTTTAGGGATTTTGACCAAATATTGAATTGGGGGTTTGACTCAATTTATAACCCGCTTTTTATTATTAGTCGCATTAGTTAGTGGGAGGTGGGTCGGGTTTAATTGTTAGTGGGCTTTGGGTGGGTCGGTTTTAGTGAATTGGGCCGGCGATGGGTTTAAGTGGTAGATAGATGGGCTGTGGGGTGTGATTGGGTTGGGGGTTATAAGTTTATGGGATGGGTTAAGGTTAAATTTTGGATCCGGTGGGTATTGTTTTTTATAGGTTTAATGGTTTGTTTAGGGACCAAAGGTGTAAACTTGTAAACTTCCAAGGACTAAATCTGCCACTTCTTCAAAGATAATCTAGGGACCAATAGTGTCAAGTAGAAATAATCCAAGGGCCATTTTTGGAATTTTTGAGCTCTAATAAAAATCCAAGTGAAAAATGTCTTTTCCGGCTTCAGCTTTCGGCTCTTTTCCATATCACGCTCGGTTTTGTCCGTGTTTGCCCCGTTTTCAATCCTTTTGTACCTGAAACACAAAAAACACAATCCAAGGATATTTGTAACAATATTTGGTCCATTTGGGTGTTTTTGGTCATTTTTGTGGGGTTTTTCGGTTATAAAATGATGAGTAAAAGGCCACTCATCATCTACCAAATGGATGTAAAGACAGCATTTCTAAACGGTGATCTGAAAGAGGAAGTCTATGTCAGTCAACCAGAAGGATTTGTGGATCCTGATCGTCCTACTCACGTCTACCGTTTGAAGAAGGCTCTATATGGGCTAAAGCAAGCACCCAGGGCGTGGTATGATACTTTATCGAAGTTTCTTCTGGCTAATGGCTTCTCCAAAGGTGTTGTTGATCCTACACTATTCACTAGGAAATCGGGCAAACATCTACTTCTTGTTCAGATCTACGTAGCCTCTTCCGATCCTAAGGAATGTGATAGGTTTTCTAATGAGATGAGTTCTAAGTTTCAAATGTCTATGATGGGACAAATGTCGTTCTTCTTGGATTTGCAAATCTCTCAAAGTCCCGGAGGCATCTTTATTAATCAATCCAAGTATGCAAATGAAATATTGAAGAAATTTGGATTTGATTCAAGTGATGCAGTTAACACCCCTATGATTGAGAGATCGAAGTTGGATGATGATCTCTCTGGGATCCTGGTTGATCAAACAAAGTTTTGAAGCATGATCGGATCTTTAATGTATCTCACCGCTAGTAGGCCAGATCTATTGTTTGCTGTATGCATGTGTGCTCGATACCAGTCCAAGCCTACCAAGAAGCATCTGGAAGCAGTAAAGCGGGTCTTTCGATACCTTCAAGGGACTATTCACATGGGTCTCTGGTATCCTAAGGACACTGCCATGGAACTCACGGCATATGCGGATGCAGACCATGCGGGGTGTCAAGATACTCGTCGGAGTACGTCAGGAGGTGCTTAGTTTTTGGGGGAAAAGTTGGTTAGCTGGTCATCTAAAAGGCAAATGAGTACTTCTATATCTTCTACAGAGGCTGAATATATCGCCATGTCTGCGTGCTGTGCTCAAATTCTATGGATGAAATCACAACTATCAGATTATGGCTTTGCTTACAACAAGATCCCTCTGTATTGTGATAACAAAAGTGCTATTGCTCTTTGCTGCAACAATGTCTAGCACTCCCGATCAAAGCACATTGATATCCGACATCACTTCATCAGGGAACAGGTGGAAAAAGGGGTTGTTGAACTTTACTTCGTGAGGACAGAGTTTCAATTGGCTGATATCTTCACTAAGGCGCTTACGAGAGAACGGTTTCAATTTATTCTCCCGCAACTTGGCATGAAGAGTTTGACTCCAGAAACACTCAAGGGTCTTCAAGAAGAAAACGAGGAGTAAAAGATTTGCTTCACATATCCTTGTATATATTTGTATATATCTTAAACCAAAAAGAAAATAGAAAAATATAAAACCTATAAAAACCCTAAAAATCAGAAAAACAAAAAATACCAAAAATAGTTCTTCTAGGCATGTCTTCTGTTTATCGATAACATTTACGGTCCTAGAAATTTCATTTAATAATGACACGGCTCTTTAAATGAAGCTCGAGCAGAAGTTATATTAACTGGTTAAAACATGTCTAATCGGCTTGCAGTTACTTCAGACTGCAACCCGTGCATTATTATGGGGAAAGCATGTCGCCAAAAAGACGGCTGTTCCTCCAACTGGGTGATGTTCACCTGGGCATGGATTACTTTATATCCATGTTTCTTCGATTTGATGTACGTTTCAGTGCATCGTTCCTCGTATAAGAAGAGAAGTCTTCTTTACATCACAAGTACTTTCCAATCTATGATTCTTTAGGAAAGTATTTGTATGAAAACTTGGTGGTACCATGATTTTTGAATATCAATCAAAATTGAATTTTTCATAAAAAATCTATCACTCAATCAATGACTACAGCTATTCCATTAGAAGACGGGTCATCGATTGAGGGGGAGAGTGATGATTTTCAAAATTCTATATCATCAAAACATGTTACTTTGTACCAAATAAGCAGTGAATTTTATGAAACTTGTTGCTATGTGTCAGTGTATGATTTTTGTTCAATTCAAAATCTTCCAAACTTATCATACCTGACATTAACATTCTCCCTCATTGATTGAGGGGGAGCATCGTCATATTCCATTATCAGAATATATGTTAAACCTGACCACATTTTCTCCCAAATTTTCTAAACATATTTAAATCAATTGGGATCACAAATCTCAAATGGTTTGAAATTTTTGATCGGGGGAGAGAATGTGATTTAAATATGAAAATCTGATAAAAATGTGATCTTTTGGACTCAAGTGTAGGCTCTCCCATATGTGCTAAACTTTTTCGTATATCGATGCACATATTGAGGGGGAGCAAATGATTTGTGATGGCAATTGTGGATGAATACCAAAGACCGACCATTTTACTTGATGTACTGGAGTTATAAGGATGGTAAGGTTAGGTATCAGTTCCCATGATCCAGCCAGAACCAGAGGGATCTTCCCAGGGACAATCCTCTAGTTAGAATAGAAGTCCTTAGGAATGATTAAAAAAGGAGAAAAGTGAATAAGGGAAGAGTGCCGACTGAGATGGAGCTAGTACTGGAACAAACCCAACAAGGTACTAGTGGTGAAGTCTCGGTAAGTACTGAAGGGGTTAAAGAATGAAAAAGAAATGTAAAGATAAAGGGTGAAAAGAAAGAAGCCCTCCTTACACTTTAGGCAGAAACCGGGTCAACACATATGCTGTCAGAATCACTTAGTTGATTACTGACATTGAAGACAAGTATCATGGACCCAGTGATACGCTGCACAACCCTCCCTAGCCACTCAAGGTCCCTCAAAGGACTCTTGTTTCATTTGTCACGGAGATCTATACATTTCTATCGTCTCTCTCACTCCGAGTTAGACGATATTGAAAAGGTGGCAGTCCTCTCCAGCCTCCGATCACTAAATCAAAATGCACTATTGAGTCTAGTGCCAAGAGATCATCCATAAATCTCATTAGGACACATTTCCAATATGCTTGCTGTTTCATACACCGTGAAAAGCAAGAAAATATATATGAAGAGTCCTACGCATTATCCTCGTGGTATTGCCAGAACATCCGAGTGATACGTAAGTATTCACAATGAAGATGGAAATCCTTCTAGAGCCAACATCAAACAAGCTCTTGGTGGGTGACATGTGAGATCCTTCATGGATCAAACTAGTGACAACTGGAAAGAAACGATGGGGCGATTCACATTTGAATCAAACTTGTTCTAGGAAATGGATTGACGGATGCTTTTGGAAAACCTTTCAATGTGCTCACCAACTGAGTTTCGAGCACATTGATTGTGAAAATTTTCAAACAAAAGTGTTTATGATAGAAATGTGATTCAATTTATAAAACCCTCGTCGTGTTGCATAAAATGTTTATCCAGTGACACGCGAGTGATTTTTCTAATCAATTTCTCATCAATCAGTGGGTATTTAATTCACTGATTCACTTTATCGTGCTTTCTGCTTTGAGACGTTCTGGTATGAGAACATGCTTAGCATGATGATTCTGACTAATTTGTTGGAAGACTCATTACTACAAGCTGGAAAGTCCTGTCAAGGAGAATCTTATTTAAAGAGGATTCTACCTGATCACAGGTCGGTCCTCACGGAAACGAAGGTTAATCCAACCATACCGGGTGAATGACAAAGCCATATTCATTCCCCAACTTTATTGCTAACTGTTTTTATTTCAAATTCATATAAAGATGGTGATGGTGGTACCTGATTCCAGTAGATACGTGTCAATCCACACTCCATGCTCACACTTCCAATTCATCATCAAAGACATCATGATAGTTAAAAGACCTACAACACAGCTTCCACAACTCTGATGCTGAAAAATCATGATCCAGAAAAGTGTGAGCATGCAGTCCAAGTGTCACAACAAATCACATAATGGCAATGCTACTACAACGGATGAGCTTGGAGATTTAATGTGGCTGATGATCTCAATGAATGCTCAAAGATCACAACTTCACCCAGAGACACTGCTGAAACAAGATGACTAGAAGACATATGCTGGATGATATCATCGAAGAATCTTCAAAGATCATCCAAGACAAAAGAGCAGCCATCAAAGGTTCACTGCTGAAAGTATGAAATTTCAAGACTTTGAAGAATCAAGAACTACGAGCTAAGAAGTCAAACACCTGATAGAATGCTAGAATTCAATATATTATTTCCGGGGTGGCCTCCCTTAGGGGGAGATTGTAAGGAATATAAATGTTCATGTGAAGACTCGGTCACCCCGAGTATCTGTTAGCATTAACTAGCTCGTAGGATTATTAGTATTATGATTATTAGTTTAGTTACAATTAGTATTTGTGGAGTGGGTCGGGTCTTTACCCACAGTCAGCCCACTCTACAGCCCACTCGGGGCACTTATGTTAGTAACTATAAATACCCCTCTCCACCTAGGGAGAGGGTTGGAACTTCTCACAATATCAATCTAACCTCTTCACTTTCTCTCTCTAAAGTTCCCATCTCACTTTCTCTCTCTAAAACTCTTTAAACAAATCGGCCAAGATCTCACTTTGTATATGTTATATGTTATGAATATGCTACAGAAAGCCAAGAAGGAGTCTAGTGATGAGGAATGTTCGAGTTCCAATAGTGAAGATGAAGAATATGCGTTAGCGGTTAGGGACCTTAAAAAGTTCTTTAGGAGAAGAGGTAGGTTCGTTAGACAACCTCGTGATGAAAAGAAGACATCACAAAAGAACCAAGTTGAAAAGAAAGGGACAAGTGATAGGAAATGCTTTAGATGTGGAGATCCTAATCACTTCATAGGAGAGTATCCCAAATCACCGAAATCCAACAACCAATGAGCTTTCATAGGAGGCTCGTGGAGTGATAGCAGTGAAGATGAAGAGAAGAAGTCCAAGGACGAAATATGCCTAATGGCTCAAGCTTCTCATGAGGTACGTTATGACTATCCTGATTATAGTGATGATAATTTGTCAATAAATGATAACACACTAAATGACGAATATAATAAACTATACGAGATTAGTTCTAAAATTTTAGGTAGAAACAAATCACTAAAATTAAAATTGCATGAACTCGAAATGCAAGTTTTAGAACTAAAGGATCAAGTCAAAAGACTTGAGAAAAATAAAGAAGTAGACGTAGGATGCAAGTCATGCATAAGTCTTCGTGTAGAAAACAATAAACTCAAAGAAAATACATTTAGGATCACTAGGTTTGAAAAAGAAACAGATAATGCTTCGACAAGTAAAATAAAGCAAGTAGAATCTGTCAAACCCACAAGTTCTGTCAAAACAACAGACGGCACCACTAAATGTACACACGGCACCATTAAAGTTAATGGTACCGTGTGTTACTGAAGACAGAACTGAGTTGAATTTGAAAGATAATTCAAGTCCTAAACCAAGACACATAGTTGTAAATGGTACCAAAGTATCTATTGCTAGTATAAAGGAAGCCAAAAGCTTTTACAAACCTGTGTCAAACCCCAGGCCTGGCTTTGTAAAACCCGACACTAGGTCTAAGACTCCTCCACCTAGAAAAACAAATATTCCTAAACCTCGGTCAAGAACTCCTCTACCGAGACGTAACTCTAGAAGACAAAGTTATCCAAGTAACTATCCCGTAACTTGGAATGACCATCAACTACAAAGTTACTTACCATGGGAAATTTGTCCTCCGTTCCAACATCCTAACCAAATGCAACTAATGCATAGGATGTTTAATGCTAACAAATTTGGACCCATGAGATATTGGGGACCAAATGTTTGAATGTTTGTCTTATTCAATAGATATGCTTGGGAATCGACTTGGAGCCTGACGAATGGGTCAAGGATAGTAGATGCACTAATCATATGACGGGTAACCGAAGTCTTTTCTCATCATACAAAGCATACAATGGAGGTAATGTCACTTTCGGTAGCAAACTTAAGGGAACATTATAGGCAAAGGTACGATCACTCAAAACTCCCTCACTATTAGAAATGTTGAGCATGTAGATAACTTAGGATTTAACTTGCTTAGCATTAGTGAAATGGTAGATAATAAGTGTAAAGTTATATTCTCCGAAGAGGGTAGTGAGATTATTAAGGATGGTAAAACCATAGGCAAAGGAGTTAGGAGAAATGGCCTATTTGTTATGAAAATAGGAAATAAGCCTCAGGATAGGATATGCTTAGCAACCATAGATGACAATTCCACTCTATAGCATAGGAGATTAGGTCACGCCAATATGCGATTAATACAATCATTGGCGTCTAAGGAACTAGTTAGAAACCTACCTAAGATTAAGTTTGATCAACACTTTTGTGACGCTTGTAAAGTTGGAAAACAAGCTCATTCTAGTCACAAAGCTAAGAATATGGTCTCGACCTCTAGATGCCTAGAACTCCTTCATATGGACTTATTTGGTCCATCCGCCGTACGGAGCTACGGAGGAAACTACTACACCTTAGTGATAGTTGATGACTACTCTAGGTATACTTGGACTAGATTTCTTAAGAATAAGACACAAGCTTTTGAGGAATTTGAAATCTTTAGTAAGAAAGTCCAAAATCAACTAGGATGTACAATTGTTTCTATTAGAACAGATCATGGTCGGGAATTTGATAATGAAGTGCAATTTAGAGCATATTGTGATGCTAATGGTATTACACACAATTTCTCGGCTCCATGCACTCCACAATCAAATGGGGTAGTTGAGCGAAAAAATCGTACTCTACAAGAGATGAGTAGAACGATGTTGAATGAACAATCAATTCCGCAAAAGTTTTGGTGTAATTTGGTGGACACCTCAACTTACATACTTAATAGGATTCTAATTAGACCTATGTTAGGAAAAACACCATATGAAATCATGAAAGGTATAAACCTTCTCTTGATTACTTTAGAGTGTTTGGAAGTAAGTGCTTCATACTAAATGTTAATACAAATATCGTACTAAAAACGTTATTTATATTTTACGATCTTTGCTTAATGTTTTGTTCATGACAAACACAAAGTATATTCCTTAAGCAAATTATAAATACTAGTTAAAGACTTTTTCAAAACATATCTTTTATTTAACATGATCACTAACATTATATTACATATACATGTGTATTTCCTTTAATGGAAACTTTAATTTAAAAGTTACTAAGTGATATCATGGTATACATCACAAATACAATCTTGGTAAGATTGTGTGATATCTTGATTAGATACTCAAGTTATATAGTTGACATTGGAAGATATTGATTTGACAACACAAGGATATGGAAAGATTTGAGGAGATCTCATGTGCAACATTAGCTGTCATACCGCGGATCCAAGTCCATACAAAGACGGATCCCTTCTGAGGGATCCGCCGGATCCGTGGGAGCCTTTCCTTGTTTGCCTATAAATAGCAGGCTTGGCATTTGATCTAATCATCCACTTAGAAAAGAAAAACACATACATTCACTTTAGTCACTAACCATAGTAGTTATATATATCATTGATGTTTCTTTTGTAGCAAAGAAGATCAAGTTAACAAGCTTCAAACAAGCAGACTGTTGTGAAGTTGTAGTATAGGTTCTGTGTAAACACTTTAAGTGTTTCTTGTTGTAGGATCGAGTACTTCGAGCTTGATTGAGCTTGGTTAAACAAGAACCTCTGTATGGTATACAAGTGTTTATGCGGAACCTAAACAGCAAGTATAATAAAGAAGAAAAACTCTAAACGACAATGATCCTCTATGGATCAAACTATGAACTAAGAATTGTGATATTGAATATTGAAAACGTTAATCGCGTGCCTAAACTCATAGACGGGTTTATCTTTTATACTAACAAGATGACCTAACCCTAACCCGTTCTACAAGAAAACGTGTGAAGAGATAAACAACAATCTCTTCTAAAAATAAATCTTAACAAACATTCTAAATATACGGATAACAAATAATACTATCCGCAGCAACAACACTATCGGCAGGAACAAGATAACACTGTCGGCAGCAATGAGCTTTCAGCAGGAACCAAAGCTATCGGCAAGAACCAGCTTAACACTATCGGCAGCAACAATGAAACTCTTATTTCCCAGAGATCCTAACAATCCTCCCCTAATCTTGAGGTTGACTAGGTTAACCTGCAAGATTCCAATGTGATAAAGCTTTGAACTTCTCAGGCTTGAGGACTGCGACTTAGCAGCAGCAATTAGGAGTAACCAGCAGCAACATCCATAACTTGTAAGATTCCAACTTCTATAGCATCCAGCAGCAACCTCAATAGTTCAGCAGGAATGAGAAATCTTCTCCAAAACATGTATACTGGTCACCATGACTTTCACTTGAACTTGGCTGCTACTAATGACTAGATGTACATCAAATCACTTAAGTTTCATACTATTCTCATCACATCCAGGTGTGTTAACTCCTGTGAGAGGTGAATCATTGAAAATTAATGGATTTGATGTCTCTTTACCAATAGCCATCACTACTGGAGTAGCCAATGTTTAGGTGTGTTAGACCATGGTACATTGATAACCATCTGATTTATTAGCAAATCAGCAACTATAAACGGATTTGACTTGTCTTTACCTGTAGCCGTTTGCTCAGGACTAGTCAATTCTTAGGTTACAGCAAAACCTTGGTGAATTGAATACCAAATATGGATACCAAGTGTCTTTACCACAAACCATACTTTTGTGGACTAGCCAATCCTTTGGATCCCATAAGGGTTACATCCATGGTGAATTGAGAACCATTGTCAACTCTCAGAAATAAATCATGGGTGAGTTGAAATACCCTATAGCTTTGAGCAAGCTATTACAGCTATCAACGGATTTGATTTTCACACCAGAGCTGTACCCTCATGGTGAGCCAACTCTTTCTTGTCTGCAAGACATGGTGAGTTGAGCACCATTTATTATGCAGGTGTAAACACCAACACTGTACCTGCAAGGTGTTGCTCAAAACCACTTATTAGCACACAAAATATACAAGAATTTTTTTTTTTTTTTTTTTTTTTTTTTTTTTTTTTTTTTTTTTTTTTTAACTAAGAATCACACCAAAAGAAAAGAAAGAAACTAAGAAAAGAAATCAAAAGAAAGAAAGAAAGAAAAATGTACAACAACAACAAGAAAAATCCTCCCCTTAAGCTTCATTCCTCCCCTTAATCTGCAATCCTCCCCTTAAACTTAGTATCTAGGGATTTACCATCCCAATATGAACCACCAAATGTTTAAACCTTGGTCCATCAAATGCCTTGGTCAGCAGATCAGCCACATTATCATCTGTGTGAATCTTAACCACCTGAATAAGATGCTTCTCATAAGCATCTCTTATGAAATGGTGTCGAATCTCAATATGCTTTGTCCTTTGATGATAAACAGGATTCTTAACAATACACATAGTACTTTGGTTATCAATAAAGATCTTAGTATTCATGTAGTTGAATCCATAATCCAATAACTGATTCTGCATCCAAAGAACCTGCCCACAGCAACTAGCAGCAGCAACATACTCTGCCTCAGTAGAAGATGTAGCTACTATAGTCTGCTTTTTGCACTGCCAAGAAACCAACCTCCTACCCAGAAACTGACAACCTCCAGTAGTAGACTTCCTATCAAAGTTAGCCCCAGCATAATCACTGTCACTATAGGCTTCCAACACAAAAGGAGAATCTTTGGGATACCAAAGTCCCATCTTTGGTTATCCTTTCAAGTACTTGAAGATTCTCTTTACTGCATTCAAGTTAGAAGTCAATGGTGTAACCTGATGTCTAGCACATGCACCAACAGCAAACATGATGTCAGGTCTTGAAGCTGTCAAATACATGAGTGATCCAATCATGGACCTGTATAGATGAACATTCACAGCAGCATCAGGTTCATTATTGGATTTAGGCTTTGGAGGTTCAAAAGGAGTTGTGGCAATCTTCACAGTTTCCATATCAAATTTCTTAAGAATGTCATAAACATACTTCTCTTGGCAGATAAAGATCCCATCTGGTTTCTGCTTAACCTGAAGACCCAAGAAGAAAGTCATTTCTCCCATAGCACTCATCTCAAATTCACTCTTCATCAATTCTTCAAACTCTCTGCACCAGGCTTCATTAGTGGAACCAAAGATGATATCATCTACATAAACTTGTACCAGAATAATATCTTTGAAGTCCTTTTTGATAAAAAGAGTTTTATCAATAGCCCCTCTTCTGTAACCATGTTTTAGCAAAAAGGCTGATAACCTTGCATACCAAGCCCTTGGTGCTTGATGAAGACCATAGAGTGCTTTAACCACTTTGTAAACCAAATTAGGATTCTGAGGATCCACAAATCCCTGTGGTTGAGTAACATAAACTTCTTCCTCAATCCTGCCATACAAAAATGCACTCTTCACATCCATCTGATATACTACAAACCCCATAAAGGAAGCAAAAGCCAAAAACAATCGGATAGCTTCAACTCTTGCCACTGGTGCAAACACCTCATCATAGTCAATTCCCTCTTCCTGTCTATGACCTTGAGCTACCAACCTAGCTTTATTTTGAACTACAATTCCCCTAGCATCCCTTTTATTCTTTAGAATCCATTTAGTTCCAATAGCATGCTTTCCTGCAGGCAAAGGAACCAACATCCATACTTTCTGATTCTGAAACTGCTGCATTTCCTCTTGCATAGCCTCAACCCAATCATCATTAGCAAGAGCTTGAGCTATACTAGTTGGTTCAACTTGAGATAAGAAACAGGCATAGAGACAATGCAAGTAGTCAGTATGATTGCTCCTTAACTGATCCTGTATATAACTGAGAAAAGCAGATTCTCCAAACTTAGGTTGATGCAGTTTACTTCTTGTCTGAACAGGGGAATTAAGATCACCAAGAATCAAAGATTGAGGATGTACTGTATTGATCCTCTTTGTAGCAATGGGATTGACCTCAATGGAGGATGCCTGATTAGAAATTGAGGGGTTGAAATCATCATCATATGAGGAAGAAGTGAAGATGCCTGTTCTAGATTGATGATGAGGATCATTCAACTTATCTCTTGAAGAGACTGAATTTCCAAGATCAGAAGGGATTGGAAATCTTTCAGGGGAGTTATCAATACCCAAAGTGTCAATAGATGGAGAAGACACAGGAACATCAGCAGGAATGGAACCATCAGCAGGAACATCTGTAGGATCGGCAGGAACAGATCCATTGTCAGCAGGAACATGAATATCACCAGACACATTCAGTTGCCTTCTAACATTAGCTTCAACCTTTCTCAGAATCTCCTATGTCTTTTTAGAAACCTCAGAATCAAACATCTCAGCAGCTCTCTTGCCATTATACTCTTGTCTTTGAAGCCTAGCCAGATCTTCTGCAAAACTAGAATCACCTCCATTCATAGCAGAAGAATCTTTGAGCTTTGTTCCTGAAATGTTGTTAGAGGGAAAAGAAGGAACAACTATAGGTCGTTCATCACTCTCTGCATCAGAATCATCATCTGAGGTACCTGCACTGTTAGTTTGAGAAACATGTGTTCCACCAGATAGATTTGATTTGAATCTATTATAACCTAAGGTGTCAGACAGATAGTCCAGATCAAAGTACCACTCTGGACCAGCACCCTGCATATTAGGTTTATCTTCAAGATATCTTAAATTGAGAGTTTCTTCTATTTTCTTAGAAGACAGATTGTAAACCCTATAGGCTTTGCTATGAGCAGAATATCCAATTATAAACCCTTCATCAGCCTTCCCATCAAACTTGCCTAGGTAATCACTTGTGTTCAAAATAGTGACATGACATCCAAAAGGCTTAAGGTAACTAATGTTTGGAACCTTCCCAGACAATAGTTCATAAGGTGTTTTATTATGAGGACTAGTAATAGATACCCTATTCAATACATAACAAGCAGTACATACTGCTTCAGTCCAAAACATAGTGGGCATCTTAGATTCAGCTAACATAGTCCTAGCTGCTTCTATCAGGGTCCTATTTTTCCTTTCTGCAATCCCATTTTGTTGTGGAGTTCTAGCATTACTATAGTCCCTTTTTATCCCCTTACTCCCACAGAGTTCAATAAGATTAGAGTTTTTAAACTCTGTGCCATTATCACACCTTATAGACTTAACCTTTTTACTTAGCTGATTTTCTATTAAGGCAATAAAATCCCTAATAATTGGATAAGTTTCATCTTTAGTACCCAAAAAGAAAGTCCAAGAAAACCTGCTAAAATCATCAGTAATCACCAGGCAGAAATACTTGTGATCAATACTTCTGATAGAGGTAGGACCAAAGAGATCCATGTGAAGAAGCTGCAAAGGCTCAGAAATGTTGCTCACAGCAGATATAGCCTTATATGAAGCTTTGTGTTGCTTTCCTTTGTTGCAGGAAACACAATTGTGTTCATTCGAGAAGACCTTGAGTGGAAGCCCTTTAACCAAACCATTCTTAGCCAGCTTGTTAATGGTCTTGAAATTCACATGACCCATTCTTCTTTGCC
Source organism: Artemisia tridentata subsp. tridentata (assembly GCA_021014915.2). Classification (NCBI taxonomy): domain Eukaryota; kingdom Viridiplantae; phylum Streptophyta; class Magnoliopsida; order Asterales; family Asteraceae; genus Artemisia; species Artemisia tridentata. Next base: position 118,178,709 of record CP139503.1, read on the forward strand.
ATTTATTAGATTCATCCACAGAAGCTTTTGCAACCAAACAAGCAAGTGAACCCTCAGGCTGAACATCACTAAGATTGAAGCTGTAAAGATTGTAAGTTCTAGGAACTTTAAGTTCAACCTGACTTTCATCAGGCAACTTGAAATCTTTGGAGAGCACAAAGCATTCATTCTCAGTGAAGAGAACACTGTTCTTTTTGTCACAAATTTGAGACACAGAGAACAAATTGAAGTTTTGTAGTTCCTTCACATAAAGTACATCTTCAAAGTCCAGCTTGGCAGTTTTGATAGTTCCCTTTCCAGAAATTAAGCCATCTCCTCCTCCAAAAGTCACAGTACCCCCATTTAAAGGCACAAAGTCATGCAACCTTTCTAAGTTTCCTGTCATACTCCTGGAACATCCACTGTCAACAATCCCAACATCTTTACTTCTAAAAAGAAAATCCTGAGAGAAAGAATACATATACAATATTAGATACAAGAGAGACTCAAGCCATTGCTGACTTGAGCCTGCCTAGTGGATCTTTAAGAATTAAACCCTGGAGATTGATGAGATCCACCATTGATCTTGGACCCCATTTTCATATGTTGGTTATTGATTTTCCAAGAACAACCTGCTGAGGACTTAACAGCAGTTATCCATCTTGCCCCTCCCTTATTCATGGTGTCAAAACAAACAGGTCTCATATTATTTTGAAAGTAAGAGCTAGTAGGTCTTCTGAAAGGTCTAGCCATATTGCTTCTCCAACCAGCAGGATTGATCCTACCGGCAGGAACTGAATAAACAGCAGCAACAGGCTTATCGGCAGGAATGAACTTATCAGCAGCAACAGGCTTATCGGCAGGAATGAACCTATCAGCAGCAACAGGCTTACCAGCAGGAACTGGCTTGCCAGTAGCAACTGAAGTTCTCCTTGCTGCTTGAGGAATATAAGGGGGAATATCATTCACATTTTTCCACACAAACCTATTTTGACATGCATTCAAACCCATCTGTTTTTCATAATAGTCACAATCTTTAATAAGATGATCATAACTACGACACACAAAGCAAGATTTCTTTCTAGGGGACTTTTTCTTAACAATAACTTTCTCATTGCAAACAGAATTATTCAAACCAACACATGAAACAAAATTATCCTTAACACAATAAAAACCACAACCATAATTGTTTGAAACAGAACCACAACTAGAATTGTTAGAAACAGAACCACAACCAGAAACATTATTGTTTTTAACACTATCAAAAGAAATATCTTCAAATGCAGCTGTTTTTGAGTGAGATTCATCATTAGCTACTTCTGAGGAGAGATCTTCTGACTTTATTGATGCTGACTTGTCACTTGATCCACATGTGGCATAGTCATCTGTCTTGATTTCTGAAGATTTGTCACTGTAAGAACAAGAGACAAATTCATTAGAGTCACAATCAAGATTAGGCAAGTCCTTTGCCTGTTTGCCATACATCATTTGTGAATCATCAAAGTCATCAAAAGGATTAGCAGGCTTAAATGTTCCAGTTATGGGTGGAGGAACATCATTCATCCCTCCCTCATTCACATACTTTACAGGCTTTCTATAATCTACAGGTTCTGGGTTAAAAACACTATATTCATTAGGGTCAAAATACTGATTTGGCCCTACCAGGTCACCGAACCCTAAACCTTTTTTAGTTTTAGACGACATAGAACTATCAATAAGCCTGTGAAGGTTTGTGGATGACTCTTTCCACTTATCAAATCTAGCCAAGGTATCATCTAGTTTAGACTTTAAATCCTGATTTTCTAACACTACCTTAGCTTTTTCCCTTTCAGAATGTTTAAACTCATTAATAGCATTTTTTAAATCTCTTTCCAATACCTTTATTTTTACTTCATAAGCAGACTGTTGTTGTTGATACCAGACTTTTTGTTGTTCTAGAGTTTTAACAGCCTTTTTATGAGCCTTAAGTTGAATAAAGTTATCCTTATTTTCACTTTCTATATCATCAAATTCCTGTTTCAATTTATCATATTTAGAATCACAACCAAATGGGCAGTTATGTACCTGAGATGGATGACCCATCATTCCAAACTGACCAGCCACTTGAATCTTCTCACCATATCCAGCTACCATCCCAAAGATCTTATCTGATCCACTTGCAACAGCCTTCTCATGATGCTCCCAGTCCACCATCGAATCCACAGATACTAAAGCCTTGGGGTCCTCTGAATCCAGCTCTTGAATTTTGAAAGCAGAATACCGAGCTTTATCATCCACCTTCTTATCTGGACATTCCCTAGCAAAGTGTCCTGTTTGAGAACATTTATAGCACCTCACCTTTCTTCTGTCGAACCTGGCAGGCTCCTGACCATCAAAGTTTACCTTTCTTCCTGCCTTCTTTTGAAACCTTTCCAATTTCAACGAGATCATGGCCACCTGCCATCTTAAGTCCATCTCCTCCAGATCCAATTCATCAACCTGATTGAAATCTTCATAAGCAATCTTCTGCTGTGGTGTACTCTCAGCAACAAACGAATGAAGCACCTCCACTACAAGATTGTCAGATCTGGTCTGAGCTTTTGGTGTTGCAGATGAATAGGAGATTGATGATGTTGATGGTGAAGGACTGCTTTCATATGATGCTCTGTTAGCACCAGAGTTACTTACAAAAGCAGTATGGGTTGGAGTATGAGGTGTATAGGTGGAATACCCTTTGATATCCAGTTCAAGGGTTTTCAACTTGTTGTACAGATCATCAAAGCTCATATAATCCAGTCCTCCTTTGGCTTTGAGTGTTATGGAGACCTGAGACCAGGATGGTGGCAAAGCCCTTAGAAACTTGGTGTTGCAGTCTTCATCATCCGGCCTAGCCTTCAACTGGTTGAGTTGACTCAGGATCTTGTGGAATCTGTCATACCCTTTGTGAATCCCCTCAGCCTCAGAGATCTTGAATTCCTGAAATTCTTGCTTGAGCATAGACCTTCTCATTTTTCTGGATTCATCATTCCCTCCAAATCTGGCTTTTACAGCATGCCAGATCTTCCTAGCGTCATCCAAGTGATGAAAATCACTCATATGATCCTCTGGAATAGCTTGAAGTAGAAGGGTTCTTGCCTTGGTTTCCCTTTGAACAGCCTGGTGTTCTTCTGCTGTAACAGGTGGCTCTATATAGATATTGCCATCATTATCCCTTCCAGTATTCTTCTTGCTATTTCCCTTAAGTATGACATTCCACAGATTGTAATCACTGTTTGTGATCCAATATTCCATTCTCATGGCCCAGACTTCATACTCATCTTTCTTTAGGTATGGGAATTTGGCATTGTTAGTGGACATGGTGGTGACAATTTGGGTTTGGACTTGAGAGGTTTCAGGCTTGGGTTGTTGTTCTTCTGGGTTAATGACATTGTTTTGAGGGATTTCGTCGTCCATTGAAAGAGGGTTAAGAGATATGAAATCGAACTTTTTCTTCTTTATCAGAGATCCTTACCAGGCTTTGATACCACTTGTAGGATCGAGTACTTCGAGCTTGATTGAGCTTGGTTAAACAAGAACCTCTGTATGGTATACAAGTGTTTATGCGGAACCTAAACAGCAAGTATAATAAAGAAGAAAAACTCTAAACGACAATGATCCTCTATGGATCAAACTATGAACTAAGAATTGTGATATTGAATATTGAAAACGTTAATCGCGTGCCTAAACTCATAGACGGGTTTATCTTTTATACTAACAAGATGACCTAACCCTAACCCGTTCTACAAGAAAACGTGTGAAGAGATAAACAACAATCTCTTCTAAAAATAAATCTTAACAAACATTCTAAATATACGGATAACAAATAATACTATCCGTAGCAACAACACTATCGGCAGGAACAAGATAACACTGTCGGCAGCAATGAGCTTTCAGCAGGAACCAAAGCTATCGGCAGGAACCAGCTTAACACTATCGGCAGCAACAATGAAACTCTTATTTCCCAGAGATCCTAACACTTGTCATTTGTATCAGTTAGATCAGTAAGTGTGGTTAGTGCTTTAGTCCTCAAAGCACAAAGAGAGTAGGGAGTGGTTGTACCCGTGTAAAGAACTCGACATCTAGCTTAGTGTCGGTAAAGTAAGTAGGCGACGTAAGGTTGGTTCTACCTTGTGAAAGAACCCGGTGTTTAGCTTAGTACCGGAAAAGGAAGTAAGCGACGTGTAAAGGTTTTCTCCACCTTGAAGGGAGTTTGTTTCTTAGTGAAAGATATCTCTCGAGTAAGCAACTCGAGGAAGTGGAGTAGGGCAAGGATAAAGATCTCTTGCAAACCGAACCACTATAAACACTTGTGTTATGTGGTTTGATCTTTCATCTCTTTATCTTTAGTTTATATTGTGTGATAACTTAATTTGTGATTGTTTCCTTTAAACTAACAAATTAAACCAAAGAAACGGTAAAAACTATTCAACCCCCCTTCTAGTTTTCCACAATTGGCATCAGAGCTACGTTACTCAAGATTTTTTAAAATAAACTGTATTTTAAAACTTGAAACGATCAAATCGATTTTGAAAACTTTAAAGAAGGGAAATCCTTGCAAAGATCACCAGACCTCAAAAACAGTTTTTATAGTTCGGAAAAACCATTTTTAAAATGTTAAAAGACTCTGATCTAGGTA